>OY992876.1:170711067-171338567 GCA_963921405.1 Cepaea hortensis | reverse complement strand
TGTTTAATAATATTAATAATAATAATAATAATAATAATAATAATAATAATAATAATAATAATAATAATAATAATAATAATAATAATAAGACATAGATGAAGAAGAAGAAGAAGAAGAAGAAGAAGAAGAAGAAGAAGAAGAAGAAGAAGAAGAAGAAGAAGAAGGCTTTTTAGTGCACGTATGGTGTGTCGCTTTGTATTGGAAGAGTTAATTTTCTGCATGTGCAATATTTTCAGATACTGCACAGTGATTAAAAATGCACCCTATACCAATGGTTGTAGAAAAAAGGCTCAGCCTTATTCAGGTGTCGAACCTGTTACCCCTTGAGCATGCAATGGACACTATAACACCTCAGACACGACTCACACTGGTTAAACAATACAATCACTTTGAACGCCTCCATAACTAAACAATACAATCTCCTTGAACGCCTTCATAACTGAACAATACAGTCTCCTTGAACTCCTCCATAGCTAAACAATACAAACCATTTAAGATGCCCTCTATTACTTAATTCTCAGGCCAATCTATTTAAATATTCCCACTCGTTTTAAACCAACTCTGCCGTCCATTAAGGATTTAGACATCTGCTTAAGTTTAGTTCCAGTTCCCCTCTTTGTAATTACAATCTATTAATACTCGTCTCTCCCAAGGGAACAGTTTACCCCTGTCCAAACAAACGCGCTCAATGCAATCTTCAAGGGATGTTTGCACCCAGCGCTGGGTATATAATTGGAAACGTCTCGACATCTGGGTAAGAACTTGCATGCTTTTCACGAACTTGTAATGATTCTTGTCCGTCCGTCCGTCCATCCTGTCTGTCTGTCTGACTGTCTGTCTGTCAGTGTGGGTGGGTGGGTGAGTTGGTGGGTGCGTGAGTGCGTGCGTGTGTGCATGCATTCACGCATGTATGCATGTATGTTTTTATTTTTCTCGTTCGCTCGCATTGAACTCAAGCGTACTCCACACTTGACTAATGTTTGCGTATGGGCTAGCTTTCACTATTATCAGTGTCTCCTGCCATTAGGTGAACTCACTCTGACTTCTGTGGTACTTTATTTACGCTAATCTATGAGTCTGGTGAACGTGTGAGATGTCGCAACATGACCGCCCACGCCTATCGGCAGGACATATGATCATGATAATGAAGCCAAGGGCGAAACGCTTAATTCCAACTGACTGGTGTAGTGAGAGAAAACCGTACCCCACTCTCAGCGCACTAGCAGTTTAAGAGCTAGTGATGCCCTGAATATCGTGACACAATGTCCATACATCCGTCCACAGGGATCTGAGAGGGTCTTGTGGTCATCAATACGCCGCCCGCCCTGCCGCCTAGACAATTTTGCCGCAACCATTTCATGAGACGGAGTCGACCCCGGAACCACGTGGTCACAAAAGGAAATTCCCCTCGAGGGGAATTTGAACTCAGGACCAGCGGACGGGGGATTATTCGGAACCACAATGCAGAATGAGAGCCGCTGCAGCGTAGTGGCTAGACGCTGGCCTGACTAAGAGAGCCCCGGTAGCGCAGTGGATAAACGCTTATTTGGCTGAGAGAGCCCCGTAGAGTAGTGGCTAGAGGCTTGTTTGACTGATAGAGCCCCGTAGAGTAGTGGCTAGAGGCTTGTTTGACTGAGAGAGCCCCGTAGAGTAGTGGCTAGACACTTGCTTGACTGAGAGTGCCGCGGTAGCGTGGTGGCTAGACGCTGCCTTGACTGAGGGAACCACGGTAGCGTAGTAACTATACGCTTGCCTAACTGAGAGAGCCGCGGTAGCGTAATGGTTAGACGCTTGTTTGACTGAGAGAGTCGTGGTAACGTAGTGGCTAGACCAGTGGCCCATGCCCCCCCCCCTTCACCATATGTTGAGAATGTCATTCCTCCCCTTTCGTATTTCCTCCCTATAATTTCTCCCTCCCCACCCCCACCCTGCCCCTACATAGTATACGTAAAAATGGAAGCTAACTTTAATAACACATACTAGAACAAGTTTAGACGGCTACATAAAACGTGATTTGTGGGTCCGCTTACGTTATGAGGCGAATATCAGAAGGGCGAGGAGTACAGAACTGTAAAGTATGAAGGGAAAAACAATATCAAGTAATCGGTTCTTGTATTAATGCGATCTTGAATTAATCTTTATTCCTCCCCTGGAAACCCTAAAATTCCGCCCTAGGGGGGAATTCCCCACCGGTTGAGAACCACTGGGCTAAGAGAAGCCAAGAGAGCCGCGGTAACGTAGTGGCTAGACGCTTACCTGCTGGCCCGGTAGCCATGGATTCAAAAACGCACTGAGACGGGTGTTTACAATTAACCCCAGACTCCCAGGCCGACCCAGCCTAAATGGATACCAGGGCATGTTTGGGAAGTAAAAACGGTTAGTGTTATACCGCCCACATCAGCCACCCAGTGCCGATTGGTCTATACCAGGAGTCAACAAACTTTTTCCACAGCGGGCCGGATAACTGCCAAAATGACAAGCGCGGGCCGCATACTCATTCTGTACAATACTTGCACTGCTCTCCGTGGCGAAGGTCTTACGGACGCGGTTCGTAATCCCGTATACTCGCGTTCGAAACATAGCTGCGCGCGATTTGGCAGCAGACCGCGTTGCGTTGGTTTTTTACGCTATGGTATGGTTGTCGGTCGTTCAGAGAGCAATGGCAAACTACTGAACGTGAACTTGCCAAGACATCAACAACAGCAAAAAATGACGGTGTTGACTGCTAACGTCCTGTAAAGGATATGCAGCTAACTTTAACAATAATTGCAAGCCAGGAGTGAATCTCTGGGGAGGGGGGACGAAAAACTAAGTTAATCATGGGTGAGTGGCGTGCAATGCACAAAAAACAAAGACAACCAACATATTTATTTACTAAAACAAGTTATCAAAGAAGGCGACGTTAGCAAAAAGATCGTTACATCAGACCTAGTGTACACATATCCGAATCTCACAAACTAAGCAGCAAAAAAGGTTAGTGAGATTTGTGAAACTGATATGTGGCTTTCACGATATCATCAATGTTCGGCTTGTAATTGCTGCATCCAATCAAGAGAATTGCTTTCAAACGTTCATCAGTCAATCAAGTTCAATGTGTTGACTTCACATACTTCATTTTTTTAACATGTTTACTCATAGACATAAGTTATTCCAAGCACTGATGCTTTACCAGAGGCAAATTTCTTCAGTTTCGGAAATTCAACATCAGGCAAGAAGCGGTGAGATTCAACAAGTTTTCATCTCTGTGCTTCTCTTTCAACAAGTCATTTACTTGCTTATTTACTTAAGAGCTCCAACTGTAGTTCAACTGGCACATCATCAAGGTTACAATCAAACGGATTTTGAAATCGAAGAGTGTCACTCTCAATTCTGTCAAGATCTGAAAATGATTCAAAAATGCTTCTTCAAGCCACGAATAATTTTTTTTTCTCTCGGAAAATAGAGGTTGACATCTTCGACGATTGTAGCGCAAAACTGTTTCAAACAATGAAAATGAGAAAAAGGTTTCTCCTTCTAGTTGTGCTTTCTCTGAAATCTTTTGATGATTCTGTAGAGATCACAGACGAGGTTATTCTTTCCCTGAAGTTATAAATTCAGTTCATTCATGTGGGGTGTGATGTCAACCAAAAATGACAACTTTGACAGTCAGGTAGAATCTGACAGCTGTGGATCAGCTCTATCTTTTTCAGTGAGGAAAACATCTATTTCGTTTCGGAGCTTGTAAAAACGAAACAGGACTTTACTGCAGCTGAGCCACCACACTGATGAGTGATAAGGCAAGTCACCGAATTCAGAATCAATTTCTTCAAGAAAAGCCTGGAACCGACGGTGATTGAGTGCATGTCCCCAAATGAAGTTCACAGCAGAGCGACTGGTTTTAGTACACAAGAAAAAGACTTTCCCACAGAGTGCTTGTTGATGTATGATGCAGTGTATGAACAGAGTGCCCAGAATTCGCAAATCTCCCAAATGAGTCCTGAGCTGCCCCGTCGGACCTTTCCTCACTCCAACCATGTGTTTTCCTCCATCAACTGTAATAGCTCGAAGCTGATTCTACTGAAGGTTGCTGCAAAAACAACACCATACAAAATCTTGCAAAACGTGTTGCACTTCCGTCAAAATGTCTTTTCCAGATGTTGTTTCATGGATGCTGCAAACGTATGCCAACTCTTCCGTTATCTGAAAGTCAAAATTGACACCACGAATGAACACGAGAACTTATGACGTACTCAAGAGATCAGTAGACTCATCCAGCGCCAGACAATACCACAACAAGTTGCTAGTTTTCTCGCGTATCTGTAGCACTATTTTCTTTCCATGTTCTTCTGTTCTTCGCACAATTGAACGTGCTGAAAGGCTGAAAGTTCCAAACAAATCGGCTTTCTCATGACACATGTCATTTGCTGCTTCATCATACACTCTTTGATGAAATTGCCATCAGTAATCGGTTTCCTCTTTCTTCCATCGTATGCACTATTTTGTAACTTGTACGATTGACAGATTCATTTTCAGCAAGTTTTCTCGTGAAGAGTTTTCTTTGTGTTTCTAAATCACGTTTCATGGACTCTTATTTCCTAGAGCGTAGCTTTCCAGAAAACTTTGAATATATTGATAAATGTTTTGTTTCGTAGTGATGCCGAAGATTGTACTCTTTCAAAACGGCAAATTATTAAAAGATTGAAAAACACTGGCCTAGAGACCAGCTCGATTAACACCTTGACCAGGGAATTCTTCTGAGCTGGGGATAATATTTTCGCAATAAGACGAGGTTTTTATGGTATTTTGAATGCTATGTTTGCTACTTTAATGCCTTTATTCACACTTTTAGTTCTCTTCCCTACCACTTTCAAACAAAGGAATCCTTGTTACATACCTATAAAATGGATGGCTGGCAAAAAGAAGTACATATTTCTTGAGCATCGGACCTGTGTTGACAGCCGGACGCATCTGGGAGAGGGAAAGATGCGTGAGTGTCTGTGTGTTGCCATGGAAATCATGGTAATATCAGAGCGTAGGCGGCGTTACCACGAGCCGGGGAAGGACTTGGGATGGCGCGAAATAAGCAAACATTACAATAAACAAGAAAATCTAGATACAGTAATTTATAATTGAAAATAGTAAATTTAAGACACATAGCTACCAGGAGATCTCAGCACATGTGAAGATCTCCTATTATTATAATCATAATATTTACATTTAAATTGTATCACAACGTCTCGTGTTCCATACGTTATATCAAGCAAGTTCGAGTACCGTCGGTGCGCCGGATGAAATGACGTCGCGGGAGGGATCCGGCCCGCGGGCCGTAGTTTAGTGACCCCTGGTCTATACAAATATACGTCTAGCATCGTAATGCCAAATGAGTCTTAAGGCGCGTCCTTTACTTTACATGTTACTACATTACCTATTTATTATTAACAGGCGCCATAATAATGTAAATATATGTACGGAAGCCTGCTGGCATCTTGCACCCCTAAAATAATTCTAGATCAGCATCGACGAATATATAAGATCGCTCGTTATTAAACTTCTGGTGTGCTGATGTCGAGGTAGTGGGTTCAACTCCTACACCGGTCAGTTGGACTGAAATGTTGACTTCTCGTCCTTGACTTGGGGACGTAAATTACAAGAATTTCAGCAGCTGGGGTGGGTTCGGCTGAATGCGAGGGGCACTGGTAATAGGGAAAGCACACGCAAAAATCAGTCCAGTGCACTAAAAGTAGCAGCATGTGTATGGACTACGCCAGAGTTCAAAGCAATCTAGGGCATAACAAAACAATAATTCAAGCACACATTTTGATTCTGAAAGAGCGAACCATATACACCACTAAATTTGAGAACCACTGGTATAAATCCAAGTTTAAACCAGTTGACCCACACTATGTTCTCAGATTACAAAGCCAATTTCCATTTTTGGCTTTCAAGATGTTATTTAATACAGGGTATTAAGGTGGGCATTCTGAAAATGATACTTGGCAATCTATCCGTTGACAACAGTTGTACCACATGCTCTGGTATACACTTAATCTTATTGTGTTACAACCCATCATATCAAATTTCCTCTGGAGCAATGGATGATAGCTATGAAAAATGTGATTTCTGTTAAACAAACAGGAAAGACTGAGGCCTCAGACAGAAACAACAAACACGCATTCAACCTATCTGGGGATGGAAATCTTCCCATTAATACACAAAACACTCGTTTCTCCACTAAAAGGAACGCCATTAGATCAGTAGTTCTCGAAGTGGGCAGTGTTGTCCAACCTTTTGGGTGGCACAAGAAATATCCAGGAGAAAGTGATGTATCGAATTTGGAGATTATATAATAACACGCTGTTGACTGGCATCTTGCCGTCTTGACAGAAGATAGTTTGTAAAATTGAGTCATACCTCTCCGTAACACAAATCCTCGGCTGAATTTAGAGACGACGTCTTGTCCATACAGTCTGCTCCTTCTCTCGACCTGTCTAGTTTATTCCAGAGGAAAGGTAACACCAATACGTCTGGAATAAGACAAGCTGTAATACCTGCTGGATCAGCAAAATAATACTTTAACTGTCTCCGTGTCGTAGCTTCGATCCTAGACCAATTGCCGACCATCGCTTAAGGCCTGGTCTACCCCTGTCAGGACATTTAGTCTTTACGTTGCATGTCCTCACACTAGGGTAAGGCTTGTACTCTCCCAAGTGCACTCCTCCACACGAAGCCGTTGGCACAAAGTGGTGTGTCGGGTTTAGTGAGCGCCGCCCAACTACTGACGCTAACAGAAAGTAGGTACTTCCGTCTACTGTCATACACTGTTGCCGAGATAATTAATGCATATGTTTGAGAAAATAAAAAGAAGAAGAGAAGGAGGAGGGAGAGGAGGAAGAAGAAAACGAAGACGAGGAAGAAGAAAAATAGGAAAACGTTGTGTCAATGAAGTCAATGCTAACTACTAATTTCCCATTAATATAAATAAATAGCTAGAATTAATATACAAAAACCAATTAATACACAAAATCTGATTAATAAACAAAATCTCATTAATACACCAAACACCAGTGTCAACACGAAAAGGAAGCGGCTTTACATCAGTCGATTTCAAATTGGGTTGTACTGTCCTATCCTTTGGAAGGCAAGAGAAATATCCAGGTGGAGGATATTTCGAATATAGCAGACATAATAACATACTGTTTCCACGAACAAAATAATACACATGAATGCGACGCAGAAGAAGCAGAACAAAAACAAGTAGTAGTAGTAGTAGTAGTAGTAGTAGTAGTAGTAGTAGTAGTAGTAGTAGTAGTAGTAGTAGTAATAGTAGTAATAGTAGTAGTAGTAGTAGTAGTAGTAGTAGTAGTAGTAGTAGTAGTAGTAGTAGTAGTAGTAGTAGTAATAGTAGTAATAGTAGTAGTAGTAGTAGTAGTAGTTGGAGTAGTATTAGTAGTAGTAGTAGTAGTAGTAGTAGTAGTAGTAGAAGAAGAAGAAGAAGAAGAAGAAGAAGAAGAAGAAGAAGAAGAAGAAGAAGAAGAAGAAGAAGAAGAAGAAGAAGAAGAAGAAGAAGTAGAGGAAGAAGTAGTAGTAGAAGAAGAAGAAGAAGAAGAAGAAGAAGAAGAAGAAGAAGAAGAAGAAGAAGAAGGAGAAGGAGAAGATGAAAGCTTGTCTATACGGCAACATTGAAGTAAGGTGACCGCTGTGTATGTATACAGGAACATTCTTATATTGTTTCCATGACAAAAACCTACAGATAAATACTATATTTCACTGCTCGTTACCAAACTGCACACTTTACTTGTTTTTTAGAAATCACCTGACCGAATGGATAAGAGCGATTGTTCTTAAACATCCGGTGTGCTGATGCCGAGGTAGCAGGTTCAATCCCTCCACCGGATTAAAATATTGACTTCCCGCCCTTGATTTGGCGACTTAGACTAAAAGCACCTCTGAAATCGGAGAGGGTTCTCCTGATGGCGAGGGACACTAGTAATAGGGAAAACTAATTCACAAATAAAAATTAATCCAGTAGCAAGTGTATGGACTACGCGTGAATTCAAAGCAAGCGAACGCAATAAAAAAGACATTGTTGTTTTTGATTAATCAAGAATGTCTCCATGGTTTGGTTTGATTTCTGTGGGGTCACTTCCATTACACACAAATATGTCAATAAGTGCTCCAGCCTCCTCTCAAAGAAAACACACAGAGAAATTCAGTGCATTGCACGAACTCGGGAGAAACAGTATGGATGCAAATATTTGTACAGCAGAATCACACATACTATAGAATTATATGTAGGTAGCGTATCTGTGGCCATTATCTGTAGAAGCGTATCTGTAGGTATTATCTGTAGGTTGAACCTCCTGCGCCGCCATCAGCATACCGGAAGTTTACGAGTAAACACTCTTTTCCTTTCAGCCACGCCGACGTCATTTTTTAAAACTCCAAACAGCAAATACCGTGAGACGAACCTGGTCTGCGCTGCTGTAATCTCTGATCTCTACCGAGAGGTAAATTTACGGACAGCAACACTGCGAACTGCCCTAATGCTCTTAGACTGTACCCATAAACATACCGCGAACTGTACTAATGCCTTATAGACATTCCCCCTAAACATACTGCGAGCGACACCTATACTCACTTAGACATTCCCCCTAAACATACTGCGAACTGCACTAATGCCCACTTAGATTATCCCCCTAAATATACTGCGAACTGCATTAATGCTCACTTAGACTGTCACTCTAAACATACTGTAAACTGCACTAAGGCGCACTTAAAATTCCCCCCCCCCCCCCCCCCCTATCCACATACTGTGAACTGCACTAATGCTCACTTAGACCTTCCCCCTAAACATACTGCGAACTGCACGAATGCCCACTTAGATTGTCCCCCTAAACATACTGCGAACTGCACTAATGCTCACTTAGACCGTTCCCCTAAACATACTGCGAACTGCACCAATACTCATTGCCCCTCTAAACATACTGTGAACTGCACAAATGCTCATATAGACTGTTCACTCTGAACATACCCAATAATACATTCACAGAACGTCCTCAATCAATTTGTATCCAGCTGAAGTGGTACTTACTTTTGTCCGGGGGCTGCTGCTGCTTGCCACAGATGCCTTTCACCCCACGCTCCTCCCGACAGTTGAGACCGCTAAACTGGTAGGCCTTGAAGTCCTGGCCACACGCAGCAGAGTTGCTGTTGTCGCAGTAGTAGCAAATGATGGCGGAAACTGAAATAAGTATGTTAGATGTTAGTTAACACGGACATGTATCATCTGGTAACTTATAGGTTAAAAGATCATAGGTTAATCCTAACGATCACCATCATTGGATTGGTAGATCTGTTAATGTAATATAGGAGAAACAACTCATTGTGATCATAAACACTGAGAGCAACGAAACAGATTATAAATAAACTACAAACATTCACGAATTGGTGTCTGTACCTGAAATACCCTACCGGTCTCTCTGGCCAAGAGTTAACGACGTTGTTCGTAATCGCGTATATCCACGTGGGGAAAACAACATCAGTGAGAATCGGCATCGGTTCGCGCTGCGCTTGTAACTTACGGGGGTATGTGAGCCGGTCGTTCAGAAAGCAATGGCAAACTACAGAACATAAAACTTGCCTCGTACATAAACAGCAGCTAAAAGTGCTGGTGTTGACTGCAATGTCCTGTAAGGAAAGATATGCAACAACAACAAAAATAAAATAAAAATAAAAAACCCCTGAAATATCTATCAGCCAGGTATGTGACATAGAGAATATTAATCATGAAAAAGAGTGGGTTAAAGTACCGGAAGACATGTCGGACTGGCACAAGGTAATAGTAACATTGGGTTGTGAGTGCAAAGAATGGGCAGCAGTCCGCACAGAGTTGAGATACAACGACTCATCCAGGGCAACACTCATCAAGGAGACGCAGTGATCTACACCGATGGGTCAGTGGTGAGGAACAGGCGTAGTGGCTGAGGTTTCATTGCGAACGTTAATGGAGGATGCTTGAGAAATGAGAGTCTGGTATATAATACTATGACCTCCAGCATGAGAATGGGGGTGGAAATAGTAAAATCAGCCTTCCGATGGTTGGAGGTGACCGCTGCAACACACATTGCATTCATTACGGACTCACGGAGTATGCTTAGTAAGTTGTAGAAATGAATATTTCGTGTGGAACGATATGCCTCGTTCTCGAGGTTAAAGATTGTGAGAATTGTATGGATTTTCTGCCCTGGTCATGCAGGGGTAAGGGGGAATGAACAGGCTGGTAGGCTAGCAGGGAATGCACCTCTTGGTATAATATAGTAGATTACCTATGGGCAATGGAGAGGTGGTTGGGCGCCTGTGGGACCAGGTGGAGAAAACGATGGAACAGACTGAGAACCCATGTAGAGAGATTGAAATGGAGTGAATCGGCAGGGATTATGGACGAATCTCAAAACTGAGAGGGAAGTCCAGGAGAACTTTCAATCAGATGGCGTTGGAACGATTAGTAGTATGACTCTTCGCAGGCTGTTGAACGAGGAAACGGAGCCAGTGTGGGAATGTCCTGAGTGCAGTGATGTCGGTTCTTAACTCATAACTCATAACATAACGAAGAAGTTAAATGGGATGATAAAATCACCAATGTAGAGCTCATGAAAAGAACTAGACAAATGCCTATAAACCAAGAGCTGAAGAAAGGCCATACATTGAGACAACAAGAGAGTAGTATAACCCGAAAAGTCTGGAACCCGCAGAGTGAAAGAAATAGAGGAAGACCTAAAAGTCACGAGGAAGAGAATTAGAAAGGGAAATGAACAATACAGAAAGGATATGGACATTTCGCGGCGGCATTTCAGACTGAGGGAAACTTTCAACCGGACTAAGGTGTGAACTGACCAATGCAGGGTTAAGGAAACCACCTGCCCTGATACATACATGCTAAACGCAGAGTGGAAAGTGAAAGGCTGGCTAACAGGGAAGGGCGATAATCAGACCTGGGCATATATTCTAGCGCTTGGGAATTCTCCATACGTCGTGCGTGCAACAAGACAAGTCACCCGAACAAGTCAAGCAATCTGATGAGGGGGGAAATGGCACGTTGCAAGAACACCAAAAGATACGTGGCATCCAAGATGTGCAGCGTGGCAGCCGACAAGAAGATGAGCGGAGAGAATCTACCTGCGAGCTGCAGCAAACAACAAGAACCTCAAGCAAACTCTAACGAAGCTACCACGAGGAAGGACGACGACAACCCACCATAAACAAGAGTCAAACCTACTGAGAAGCAGAGAGAGGAGAAAGACACTCGAGTAGGAAACACCGACTCACCGAAAATCAACGGGTTGTCAAGCGTATCCAAGTGGAGCTGACAAATGAACAAATCCTGAAGCAGCTTCAAGAAGAGAATCTTCCATCCGATTCTTGAAGGCGGAGCGGCTCCTCACCTACTCCAAGATTCCTACAACCTTGGCGGTGGTGACGTCAGAGGGTAGCGAGATGCCGACCACAGTATCAATCAACAAGAAAATACAACAGCCAGAGAGATTCATCCCAAGAGTAAATCAATGTTCCAGATGCCAGAGGGCCGTCCACAGCAGAGCAGCATGTCGCTATAAGACGGAAATCTGCCTGTACTGCGCCGATCACAACACATTCAAGGAGTGTCCGCTGGCCAAGCCGGACACGGACTTCCGAGCACCCAACAACAAAAGAAAGTGCGCCAACTGCTTGAGCAAGCATGGAGTAAGATACTTGGGCTGTCCGTACCTCCAAAGACACAGAGACGTCTTTAAGTTCGCCATCACCACAAAGACTCCATATAAGGACGCAATGCGGAAGTGCGAGACAGTTACGTGCATCTCACAAGCGGAAAAAAAGCTCAACTGCAAGACCAGATAGATGAGCTAAAGAAGCAAATCAAGCTGCTTCTAACACCGGCACCGACCAACGACAATGAAAAGCTGCTTGCTGGAATAAAGGAGATCCAGCAAAACATCAAGCAAGAAGTGGAACATATGGCCGAGATGAAGAAGGAAAACGAAGTAATGCTACGCACCATTAAAACGGAGAGAGAGAGAGAGAGAGAGAGAGAGAGAGAGAGAGAGAGAGAGAGAGAGAGAGAGAGAGAGAGCTGCTGAAAGCTGAAATGGAATTAATCCGAAACAAACCAACATAAGCCATACAAGAGAACACAGACAAGCCGCAAGGCGAAACACAACAAAAGACCGAACCGAAGCAGCAAGATAAAGACAGCAGCCCAACCACGACGCCCGAGAAACTCAAGGGGAAACTAATATCCTATCAGACATCTGAAGAAAACCAAGATGAATACCCCGATGAAGGCATGGAGTGGCCCGGGGAACCTACCTTGGAGGAATGCATAGAAGCGGCAAAGAGAGAGGGAATTCAAGAGGGACTCGGGCGCGAGGAATTCAGAAGGCGATGGGAAGAAAAAGAAAATAAGAAGCCCAAGAAACTCAGGGGGAAACCGATAGAATACCCTGAGGTACACTATAACAGTGAGACCGACCTCGAGTACTATATAGATTAAGGAGAGATCATCCCATGGCTGACCACAGTGGAAGCAATCAAAAGACAACAAGAGCTAAAACGCAAAAGTGAAAAAAAGGCGCAATGAGGAAAATAAAATCGGCAAAACACAGGCAATACACAAAACAGGAGGCAAAAACACCAAATAAAAAGTCCTTATACGGACTGCAACCAGTCAAGCCAGACGAGCCAGGAACCTTCACTAACAAAAGAAATCATCAGAGGAGACGGGAACAAAGGACAGCCGCCGACCAATCCTCCAGCTGACGTCACAGACACAAACGCTTACACAACGAGTCCGAGATAGGACTTACTCGTAAGAGCGCACAAGACAAGAAACAGGGTAAAAATACCCACAAAAACCACGGATCCCAACAATAACCAATGCGGAGGAGGCAGGTTTAACGAGACCGAATTTGGAATTTTTGTTTTGAAAATTGGAATTGGAATTGGAATTCTCCATAAGATTGTCTGCTGGAAGAATCAGGTAAAAGGCTATTTTATATGTATATATCATTTGTCGATAGGTGTTGATTCTGTTGCTGTTTATACATTTCTATGAAGTTTATTTCCCATTAACTTGTCAGCTAAGTAACGACAGTCTCACATTTGTGGTTTTGTATTTCGTATGTCCGATGTGTGCCACTTCAGTGGGAGCTGGTGTTTTCTCATTTTGTTGTATATAGTTGTATTACTAGATTTCTGTTATTCTTACCACACAACTGGCTAAGTAACGACACTCCTTACATTTGCTGACTTTAATTTCGTCTATTCGATGTATGATACTTCTTATTGAGAACTATTATTTTCTTATTATTTTAAATATAGTGAATTACTATATTTCTTTTATTCTTACTACACTAGTGGGAATATCATGCCCATATCATGACTAATTTCTATGCACATTTCGTATTATAATCTTGGTATACGGAATGTATATGATGTTTAAAATAATTATAACACATCAGGGTGATTGTTTGTTGTGCTATTATTATGCGTAGGTTTCTTTATGCATATTTATTATTGTTGCAGTATGCTTCAGATGTAATATGTTACTCCATAGTGAATGTTATACGATGTTATCGTGGTTGTGTTTGAAGCAAAGGTGTTAGAGAGAGAGAGAGAGAGAGAGAGAGAGAGAGAGAGAGAGAGAGAGAGAGAGAGAGAGAGAGTGTGAGAGAGAGAGAGACGGGGGGGGGGAGGAGAGTAAAAGCGGTAAACCTGGATGAGAGTCATTACTAGACATTATCATTATGTTTGTACAGTTGTATGTTGGTAAATGCCATGTATAGATAGGATTTTGTATATGTAGATCTTAGGAACTACACATTCTTGATCGTCTAATTCAAGCTCTCAAAGAGAGCGCTAGGTTACACGATCCTATTCAGTGACAACATAATTTCAAACGACTGTCATTTCACATCATTACATAATATATGTGAGTGTCTTATGTCTCGAAATCACCAGTTCACTATCGGCATACCAAAAAACATCATGTTTTGAATGGTATATCGTGATAGAAAATAAACGCAGTGGTGGTTTGTTTAACAATTAGGTCTATCTTAATATTTTCCAAGTCTACGAAATCGTGTTATGCGTACCTGTTACTTACAGTACTGGTGGGGGACTCGTTATATTAACCAGGGAGGGGGAATTGTCAGGGAGGAAACCTGCCCTGTCTAGCAGTAAAGTAATAGAATTAAACCTTGGTACATAACATCCTCCTTTACCACTTCACGGAGAATACGAAGACCAGCTACCTTTTTACGAGGCATTTCCAGCTGTGTGCTTGTGTATCCAGGGACTTGATCTTCATTCAGCTTAAAAGAGACATTTGTTCCGAGTTTGCTTGCTTGGGTTGGGAGTGTCGGGGAGTTGAACCCGCACCCTCTACAACGCCAGTGTGTGCGATAACTCAGTTAGCGAACAAAGTGGAGAACACAAAACACTCATCTAATTAGCAACTTATAACACTATTCAAGTATCATAATTCTTAACACATGTCTCTTCACTCATCGTAGATATCTCTTAAGATATGTCTTTTCATCTATATAACCCTCAACAGCTGACTCTTCACTCATCATAGTTTTCAACAGCTGTCTCTTCATTAATCATAGCTCTCAACAGGCCTCTTCACTCATCATAGCTCTCAACAGCTGTCTCATCCCTCATCATAGTTCTCAACATGTCTATTCACTCATCATTGCTCTCAACATATTTATTCACTCATCGTAGTTCTCAACAGCCATTTCTCCACACATCATAGCTCTTAAGAGCTATCGCTTCACTTATCATAAATCTCTGAATATATTTCTTAATTCATCATAGCTCTCAACAGCTGTATCTTCACTCATCACAGCTCTCAAAAATGTATTTTCACACATAGCAGATCTTAACAAATGTCATTTCATAAATAATAAATTTCAGCAGGTGTCACTTCACTCAGCATAACTCTCAATAGCTGTCTATTCCACTCATCATAACTCTCAAAATGTCTATTCACTCAACGTAGTTCTCAACAGCTGTCTCTTCACTCATCAGAACTCTCAACAGCTGTTTGTTCACTCATCATATCTCTCAACATGTCTATTCACTCAGCGTATTTCTCAACTGCTGTCTCTTTACTCATCAAAGCTCTCAACAGCTTTCGCTTCAATCATCATAGCTATCGACAGCTGACTCTTCACTCACCATAGCTTTCGTCAGCTGCCACTTCAATCATAACAGCTATCAACAGCTGTCTCTACATTCATCATAGTTCTCAACAGCTGTCTCTTCACTCATCATAGCTCTCAAAAGCTGTCTCTTCATTCATCATAGCTCTCAACAGCTGTCGCCGCACTCATCATAGCTCTCAACAAATGTCTTTTCACACATAAAAGAAAACAACAAATTTCTCGTCATAAATAACACATTTCAGCACGCATCTTTTCATCCATCATAACTGTCATCTCTTCACACATTACATATCTCGACAAATGTCTCGAATATCACAGCTCTCAACAGTTGTATCTTTACACATCACAGTTCTCATTCAACATATGCAACTTCACCATTTCCACACTACTACTACTACTACTACTACTACTACTACTACTACTACTACTACTACTACTACTACTACTACTACTACTACTACTACTACTACTACTACTACTACTACTATTAATACTACTACTACTACTACTACTACTACTACTACTACTACTACTACTACTACTACTACTACTACTACTACTACTACTACAAATACTGTTAATACTACCACCACCACCACAATAATAATTATCAATGCCATCATTGCCAACGTCTTGTTTGAGCTGGCGCTGGCGATTACGCCTGTACACGACCCCCTTTAGCTAGCATTATGTGAAACGACATGCATTATAACATTTCACATTATGATGCGAGACTTGCCCATATAGTAATTTTCTTTGCATTTCTCCATCCTTATCGCCATCAATCTTGCCAGTTGTTCCTGTTGTTTTGTTCTGGGGATATTGTGTTTATTATAGACTCCCTTAAAATGTAGTTTTAAAAAAAAATGTATATTACGGATATTAACTGCCCATTGTATATTTATAATTCCTCTGGAAAACCCCATCGCTGTGACTTCAGGGCAGCAGGTAATGAAATGAAACCAAATATTCAATAGTTCAAGACTTGACATTTTAATCAACTATAGATCTAGAACTGCATGATGTATCATCAAACAGCCCGAAGGCTTGCGAGGGCAGAATGAAATACTATTCGTTTTTAATATCAGAAATTACTGATGTAATATGCTAGAGGATGGCACAAACAGAAAATGATAACGGTTTCGCACAGTGATTCTAAAGTTTTCGATCCCAAGAACTCATTTTATTACATGTCAGAATGTCATTCCGCATTTTATGAAGTGGAACGAACGAAACGAACGAACGAACGAACGAATGAATGAACCAACCAACCAACCAGCCAACTCACCCACCCACCCACCCCAACCAACCAACCAACCAACCAACCAGCCAACCAACCAACCAACCAACCAACCAGCCAGCTAGTCAGCCAGCCAACCAATCAACAAGCCAGCCAACTTTATTTTCAAAGAGATAAGAATTGCGCACGCAAGATCGTCTGATATTCTGCCCTTCGTATCTCTCTGCTCTCATACAGCGTAACCAACAAATTATTGAGCATATGGACGCCAATAAATCATATTGAAAATCTTTTGTTGTTTTTAAATAAACACATACATAACACATATTATTGCCGAGTTTTGTGCAGTTAATAGGAAATGGTAAGGTGCATATATTTAAAACTACATTAAAAATATGTTTATATTCATAACTAATTACTAAAAAGACGAAACCGAGGAATATTTTATGGAACATATCCGGTGTCGTGGCAACAATTAACCCGTTCATATTTTTGTTTTTAAATTGCTAAATCTCTTACAGCTTGACGAGTATTGGGCATATGGTGCTAGCCTCCACATTTTTTAATAGACCAATGGGCACTTGAGATCTAAATCACATCCCAAGAAATTTTCTGGTCTTCAGTTTAAGTTATGTCGAGCTGGGAGACTCAATAAGTTAAAAGAAAATCTACCTCGAATGGCATTTAAACCCACGACCACCGGACTGGAAGGCAAACGTACTAGCCATTGTGCTACCGCGTCACTATATAGTAAACAGTAACATTGAGGGTTGTAGAGAGCAAAAGGCACCAGCACCATGCGGAAACACTTGAAGATAGTAAATTGTTCTAAAGTAGGAATCAAGAAAAGGCCAGTTCATCATCATCAAGTGCCATGCCGATAAGCGTGGGCGGTCATGTTTTGTCATCTCACACAATCACCAGAGTCGTGGATTTGTTCTGTGTTCTTATCTCGATCATACCGCGTGGCCAAGTCATCCAGATATTTACGTCTCTGCCTTCCCCTTGTTCTTTTCATCTCAATCTTGCCAGTTGTCGCCAAGTCTCATCTCATCTCATCATGTTCCTCTTGTACCTTGCGGTGTCGAGGTGAATTATAAACTTCGTGAGAATGCCCGCTTATGGGCTTTATGTATCGATATTCCCATGGACTGTTATTCCCTGCGTCCATCGTTTACGTGGTCGGCCTCTTCCTCTGCTTTCCTCTGGTCTGTACATCATTGCTTGTTGTGGTATACTGTTAGTTGGTAACCTACTTGCATGGCCGAACTATTTGACTTGCTGCCTTCTAATCAAATCTAGTGCAGCTGTAACCCCCACTTCAGTCTTGATTTCTTCATTTCTGATCTTATCTCTTCTTGATCCATTGAGTATTCTTCTCAGGAATCTCATTTCTGTTGTTGTGATTTTTCTTTTCTCTTTTTCTGTCATTGTCCAGGTTTGGCATTGGTAGCATAGAGTTGGTAGGAAGATTGTGTTGTAAAGTGCTTTCTTAGTAGTTATTGATACATGTTTGTTCTTTAGTATTGGTGCCATTTGTCCAATGAGTTTGTTTGCCTTATTGCATCTATTTTCGATCTCGCCTTCTGATTTGCCATTTGATGATATTATACTTCCTAGGTACTTGAAACTCTTTACTCGTTTCAAGGGATTTTCGTTTAGGTGAATCGTTGTTGGTTTTTCATCTTTAGTTATAGTCAATACCTCTGGTTTTTGGACGCATACAATCGAGTATCCTTCGAACACTTGATGCAAACGCTCCTCAGACTGAAAGTGCACCGTCACCTTGTACGATGGATAGCTGCAGTTCTGCTCCAAAGGAAGGCGGTGCCAAGATGCGGGAGTTGGTCTTCTGAGCCGATAACGATATGTCCAAGATTGCCGCAGGGTTCACCACTGTCACCAGTACTATTCAACGTGTATACGGTGCCGATCACTGAACAACAGTTGGACGGGAGGGGTAGGACTGTCATTTGCTGACGACATTCTCGTATATCGACAGGGTCGAGATAGACAGGCGGTTGCCAATGATATGCAGGGCGAACTAGATGGAATTTCCTCATGATGCGCTGATGCCGGTGCCCTTGTCAACCTTGCAAAGGCATCAGTTACATGGTTCTCCCTAAACAACCATATTGTGAACACAGACATGCCGGCAGTAAAAATGGATGGGAACATTTTGAGTAGAACCCAGTCAATGACATATCTTGGCGTGAGGCTTGATCGTAGCCTGTCCTTCAGAGATCATGTCGATTATGTCATAACGAAAGCTCGAAAAGGTTTGTCAGCAATGAGAGTCATGGCGACTGCCAATATCGAGCAAAGACTACTAATACTTCTGTTCCAAGGACTGGTGCTTTCACGCATCGAGTATGCCCTGGCCATCCTCACTGTCAGCCCTACACAGATTGGAAGACTTGAAAAGGTACAAAACGAAGCCATGCGCATCATTTTGGGCTGCACGAGAGACACCAGCTGTGTAGCAATGAGATACCTCCTTGACTTCCCGACAATGGAACACAGGATCAATATCTGGAGAGCTCGTGCATACTTAAAAATAAGTGCAGATAAGCAGCAGCCTCTGCATGACGCTTAGTTAGTTAGTTAGTCTTTCCTCTTGAGCCTAAGTCGGCGCATAGGGTAGAAGTCATGACTCTCCATATCTGGCGGTTCGCTGCTACCTGTTGTAGATCTTGGATGTTCACTTAGCCGTTGAATGAGCCTTCTCTGATGATGGTTCTACGCAGGGTCTCTCTTGGCCTTCCCCGTTTTATTTTCCCTACTGGTGACCATCGTCTAACATTTAGAGCCAGAAAACATGACGCTATATTCAGAGAAAAGGGTGACAGGCTAAAGAGGGGCAAATCATGGATGGGTCGGGCGGAAGATGTCGTCAGACAGGTCTGCAGTCTTACCAGTATCAACCCCGGCAAGGAATGGGTGCCGGTGCCTCCAGCTTTTAAGTGCACTTTCTCCTGCATTATCACACTCGACAGACGGTGCAGAGAGCAGAACCCTGCCGCTGTCAATGCAGAAGTCAACGCGCTCATCTATGAACACTCAGATAGCCCCGAAGTGCTCAGGGATGTGTTGTAAAGCAGCAGAGAAGTGCATGGGCATTTACAGCCCGTTCAGCGGATCGAACCGTTCAAGAATCCAGTGATGCCTACTCTATGACCACGAGCAGCATGACGATGGAGGTGATGGCAGTTACACAGGCTTTCATATGGCTGGAATCACAGCATTATACCAACGTGTGTGTACTAAGTGATTCAATGAGCATGATTCAGAAAGTCGAAGTTAGCTTCCATTTCTGTACGTAGACAGTGGACATAGTCGCTGCGGAAGTCTGTTGTCCGTAAAGTCACCTTCATCTTCGCCCCGGGACATGCGGGAGTCGAGGGAAATGAACGAGCTGATAAACTGACTGACTCTGCACCCCCTGTAGATGGCCAGCCCATGGATTGTGCCGATGTTATTAACGTCCTTAAAGATATGGCGAGAACAGAGGACTTTGACGTCAGTGAATCCACATCGCTGTCCAGGATGAAAGGCTTGGGAGTAAGAATCGGCACGGCCAGACGCGAGAGGTACATCAGGAAAACGAGGTGCCTCGTCAACCAACACAGAACTGGCACTATTAGCCACCGGACGCTGATGCATATGCTGGGGGGAAGATCTGAGCACCTATGGACATGTCCGGAGTGCAATGAAGATACCCCAACTGATAACTGATAACCGATAACTGAACCTCTGGTTTACTTGTGCTAATTTTCATGTTATGTTCCCTACACATTTCGTTTAGACTATTCATGTGGTCTTGTAATTCAGCTTCTGGTTTTGCTATTAGTAGTATTAGTGCTTGGTCGTCCGCAAACAGGCGTTCCTAATGGTTAGATTTGCAGATGGTTCTTCTTCTGTGTTCACGTCATGTGGTGTTCTTGCGTTCTCTGTTTGGCTGGTTTCTGTACATATGTTGTCTACATAGGTTTGTTAGATGTGTACTCACTCCATATTGTTTAAGGATTTCCCACATCTTGTTTCTATCTACTCTATCAAATGCCTTTTCTTGGTCGACAAAGGCTAAGTAGAGTGTTTCATTGAATTCCATTGATTTTTCTATAAGTTGTCTAAGAGCAAAATGGCATCTGTGCATCCTTTGTTTTTCCTAAATCCAAGTTGAATTTCGCTTACCTGGGGTTCTATAGTAGTTCGTAATATTTTCTCAAGAATTTTGCAAAATATTTTCACAGTATGAATGCCTCTGTATTGTGTGCAATCTCTTTTTCTGCCTTTGTTTTTCCAAATTGGGATAATCATGGCGTTTCCCCAGTCTCGTGGTGTTTGTTGTTCTACCCAAACATGGTTGAATAGTCTATGTAGCCATGCTGTTCCTACTTCTCTTGCTGCTTTAATTAGTTCATTTGGTATTTCATCTTGTCCTGGTGATTTGTTCAACGGGGCTAATCTGATGGCTTCTATAATTTCTTCTTTTAGTATGTCTGGTTCTACTTCTTCGGTGGCATCTGTGTCGGTTTCTTGAATTCCTGTGACAACTGATGGGATGTTGAGAAGTTGTTCGAAGTACTGTTTCCATCTTATTAGGATTTGTTTTTGTTCACTTATTGGTTCTCCATTTTCGTTGTTAATTATTTAAGTTGGGTCAAAGGGTTCTCCTCTGGTTCTCACTGCATTTATCTTTTTATAGAAATGTCTAGTTGCCTCCTTGTAGTTTTTATTTAGAGTTTCTCCATACTCCTCCCAGTCTTTTTGTTTTTCTCTCTTTACTATTCTATTCACATTTCTTCTCGCTATTCTATATTCTATGTAATCACTTTCCTGTTTGCTCTTCGACCACTTTTTATATTTTTCCTTTTTGTCATCAAGTTCTCCTATTTATTTCTTCTCATAACATGTCCAAAAAGTTGTGTCTGTCTACGTCTTATTTCTCTAATCAGTTTACAGTTTTCATTTATATTTTGTAGGACTTGATCATTGGTGTTTCTGTCTGTCCATGGTATTCTTTGCCTTTTCATTGGCAACAACATTTCCACAATAATCGGATGTTTTTCAGCTTGCCTGCTTATTGTCCACTTTTCACATCCATACAAAAGTACAGGTTCTATGTAGCACTTAAGAGACAGAGGCAGTCTGGCGAAAGACTTACAGGTGGCGGTAGACAGGGTGGCGGAGTGGTGCAGGGACGCAGGGGCCATTATAATCCCAGACAAGGCATCGGTTGTGTGGTTACTCCTTGGATAACCGGATCGTCAAAGCAGATGTCCCAGGTATTATGTTGAATGGATGTCCTCTTAGTCGAGAGAGTAAGTTGAAGTACTTGGGTATAACCTTTGACAGGTGTTTGTCTTTTAAGGATCATGTGGAGGCTTTGATGGTGAAGGCTGATAGGGTACTTAATGCATTGAGGGCTATGGCAGCAACCGGGGTAGATCAGAGGATGCTGTACAGGCTCTTTCAGCAGTTAATAATTTCTGTCATTGAGTATGGTGTGGGGCTGCTGACAATATCAAAGAGCCAGCTTGAAAGGTTGGAACGCATACAGAATGCTGCCATGCGGTTAATCCTAGGGTGCACAAAGGACACACCAATTATATGCATGAGGCATATCCTGGCGCTACCAACAATGACGGATAGGCATAGGGTCCTTCAGGCCAAATGGTACCTGCGAGTTGCCGCAGACAGGGATCACCCGCTGCATGCAGCAATGGATACGGTTAAGGGTCATAGACTAAGACGAGGCAGGTCCTGGATGGCACAGGCAGAACTTTCTATAAGTCAGGTGTGTGATCTAGAGACCATCAATCGTGAAAGAGAGTGGGTTGAAGTTCCGGAAGACATGACGGACTGGCACAATGTAATAATAACACTGGGTCGTGAGTGCAGAGAATGGGCAGCGGGCCGCACTGAGTTTGAAGTGCAACAACTGATCCAGAGCAACACACATCAAGGTGACATAGTCATCTACACTGATGGGTCAGTGGTGAGAAACAGACGTAGTGGCTGGGGCTTTATTGCAAAGGCTAATGGGCGAGTCTTGAAAAAGGAGAGTCTGGCATATGAGACTACGACCTCCAGCATGAGAATAAAGGTGGAGGCAGTAACAGCGGTATCCCGGAGGTTAGAGGAGACTACTGCAACACACGTTGTATTCATTACGGATTCAAAGCAAAGAGTATGCTTAGCAAGGTGGAGAAAGGAATGTTTCGTGTGGAATGGCTCTCGTCGCTTCAGAGGTCACAGATCGTGAGAATTGTATGGATATTTTGCCCTGGCCATGCGGGTGTACGGGGGAATGAACAGGCTGCTGATAGGCTAGCAGGGAATGCACCTCTTGGTGGAATTTTGCATATGGACAAGTGGGAGGTGGTCGTGCGCTTGTGGAACCAGGTGGAGAAGGCGGAGGAACAGATTGAGAACCCATATGTGGAAAGAATGAGAATGAGGGGGATCGGCAGGGATTCTGGAAGAATCTCAAAACTGAGAGTGAAGACCAGGAGAACTTTTAATCAGATAGCGGTGGGTACGATTAGTTGTATGACTCTTTGTTGGCTGTTGAACGAGGGGACGGAGCACGTATGGGAATGTCCTGAGTGCAGTGATGTCGGTTCTTGACTCAACTCAACTCAACTGTAGCACTTAAACACTTTTTTTTTCTCGTTGCAAATCACATCTATTTATTGGTCGGTATGTTTTCATCTAGCAAAGGGCTACCTTCACCATGGCGATTCTTGTTCTAATCTCTCCAAGGTATCTCCCATCAGATGTTTTGACTGTTCCAAGATAGTTGTGTCTATTCACTTGTTTAAGAATAGTCCCATGTACTTGTATTTTACAATGCAGTATTTCCTTCTTCTTGGTGGTACCATAATCTGTGTCTTCTTACAATTTAATTCTAACCCTAGTTGTTCACCGTGTGCAACAACCACGTCTATTAAATGTTGCAGATCTTGCCCATTGTCTGCAATCAATACTGTATCATCCGCATATATAATGTTATTGATGTTACGCTGGCACTAATACCGGAACAGTACAAATGACGAAAACGAGAAATGAACCAGTCTCTGGTATAGTATAATAAGTTAATCACCAAAAAACGAGAAGTAAACGGTAAGCTTTACTAGAATGCCATCACACACAAGTAAATCCTCACAACGAGAAAAAGATGGTAAGCTTTACTAGAACACCATTCATTCATTCATTCATTCATTCATTCATTCATTCATTCATTCATTCATTCATTCATTCATTCATTCATTCATTCAGTAGCATGTCCTTTGCAGCACCTCGCTCCCATAACAACCTTCTGGAAAACTTATCGATCACAAGCAAGATATCCCGCGTCCAAAATACCCATCTGGAGATCATCTGCCACATCCTGCACCCATCTTCTCTTTGGCTTTCCTCTTCCTCTCTTCCCAGGCATATACTAAACCATTATTGTTCTCTCCAAATTTTCATGACGTTTCAAGTGACCAAAATATTTCAATTTTCTTTGTTTTATCGTCTTTAATTGCCAACCTTCTTCAATATTCAGCTCTTGAAGTATGGATGTATTTATTCTTTTCTTTACCCAAGATATTCTTAGAACCCGTCTATAACATTTATATTCAAAGGCATTTATGCGTTGTTCAGCTTGTTTAGCAAGTGTCCAGGTCTCACAGGCGTATGTTGCAATGGGAAAGATGCATGCTCTTAAACGTCTAATTTTTGATGTTCTATTTGTCCCACTCCTTAATTTATTCAGTTGTTTTAGTCTTTGAAGAGCAATTGTTAGTCGTTGTTTAATTTCTTTCATTGTGTCACCATTGTTGGTAATCAATGACCCACATTCGAAATTTTCCACCACCTCCAATTTTTCTCATTAACATATATTTATTTCTCCATGGTAGTTTTATCTGTATGCATTATCTTTAATTAAAATACTTTGGCAACAATAAAAGTCACAGAGGCTTGGAAAGAACAGTGATGGAAGGCATGGTTCTTGGAAGAAGAGGCAGTGGTGAACCTGTGCGAAGGTGGACATAGAGCCTTGCAGGCAGCTTATGCATGAAAGCGTGTGAGACTGAAGAAATGACAAGAGACAGAAATATAGGGGGTATTTGTAATGACTGTGCAGTGAAAGTATTGCCTGTCCAAAATTTGTATTCACCCTCTGTAAAGTTCAGGAAACATAATAAGTAAATACAAAACTTAGACCGGCAATATTTTCAAACACTGCACAGTCATTAAAAATACACACTGTATCTCGGCGGGTCTTATTTCTTTAGCGAGGTGCTGTCTCATTTGAAGATGACGAGTTAAATTTCGGTTTCGCTACATTTACAATAATTGTCCGATGTCTAGTGTATTCTCTATTTATTTATTTAAAAAAAAAAAAAATTCTTCTACACTCTGCATGTGAGCAGCCGGCACAAATAATCTATATCAAAGGCGGTGAGTCTCCAGCCTGCGGGCCGTTTAAGGCCCACAAAATCATTTGATGTGGCCCTGCCAAGGCAACAGCAGGCGGGACTCGAAGTTCAATATATACGAGAATTTATTCATAGCAATATAAATTTAGCCACTAGCCTACGGGACACCCTTGGGTAAGGTGGAGTACCCGTTTAGCCCCCCCCCCCCCCCCCTCGATCAGGGTTACGTGAAGCCATGTGTGCAGGTGGTGGATGAAGTTGAAGAGCAGCCAACAGATCTTTGTAGGTTATGGTCTCCAGCTTCACGACGGTAGGCAGAGAATCTCTTTTTTTTTTGGGGGGGGGGGGGGGAGGGGAGGGGGGAGACAATGGCTACGGTCATCGACCAATATGGTCACTGCTAGAAATGAAAGCAATGGCAAACTACCTTCTTTACAGATGCTAAGAGTATCATGTATTGCAAACTCATCGATAATCAGAGGAACGGCGGAAATGGGTGTTCCATAGGAGCAGCCTCGCCAGGTAGGGGTAATCATGTGCACCAAGTGACTCCAGACCGTCAGCAGGTGTTTGAATGCAAAAGAGCATAAACATTGAAAGTAGGAACTTGGAATGTAAGAAATATGAGTGGGGATGGACAATTTGATAACATTAAGAATGAAATGAGAAGACTAAATATTAACCTGTTAGGTATATATGAGACCAGAAGGACAAGAATGGGCATTATAACATCTGAGGAATATAGAATAATCTATTCTGGTGGAGAGAAACAACAGCGAGGAGTAGCAATTATAATGGATACAGAGAGATCAAAATCGATCAAAGGATATTGAACTGTGTCAGAGTGTTACTGGTGAAGTTGAGTGGAAGACGTTTTGATGTCAACGTCATACAAGTTTATGCACTAATAGCAGATAGTAGTAATGACAGCATTGATGAATTTTATAATGATTTAGAGAATGCCTTCAAGAAATGTAAGAATTCAGAAGTAAATAAATTGGTGACTGGAATGCCAAAGCTGGAAATCAACAGGACGGAAGCATAGTTGACATGTATGGACTAGGGGAACCGAATGAAAGAGGTTGCAGACTTGTACAGTGGCCAAAAGAGCATGATGTGATTATTGGAAACACCTGGTATAAACAGCACCCAAGGAGATTATGGGCATGGAGGAGTCCTGATCATAAGATCAAAAATCAGATCGATTACATTCTCATCAATAGAAGATTTCGAAATGCCTTAAAGTCGCAAAAACTATATCAAACGCAGACTGCTACAGCCACCATAGGTTAATCTTAAGCAATATACATATACAATAAAATAAAGTCAAATATACACCAAGAAGCACAACATTTGATCTACGGGCACTGAAGAGTGAGGAGATAAAAGATAAATTCAACGTAGAGGTAAAGAACAGATTTGATGCACTGTCCGATATGGAAATATTATTTCAAGATGTCAACGACCAATGGGAAATACTAAAGAAATCAGTCAACCAAGATGCAGAGACAACCATCCCAAAAATAAAGATAATAGGACGCAAGAAATGGGTGACGGAAGATATCTTAAAACTCATGGAAATAAGAAGAAATAACAAAAATAACAAGGAAAAATATGAAGAGATTCGCAGGAAAATTAGAAAGCTATGCAAATAGGCAAAAGAAACATGGCTTGAGGAAAATTGCAAGGAAATTGAAAATAAACACAACACCCGGAATACCAAATTAATGCACAAAAGAATTAATGACATCACTAAAAAAAGAACACACACATCAACGGGTTGCCTAAAAACCAAAGATGGCAAAATCATAATAGAAAAAGATCAGATTCTACCTTTATAAAAAAAAATTCGCATATCCTTTTACAGGACATCGCTGTCAACAGCAGCATCTTTCAGCTGTCTGTTGATTTCTTGGCAAGATTACGCTCAGTAGTTTGCCATTGCTTTCTGAGCGGCCGGCTCAGTTATCCCGCAAGTCACCAGCGGAGGACGAACCGCTCCCAGTTCTCGCCCGATACGAGACTCTGCGTGATAAACGGGATTACGGAGAAAGTGGTGTAACCCCTCGGTCAGAGAGACCGGCGGATTCTACATGCGTGGTCATATTATGTGAAAGACCTTTATGATGATACAAGAGAAGAACAATATGATCATCGGAATAATAATGAAAGACCATCAATTTTGAAGATGGAAGTTCAGAATGCTCTTAACCATATGAAAACTAACAATACCTCGGGTACAGATAACATCACAATAGAAATGATCAATGCCTTAGAAGAATATGGAATAAACCAAGTCACCAGACTGCTGAACGCAATATATGATACTGGAGATATACCTTCTGAATTATGTAATTCTATATTTAATGTAAGCCCGAAGAAATCAGGAGCATTAGAATGTGATCAACATCGAACAATTAGCATAATGTGCCACATCACGAAGATTTTGCTGAGAATTATCATGCAAAGAGTTAGGAAGACAATACAACCCGAAATAGGAGAAGAACATTGTGGGTTTGTAGAAGACAAGGGTACAGTAAATGCTGTATATATGCTGAGAACAATAATTGAACGTTCTATAGAAGTAAACAATGATGTATATCTTTGCTTTATTGACTACAAAAAGGCTTTCGATAAAGTGAGACATGTCGACATGATAAGGATGCTTGAAGATCTACAAACTGATGGAAAAGACCTTAGACGTGTAAAAAATGTGTATTGGAAACAAAAAGCTGCCATCAGAATTGATATGATGTAGGTCAATATCAGCCTATTAAAAGAGGTGTGAGACAAGGATGTCTCCAATCTTTTTTATCTGTACAGTGAAAATATTTTCAGAAATACTGAAGATACGGAAGGAATCAACATTGGGGGAAGATAGATCAATAACATTAGATATGCAGATGATACAGTCTTGATTGCAGACAATGAATAGAACCTGCGACATTTAGTAGATGCGGTTGTTGCACACAGTGAGCAACTAGGGTTAGAATTGAATAGTAAGAAGACACAGATTATGGTCGCCACTGGGATGAAGGAAATACCACAATATGATATACGAGTAAATGGGCATATTCTTAAGCAAGTTAACCTGTACAGCTATCTCGGAACAGCCATAACATCTGATGGGAGATGCCTTGAATAGATTAGAACAAGAATCACCATTGCGAAGGTAGCCTTTTGCAAGATGAAAAACATACTGACCAATAAAAAGATATCAATTGAAAGGAGAAAAAGGGCGTTGAAGTGCTACATAGAACCTGTACTTTTGTATGGACGCGAAGCGTGGACAATGAGCAGTCAAACTGAAAAACATCTGTTGACTGTGGAAATGTGGTTTCTGAGGAAAATTTCAAAGAAATTCATGGATAGACAGAAAAACCAATGAACAAGTCCTTCAAGAAACAAATGAAGATCGTAAACTGATTAGAGCCATTAGACGTTGACAGACAAATTTTTTTGTGGCATGAAATGAGAAGAAATGACTTGGAGAACTTGGTGACAACTGGCAAGATGGAAGGGAAGAGACCAAGGGGAAGACCAAGAAGTAAATGCCTGGATGACTTGGCCACGTGACATGGTCGAGACAGGAACACGGAACTGATGCACAACTCTGGTGATCGAGTGAGATGGCAAAACATGACCGCCCACGCTTATTGGCATGGCACATGCTGGATGGAATATAAATTTATATTAAGTGAATAATAACAATAACGTACATTTTGTGGAACAAGCAAGTCACGTACATAATAGGACAGACACCAGTGCTTCTTATCGGCTGCCCACTGCCCGTCTGCCTGTATTGCTGTGACTCAGAGGACAGTCACTGCCTTGCAGGCCGATTGTGTACACGTTGTGGTAGTGTTAACGCACTGAGAACAGCCATCAAAGGAAAATATTGACCAACTAGAGCAGGATACGTTTGATAATTGTGTATGGTCAGCGAATGAATACATATTCAAATGGCCCCTGGCAGGTGTAAGGTTTCCCAACCCTGATCTATCTATCTATATATATAGCGGTAGACGAACAATATCTCCGGCGGGCCTATTCTCGCCAGTCGCGAGATCCGCACAGTGGAAGGATGGGAGATTTGCTCGCAATATCTCCTGCGGTATCTCCGGCGGGCCTATTCCCGGTGGTCGCGGGGTCCGCTAAGGTCAGGTGGAGAGTCTGACGATAGTGCACGCTTTACACAGGTCCGGACACTTGTGATTGACAGATGTGCGCGCCCTTATGGTCCGGGCGCGTACGAGGCCCTCACCTATGGGACTTGGCTGAACGCCTCTAAGCCGGGTCCCTTGGGTTCCAGGGTCTGGCTATCACTCGCCACCTGCTCGTGGTGGCAGGTCTCGGAGGTTTGACACTGTGCCGCCAGCGTCTGCAGCCTACCTTGTGCCAGAAGTATTGGTTACCCATTCCTCTAGAAAACACAAGATTAGGCCGAGAGAGGGAACATGTCGTTTGGGCACCACATGTTTCTCTGAAGCTCTGCCCAGGCATTGTGATGGAATATTGAATACGGACATTTACAGCGCAAATTGGCCTTATCAGTCACACTCGCTACCGCCATAGTTAAAAGTTATTATGCCTTTTTAAAGCACAAACTATCGTCTGTCAAGACGGCAAGGTGCCAATGGATATATATATATATATATATATATATATATATATATATATATATATATATATATATATATATATATATATATATAGAGAGAGAGAGAGAGAGAGAGAGAGAGAGAGAGAGACGTAAAAGGGAAACCACCATATTATCTTGCTATGAGTAGTTTTAAGAGCACTTCACATACAGGGAGTTCAGTAGTGACACTTTCTGAAACTTCAAACCACTCCACGGGTTGAATACCCTGACATGAGACCAAATCTTATATGAGTTCTAATCAATACCTGCCCAGTTATTTCTAGTTATATTTCAACAGTCTCAGAGGTTGTCCCGCTATTGATATTTTCTCACCACTACATCAACCACGCGATACCTGTTGAAACATACGCGTTAAAACATAAATGTGAGGCGGCTTAATGGCTCCAAGTTTAACGACATGTTGTCATTGATTACGTCTCATTAAGGCCTGGGTTCTGCTAGACAAGATATGCACTTCTGCCTTGTGAACTTGACATTAACGATCCTTGTGGTCTCACAGACCACGTAATCTCCTATCTACATCAGCTGCGTCGAGTTATGTTGGTCTAGACTGATAATAACCTAATCATGTCGAGTCTATCTCAATTTTGAATCTGAGTAACACAAGTCTGAGACTTCCATGTTACTTTTGTTCAACAACCTGCCAGGTGTAAATACCCTCACATGCACAAGCACACCTGTATCCAACCGGCTATTTCATTACTCATACTACTGAAAATTATTACTCTTTATGTCCCGAGACTAAGTCTCTTAGCGTAACCAGTGTATATCGGTATAGTTTAACAGATATAGTCTGACTACACTGAGTGTTAGTGCTTCCGTGTTGGTATTTCTACATGAAATACAATAATGACTAGACTACACAGAGTGTTGGTATTTCTACGTGAAATACAATAATAGTTAGCCTACATTGAGTGTAGGTATTCATACGTGACATACAATAATGGTTAACCTACACTGAGTGTTGGTATTCTTATGTGAAATTCAAAAAATAGTTAGTCTACACTAAGTGTTGGTATCCCAACGAGAAATGATTAATCTACACCGAGTGTTGATGCTCCCATCATGGCATCCCTAGGTAAAATACAATAATGGCTAGCTACACTGGGTGTTGATGCTACCACCATGGCATCCCTACGTGAAATACAATAAAGGTTAGCTACACTGGATGCTGATGCTCTCATCGTGGCATCCCTACGGGAAATGCAATGGTGGTTACCTGTGGTCACGGGGTCGATCCACGTGGGGGAGAATTCCAATTCTCAAAATTGACCAGGGCTCCCAATTCCATCCAGCCTTAAATGGATAACAAGATATGTCTTTGGACGTAAACGAGGGGGACGTGATACTGATCAATCACCAACAGAGTACCGCTGGTCTATAAAATATGGGTATAGCACCATAAACCCAATGTATAGGTATATTTTTAATGACTGTGCAGTGTTTGAAAATATTGCCGGTCTAAGTTTTGTATTCACCCTCTGTAAAGTTCATGCAATATAATAAGTAAATACAAAACTTGGACCGGCAATATTTTCAAACACTGCACAGTCATTAAAAATACACCCTGTACCTTAAGACGTGTCATGTGCGTTACTTATTTGAAAATTCATAGAGGGAAGACACAGACAATGAACATAATGAAGCCAGTCTGGCTCTTAGTTACATACGGCTTCAAATGGGTACCAAGATATGTATTGGGAAGTAAAGACGGCCGGTGTGATGTTGACTACATCAGCCACGAGTACCGCTGGTCTATACAATATGCCCAGTGAAGGCGTGTTAAAGGGACATTTGCTTTAAATACAGGGTGTATTTTTAATGACTGTGCTGTTTTTTGAAAATATTGCTTGTCCAAGTTTTGTATTTACCTATTATGTTGCATGAACTCATAGAGGGCGAATACAAAATTTGGAACGGCAATATTTTCAAAAACTGCACAGTCATTAAAAATACACCCTGTGCTTACTTCACTGAGTGTTCACGCTTTTATCATTGTAATCCCTCTGACCTACGATTGAGTTGTAGGTTAATTTTATTCTTAAAACAACAGACCAAGGGGAAGACCGAGAAGAAAATACCTGGATGGCTTGGCCACATGGCAAGATCAAGACAGGAACACTGAGCTGATCCACGACTCTGGTGATCGAGTGAAATGGTGAGTCATGACAGCCCACACTTTCCGGCATGGCACATGATTGATTGAAGCCTAATGGCTATTTCACTATTCACAGTACTGGGAATTACAATTGATGCTCCTTGAATGCTATGTTATGTTAAGTTATATCATTGACGTCAATGACATTTCCCCCTCCTTCTCCTCGATCCTCCTCCCTTCCCCTTCTCCTCCTCCTCGTTTTCATCTTCTTCTTCCTCCTAGTGGTGAAGACAAGTTTTGTCCTGAAGAAACCCAATCGCTGGCACATCAGCGTCTTTTAAACCCGGAAGGCAACTAGATACTAGTGTAACCTAATTACCGGATGGTGACTATTATCAACATCAGATATCGGGTGCCCCAACCAGAAATTTCGTTAACTACAAGCAGACTGCATCTAGGATTTGCCAGAAGGTCCCTAGAAGATAATCAGGATGTCGAAGTAGAGATTAAAATAATACGGCAGAAAGTAATCTCTCTCTCTCTCTCTCTCTCTCTCTCGCTCTCTCTCTCTCTCTCTCTCTCTCTCTCTCTGTGCCTCTCTCTCTCTCTCACTCTCTCTCTCTCACTCTCTCTCTCTCTCTGTGCCTCTCTCTCTCTCACTCTCTCTCTCTCACTCTCTCTCTCTCTCTCTCTCTCTCTCTCTCTCTCTCTGTGTGTGCCTCTCTCTCTCTCTGTGTACACGCGCACGAAGGGAAGTCATTAGGTAGCATGGATTTTACGAATACCTTTTTTTTTTTTTTTACAATAACCAGAACCAGAAGATGTGTCTGTGTTATTTCTCAAAATAGTTCTTCCTTCTTGACAACACATTTTGTCCACCTATCCACTAGCTTGTTGATGCCATCTAGGAAGAAGTTTTGTGTGTGGCCTTAACCCAATTATGCACCGCCTTCATTAGCTCGTTGTCATCTGCAAACCTTTGACCCTCCCTCTACCACTGCCACCCCTCCCCAGTTGTTCTTTTAAGGGTCTACGCAAGTGAAAGTCTCATGTCGCCAAGTCTGGACTGTATGCTTGATGTTTCAAGACCTCAAATTTCGGAGCACATAGTGTATCCACGGTATGCGCAGCTGTATGAGGGTGGTCGTTGTCGTGCAGCAGCAATAGTTCTTTTGAGAGAAGTCTCGAACGTTTCGATCGTATCGCAGGTTTAAGTTTTTTCATTAGCTTGTAACTGTATCGAACACTAGTTATAGTTTCAATCCTTTCATGGAAATGCATCAATACGTTCCTTTATATCCCAAAATATTGTCCTCGTGAATTTCCCGTAGGATATCTGCGTCTTTTCTTAGCAGGAGGCAACGGTTGTTTCCTTTGAAATATTTCAACCGATTCATAAAGGCCATTTTGGTGTCCTGAAATAAAAAAAAATTGTCCATGCTCTTCCATGCACTTTATGATAAAGATAAAACTCCCCTTACTTAATGACTTTCACTTGTGTGTGTGTGTGTGTGTGTGTGTGTGTGTGTGTGTGCGTGTGTGTGGAAGCTACTAGCATGCTTTCTAGCTTATTGACGCATATTTTCATAGACCAATTGGCACTGGGCGAGTGATGTAGTCAGTATCACGCAGGCCGCCTTTGGCTACCAAGACATTTCCTGGTATCTATTTCAGGCTGGGTCGATCACGAGCCTAAGTTAATAGTCGCCTTAATGAGACCTAGAACCTCCGGCCCACCGGACCGGCAGGCGAATGAACTTATATATATATATATATATATATATATATATATATATATATATATATATATATATATATATATATATATATATATATATATATATATATATATATATATATATATATATATATATATATGCTGACATTCTACCAGATTGATTTGAAAACCGAAAACAATGGCTCATAAACAGCTAGTCTTAATCCGTTAAAAATAAAGCTCGATCGTTCGTTAGTTCGTTCATATTACATCACTTAAACATAAGTTGGCCACCATAGTAGGCGTCATAATGACGTAGGAAAAACAGTAATGGGAAGCAAAGTGCGTGGAAGAAAAGTCAGGGGTCGATCAGCAAGAAGATATACACAGGACAGTAGAATGAAAATGAAAACGCATGAGGCAACAAAACTGGCAAGAGATAGAGAGTCAGTCTGGTGGACCGTGAAGACAGCGATATTCTGCGAAGGATCTTATGCAGGATGATGATTCTGATGATGTGTAGTTGTTGCCTAATTTCCTTACTTTCTTCAGTGAGCGTTCTGTAATGTCACTCTCAGTAGGTGTTTGGTTCAGAATCGACTTCACTGCACCCGGGATAATGCTACACATGCGTCGTATCCTTCCACACCTACCTTAGTAGCAACCGAAAAGTTTTGGTGCTGACTGTTCAAGTAGCAGCCTGATGAAAAGTCCGCTTGTCTTTTTTCCCTTCTACCAGATGCTTTACCTTCTCTAGACCTGGAACATCTGTATATTCTGCTCCTCTCCACAGAGCTGTAAACTCTCTTATAGAAATGAAGATGACTGCCCAGAAGAACAGACGTATCATACTCACGACACGCGTTCTGTCAAACAACACAAGCCAGTTCATAAGGAACCAACCAGTTTCTATTTTCCGAAGCACACTCTGCGAGTCCGTTACCAACACAAGACATTGTTAGATGTACATCCTTCCAAAAGCGAAAAGCTGTCCTCACAACCTCCATTTCCAGTCTCATGCTAGAGGTTGTGATATCGTACGCCAGTCTCATTTTTTACACAATGACCGTACGCTTTTGCAATGAATACCCAACGACTTATATTGCATCCTACGACAATGGGTAGGTAGTTTGTTAGTCAAACAATTACAACCAAATCGAGCCATAACCTAATCGTAGGTCGTACAGGCTGCAGAACGGAACCAAGGATCAAAATTTACTGGCTAAACACTGAATGATTTCTGGCAGCAAGCGGTCAACTTTACGGTGCCCGCCTACTCTCTAGTTCTATTACAAATATTCAGAGGTATTGACGATTTTAAAGATCAGCGGTATAAGAGATACCGACAGACCGAGAGAAATGCCGCTGGATGACCAAATGTGATGCTATGGAGGATTATCATCAGTATATTTGATCCAGAACACCAAGGAGTGAGATCTGTGGAGATACACGAAAGTCTACGCCATTTGGCAGGGCCGACGATGATGACGGATTGACACTCTCAGAAGTCAAGGAAAGAAAAGGTTATGTTGGTGGTCACATTTGTGGTTTTCCTATGTCTCAAATTTGGATATCTGACAATGGAATATGCAGCTTTTGAACTAAAGTCACACTGATGTCTTGAAAAGTCCTAGAGCTAACCTGGATGTGAACCGGCCTAATTAGCAACTTAGCCGAGCAAATGCTCGTTGGATGATAAATGGGGTAAAGGACAGAGATATTGTATTAAGATCATGGACTAGCTGGATTGAATTGTTGAACTAGGCAGTATTGATGGCCAACGGCTGATTAGAGTAGAATCACAACACAATGCAGCAACGATTTCAAATAATTAAATAATATATAATATTTGTCCCATAGCAGTTTACTGCTATGTGTCTGTGATATGATAGCGCCATAACATTGTGTAGGCCTAGAGCAAGGAATGCATAAATAAACACACAAGTATTTGTTTGGCATTCATAGAAGTAGAGGTAAGAATTAGGGACTAGACATTGGCACCGACCAATCATTTCTTTTCTTTACACGTTCGTTACTATACTGGACATAGCATTAAGGTCTGATGTGTTCGTGTGGTTTTTATTTGACCTATGCTGGTGTAATGTAAAATTCTGAGACCTATTGTGCTATTTCAATAATTAGATACGAATTCAGTACATATTCCGAAGTTGTAGGTTTATATGGATGATAGACCTGGCTAATGGAAGATACTTCTTGGGGTGTCTACTTAGTCTGCGTCGAAGTACACTTGTTCCCACAGTGAGGCGCTGTCGTCGTTTGGAGGTGACAGGTTCAATTCCTGGTCGTTAACTATAGCTTTAAATTTTTATGTTGTTTAGTGCATCCTCTAGTCTCTAATTCTTACCTCTTATTCTATGAGCGCCAAACAATACGTGTGTATTTATTTATGAACTGTCTTAGAAATAATCCCCAATTGATATTTATGTTCAAGGAGGAAGGGGCGGTCAGGCGTTCACCTCTGTGTGGCAAGCGACGAGCAGGCGTGAAACCCGCGTCCCACAATTCTCGTGACATTACCCGCGGAGTTCGCTATCAACTGAGCAACACGCCCGTATTTAAAATAATCACCGGATGTAAATTCCATAGTTTCCGCTTCCTTTCAGTTGAAGAACATCAAAGTTGTACATAGAAAAAACAAAATGGCTAAGCTAACCTGGAAATAACCTGGCCTCATTAGCAACTTAACCGGGCAAATGCTCATTGGATGATCAATGGGATACAGGACAGAGGTATTTTGTCAGGATCATGGTTTAGCTGGTTTGAATTGTTGAACTAGGCATTATTGATGGCCAACGGCTGATTAGCTGTGCATCCGGTTAAGTGGATGCTCTTGAAATGTCACGTTCGTTAGAGGAAACTTCAGAATTGTATACGATTTTTCTTGTTGTTGAATCTTTGTCGAGGTTTCTATCGTCTGAAATTCACTGATTGCAAGGTTGAAGTCACTTTCTGCGGTCATGACCTCAAAATTTGTTTTCCTGTGTGGAACGTTGGATTAGAGATCTATACATGTTTTGTGGTCGGAGGGAAATAAATCTCTACAGGACACTGTTGAACTTCTCTAAGGGAGGTAAGCATGGCGGAATGGATAAAACGCTCGTTATTAAACATCCGGTGTGCTGATGTCGAGGTAGCGGATTCAACAGACCGGTCTGTTGGCCTAAAATGTTGACTTCTCATCCGTGACTTGAGGACGTAAATTACAAGTACTCATAACGTCGGAGTGGATTTGTCTGATGGCGAGGGACTCTGATATTGGGGAAAGCTAATCCACACGCAAAAATAAGCCCAGTGCACCAGAAGTAGAAGCAAGTGAATGGACTACGCTTGAGTTCAAAGTGAGTGAACGAAAAAAAAAACATCTCTAGGCGTGTTGGGTATAAATGTTAGCCCACAACGTTTATAACGATCGTGGCTGCATCCAGATTTGTGAATATAACATGAAACCTAAAGATGTTGTGGAGAAAAATGTATTGCGCTTCTTATATCATAACATGATCTCTGTTTGTATCATATTATTATAGACGAATCAGGCACTCGATATGCGATGTGATCATGCTGGCCGACTTTATATCCCTGAAAATTTCCTGGTACCCATTTTAGACTGAGTGTATAGGGTAGCCCAGGTTGATTAAAAAATCCCGTGATCACAGAGATTTTATTGCATGATCACTCGGCCGATACGGCAAGCGTTGCAGTCATTGTTCCACCGGGACCCCCGTGAGTGGAAACAAGCATTGTATAAGTAATCATGCTGAGCCTTAATTGAGTCGTGATTGAGATCATTAACTATAGGCTTGTTTTACGAGAGTAATCGTCAATAAGTAAGTCACACAGTTATGACGGATGGCAGGTAAATGTAGTTGGTGTTTTCTACAGGTGTCATTAGGTGACAGCAACATCGAACTTTATATTCCCGTTCGTCAGGTGGCGCTAGGTGTCTCATGAGCATGCGCAGCGCATAAACAAAATGGCGACTGTACTTACGGAGTGTACAACCAAAGAGCAATGTGCTGTTCTGCGTTTTTTGTGGGCAAAACGACTGCCCGCAAAGGACATTCATAAGGAAATGCTTCCTGTTTATGCTGACAAATGTTTGTCCCGTAAAGCGGTGCATAGCTGGGTAGAAACATTTTCTCAAGGACGCGAATGGCGCCAAAGTTGAATGTGAAGTGAAAACGTGGTTTAGAAAACAGAGCAAGTAGTTCGATGCAGCCGTTTGGGAGGACTGATAAAACGATGGGATAAGTATAAGTGCATTAATGTTGGTGGAAATTATGTCGAGAAATAAAGGGACAATGTATGTATAAAAATAAACTGGTTTCAAGTTGGTATCATATTTAGTTATTTTTCTACAGCCATTTGTGACTTACTTATTGGCTTCCCCCATATGTCATACTCATCCCTGCCATGCCAACTGGGGTTGGCGTTCATGTTTATCCGCAGATCTCTGCCGCTGGTGGTCTGGATCAACTCTGCTGCTTATATTCCGCCATGCCACCGTCTCAGTACATCCAGAATAATTTCTCTTCGTCCACCTCTGTTTCTTTTCCCACTGAACGTTCTAGTTGTCACGATGTTCTCCGATGCCTCTCTTCTCATCACATGACCAAAGAATGCTGTTTGTTTCTTATAGTTTTATATAATGTTTTAGATTCATTAGCCTATTCCAGGCAATCGTTGTTAGTTACTCTTGCAGTTCAAGGTGTTCGTTGCAGGACCCACATCTCCATTGCTTCTAAGCTTTTCCTGATTTGTTCATTCACGTTTAATGATGTACTGCCATACAGCAAAACATGTTCTATATAACATTTCAGCACTCTCTAAAATTCAGTGATAATGACTTATTGCATAAGATACTTTCCGTTTTTTAAATGCGGCTTTTGCTTGCCCTATTCTGTTCTTAATCTCTGTCGTGCTTTTTCATTTAATGTTATAATTACCCCTAGATATTTAAATTCAGAAACTTGATTTTTCAGGTAGAGTAGTGTTTTTGTGTTTGTTTGATTGAGTGTGTTTGATGAAATGGCTAGGTCGCTACTCTGACAATAGCACGAGCTCGGCCCTACAAGGGTTAGATGTTAACTCTCGATCTCCGTTACGGGAGGGGAAAATGGTCATCTATTCCTCTGAGCACTCAGGTCTATAAAATGTGACAGTCGTAACACTTCACAAGCGCAAAGCAGATTCCTTCTAGAGGACTTGTCTGACCATGGTGGGAATCACAGATTGATTCTAATACAGAATCTGCAACACAGTCTTCTAGAGTACGTGTCTGACCATGGTGGGAATCACAGATTGATTCTAATACAGAATCTGCGACACAATCTTCTAGAGTATGTGTCTGACCATGGTGGGAATCACAGATTGATTATAATACAGAATCTGTGACACAATTTTCTAGAGGACTTCTCTGACCTTGTTGGGACATCAGAGATTGATTCTAATCCAGTATCCGTGACACAATCTTCTGGAGTACTTGTCTGCCCATGTTAGGATATCAGAGATTAATTCTAATCCAGAATCTGTGACACATTCATCTAGAGTAGTGGTTCTCAACCTTTTCTGGCCCATGCACCCCTTCACCGTAGGTTCAGAATGTCATTCCACCCCTTTCGTATTTCCTACCTATAACCCCCCTCCCCCTCGCCCCTCCCCCGACCGGTCTCACTGGCCCAGGAGTTAGCGACTTTCTCCGTAATCCCGCTTATCCACGTAAGCGAACGCAACTGCGCGAGAATTGGTAGCGGTTCTAGCCGCGCTATTTACTTACGGGATATGTGAGCCAGCCGCTCAGAAAGCAAAGGCTCATCACTCTATTTGACAGCACTTCTCAGCGCTATCAAACCAAGTCGCCTTATCAATTCAAGCAACCTGATACGGGGTAGAATGGCACGCAAGAATAACAATAAGAACCCACAGTTAAGCAAGATGTGCAGCGTGGGAACCGCCAAGTCTTCGAAGGAGTTGCAAACAGAGAGCCTACCTGTGAGCTGCAACACAGTACATGTAATACCAGATACCTCTGAAGCTAGCACAAGGAAGAGCGACGACAGCCCACCTTTAACAAGAGCCAAGGCAGCGGTGAAGATGAGGGAGGTGAAAGACACCAAAGTCGGGAACACCGACACAAAAACACTCAGGTGGGTCGTCAAGCGGATCCAAGTGGAGCTAGCAGATAAACAAATACAGAAGCAGCTACGGGAGGAAAATCTTCACATCCGAATCCTGAAGACAGAACGGATTATGACCTACTCAGGGATCCCTACAACGCTGGCGGTGGTGATGTCCGAGGGCTGTGAAATTCCACAACAGGTATCGATACACCGAAAACTACAACAGCCCGAGGGATTCATACCAAAAATCACGCAATACTCCAGATGCCAGAGGGCCAGCCACAGCAGAGCAATATGTCGCAGCAAGACGAAGATATGCCGGTACTGCGCCGACCACCACGCTTACAAAGAGTGTCCGCTGGCCAAGCTGGACACGGACTTCAGAGCGCCCAACAGCAAACGAAAATGCGCCAACTGCCTTGGCACACATGGAGCACGATACTTGGGCTGACCGTACCTCCAAAGACACAGAGACGTATTGAAAATCGCCATTATCACTAAGACACCATTTAAGGAAGCAATGCGGAGGTGCGAGACAGCCACAGGCATCTCACAAACTGAAAGAGTACAGCTGCAGAGCGAGATCGACGAGTTGAAAAAACAAATCAAGCTGCTACAAACACCGACGACGAATAACGAAAATGAAAAGCTGCTGGCGGAAAAAAAAGAAACCCAGCAACAGATCAAACAAGAAGTTGAGACCATGGTTCAAGCGACGAAGAAAAACGAAGAGATTTTACAAGAAATCAAGGCGGAGAGAGAAATGCTACTAAAGTATAGAGAACAATGCAAACCAACAGAAGCAACGGAAAAGAACATAGAAAACCCGCAACAAAAGACCGAATCGGAACCGCAAGATATAGCAAACGGTCCAACCACGACACCCAAGAAACTCAAGGGGAAGCCGATATCCCGACAGATGTCCGAAGAAAACCCAGACGAACACAAGAACGTCAACACAGAGGAGCTGCTTTCACTGCAGGAGCTTATCGCGGAAAGCAGAGAAACGGAGCGGCTATTGCCACTCAGGCAAAAGGAATTCAGAACACGCATGGCAGAAAAGTATCCCAAGAAATTCAAAGAGTGGCAGAAATGCCCAGTGTACCCAACTCTACACTTAACTGATGAATACCAATTTGGATGCTACTACGATAACGGAGAATGCGTCCCATGGTATACAAGAGAAGAAGAAATCGAAAGACAACAAAAAATCAAGCTCGAGAAAGAACAAAAGCGCAAGCAAGAAAACGCACACATCGACAAGCTCCTGAAGGCAATCCACAAAACAGGAAGCAAAAAGAACAAATAAAATGTCTTTTTAAGGACTACACCCAGCCAAACGAAACACACAAGGAGACAACACTGACAGAAGAAAGCGCCAAAAGAGATACAACTTGCCGGCCAACGAATCCACCAGCTGAAGACACAGGCATAAAGTCGTCAACCTCGATAAGCCAGCAAAACACTGGCGAAAAGAAATAAACAAATTTACTTAGCACCATGAACCACCAGGAGAATAACGGACGCCACATGGGCTGGTTGCGCCAGGGTGGAAAGTTTCGTGTTTTTTTCCCCCTCAAATGGACTTCGGACTTCGGAAGCAAAGGCAAACTACTGAGCGTAATCTTGCCAAGAAATCAACAACAGCGGTAAAATGCTGGTGTTGACAGCGATGTCCTGTAATAGGATATGTGAAAAAAATCCCCCCTCCCTACACAGTATACGTAAAAATGAAAGCTAAATTTAATAACACATACTAGAACAAGTCTAGATGTCTACACAAAACATAATTTGCGGGTCTTCTTATGCTGTAAAACGAATTTCAGAAGGGCAATAAGTTCAGCACCGTAAAGTATGGAGGGAAGAAAAAAAATCAAGTAATCGGTTCTTGCATTAACGTGATCTTGAGAAAATCTTAATCCCCCCATAGAAACCCTAAAATTCCCCCTCTGGGGGTGGGGGTGGGGGTGGGGGGGGGGGGGGTGATTCCCCACCGGTTGAGAACCACTGGTCTAGATGACTGTCTGACCTTGTTGGGACATCAGAGATTGATTCTAATCGAGAATCTGTGACACAATCTTCTAGAGCAGTGGTTCTCAACCGTGGGGAATTCCCCCCCCCCCCGGGGGAATTTTAGGGTTTCCAGGAGGGGGGATTAAGATTATTTCTAGATTGTGTGAATAAAATAACCCATTACTTGATATTGTTTTTCCCTTCATACTTTACAGTTCTGTACGTATCACCCTTCTGAAATTCATTTTATAACGTAAGTAAATCCGCAAATCACTTTTATGTAGATGTCTAGACTTGTTTTAGTATGTGCTATTAAATTTAGCTTCAATTATTACGTATATTATGTAGGGGCAGGGGGAAATTGTTAGGGAGGAAATACGAAAGGGGCGGGGGGAATGACGTTCTAAAAATATGGTGAGGGGGGGGGGAATGACGTCCTAAAAATATGGTGAAGGGGGGCACGGGCCAAAAATGGTTGAGAACCACTGTTCTAGAGGACCTGTCTGACCTTGTTGGCTCACCAGAGATTTATTCTAATTCAGAATCTGTGACACAATCTTCCAGAGGACTTGTCTGACCATGTTGGGACATCAGAAATGGATTCTAATCCATAATCTGTGACACAATCTTCCAGAGGACTTGTCTGACCATGTTGGGACATCAGAAATGGATTCTAATCCATAATCTGTGACACAATCTTGGATATGCAAAGATTCATTTCATGCTGTGTCTGCGCAGCTGCGTGGGGTTTTGGTGCATGATAAGGCATATATGCTCATGCGGCTATGGGATATTATGTACAGTGTAGAACAGAGACACCATCATTGCCTGGAGAGAATGGTGCGTCAGGCAGTGACCAGAGGATCTGACCGACACTCAGCACTCCGAGGGATGACCAAACGGACACAGAATCACATTGCAACTGGTACCATTAGTACTGGGACTCTGGTTGTCGGGCGGGACGCGTATGGGAATGTATCGGGGCTGCAATGTCGTAACTCATTTCATGCGTATGCCGCACATTCAAGCCTCTTGCGATTGCAAACATGGCGGCTTTCTGCAATGGACAACATTTCTTGACATACTTCGGGCGACCTGGTTTAAAGACAGGTAATTGAATCACCTGTTCACCTTCCTCTCATGTTTATGTTGATCGATTTTGATATCCAATGTCAAAACCAAGAGATGTTTTTTGATACCTGCACTAAAATGATACATCCATATGTTGTCTTCTGTTATAAGTGGAGGCGTTAGCGGAGTTGATAGGTGACTGTGCTGATAATGTCACGAGCATGGTCGGATGAGGGTTCGACGCCTGGGCTTGTCCCCTTCTAAGTGAGGGAAAGATTGGCCGCCTATTCCTCCATGCATTCAGGCCTACAAAATGTGATATCCCTATCCAACCCAGATCCATAGCAGAAACTTCTAGAGGACGAATAGAAAACTAATGTTGCCATGTGTTGTGGGTTAGTTGTGGATGATTATTTTAATGTTGCCATGTGTTGTGGGTTAGTTGTGGATGATTACTTTAATGTTGCCATGTGTTGTGGGTTAGTTGTGGATGATTACTTTAATGTTGCCATGTGTTGTGGGTTAGTTGTAGATGATTACTTTAATGTTGTTATGTGTTGTGGATTAGTTGTGGATGATTACTTTAATGTTGTTATGTGTTGTGGTTTAGTTGTGGATGATTACTTTAATGTTGTTATGTGTTGTGGGTTAGTTGTGGATGATTACTTTAATGTTGTTATGTGTTATGGGTTAATTGTAAATTACACTTTTGCAGAAAGCCATAATGCCGCAGAGAGCAAGTTTAAACAGATTAATTAATAAGTCCGTCTCACGCCATTGAAACAAATCTCCTTAAAATGCATTTACTGACAAGCAACAATAGATAATTTACAATGAAAAACAGCGTGTACCCAGACTGTCACACTTTTTTTAAATGCCAGAAAATGCGAAGACGCGTGCATAAATCTCCCACCTGGGCCTCTTGGGTCACTGAGCGCACTTTCTTCAATCTATTATGTATGATGTCTTAGCATAGCATTCTGGTAATATGTTTTTCAAATCCCTAATGGTCTTACACTGTCTCACATACACCTGGTTAGTCTCATGTAGAAGAAAGGATACGTTTATGTACTTTATCTTCATTTTTTTTAAAAACGCTTCCTAGAATGTGTCATCCTGACAATAAACATTGTCACGCCTCACTGTTTCATTCACTCTTTCTAGAATGTATCATCCTGACAATAAACATTGTCACGCCTCACTGTTTCATTCACTCTTTCTAGAATGTATCATCCTGACAATAAACATTATCACCGCCTCACTGTTTCATTCACTCTTTCTAGAATGTATCATCCTGAGAATAAACATTGTCACCGCCTCACTGTTTCATTCACTCTTTCTTTCCATATGATGAACTGTCTTTCGTTGCATGTCCTTTTCCGGCACGTTGCAATCAACCTAGGGTTATTATCAGGGCAAGTTTACGTTCCACATTTGCCATTACTCTCTCAGAAATGAACCCACTACTACACCATCAGCGCACGTGAAGTGTAAGAGCGAGTGCTCTTAACCTTTTTGCAGAACTGACTCTAATGTAATGAACAGAGGAGTTACATTGAGAGTATAACAGTTAAACACCATTTAATGTCTCTTTTCCACCCAGGCTCCTAGGTGTGCCCAGTCTAAAATGGACACCGAAAAATATGGACAGTAAAGGCGACCTGTATTGACAACATCCAGCAAATTTTTTTTTTTCCCCGCATTTCCATCCTGTTTTAGGATATTGCGGTCAACACCAGCATCTTTCAGCTGTATGTTGATTCCTAGGCTAGATTACGCTCATCAGCACGCCACGACTTTCTGAGCGACCGGCTCCATACTCTCATAAGTCACTTTTGCGATTCGAACCACTGCTAATTCTCGTCGCGTCACGTGACGAGAGTATTCGGGGTTAGCGTAGAAAGCTACTAACTCCTCGGCCATGGAGCCGGCAACATCCAGCAATTGCATTAAATTATTCTGACATAGTTACACTAGATGCCGGCTCCCTGGCCGAGGGGTTAGCAGCTTTCTCCGTTAATCCCGAATACTCTCGTGGTTGACGTGAGCGCACGAGAATTAGAAGTGGTTCGAGTCGCGCCAGTGACTTATGAGAGTATGCAGCCGGTCGCTCAGAAAGTCGTGGCGTGCTGATGAGCGTAATCTAGCCTAGGAATCAACATACAGCTGAAAGATTGTTGTGTTGACCGCAATATCCTGAAACAGGATGGAAACGCGGGAAAAAAAGTTACACTAGATGAATCAGTATATTTATCTTGGTACAGTTATACTACCTGGCGGAAAATGCCTTGTAGAGATTAGAACAAGAATCTCCATGGTAAAGGTAACTTAATGCGAGAATGACAGTTTAATTACACACATAAGCTGTAAATAAATAGCGGGGGGTACGGGGTGTCAGGCATTGGTAGCACCTTTGGTAAGGATGACTCTCATGTCCTTTTCAGGACCCACCCACCACTGGTCCAAGCCTGACACCCAGCTCGTGCCAGTGGCTCCTAGTAGCTGTCAGCATGCGACAGCGGCCACCCCCGGGCAACAGCTGTGAGAGGCTGGCGAAACCAGGCATGGGTATCCGATTTGGTGTCAAACCAAGCGGCAAACTAGGGTATGCCTACCCAGCATGTGAAGACAGGATTCGGCAGACTGCGCGGAAGAAATCATTCCTAATTCAACGGGCAAGACGGCGTTTACCTGCAAAGCGTTGTGGAACGTAATGAGCACGGCAAGGCACGTAGAGCGCCCTGGTCATCCACTGCACCTGTATTCGTCTCCAATCGTCTCGACTTGTCTTGCCACTGGACTCAGATGGACTCAGGCGAGAGAGTGAGGTCGACGAATTGCACAACTCTTCCTCACTTTAATCCAAGTCATCGCGCAAGTCATTCTTCATCCAACGTCATATATCACCTTCAAACCCTGTGGCGATGGGCGAGCGGCGAAGCGACAGGCGTGGGTACGCTGGCAGCCGTAGTCGCAGACCTGCACACAGGCGGCTCAGGCCATATGGTCGTCTTCTACTGACCGGAGCAGCAGTAGGATTCGGCAGCCCCCTGAGCGACTTAGCAGCCCTCTATAGGAACACACTGCTCACCTCCATAGCATGAGGAAGGGGCTAGAAAAGGTGCCCTAAACATTGTCTGCTCCTTCACTACCTAACCAGCTAGCCGCGGTTGGTGGGTACCCTAACAGCGGTCGACATACAAACAAAGTAACATTGGAATAGACATCAACTACCGTATGGATGGAAAGTTATTAAATCTCAGAAGGCTGTAAGCTAAAACCAAAATTAACAGCGACACCGTCAGAGAGCTCCCGTTTACTGATGATTGCGCTCTATACGCTAACTCAGAGGCGGACATGCAACATAATGTTTCAGCTTTCTCACATGCCTGTGCCAACTTTGGGCTCAATATCAACTTGGAGAAGACTGTAGTTATGTACCAGCCAGCTCCAGGGAATAATCACACTGTGCCGAATATCAAGGTGAACGATCATAGACTAAGTGTTGTGGACAAATTCACCTATCTTGGCAGCACTGTGTCACAAGCTGTCACAATTGATGACGAAGTGAATGCAAGAATCTCCAAGGCCAGTGCGGCCTTTGGTAGACTGTACAAGAATGTACGGGACAGAACTGGAATAAGCCTGCAAACAAAGATAAAAGTCTACAAAGCAGTTGTATTATCCACACTGCTATATGCTTGTGAAACCTGGACTGTTTATCAGCGACACGCTAGGAAATTAAGCCTCTTCCACACAGTCTGCCTAAGGAAGCTACTGAAGATTAAATGGCAAGACAAGATTCCAGACACTGAAGTCCTAGAAAGAGCGTCCATGCCCAGTATCCACACTCTACTGATGAAGAATCAGATTCGCTGGGCTGGTCACTTGACTCGCATGCTAGATCACAGGCTCCCTAAACTAATTTTTTACAGCGAACTGCGTTGTGGTAAACGCTCCCAAGGTGGCCAGAGGAAACGCTTGAAAGACACTCTGAAAATCTCATTGAATGCTTATGGAATTCATCATGACATCTGGGAGGCTGCAGCCAGAGACCGAAATTCGTGGCGTGCATAAATACGCAAGGGTGCAGTCATATGTGAGGCAACCAGGACTGCAAGAGCTGTGAAGAAAAGGCAGGACAGAAAAACTACTGCAGGAAATCCTCCTCCAGAAACGTCAAGCATTCTTTGCCCACATTGTCAAAGAACATTTCGAGCCAAAATAGGCCTTATCAGCCATCTTAGAACCCACGGCTCCATACCTTCAACCCCACTGGATGAAATGAATGGTCATCATCATTCTTGATGGACAAACAACAAATAAATAGCTGTGAGACAAAGAAAAGTGCTAAAGTGTAATGTAGAATTTATGCTGTTGTTGGTACGTAAAACATGGACAATAAGAGGATAAAATGAGATGAAAAATATTTAATGGCATTGGAAATATATTTATTTTTTTTTTAATTCGCATATCCTTTTACAGGACATCGCTGTCAACAGCAGCATCTTTCAGCTGTCTGTTGATTTCTTGGCAAGATAACGCTCAGTAGTTTGCCATTGCTTTCTGAGCTGCCGGCTCAGTTATCCCGCAAGTCACCAGAGGGGGTAGAACCGCTCCCAGTTCTCGCCCGCTACGAGACTCTGCATGATAAACGGGATTACGAAGAAAGTGGTGTAACCCCTCGGCCAGAGAGACCGGCAGTGGAAATATGGTTTCTGAAAAAATGCAGAAAACAAAAATAGAGGCGGAGAGAGAGAGAGGAAGGGGAGAAGATGAGAGAGAGATGAGGGAGAGAGAGAGAGGGAGCGAGAGAGATGGGGAGGGAGAGGAGACAGAGAGAGAGAGAGAGAGGGAGAGAGAGAGAGAGAGAGAGAGAGAGAGAGAGAGAGACGAATAAGACTGTTCTTTAAGAAACAAATGGAAACAGTAAATTGAGTGGAGATATTAAACAAAACAATTAAGATGTTGTGGGCACCTTATGAGAAAAAAAAAGAAACAACTGAAAACTTATTGACAACTGACAAACTTTATAGAAAAAGAGGAAAATAAAGAGATATAACCTGGATGGTTTGGTCATATGGCGTAATCAGAACATGCAAGCGTACATGATCCACACTTTTAATCATGCGAGATCGTACCGTGACCGCCCAGGCCTATTTGGAATGGCACATGATGATAATCATATATTTTAAACTGTTCTCTTCCAACGAGCCATTGCATTAAAGCATTCAGTAATCTTTACTATTTAAGATATTAGTAATAACTTTTAGTTCCGCAGTGAACAACTGTTACTTACCCTTTAAGATATAAATAATAAATTTTAGTTCCGTAGTGAAAAACTTACTTAATCTTTAAGAAATAAATAAAAGAGTTCAGTTCCACAGTGAGCAAATGTTACTTACTCTTTAAGATATAAGTAAAAAATTGTTAGTTCCGTAGTGAAAAACTAACTTACTCTTTCAGATATAAGTAAAACTTTTAGTTCCGTAGTGAGCAGCTGTTACTGACTATTTAAGATATAATTATCAATAACTTTCAGTTCAGTAGTGAACAACTGTTACTTAATCTTTAAGATACAATTATTAATATCTTTCAGTTCCGTAGAGAACAACTGTTACTATCTCATCTCATCTCCTCTTTAACTTGCTGTGTCGAGGTGAAGTATAAACAACGGTAGAGTGCCCGCTTATGGGCTTCTTGTATCGATATTCCCATGGACTCTGTTATTTCCTGCGTCCATAGTTTACATGGTCGGCCTCTTCCTCTGCTTCCCTCTGGTCTGTACATCATTGCTTGTTGTGGTATACTGTTAGTTGGTAACCAACTCGCATGGCCAAACCATTTGACTTGCTCCTTCTAATAAAATCTAGTGCAGCTATAACCCCAACTTTAGTCCTGATTTCTTCATTTCTGATCTTTTCTCTTCTTGACACATTGAGTATTCTTCTCAGGAATCTCATTTCTCTTGTTGTGATTTTTCTTTTCTCTGTTTCTGTCATTGTCCAGGTTTGGCATTGATAACATAGAGTTGGCAGGAAGATTGTGTTGTAAAGTGATTTCTTAGTAGTTATTGATGCATGTTTTTTCTTCAGTATTGGTGCCATTTGTCCAATGAATTGGTTTGCCTTATTGCATCCATTTTCGATCTCGTCTTCTCATTTGCCATTTGATGATAATATACTTCTTAGGTACTTGAAACTCTTTACTTGTTTCAAGGGATGTTAATTTAGGTGAATCGTTGTTGCTTTTTCTTCTTTAGTTATAGTCATTACCTTTCTTTTACTTGTGCTAATTTTCATGTTATGTTCCCTACACATTTCATTTAGACTATTCACGTGGTCTTGCAATTCAGCTTCTGATTTTGCTATTAGTGCTTGGTCATCCGCAAACAGGAGTTCTCTGATGGTTAAATTTGCAGATGGTTCTTCTTCCGTGTTCTTGTCATGCGGTGTTCTTGCAGTCTCTGTTTGGCTGGTTTCTTTACATATGTTGTATATATATATATATATATATATATATATATATATATATATATATATATATATATATATATATATATATATATATATATATATTATGAACAAGAGAGGGGACAGGACACAACCTTGTCGTAGTCCAGATCTTATGGTAAAGGGTTCTGAGTGTCCTCCAGTTGCTCTCACTATGCATTCACTGTTGTTGTATAAGCTTCTACATAGGTTTGTTTGATGTGTACTCACTCCATTTTGTTTGAGGCTTTCCCACAGCTTGTTTCTATCTACTCTATGAAATGCCTTTTCTTGGTCGACAAAGGCTAAGTAGAGTGTTTCATTGAATTCCATTGATTTTTCTATAAGTTGTCTAAGAGCAAACACGGCATCTGTGCATCTTTTGTTTTTCCTAAATTCAATTTGTGTTTCGGTTAGCTGGGGTTCTTTAGTAGTTCGTAATCTTTTCTCAAGAAGTTTGCAAAATATTTTCCCAGTATGACTCAACAGTGAAATGCCTCTTTATTGTGTGCAGTCTCTTTTGCTGCCTTTGTTTTTCCAAATTGGGATAATTATGGCGTTTCCCCAGTCTCGTGGTGTCTGTTGTTCTACCCAAACATGGTTGAATAGTCTATGTAGCCATGCTGTTCCCATTTCTCTTGCTGATGATTAATTAGTTCATTTGGTATTTTATCTTGTCCTGGTGATTTGTTCAATGGGGATAATCTGTCGGCTTCTATAATTCTTCTTTCAGTATGTCTGGTTCTAGTTTTTCGGTGGCATCTGTGGCGGTTTCTTGAATTCCTGTGACATCTGATGGGATGTTGAGAAGTTGTTCGAAGTACTGTTTCCATATTATCAGGATTTGTTTTTGTTCATTTATTGGTTCTCCATTTTCGCTGTTAATTATTTAAGTTGGGTCAAAGGATGCTCCGCTGGTTCTCATTGTACTTATCTTTTTGTAGAAGTTTCTAGTTGCCTCTTTGTAGTTTTTATTTATGGTTTCTCCAAACTCCTCCCTGTCTTTTTGTTTTTCTCTCTTTACTATTCTATTCACATGTCTTCTCGCTATTCTATATTCTATGTAATCGCATTCCTGTTTGCTCTTCGACCACTTTTTATATTGTTCCTTTTTGTCTGTTACCGCTTTCTTTACTTCTGCGTTCCACCTACTTGTTATTTTCTTTATCCGTGTTTTGCGTTTTTTCGTGTTCCACATGTTATTGTTGCAGTATTTAAAATGCTTGATTTGAACATCTCCCATTCTTCTTCCACTATCTTTCTTTCTATAGGTAATTTTACAAAGATTTCAGTTAGTTCTTTCTCATAATTTTCCATCACTGCCTCGTCTTTAAGGTATTTTAAGTTTACTGATTCGCATGGCATGTATCTTCCTGGTCTTTGCTTTCTTCTACGGATGATTCTTATTGTGGCAACGACTGCTTTGTGGTCTGTGTTTATACTTAAGTTGGGTACTGCCCTTGCATCTTATATATTTCTCTTTCTGTTATTTCTTGTGAATATAAAATTAATTTGATTTTTGGTATCAAGATCGTTCCATTTATACCAGGTGTATATTTGTGAGTCTTTCTGTTTATAGAATGTGTTTGTTGTATAGAGATCGTGTTGGCTGCATAACTTTATCATCTGTCACTAACTATATAATATATAATTATTAATAACTTTCAGTTTAGTTGTGAACAACTGTTATTTACTCTTTAAGATATAAGTTATAACTCTCAGCTCAGTAGTGAACAACTGTTACTTACTCTTTAAGATATAAGTAATAGCTTTTAGTATCTTAGTGAACAACTGTTGCTTACTCTTTAGATGTGGGGGGGGGGGGGGGGGGGCGATTGATCATGGCGAATTGGTTAAGCTGCGTTCTTGCCCCTGTGCGGTGCATTCGGTAGAGGCTAGCTGCACTGCGGGGAGGGAGTGGGGGAGACTGAGCTGTATAGGAGATAATACTCAGTTCACTGAAGTCGATCCGCTTGGCTTTTAAGCCCAGTTTAAATCTACAAGAATGATATAGCTGTAATCTTTGTCTCTGATTTCCCATGTGTCGCCGGGGTCCTCAAGGTAGTCCAAACCAGCATCACTTTAACCTACAATACCTGACGTAAGAGACAACCAAAGAGGTGTGGCCTGAGACTGGATACCTCATCCCAAAGAAAACTTTAGCTGCAGACTCCAACAAATCACGAACAAGTCCACAAACAGCTTGGCTCAAGTTAGTTAATGGCCTATGATCCATTGGGATATTAAATGCTGCAGAAAAAGAAATCACTGGTATCCTTTGGGATATAAAGACTGCAGAAAAAGGAATTACTGGTATTGGCAGCAATAGATGACAGACAAATGAGTCGACACGAGGTAACACATAAGACAGCAGTTGGTAAAATGAAATGCCAAGCTGCCACCTACCTACGACAGGTATCCACAATAGAGAAGCGAGTAACACGTTTCCGCGCCACTTTGGTGGCTATGTGTTCTAATCCCCATAGAAACATGAACCTTCTTTAGAAATTGACTTGACCTCCAAGGTCAACCCAACCAAAATGGGTATCATGAAATATTTTGAGAAGTAAAAGCTGCCGGTGTGTTATGGAATACATCGCCCATCCAGTACTAAATGATCCTTCAAATGGGGTAAGCACGATGTTCCCAATACGCCTCATGTACCTGAAAATGTGCCCATACGTTACTTTACTTTACTTTACTTTACTTTATGAAACAGAGGTGAAAACAGGAAGCAAGGGCCACTTACTTCTGCTGTGGTGATGTGAGGAGAAGAGCGCAACCCTGACTGCGGAGGGCCAAAGAAGAAAATGAATAAAGAGAAAGAACCTCTCACCGTCCTCGGTTAAAACAAGAATAGAAAAGAATTAAGGTTTAAGAAGATCCAGGGTAGGCCGACAGGGAATTAGAACAATATTCTCCAATTCCTGACAAAGAATTACTCCGAGGGCTGTTCTAACACCAATGACTATATAATGAGAGTCTATCAACTAAACGACAAAGGAAGAGTAACACAAGCATCATTTGTTTATTAAACTTCTGAACTTCACAATAATATACAGACATGTAGCATCAATAAAGAAGTTAGGATACAACAAAAATCAAACAGCAAAAACCCTAATCCAACAAACAAAATTCCTAAGTCCAGCAAAAACTCATAATCCAGTAAAAACTTCAAATCTACCAAACACTAATCCACCAAAGACTAATCCATCGAAAACTAATCCACCAAAAACTTCTAGTCCACCGAAAACTAATTTACCAAAAACTTCTAGTCCACTAAAAACTAATTTACCAAAAACTTCTAGTCCACTAAAAACTAATTTACCAAAAACGTCTAGTCCACTAAAAACCCAGGAACATCTAACATCTAAAACTACAATTCTGGCTTTTCCACTGCAAAACCTTTCAGGGTCTAACTAAACAATCTTACAATAGACATTGGCGCCTCGTCACTTGGTGTGGTGGACTACGGAAAGGCTGGTTCCATCTGTGCAAGCCTTTTTATACCGGGGTCCGAACGACTCCCAGAGTTCCAGACCAATCAGACAGTCTGCGCCCTCTGGCGGAATTCCACCATCATCGTGAGCCGAGTACATTTACTTTACTTTACTTTACTTCTCCTTGAAATAACGAGACTGTCAAGCGTGTCTTCTAAATTATAATTCCTTCCCATATCTGCTGAGTTTTCTGGACGGTTGTTATAGGAGCGAAGTTCTCCAAGGGACATGTTACTGAAAGAATTTGTCACAAAGCTATGGACATAAAGAAGTGGCTGTGGTTGTGTCTAGAGGATGTCAGTGTGAATATTGTGTCAGACGACTGCTCAACAACGATGAATCAATATAGAACACGAGTCTGCGCACATAATATTTTAATTCGAAACAAACTCGATGCTATAACACTCTTCAGAAAACTTCGAAAGTGAAATCTATCTAATTGCATAAGCGCATGTCCAACACATCCATCCATCCATCATGTGCCATGCCGGTAAGCGTGGGCGGTCATGTTCTGCCACCTCACTCGATCACCAGAGTCGTGGATCAGCTCCGTGTTTCTGTCTCGACCATGCCACAAGGCCAAGCCATCCAGGTATTTGCTTCTAGGTCTTCCCCTTGGTCTCATCCCTTCGATCTTGTCAGTTGTCACCAAGTTCTCCAATTTATTTCTTCTCATAACATGCCCAAAAAATTTGACTGTCTACTTCTAATAACTCTAATCAGTTTACGATCTTCATTTGTTTCTTGAAGGACTTGTTCGTTGGTTTTTCTATTTGTCCATGGTATTCTTTGCATTTGCCCCAGAAACCACATTAACACAGCCATTAGCTGTTTTTCAGCTTGACTGCTTATTGTCCACGCTTCACATTCATACAAAACTATAGGTTCTATGTAGCATCTCAACACTCTTTTTCTCGTTTCAATTGATATCTTTTTGTTGGTCAATATGTTTTTCATCTTGCAAAAGGCTACCTTCGCAATGGCAATTCTTGTTCTAATCTCTTTAAGGTATCTCCCATCAGATGTTATGACTGTGCCGAGATAACAGTATCGATTCACTTGTTTAATTAAGAATATGTCCATCTACTCGTATATCACATTGTTATATTTCCTTCTTCCCAGTGACGACCGTAATCTGTGTCTTCTTAATGTTTAGTTCTAACCCTCGTTGTTCACTGTGTGCAACAACTGCATCTACTAAATTTTGCAGGTCCTGTTCATTGTCTGCAATCAAAACTGTATCATCTGCATATCTAATGTTATTGATGTATCGCCCCCCCCCCCCAATGTTGATTCCTTCCATATCTTCTATATTTCTAAATATATTTTCACTGTACAGGGAAAAAAGATCTGGAGACATTACACATCCCTGTCTCACACCCCTTTTAATAGGCTGATATTGACCTACATCGTTATCAATTCTGATGGCAGATTGTTGTTTCCAATATATGTTTTTTACAAGTCTAAGGTCTTTTCCATCAATTTGTAGATCTTCAAGCATCCTTATCATGTCGACATGTCTCACTTTATCGAAAGCCTTTGTGTGGTCAATAAAGCAAAGATATAGATCTTTGTTTACTTCTATAGAACGCTCAATTACTGTTCTCAGTATATACACACACTGAGCCCTTGCCTTCTACAAACCCACATTGTTCTTCTCCTAATTCGCGTTGTATTGTCTTCCTAACTCTTTGCATGATAATTCTCAGCAGAATCTTTGTGATGTAGCTCATTATACTAATTGGTCTATGTTGATTGCATTCCATGGCTCCTGAATTTTTCGGGATTGCACCAAATATAGAATTACATAATTCAGGAGGTATATCCCAAGTATCGTATATTGCGTTCAGCAGCCTGTTGACTTGGTCAATTCAATATTCTTCTAAGGCATTGATCATTTCTATTGTGATGTTATCTGTACCCGGGGTCTTGTCAGTTTTCATATGGTTAAGAGCATTCTGAACTTCTATCTTCAAAATTGCTGGTCCTTCATTATTATTTCAATGATTATATTGTTCTTCTCTTGTATCATCATAAAGGTCTTTCACATAATCTGACCACGCATGTAAAATCTGACCTTTTTCTAATATGATTTTGCCACCTTTGGTTTTTAGGTAACCCGTTGATGTGTGTGATCTTTTGTTAGTGATGTCATTAATTCTTTTGTGCATTAATTTGGTATTCCGGGTGTTGTGTTGATGTTCAATTTCCTTGCAATTTTCTCAAGCCATGTTTCTTTAGCTTCTTTGCATAGCTTCCTAATTGTCCTGTGAATCTCTTCATATTTTGCCTTGTTATTTTTGTTATTTCTTCTTACTTCCATGAGTTTTAAGATGTCTTCCGTCATCTATTTCTTGCGTCCTATTATCTTTATTTTTGGGATGGTTGCTTCTGTAGCTTGGTGGACTGATTTCTTTAAAATTTCTGATTGGTCACTGACGTCTTGAAATAATATTTCCATATCGGACAATGCATCGAATCTATTCTTTACGTCTACGTTGAATTTATCTTTTACTTCTTCACTCTTCAGTTGCTTGTGTATCAAATTTTGTGTTTCTTGGTGAATATTTGACTTTCTTTAATTTTATATGTAAATTACTTAAGAGTAATCTATGATCGCTGTAGCAGTCTGCGTGTGGTATAAATCTTGCGACTTTTAAGGCATTTCGAAATCTTCTGTTGATGAGAATGCAATCAATCTGATTTCTGACCTTATGATCAGGACTCCTCCATGTCCATAATCTCCTTGGGTGCTGTTGAAACCAGGTGTTTCCAATAATCAAATCTTGCTCTTTTGCTCACTGTACTAGTCTGTAACCTCTTTCATTCGGTTCCCCTAGTCCATACTTGCCTACTATGCATCCGTCCTGTTGATTTCCAACTTTGGCATTCAAGTCACCCATTATGATATTTACTTCAGAATTCTTGCATTTCTTGAAGGCTTTCTTTAAATCATTATAAAATTCATCAATGCTGTCATCACTACTGTCTGCTGTTGGTGCCTAAACTTGTATGACGTTGACATCAAAAGGTCTTCCACTCAACTTCACCACTCTCTGATACAGTCCAATATCCTTTGATCGATTTTGCTCTCTCTGTATCAATTAGAATTGCTACTCCTCACTGTTGTTTCTCTCCACCAGAATAGATTATTCTATATTCCTCAGATGTCATAATGCCCATTCCTGTCCATCTGGTCTCAAATACACCTAACAGGTTAATATTTAAATTTTAACACACCAACAACATTTAATCAACATTTAATAGTCCAACACACTCAGATTAGAATGTAACACAGTGATCTCCTGCGACCACACTATTGCCGTCTACTGGCTTCGCACAATACATTATTACGGACTCTTCTCCGTCCGTGAATCTAACCACCTCCTCTGAATCTCTTCTCTTTGGACTCAGCTCCAAACACTGAATTGCCTCGGACTATTTTCCGTGTCCGAACTCATTGAATGCCTGGTTGAGATTTCTCCCTCAGTCCATACACCGAATAACTCGCTAAGTCTGAGAGCCACCAGGCAAAGTTGTCCCTAACTCCGCCACAACTCAAACTCCCATAATTTGCCCAGACTTCTCCTGTATTCACTCTTCCCGGGACCTGCCAAGAAACACAATTTAACCCCTGATCCCACTTATCAATTCCCATGAAAATTACATTTAGAATTGTCTTTTGTTTCTTCGTCGACTAGCACGATTTACCTTCCCACCGGTGATTTTAATTTAGACAAGTACGTGATATCCTAACCAGTTATTTAGGAGCTTCCCCCATTAGCTGACGATTTATATTGATGTGTACGTGCCTTAACCATCACCTTGTCTGGGATTATCCCAGTTTGTTGAAGATTGTTATTAACCCCCCCCCCCCCCCCAGCCTCACATCAGCATGTTCTTCTCTGAACCAGTTAACCTTGATAGTATTATAACATTCTTAGCTAGTACATTCACCCCAGTTTTGCATAAACACATGCACGTTTCAGAATGAATAAATAAATCTGCTATAGGTACTAACAGTACATATTAATTCGTTATGCAAGACATAACTGCATATACAATGTAGGTTTTGTTTCCCAAACAGTTGTCGCATTAACTCTCTTTAAGCTAACTCTTACTTTCACCCATCTGTTTCATAAAGTTATTACTTTAACTCCCCTCTTTCATATAGTTATTACTCTAACTCCTCTCTTTCATAAAGCTATTTCTTCAGCCTATCTGTGTCATAAAGATATTACTTAACTCCTCTGTTTCATAAAGTTATTACTTCAACTCATCTGTTTCATAAAGTTATTACTTTAACTCCTTTGCTTCATAAAGTTATTACTTCAACTCATGTATTTCATAAAGTTATGACTTTAACTACTCTGTTTCATAGAATTATTTCTTTAACTCCTCCAGCCCCTGGAATACGAAACATGTGGTCGACCAACAGGAAAGTGAACACAGAACGCTAAAGACATCCTGGGCCTGACCGTATCTGAGGCAAGTGAACTAGCAAAAGAGTGAGAGTCTATATGAGGGCTCGTGATGAAAGCGACGTCTCGTAAAGGATCTGACACGTGAGGATGACGATAAACAGTTGAACGTCCTTTACAGGTTCACAGAATCAGCTACTCTAGAGTCTGCTGAATCACATTCATGCCGTAATTTACTCTTTAAAATCGCCTAAAATTAAACCATATCTGTATTTATTGTTTATATATTACTAGCTGACCCTGCCCGGCTTCGCCTAGACCCTGGTGGGGAGCATCTCATTTGATTCATATAAGTAGTCATATAAGCTCCCGTTCCCGTTCCCGACTATCTATCTGTCTGTCTGTCTGTCTGTCTGTCTGTCTGTCTATCTGTCTGTCTGTCTGTCTGTCTGACCCGGCCCGGCTTCGCCCAGACCCTGATGGGGAGCATCTCATTTAATTCATATAAGTAGTCATATAAGTTCCCGTTCCCGACTGTCTGTCTGTCTGTCTGTCTGTCTGTCTGTCTGTCTGTCTGTCTGTCTGTCTGTCTGTCTGTCTGTCTAATAATTTATTGGTTGCAGTTAGAACAACCTTAGATAAACGAAGACCAACTTACAAAAAGCAATAGAAAGAGCACTTGAAAGATCTTTACATCTTCCCCCAACAATTAACTTGGGTAAATGGAGCGGCAGTAGCAGAAGAAGAAGAAGAAAAAGGAGGAGGAGGAAGGAGGAGGAAGAGGGAGATGGAGGAGGGAGGAGGAGCGAGGAGCAGGAGGGTGGAGAAGGAGGGAGGAGGAGGAGGAAGGAGGAGGGAGGAGGAGGAGGGAGGAGGAGGGAGGAGGAGAGAGGAGGAGGGAGGAGGATGAGGGAGGAGGGAGGAGGAGGGAGGAGGAAGAGGGAGGAGGAAGAGGGAGGAGGAGGGAGTAGGAGGAGGGAGGAGGAGGGAGTAGGAGGAGGGAGGGGGAGGAAGAGGGAGGAGGAGGACGAGGGGGAGGAGGAGGAGGGAGGAGGAGGGAGGAGGAGGAAGGAGGAGGAGGGAGGAGGAGGGAGGAGGAGGAGAGAGGAGCAGGAGGGAGAGGGAGGCAGGAGGGGGAGGAAGAGGGGGGAGGAAGAGAGAGGAGGAGGAGGAGGGAGAAGGAGGAGGGGGAGGAGGAGGGAGGATGGAGGTGAAGGGAGGAGGAGGGAGGAGGAGGGAGAAGGAGGGAGGAGGAGGAGGGAGGAGCAGGAGGGAGGATGAGGGAGGATGAGGGAGGAGGAGGGAGGAGAGGGAGAGGGAGGAAGAGGTACAGGGAGGAGGAGGAGGGAGGAGGAGGAGAGAGGAGGAGGGAGAGAGGAGGAGGAGGGAGGAGGAGGGAGGAGGAGGGAGAGGGAGGAGGAGGAGGAAGGAGGAGGGAGGAGGAAGGAGGAGGAGGGAGAGGGAGGAGGAGGGAGGAGGGGGAGGAGGAAGGAGGAGGAGATAGGAGGAGAGAGGAGGAGGAGGGAGGATGGAGGTGAAGGGAGGAGGAGAGAGGAGGAGGAGGGAGGAGGGAGGATTAGTAGGAGGAATGAGGAGGAGGAGGGAGGGGGAGGAGGAGGAGGGAGGAGGAGGGTGGAGGAAGAGGGAGGATGAGGAGGTAGAGGGAGGAGGAGGGAGTAGGAAGGGGGAGGAGGTGGGAGGAGGAGGGAGGAGGGGGAGGATTAGGAAGAGAGAGGAGCAGGGAGAGGGAGGAGGAGGCAGGAGGAGGAGGGAGGAGGAGGGAGAAGGTGGAGGAGGAGCAGGGAGAGGGAGGAGGAGGGAGGAGGAGGAGAGAGGATGAGGAGGAGTAGGAGGAGGAGGATTTAGGTGGAGGAGTATAACGCTTATGCCTGTAGATAACTGTAACGAAAGGGTCCACCTATTTGAGAAATATGCAACAATTTTACATATATAGCAATGCTATTAGAAGTTATGTCCCCTCGCTATATATACCTTATAATGTAAATTGAAATATTAAATAATATTAAGTAAATAACCGTTTTTACACTAACAAACTATGACAGTTGGCAGCGTAGGAATGAGAGGAATACGTGTAGAAAATTTCATCTCAATCGGATGGACTGTTCGCGAACACATAAAGGACATACATACATACAGACAGTCTCTTTTATATATATATAGATTTATAACAGTGATATACATATTTTAAATATTGAGCACAACCCACTACTGGCAACGCCGATCGCATTCTGGTATGAACCTAAGGCCTATCCACGTCAATATGGAAGCACTATATTCGAGTTTCGCCCTCATTTGAGCTCGTCAGTAGTGCATATCCCTGACCGGATCCGGAAACAGTCCCGGATCACGCATGTGAAGCGGGTGTGTAACCACGCGGCACACACTGGACACACCAAATTATCACAACAGAACATCACAACGCTACCCATCGTAGGAGTGTGCATCTTGATAGATTAGGGAATCTCCGTTTTCCTTCCATTAAAATCTCCTTTACTGAACTGACTGAACGCGTATCCGTGACGTGCAGGTTATCAGGTTGGTTGCTAACTATGGTGAATTGCTTTATGGCCGGGATGAGAACGGTGGACTGTGTGTTCTGTAAAAATCCTAGAGGTTTATTTCTATGGAGGATTGACCAGTTCCATTTAGGAGTATTCTTAATTGGCAAGGTAAGCCTATAATCTATCACCCTAGGTGGTTGTCTAGATCTAAAAATCATTTTCCCTGTGATGAAAGTGCTGTCATTTCATTTCTGCCCTAATAGGTTGGGGTCGGGTGGAAAAAATGGCTAGAGGTCTTTCAACATTCTTTTCTAGTAGTTTTGAGCTCTTTAATATACTGAAGCTTGTAAGAGTTAGACTATCGCAAGAACTCACTTGAAGTCTAACTCTACGGGTGAATATAAATCGTTTGACTCCTTTCTCGGGAGTTTAGTGAAATTCAGCCACTCATCATCCAATGGCGTACCGTAACCTGGAGCTTACTATATACTCTGTTGCCTTGGATTTCGTTGGTATCTGTTGTCCTTATTTGGAGTATAATCTACTATTAGGATTGGTTCTGAGAGGAGGATGAATTAGTATCACTGTTACGATTCTAAATAGGATTACTATCAAAAGCCAATTGTTCGTTGTCTAAAATCAATCTAGGAGAATTATGTCTTGTCAGGAAGATTGGGGTATGGTTGTGGCAGATGATCTCTTGATCTGTTCTTTTCGAGCTGAAGGAGGTCTTGAGTTGATTAATAGTGGATAATGAGGGGTGAGGATGAACGTCTGAGTTTGGCTGGAAGTACTCACCTGGTTCTAACTTTGTCTCTTTCAGATTCCTTCTTTTCTTGACATCTTGATTATTAACAATCAAACCAATCAACAAGTGTTCTATGAGTGTGAGCTGAAGGCCAGATGTGTCAGAATCCTGGAAACATTTCTACAAAATTCCTGCGTAAAAAATGTGTCATGTGGAGATTCATCGTCGTGCTTCGTCTATATACTTGTTTATCGTCAAATCAAGGGAGTGGAGACATACACGATGACCAAGTGTTTCAGTTAAATGTAGAGTTCTAACGTCCACAAACATTTATTAACTACATTCAACTCTACTCACCACCTCACGATGACAATGACATCCAGACACCATCAATTCTAAATCAGACAGTTTCTTTTCAAAGAACGTTTTGATTATGATCTTCTGAAGTATTCTCACTCCTGTCTAGACAGTCTTTATTAAAATTATATTGTTATAACTTTGACATACTGTATTTAGTAATTCACCGAGAGAGTGGGAAGTTGTGTCTCTATCGGTCTATCATAAGTCTGACTCAGATCTTGATGTATGTGCTAGTTCAGTGGTTCTCAACCTTTTTTGGCCCGTGCCCTCCTTCACCATATTTTCAGAACGTCATTCCCCCCCCCCCCCTTTCCTATAAAAAATTTGGCCCGTGCCCCACTTCACCGTATTTTCAGAACGTCATTATCCCTCTTTCATATTTCCTATCTAAAAATCCCCCCACCCCTACACAGTATACGTAAGAAGGCTATATGGATGTAAATTATATTTACCATATATATACTGAGTGAGTGCGTGGCGCGACACTGTGAGCTGTGAGTTTCGTGTGAAATGCTTTTGAATCTGCCCGAGGTTTTTTGGAATGTGACTGCATGTTCGGAGTGATGGCAGATGGCTATGTCCCAGAGTTGACCGGTTTTTGCCTTATGCAGAAATGCGTGGCTGCTGGGCTTCTGGTTGACTGCCACTGCCATCGGCGATGAACTGTATTTTGTGGACTGTGTGGGTGAACATCTAGGAAACATCCAGATGGGAAAATGACTGCCGATTCCATCAGAGATAAATTGGGTGTTTCGTGGGGGACTATTGTGTTGACATTCTGGCGGCGGCATTATGCACAGTGTATCTGTGCGGGCTGTTGTTTGTCGAGACTCCTGTCTTTTCCACTTTTTGCAGTGGGGAGCGTTTTGTGTGATATTCACTGGCACAGGAATGGAGCATAATGGAGACGACCCGTTGCTGTGAAGTTGGAACTGTGACTAACTAACTAACTAACTAACGTAAGAATGGAAGGTAAATTTAATAGCATATACTAAAACAAGTCTAGACATCCACATAAAACATGATTTGTGGGTCTACTTGCTTTATAAAATGAATTTTAGAAGGATGAGACGTACATAACTGTAAAGTATGAAGGGAAAAACAATATCAAGTAATCGGTTCTTGTATTAACGCGATCTTGAAATGGTCTTCATTCCCCCTGGAAACCCTAAAATTCCCCCCTGGGGGGGGGGGGGGGTGGAATTCCCCACCGGTTGAGAACCACTGTGCTAGTTTAAACTATTTTTCTACTTCACTCTTCTCTAATCAATATGCAACATTATCCTGTGTTGACATTGTGTAATCATTTGTCTGAGAGAGTGACGGATAGATGAAGACAATTATCTTACTATTCTGTATTTAGATCATAGGATCTCATGGGATCTTGTGACACAGGATTTCGCAATGAACTCCAGAAGTTATTGACTGTTTGTCATTTTAAAGGCAATTTTGCTTTCAGTAATTTGCCATTGCTTTCAAAACGGCCGACGCTCCCAAATCATACACGGATGACTTCCAACCCGGTATCCCGAGATTGTGAAACTGCGTTCACCAACCCTAAACCACATATGATGATAATGATGAGAAAAAAGTATAAAATAAAAGACCCTTGTATATCTCATATGGCGCATTGGATATATGGTGCTAGATGTGGCCATATCACACCGGCGGCCTTTACTTCCCAAGACACTTTCTGGTACCCATTTTAAGCTGAGTCGATTTGGAAGCCCGGGTCGATTTTACAAATCCGCGCTCATGCGGATTCGAACTCTTGACCATCGGGCAGGCATGAAGACGAAACTCAAACGTGTATTACTTTAGAGAAACAGATACTTGAGTAGAGAGCTAAAAGCCGACCGCAATGGACAGAAAGAGTTAATTTAACTCTATTGCTCTGTCTTATATACTGTCTTATATACTGTCTCATACGCTGTCTCATATACCATCTCATATACTGTATTATGTACTGTTTCAAACACTGTCTCATTTACTGTCTTATTTACTGTCTCATACACTGTCTCATATACTGTCTTATGTACTGTCTCATACACTGTCTCATATACTGTCTTATATACTGCCTCATATACTATCTCATATACTGTTTCATATACGGTCTTATTACTGTCTCGTATACTGTCTCATACACTGTCTCATATACTGTCTTATATACTGCCTCATATACTATCTCATATACTGTCTCATATACGGTCTTATTACTGTCTCGTATACTGTCTCATACACTGTCTCATATACTGTCTTATATACTGCCTCACATACCATCTCATATACTGTCTCATATACGGTCTTATTACTGTCTCGTATACTGTCTCATACACTGTCTCATATACTGTCTTATATACTGCCTCATATACTATCTCATATACTGTCTCATATACTATCTCATATACTGTCTTATATACTGCCTCATATACTATCTCATATACTGTCTCATATACGGTCTTATTACTGTCTCGTATACTGTCTCATACACTGTCTCATATACTGTCTTATATACTGCCTCATATACTATCTCATATACTGTCTCATATACTGTCTCATATACGGTCTTATTACTGTCTCGTATACTGTCTCATACACTGTCTCATATACTGTCTTATATACTGCCTCATATACCATCTCATATACTGTCTCAATTACGGTCTTATTACTGTCTCGTATACTGTCTCATACACTGTCTCATATACTGTCTTATATACTGCCTCATATACCATCTCATATACTGTCTCATATACGGTCTTATTACTGTCTAGTATACTGTCTCATATACTGTCTCATATACTGTCTTATTTACTGTCTTATTTACTGTCTCATATACTGTCTTATTTACTGTCTCATACACTGTCTCATATACCATCTCATATACTGTCTTAATTACTGTCTCATACACTGTCTCATATACTGTCTTATATACTGCCTCATATACCATCTCATATAATGTCTCATATACGGTCTTATTACTGTCTCGTATACTGTCTCATATACATATAATCATTATTTTCCTTATAACTGTTCGAGCTGAAAGAAAAGAATGTTTTATGGGGACGGGGATGCATTTAGGATATTGATTTGTAGATCTGGCATTCCACTCGACGAAGCCCTGGCCAGATGGAAATGGATAAGAACGAGGGTGTCTCCAGTTATGTAGGGCTATGATAGGCTTCAGACGTGATGTCCTAACTGGTCTTACACTTAACGTTAACTTATCACACGTGGCCACAAGTACAATGCTCACACACGTTCATTGATTTTAATTTCTTCTTAAGCTTAAGAGATCACCATGCATGCTTGTTTCTTTCCTGTGTTATTTATTTCGTATTAAAAAAGTCGCTTAAAAGTCGACAGGGTCGACTTCATTGCACCGGGTTTTTATCCCATATGGCTCGGTCTCTTTCCGCAGTGCGGAAAGCGTCGCACAAAGCACGAACTCCGTAGCTTTTAGCGACGACCCACAAGAGTCTCCGAAACATTTAACTCGTAAAACGGAAGGGTGCGGCCCGGAATCGAACCCACAACCTTCGGAGCACGAGTCAAACGGCTTGACCACTTCGCCACAGAGTATAAGGTAGCTCTTAACTGATTCTGTGCCAAACAAAAGTAGGTTTAGATCAAACACAGTGCACAATCAAATGAGCAAGTATTATAATGTAAATTCACGTTCACTGAACATTGAAATTGGGAAGATACCGCGAAACCAAAACAAATAATACGATAACACTACTATGGCGGTATATCGTCCTTGTGTCAAATGGGCAGTCACATTTAGCGATATATTATCCTTCGGCATTGAATCAGTTAATGACGTCTTTTTGATGCTTCTTGCCTGTTTCATTTTATCTATAAGAATTCCGTCTCTTAATTTTGGTCTCACTCATCAACTGATCTACGAATGAATTGGGTATAATTAAATGCACATGATTGGCATTGCTGCAGTGTGTTTCAACTCACTCAGAAAAAAACTCCATATCGAATGTTTTGTTAATATTTGCATTACTTGCTCTATGCTGGGTTTTACTTTTGTTTATAAAAGACTATTTTCAATGCACACCGATATTCGCATAAGTGTCCCAGCCTCCTCTCATTGACCAAAGAAGGAGATATTTAATACAGTGGTTGAACTCCATAGTACTTGTAAGGATCCAATGTGTGTGTGTGTGTATGTGTGTGTGTGTGTGTGTGTGTGTGTGTGTGTGTGTGTGTGTGTGTACAAGAACACATACTATAAATATTCTTGTGGATAGTTCTTTTCATTTAAAGCGGGCTCTGTGGCGAAGCGCTTACGAACGGAATTCGTAATGCCGCATACTGCGCTCGGAACACGACTGCGGGCGATTTGACAGCAGACCTCCTTGCGTTGGTTTTCATATAATGGCATATGTTCTGGTTATTCAGAAAGCAAAGGAAAATTACTGAACGTAAACTTGCGAAGAAATCACAAAATGCCCAAAATTCTGGGGTTGACTGCGACGTCCTTTACAGAATATTCAACTAACTTAACTTTCCATATGGAGATTTTGCTTGCGCAGCGATTTATTCAGTCTATTTTCCAATTCTAACTACCGAGGGAAACTTTTGTGCGAGCCATGATGGAGAAGACAAGAGATCGTGGTCGTCTCTAAGAAGAAAGAAATACAGAAATGTAATATAAGGATAAAAGGGAATATTCTTAAACAGATGAATCGGTACAACTATCTCGGAACAGTCATAACAACTGATAGGAAGTGCCTTGAAGAGATTACAACAAAAATCGTCATGGCGAAGGTAGCCTTTTGCAAGATGAAAACATACCAATAAAAAGATGTCAATTGCAACGACAAAATTATTGTTGAGGTACTACGTCGTTCAGAAAGCAATGGCAAACTACTGAACTTAAAATTTACCTAGGAATCACGAACAGTTAAAATGCTGGGGTTGACTGCTACGTCCTGTGAAGGACATGCCACTTAATAAAAAAAAAAAAACGACGCAGAACATGTACATTTGTATGGATGTGACTAGTGTCGGGGATTTTTGTTTTTCACGTGGACTTCTAGCAACAAAATTTCCCCTGGTTTCTGGTAAGTGAGATCGTACGCCCGTGTGTATTGTTGCACACGTAGAAAATCCCTTGGCAGTTGGAAATCGAAAAAGAGTAGCCTAACGGCGCTGCCCTGGCAAAATTTCGAGTTAAAAATCTACCCAAAGTATTCAGGATCCTCGCCTGTGCTACTGAGTTCGCACACTGAGCTGCGATTCTCAGGACTCGGGCTTGAGTCAGTAGTAGAACGGAGCAGTTATGGGTTACACCCGTGTGTCGTGATGTTGATCCGTCGACTAAACTAAAACTTAAAAACATGTGACTCCTGTACAATGAGCAGACTCGCTATAAAACATCTAATGACAGTGAAAATGTGGTTTCTGAGGAAAATGCAAAGAATACCATGGACAAAAAGAAAAACCAATGAGCAAGTCCTAGAAGAGGCAAATGAAAACTGTAAACTGATTAGAGAAATTAGATGTAGACAGTCGAGACGTTGGGTTCGTTATGAGAAGAAATAAACTAGAGAACTTGGTGACAACTGGCAAGATTAACGGGAAAAGAACACGGGGAAGGCGGAGAAGTAAATATAAAGATGGCTTAACCACATAGCATGGTCGAGACAAGAACACATAATTGATCCACAGCTCTGGTGATCGAGTAAGATGGCGAAACATGACCTACCACGCTTATTGGCATAGTACATGAGGATGGGAATAATGGGGGATGCATTATGTAAGGGATTTGCTGCTTGATGAGAATAAAATGGTAAAGAAATTATTAGCCCATGGAACGGGATAATACAGGCTCAGAGACCATAGAAAAGGAAATATGAGCATGCAAAACTAGAATCAACCTACACGACTAACCAGTCAAGTGTCATCTCCACAGTGAAGGCTGGCTACAATGGATCTCTAACACTGGCAGTCTCTCGCCTTGATTATACAGTGTGTTAGACTGTTGTTCGTCCATCTTTTGATGTTATCTTCCCACTTGTATCGTTGTCTACCTCTTGCTCGTTTGCTTTCAATCTTACCTTCCAGTAAGGTTGTCACAAGAGTGTTATATCTTTTAACGTGGCTTAAATATTTCATATGCCTCATTTTTATTTATTTCATCAACTTTATTTTCAATCCCTATTTTCTAGAACCTCTGCATTTGATTATGTTTTCCTTGTCCATGAAATACGACATATTTTTCTGTACATTTACATCTCCAGAGCCTCAATTTGACTTTCTAAATGCTTGTTCACCGTCCAGGTTTCCGCGCCATTCATAACATAAGACAATCCACATCTTTAATGCCTCGTTAATCTCTCTATATGTTAATACTGATTTCATGTTGCTGAAAACATGTTTGGCCATTCCTATTCTCTTTTCTAATTCTATTTCATTTCTGCCATCGTCTTTTATATAACACGTCTAAGATAGGAGACACGTGGTACTTTTTCTAGTATATTGTGATGTTCCATGATAGCAATTCCTTCCCATTGCTAATTGTGATAGTTTTCGTGTATTTTATTTTGCATATTAATATCTAATCCACATTCTGCACTATGCCTGTCTACTGGTTCCACTAGGGTTTGTAGTTCTTGCTCGCTTTCTGCCAGTAAGACTGCATCATCAGCATATCTAACATTGTTTATGATTCTTCCAATGATATTAAGTCCAGGCAGTTCTCTAGCTTGTGTAACAATTGTTACAGTGTACAAATTGTACAGGTTATTTACTAATAGTTGTGATGTAATTTCCGTCTACTCTTTTATCTCGAAGTCAAGTAATTAATTATTCATCTTTCATCATCGTTCATCATTCATCTTGTACCCTGTCAAAAGCTGTCTTGTAGTGAATAAAACATATATATATATATATATATGTATATATATGTATATTTCAGAACGTCTGTATAGTTTTCTATCAACATTCTTAAACAGTGTATATATGGTCTCTGGTGCCGCTGTTTTTGCGGAACCTAATTTTTTTGTCAGCTACTTCCTCTACTATTTTAGTTTGAATTCTTTCTGATATTAACTTGTGGAGTATATTGGTTATGTGGTTCAATAAGATAATAGTTCTGTAATGCTCACAATCAATATTTATTGACTTCTTGGGTAGTATGATGAAAATGGATGTTTTCTTATCCTTGTGGATGTTCCCAGCATTATATGCACCAATACATAATTCTGCGATACTATCAATGTCACTGTTGGATAAGGATTTGATCATTTCTAATTATCCTGCCAGGCCCAGCAGCCTTTTCTTGTTTGATCTTTAGTATTAGCCTTCTCTATTTCAACCTTTAACAAACGTGGTCCTTCTTGAGTATTATACAGTGTTGGTTTAATGCCCCTGTTGTGTCAGAATTAATCTTATGTGTATTGTGTCCATCTTTTTATTATATAGGTATTTCAATTACAACTTCGCCATCTTTTCCTCTAATACAACCAGTTACTGTTACATTACTCTTCTTGTGTGTTTTTGGTATTTGTTTGTTTTTTGTATTTGTTAATTTCTTGTTGCAAATCTGTTTATATTTCCATGCAATCCTTTAAGGTGCGTGTTAATTCTAGATCCTCTGTTTCCTTACACTTTATTTGAATCCAAGCTTCTTTGGCAGCCCTGCTCATATGCCGCATCTCTATAATCTAGAAGACATAACAATGCAAACTACACCATGTTAATGCGGTGTATAGTGGACTTTGGAGTGAACCCCTGGCTGGTGAACTGGGTAGCATCAGACTTCGGTGGAGACATCAGTTGCATTTCGCTTGGTAACATGGCCGCCCTAACCCTTGGACATATTTCCAGGACTGTCACAGGACTTTCCTTTTTCACCAGTGTTAATCAACATATCACTGTCTTCATGTGTCATGCCGATAAACGTGAGTGGTCATGTTTTGCCATCTTACACGATCAGCTCTTTGGTCTTGTCTCGACCATGCCATGTGGCCTAGCCATCGAGATATTTATCTCTCTGCCTTCCTCTTGTTCTTTTCCTCATCAGTCTAGTCAGTTGTCACTAAGTTTTCTAGTTAATGTCTTTTCATAAAGTGGCCAAAAATGTTTGACTGTCTAAATAAGTCAACTGTAATAAATTTACGGTTATCATTTCAACATATACACATCAATATTAGCGCATATTCAGTCCACATGATGAGGTCTAGTACATGGTGATGAAGTCCGCATGTGTAGGCAGACAAGAGATCAGCAAAAGAATACAGAAGGCACTGAATGAAATTTCTCAATGGTATAAGCAGCCCAGGAAAAGAAGAACACTGACACACACACACACACACACACGCGCGCACACAGAGGAAGAGAGAGAGAGAGAGAGAGAGAGAGAGAGAGAGAGAGAGAGAGAGAGAGAGAGAGAGAGAGAGAGAGAGAGAGAAGGAGATAGACAGAAAAAGAGAACGAAAAAAAACTTAATACAAATTGTTGACTGAAACACTTAACGCTTGAAAGAAGACACGAAGATAGAAATATTAATCGTCGGACACAAAAGACAACTTCAAACGTTAAACTTGGGAATAAGGAAATCCTACCAAATACCAAATAAATCCATCACGCCCGCGAAAGAAACAAGATTGACAACAAAGACTGATTAATTTTTAGTTTGGTTGAAAGTTTTGTGACAGAGTTGTTTGCTCCGAAAAGTGGCTTGCAAACGAGGAAGCTTCAAATAAAATACCGTAAAAGTGTGACAGAAATGACAATAATCATGCCATTGTTTTGTGACTTGTGACTATTGTTGTTAAGATTGTCAAGAGTGTTAAGCAAGTGCTATCACTGTGCAGACGAAAACTGTGACGTCATAAAACAGTTTAAAGATGTCCTCACCCCCTTCACTTCTGACATGCACCAAAGAGGAGCAACCTTCTTTTATCAATTTCTTGATTAGTGAAGGGATGACAACTACAGAAATTCATCGGAGAATGAAGGTCCAGTGTGGTGATGCAAGCCTGTCACTCCAGCAAGTGATGAGTGGAGTAGAAAAGTTTCGACCCGCAACCAAATCCAAACGACGTGGACTTGTGAGTAAAGGTGACCTTTTGCAACGTGACATTATGTCACATGCACTACCACTTACTCAACATTATGTCACATGCACAACCACTTACTCAACATTATGTCACATGCACTACCACTTAATCAACATTATGTCACATGTACTACCATTTACTCAACATTATGTCACATGCACTACCACTTACTCAACATAATGTCACATGCACTACCACTTACTCAACATTATGTCACATGCACAACCACTTACTCAACATTATGTCACATGCACTACCACTTAATCAACATTATGTCACATGTACTACCATTTACTCAACATTATGCCACATGCACTACCACGTACTCAACATAATGTCACATGCACTACCACTTACTCAACATTATGTCACATGTACTACCACTTACTCAACATAATGTCACATGCACTACCACTTACTCAACATAATGTCACATGCACTACCACTTACTCAACATTACGTTACATGTACTACCACTTACTCAACATTATGTCACACGGGCTACCACTTACTCAACATTATGTCACATGCACTACCACTTACTCAACATTATGTCACATGCACTACCACTTACTCAAAAATATGTCACATGCACTACCACTTACTAAACATTACGTCACATGTACTACCACTTACTCAACATTATGTCACATGGACTACCACTTACTTAACATTATGTCACATGCACTACCACTTACTTAACACAATGTCGCATGCACTAACACTTACTCAACATTATGTTACATGCACTACCACTTACTCAAAATAATGTCACATCCACTACCACTTACTCAACATTACGCCACGTGGACTACCACCTAGACAACATTATGCCACATGCACTACCACTTACTTAACATTATGTCACATGCACTACCACCAACTAAACATAATGTCACATGCACTACCATTTACTTAATATTATGACACATGCACTACCACTAACTCAATGTTATGTCACATACACTACCATATACGCAACATTACGTCACATGTCCTACCACTTACTCAACATTACGTAACATGCACTACCACATACTGAACATAATGTCACATGCACTACTACTTACACAAAATTATGTCACATACACTACAATTCTCAGTTCTCCTAAATGTAAACAGATGCCTTTGCCTACCTTTCTGCAATTATACTCGTATATTTCCATTGGTAGCTCCATTTCTTTTAGCACTATAAATATCAAGGACGGATAATGAGTAATGAGGTGGAGTGGCCAGTTTCCTTTCTAGTCACCTGACCTTCCTCGTCACCTTGTCTTTCCTCGTCACCTGTATTTCCTTGTCACCTGTACTTCCTAGTGACGTTTCCGTCCTCGTCACCTGTTCCTAGTTATCTGCTCCTCGTCACCTGTCCTTCCTCGTCACCTTCCGCTGAAAGGCGGAAGCCCAGGTTCCCCTGTGATAAGTGTGATCGCTGATCGTCTCCCGGGCCACCTCGGCAAACCACTCCCTGCCATGTCAGTGATTCAGATTCAAAACCCAGCATAGACGTTATTATTCTCTCCGACCAAAACTGCCCTGAGCTGGCGCGTCAGCGAAGGTGATAGGAAACGGCGCCGATACTTTCAAGAGCTTTGTCGCACCAAGATTTGATGCTTGGGCTCGTCGCCCGCTAAGCGAGGAAAAGATTGGCAATTATTCCTCCTTGCCCTCGGGAATGTGAGGACGCTATCACATCACAGACGTATAGTAGGAAACTGCAACGGGACAAAGTTTTAAAAAAAATAAATCACACGGCTCTGAGATGGACCTCATCATCATCAAGTGCCCTGCCAGCTGGCGTTGGCAATCATGGCTTTTCACAGATTTCGGTGTATGGTGTTCTGGATCAACTCTGCTGATGATATTCTACCATGCTACCGTCTCAATCCATACGACATCATTTCTCTTGGTCTGCCTCTGCCTCTCTTCCCCTCGATCTTTCCAGTTGTCACGATGTTCTGGAGATGGACCTACGCTAATATAAATGGGATATCAGACAATTTTCAGAACTGATTTTGAATGAAAGATAACGAGGAAAGGCACTGGTTTCCCCACCTCGTTATGTGACGGTATAATACTTCAGACCACTACAGAAGTATCTGTTAGGGAATTACCTTAAACGTTACACACACAAAACAGACACATACATACACATCTTGTCCGAATGTGGATCATCTGTTATTCCCACGGTAATTTCAAATCTAACAGGAATTCTCTCTGTTTGCATAAACCAGCTGGAACCGCCCATATTGCTAACACCTCACTATATTTGAGCAATCGTTTATTGTTCGTCGAATACAGAATAAGAAATGCCCGTTTTTGTTCACATTATGGCCATAAAACATTGGTACAATACAATGTATGTCAAGCTTCAGCTAAAGTATTATTCACTTCATATAACACACAACTCTGCAGTATGCACCTGACGAGGTGCAGCCAAATATACCCGGCAATAAGTCGTGCAACATATTGTTTGTGACTTCCGTGTTTATATTCACTAAGGGAATACATTGCTTTGGATGCTGTTTGTCTCTGTGGGGAAAGGGGTTACCAGTGCAATTCGCAATCTCGCATACGGCGTTCGAAACACATCTGCGGGCGATTTGGAAACAGACCGCTTTGCGTTGATTTCCATACAAAGAATGAGTGCCCGGTCGTTCATAAATTAATGGCAAACTACTGAATGCAAACTTGCAAATAAATAATAAACAAACAAAAAATGCTGGAGCTGACTGCGAAGTCCTGTAAAGGCTATGCCAGTAACTTTTTTCGGGACACTCTCTTGTAATTGTTTATGAAATGAATGAATACTGTAAACAAATGAATAATGTAAATAAATGAATACTGTAAATAAATGAATACTGTAAGCATTGTAGTACTTTCAGGAAATGAATACTATAAATACATTAATACCGTAAATGAATTAATATTTTAAATGAATCCCGGGGTATTGCCGCTCCCAGAGCAGATTGTGTCTCGCCTATAAACACTTAATCTTAAAGATTTAAGGCCAGGTTACGCAGGCTTTACGCAGAAAATATTACTCCAACTAAAATAAAAACAGCGCAAAATACAGCTGAAAAGGTCAATTTTGCAAAGTCTTTACTCCGAAACAAATGTTAAATAACCCGTGAAAAAAACAAATGACTAGCTTTCAAGTTAACGAGTTTTGCTTGGGCCCTCAAGCTCCATAACAGTCAAAGAAGAGCAAGAAACAGCTAATTCTAATCAACTCGTGCAACGCTGGCTCAAAAGCACTGCTGTTTTCATTAGACTCTCTTGTTTAGCGAAATTTCTTTACATTTCCTCTTGAGATGTAATATGACCTAAGCTGAGTTCAAAGGTTATGACATTTTGTTATAACGCCGGCAGAATTTTAAACAGTGATGAGATTCAAGATGACTGGGCAAAGACTAATGATTTAGAGGTTATTCAGATTTGGGTTAGTAGATTCTATTTAATATATAGATCGCGTCAGGATAAATTTCTTATTGATATTATGGTAATATCAGTTCAGTAATATTTCGTGTTTCCTCTGCATCTCCACCTATTTCTAGATTTTGTCTAGATTATTATTTGTTTTTCAATCGTTTTCCACAAGTATATTTGCCAGTCTTCTTTCTTGGCTTACATAGTGCATTCACAGACATAATGCATTCTTCCTGTTCTTGTCCTCCTCTTCTTCTTCTTCTTCTTCTTCTTCTTCTTCTTCTTCTTCTTCTTCTTCTTCTTCTTCTTCTTCTTCTTCTTCTTCTTCTTCTTCTTCTTCTTCTTCTTCTTCCTCTTCTACCTTCTCCTCCTTTCCCTCTTCTTTTCCCTCCTGCCCCACCCTTTCCTCCTTGTCCTATTGTTCTTAGTTAATTTATGTACTTAAGATGAGTGGTTGGAAAGGCCGAATGTTAGACGGGTCTGCATGCCCAATTTATGACCTTTAAAAATAAAGTTAGTTTGTTCGTTGTTCCTCTTCTCGTTCCTCCTCCTCTTCTTTTTATTCTTCTTCATCTTCTTATTATTACCCAGTAAATCATAGGCCAGCAACCAACCCATTTCGAGTCTCCTATATTCCGCTATCTCCTGCAGCTCCACCCCCCCCCCCCTGTCCTCATAATATCCCATCTTTAATTCTCTTATCTCTTACTCCTTTTGTTTCTTCCTCCTCATCCTCGTTAGTTATCTCATCCTCTTTTTAATCCTCCCTCTCCACTTCCACCTCCTTGTCTTCTCTTCTTCCTCCTACTCCACTTACTCCTCCTCCTCTTCTTCTCCTTGTTCTTTTCATCCTCCTCCTTATAATCTTCTTTTTCGTCATGGTTATCGTCTTCCTCTTCTTCACTGTCGTCCTTCTCCTATTCGTCTCCCACCTCTCCTCCTCCTCTTATTATTATTCTTCATGCAGGCAGAGTATAGATTAGCTTTCAATAATAAAAATCTTTATGATGATAAAAACAAAGACATATAGCAATGGAAAGGAGAGGTCAAGAATGAACATCTCGGTAAATCGGGAAGTAGTAGAACAAATAGAATAGTAGCTTTTCATATCTTAGATATGAAGTAACAGATGAAAGCAGAAGCGCTATAGAGAACAAGATGAAATAATCAACATAACAAAATATTAGTACGCAGAGAGATAAAAAGCACATTAAAAATAAGAATTGTCAAATGTCATTATATATATCAATCAATCATATATATATATATATATATATATATATATATATATATATATATATATATATATATATATATAAATGGAGAACTTGGTGACAACTGGCAAGATCGAAGGAAACAGACCAAGAGGCAGACCGAGAGGGAAATACCTGGATGGCTTGGCCACATGGCATGGACGAGACAGGAACACTGAGCTGATCCACGACACTGGTGATCTAGTGAAATGGCGTGTCATGACCGCCCACGTTTTCCGGCATGGCAAATGATATATATATATATATATATATATATATATATATATATATATATATATATATATATATATATATATATATATATATATATATATATATATATATATATGGCCACCACCTAGAAACAAAGTTAAACATTGGTGATTTGCCAGCCCTTTTGTGTCGGGCCGTCTAATGGTGAAGACGAAAGCCGTGGGATTTCCCCCTGTGCAAATAGTTGATTTGTGGGCAACCTAAGTCTATGTAAAACCGGAAGTGTGAAATCATTAATTAATTAGTTCAGATGTATAAATTAAAGTACAGCCCCAAGATACCGACTCGAAACAATGTTTGTGTAGTGGACACAACGTGGATGAATACACTTATTTGAGATTGTAGGAGCAAATAATATGAATAAATAGTAATGAAATGAGATTTTATACTGATTGATTTAGTGTTCCTGGAGATTTATGCAAATAAGCGTATAACAGATCCCCCCCCCCCCCCCCCCACCCCCGATGTGTCTCCACCTTGCCGCGGTGGGGGAGGGGGAGGCTTGCGTGTCCCATTGACCCCAAGAACCAAGCCGACGGAAGCACAACTATGTGTCGGATGGGACTTGGGGTTAGGGGCCAGACTAAGAGAGACACAACCTGCTGCTCTGCAGGTAAACTGAGGATAGCAGTCAAAAGCCAAAATCAGGCGCACGAAGGCAGAAATCTTGGTCCAGACACATACTCAAAGGCTCTCAGCCGAGGGATATGGCTGAACGCCTCTAAGCAATAAGCCCTCGGATGTGAGAGCCGGGCCGACACTCACCTACCGAAAATTGGAGAAAAAGTGGTTTTGCAGTTTTCCCCAAGGTAAATATTCCAAGCTAGCAGAAATGTGGAATGTAAGATATAAAATATATAATGTAGTAAATTATTCAATGTATTAAAAACTGAATTCATGTCAGGCCACATGGTGTCATACCAACCATACAGGCACAGGGTTAAATGTTTGATAACTGATTCCTGCGAAGAATAAATACACCTAAACAATGTTTTCCTGTAGTGAATTTGAATAACGAAGACACAAACCATATAAAGTACAATTTATTGCCTGGCACATTTCGCTGCATCTCGCCAGGTACTTACTGCAGATGTCACACAACATAGAGTTAAATAATTAGAATCATCGTTCAAGCTGAAATATACACATATTCACACAGTAATATCAGTTGTTTACCATGGTAATTTTAAATTGACTATCATGTCTTTCTGTTTGCACAAAATTGGCTTGTGCAAAACCTTCTGGCCTAGAGAGACTCTATGTTGTGTGACATCTGCAGTAAGTACCTGACGAGATGCAGCGAAATGTGCCAGGCAATAAATCGTGCTATATATGGTTTGTGTCCTCGTTATTCAAATACGCCTAAGAAATAGTGAGTGATGAAAATCATAATAATAAATGTATTATTTATAGTATGAACGCAACAGGAGGGTTTTACATGATTTTTCTATGGCAAAATGGGTTAATGGCTAAAGATACAGACATGTAGTTCTTCTTCTTCTTCTTCTTCTTTCGTTCGCTTGAAATATGTCTACAACTGCAATGTTGTCTCTTGTATGAATCTAACAGTCTTTTTTAGTTCACTCAGCAGTCCATAGAGTTTATCTTCCAATGTTGTCTCTCTAGGACAGAAGGTTTGCCCGGATATGTTGTAGTTTGGGCAATCCTGGACTATGTGCTCTGCTGACTGCGACGCCAAACCACATGTGCACATGGCTGAGTCACCAATCTTGAATTTTGTATACATGTGGTTGCGTAATCTATTGTGTCCTGTTCTGAGGCTCAGAACAATCACCTGTTCTGGTCTGTCCATAACGTGGTAGTCGTCTTGAGCAGGGTTTGGTGGCCTTCTGACTGATTTGATCATTCTTTTCTTTTGTTGGTATGTAATGGGAACATCAGGTTGTTCTTCATTTGCTTCTTCCTTAGCCAATCGATCAGCTCTGTCGTTTCCGGGGACTCCACAGTGGGATGGTATCCACTGTATGGTGACCTTACGCTGACTGCTAAACTCAGAAAGTGGTGTCCTAAGAACTGGCAATTTCCCAAACAGGAGCGCCTCTATTACGGATTTTGCATCTGTCAATATCACCACAGGTTGTGTACGATGGCTGGTATTTTGTAATTTCTCTGTGGCTATCTCGATTGCCTCAATTTCAGCATCATAGTTATGGCAGTACTTTCCTGTTGGAACTCTGGCCGTGTCCCTAGTATTATTTGGGTATTCTATGTACACTCCCGCTCCTCCATTTCGAACAGCATTTGGTGCTGATCCATCTGTGTAGACTCAGATCCAGAGATCCTGTGGGTATTCGTCATCAAGGAAGCTGAGAGTGGCTGCTCTGCGCTGTACACTGTTCTGTTCTTCCTTGTCAAATATTCCTCTCACTTTTGTCTGGATTTGTAGCGATAGTCTATGTTCATATTTCCATGGAGTTCGCTCTGGAATAGTTGTCAGTGGAATACCAACTGTGGGAAGATCGATGGTTTCTCTGCAGAGTCGTTTGGCCTGGTGGATGAAACTACATATTTTCAACCGCCCCATAGTTAAGTTTTCAAATCGGTTCTACATAGGGTGGCCTGGCAAGCTGATGAACTTTTCTGCTTGTATTAGGGTTTTTGTATCTCTGCGTTCTCTTAGAGCTTGTGTCCTCCCCTTTTCCTCCATTGCTACTATAGGGGTTGATCTCATCCCTCCTGTGGTGACTCTAAGAGCTTGATTTTGCACCTTGTCCAGCTCCTGTAATGTGGTGTTTGATGATGAACACCATGCAGTTGACCCGTATTCCAAGTGTGGTCGTATGCTCTGTTGATAAACTTGCTAAGTATTTTCCCACTGGCTCCCCAAGTGGTTCCACTTAGCTTTCTAAGGATGGCTATTTTCCTTCTGGCTGTGGGTTGTAGCAGGAGATACAGAACTAAAATTGTGTAAGGTACTTAGAAGTAGGTACTCAGATATCTAGTTTAATGAATCACTATAGTGCTCTAAAATACTAACATCACGCAGAGCTAAACAGTAAAGGAATTTGTCATTCTGCGATAGTTAAAGTCTGGCATCACATCTAAGATAAGCATATAGTGGTACTTGTGATAGAAAGTGTATCAGATTGATAGTGGAATTATTGTGACCGAGGTTCTAACTGAAGTAAAACATGGCGCTTGCCATAGAATGGAAAGTGTGTGGTATAACGTTTCCTACTATTATGAGCAAGTATATGCGTATTAATTATGCCAGATGAGGCGTAATAAAGGGATATTTATAACCGGTGTACCGCAGGAGGAATGGGGGAGAGAGAAGATAACTGGACATCTGCTACCACATACACTTATTGTGGTTGGCCTTACACAACACTGGGTGACAGTAGTGTGTAATAATAATATCATATATGGTAAGCTGTATTGTGTTATATTGGAGGTGTTGATGTACAGCAACCTTCTTCAGCCATGGACATTTCAGGAGTAGATAGTTGGTCTCAGGCCATATGGAAATGCACAACAGTTGAGGTCATTAGAAGTAGATGATGACGTAAATTCACTCTACTAATCTATAAGACATGTGTATGTATGCGTGTTGCATTTGGTAGTTAAACGTGTTTATAGCTTGGCAAGTCAGATTTAATCTTTCATCACTGGTGTGTTTAGGAACTGTATGTGATAGATCCACTGAACTGGAGGCATTTTGTAAGTAAATACTGTGCTATATGGAAAGTTAGAACAGGCTGAGAATATTGAAGTAGATGTTGGTCAGTTCAAACGTCAAGTGTTATTTAGTTATAGTTGTGGTACAACCTGAGAGGATGGTAAAGTGTTTGTTGCATTTAACAATTGAAGATTTAATCACCATTAAGAATGAAAATGAGCAAATATAGGCAATTGTTAATCACATTTACATTATGATTCATGTATGAACTGATTCTGTAACACAGATAATTAGATATTGCTTTTATGTTACAGGAGTGGCTAATGATTGTAATGCAAGGGCTCTTCTGGCTTTTTTTTGCTGAGTGTTACAATTATTGCAGTCCCCCTTGTAAGGTGACTTAATTCTGTTGGTGTAGCAAAGTCTCTCTTTTTAAGGTGTCTAATTTTTGTCAGTGTCAAATGTCTTCCTGGGAAAGTGTCACATCTTTTGTTAAGGTGTCTCGCTTTTATTAAGTTTCACATTCTACCTAGTTTATATATTTATTAATTCGGTTGTTGCACTTGGTGAACCCTTTCCTGGTATTAAAAACGCTCCCAAGATGGTCAGAGGAAACGCCTTTAAGACACTCTGAATATCTCACTAAAAGCTTTTGGAATTCTCCAAGTCACTTGGGAGACTGCTGCCAAGGACTGAAATTCATGGCCTACGTCATTACGCAAGGGTATAGACACTTGTGAAGCAAACAGGACTGCAAGAACTGTTTAAAAAAAAGGCTGGACAGAAAAACCACTTCAGATCTTCTTCCTGGAACGTCAACCATTCTTTTCCCACATTTCAAAGAACATTTCGAGCCAAAATAGGCATTATAACCATCTTAGAATTCACGGCTCCATACTTTCAACCCCTGGATGAAATAAATGGTCATAATCTTTCTTGATGGACAAACGCCATTTAAAAAAAATATCAAATTAAAAAAAAATGCTATGAGTCCGTGATGTCTAGGGCCGCCACATTATATAGGCGCGAATGAACGAAAGAACGAACGAACGAACGAACGAACGAACAATCTTTATTTTCAAAGGGTTAAGAATTGGGCAAGCAGGCCCGTCTGACATTCTGCTCTTCTTCTCTATTTCCTCTCATACATTCTTTTATACAACATCACTTATGAAGCAAATCTTTGACAACAAAAGAACAATAAGCATTAAAACACATGAAAAATAATCAATAATACATGACTCACTGAGGCAATGTTAACATGGGCATTATAAATACCTAAGGAAGGTGTAACGTGCCAAACATATAGGAATGTTTATTGTGGCTAGTTGTCGTTGGAGATAATTTACCATTATTATTGTCTTTTTCGATGACCGGAGGACTAGGTGGTCAGTTTTTCCCTCACTGGCGTGAACGACGAACGCAAGCGTCGAACCGGATCCCACTGTCTTCGTGACAGTATCAGTGCAGCTCCCTTGCAACTACACACACCTACTCGGTATTATTATTAAAATAATACCTCTATTTATTTCTCAAACGTTACCTACACTGCTAACGAAATATGGTATGATTGCACTTCTCGAAGTTTCACACAGGAACTCGGGCTGCTATGTGCGTGATTTCCTCTCATTATCTTTGTCTTTCCGCTATGAAAGTTTATATCTAATTGTTTTGGCATTTTCATAAGAAGAAGAAGAAGAAGAAGAAGAAGAAGAAGAAGAAGAAGAAGAAGAAGAAGAAGAAGAAGAAGAAGAAGAAGAAGAAGAAGAAGAAGAAGAAGAAGAAGAAGAAGAAGAAGAAGAAGAAGAAGAAGAAGAAGAAGAAAACTGAAGGTTAACAAAATAATTCTTAATTCTTAAATTTTAAACTTTTATTTCTTAAATAATAGATGTAACATATGGCTGTGAAACAAGTATAGAACAAGCAAAGAAATCACGAGATGCCTCAGAGATAAAGTTTCACGGTAAATTGTTGAAAATTATGTGAATAGCCAAAATGAGTATTCTACACGTTTTGATAGAGGTAAGACAGAAAGAAAACTTATCACAGCCATCAGAAAAATAAAGTCGTAATTTTTTGGCCACACGATTAGAAGACATATGCAATAACATACTGTGGTAACTGGAAAGATTTATGGAAAAATGGATATAGGAGGACAGCGATAGAAGATTCTTGACCGTCTTTGTCAGGGTTAAAAAATGTGGCAGTTCACGAGCTGATACATGCTGTTGACTAATGCAAGGTGTGAAGTAGCAATATCACCAGCGCCAGTCGGCCATGCACTTGATGAAGATGATGAGAGACAAACGAGAAAGCGTTGTTGCCAGCCGAGAGTTTCCCATGTCTTTGACACGTACTGACAGCTCGAATTTCTCGCTGCTTTTGTGCCAGACGAGAACAAATCTACAATAAAACTTGTCTAGAAAAACACAATGAGAAGAGAATTGCAGACAGAGATGAATAATGTTGGGAGGAAATGGAGGGGGACTGGTTGACGATCGAATAACCGCCTTGCTTTGGACCTCTATTGCATGTTATTACTGAAAATACAATCACATTTGTCTCTCTGCAAACGTCCCCATGCTATTTGCTGTCGAAAATGAAAAATACATTTGGAGTCCTGAAAACTATATTTCAGTGTTTGTAAAAGTAAAGTTAGCTGCATATCCTTTACAGGGCGTTGCAGTCAACCCCAGCATTTTTTGGCTGTTCGTGATTTCATGGCGTTCAGTAATTTGCCATTGCTTTCCAAAAGTGTCTGTGCTCTGAAAACAATAATTATTCAAAGAAACTGCTTCCGGTTGCTGCTAGACATGACTCTCCATGAGCCTTCTTTGTCATGTGTTAGTTAGTTAGTTAGTCGTGGTTCCAATTTCACGGCAAAGGGTGGTCCCATCATGCTCAATTCCTATGAAAATGCATATCACACAAAATGCTCCCCACAGCCTCATGTGAAAAGTGGAATAGACAGGAGTCTCGATAAACCAACAGCCCACACAGGTATACAATGTAGAATGCCAACACAAAAGTCCACCTCGAAAAATACAGTTCATCGTCGATGGAAGCGGCAGTCATTAGAAAATCAGCAGCCAAACATTACTGCATGAGGCAAACCCAGTTAGTTCAACAATCGGCGTCTGCCATTTTTCAGAACATGCAGTTCACTTCACAAACAACCGCGGACAGAGACTTCTGGTCCATCATGGAGGTTTGAAGGTGAGCTGTTAAGGCCTCTGGAGTGTTTATGTCATGTGATAATTTGATGTTAATAATAGGAGGTCAGCATGGCCGAATGGATAAGATTGCTCATTGTTAAATATCCGATGTAATGATGCCAAGATAGCGGGTTCAACCCATACGCCGTTCAGTTGGACTAAATTCTTGACCTGTTGACGTACATTACAAGTACTTCTGAAGTAGGAGTAGGTTTATCTGATAGCGGGGGCACTGGTAACAGGGAAAGCTAATCCACACGCAAAAATGAGTCTAGTGCACTGTAAGTAGTAGCAAGTTTATAGTCCTCTTAAATTAAAAATAAAATTGTCTTGAAGCCAGTTTCCTGCTATGGTTTTGTGATGCGATATTGTCATCGCTATTTTGTTGGCTTGGAGGACAGGTGGCCAGACTGTTCCCCCACTGTAGCAGACCACAAACTCAGGCGTCGAATCCGCGCCTGATCTTGCTCATGACATTACCAGCGCATTTAGCTATCAAATACTCTAGGGCACCCGCTTGGATAAAGGTGTTGTTCCATCCATCCATCATGTACCATGCCGATAAGCGTGGGCAGTCATGTTCTGCCATCTCACGCGATCACCAGAGTCGTGGATCAGCTCCGCGTTCCAGTCTCGACCATGCTACGTGGCCAAGCCATCCAGGTATTTACTTCTCGGTCTTCTCCTTGGTCTCTTCCCTTCGATCATGCCAGTCGACACCAAGTTCTCCAAGACATTTATTCTCATAACATGTCCAAACAATTTTGACTGTCTACGTCTAATGTCTCTAATCAGTTTACGATCTTCATTTGTTTCTTGAAGAACTTGTTCATCGGTTTTTCTATCTGTCCATGGTATTCTTTGCATTTTCCTCAGAAACCACATTTCCACAGCCATCAGCTGTTTTTCAGCTTGACTGCTTATTGTCCACGCTTCACATCCATACAAAAGTACAGGTTCTATGTATCTCTTCAACAGAAGGTATTGTTAGTTATATTATTATCTCTGGTCCAGCTGTTTAAGCTCTCCATATACATCTTCGCCTGTCTTCATCTGTCTCTCATATAAATATTTTTTTTTCTTTTCAAACATACCGCTCATTTGACTCATACGCTATGCAGATGACACAGTATTGGTGGCAGATAAATCAACAGATTTACAATTGTTGGACACTGTAGTAACAGAGAGTGCAAGGAAAGGACTCTCCTTGAATATCAAGAAAACAGTAACAATGGTGATATCAAAGAAAATGGTGACACCAAAATGTGACATAGAAATAGAAGGAAAAATTCTTAACCAAGTGGATAATTTTAGATACCTAGGGACATTTATAACATCAGATGGAAGATGTACAACAGAGATTAAGAGCAGAATGGGCAGGCAAAGGCCGCATTTCAGAAAATGAAGAGTATCTTGTGCAATAGGTCACTATCACTGAGTGTAAGAAAGAGAGCGCTGAAATGCTATGTAGAACAAGTTTTGCTGTATGGCAGTGAATCTTGGATTGTAAATGAACAAATTAAGAAGAAATTAGAAGCAACAGAGATGTGGTTCCTGAGACGAATGTTGAGAATTCCTTGGACTGCCAGAGTAACTAACGACGACTGCCTGAAACAGGCTAATGAAACTAGAACACTATATACAACAATAAGAAAGAGACAAACAGTTTCTTTGGTCATGTAATGAGAAGAGAGGCATTGGAGAACATCGTGACAACTGGAAAGATCGAGGGGAAGAGAGGCAGAGGCAGACCAAGAGAAATGATGCTGGATGGATTGAGACGGTGGCACGGGGGAATATCAGCAGCAGAGTGGATCCAGAAAACCAAAGACCGAGATCTGTGGAGAGCCATGAACGCCTACGCCAGCTGGCAGGGCACTTGATGATGATGACCGCTCATTTCTCTATTCCACCACTTCTATACCAAATAATGTAATGTGTAGTTTCTTTGTGGTAATGATTTGTAAACTCGTGTTCGAAACACATATGTGGGCGATTTAGAAGCAGATCGCCCATCGCCGGTTTTCATAAAAGGGTATGAGTGCCGGTCGTCCAGAAAGCAAAGGTAAACTACTGAACGTACACTTACCAAGAAATCACAAACAGCCAAAAAATGCTGAGGTTGACTGCGACGACCTGTAAAGGATATTGAACTATAACTAACAACGTCGAGTCTGAGTTAATTCTTGTGTTGTGTATGGAAATATAACGGACAATGGGAGGTAAGTTAACTAATCAAGTGTTTCCTGGTTATCCCGCTTGGATTGAATGCCAGTTTCCTATCACCACGGGTGATCGATCCTCCCAACGTAACGCGACTCTCTATCTGATGCACTATTATTCATAATGGTTAATGACTATGCTGAACATTTCCATGGCAGTGGGTTTTTCCGACTTTCTGATAGCTTTTCTGTCCATCCATCCATCATGTGCCATGCCGGTAAGCGTGGGCTGTCATGTTTTGCCATCTCACTCGATCTCCAGAATCGTGGATCAGCTTCGTGTGTCGGTCTCGACCATGCCACGTGGCCAAGCCATCCAGGTATTTACTTCTAAGTCTTCCCCTTGGTCTCTTCCTTTCAATCTTGCCAATTGTCACCAAGTTCTCCAATTCATTTCTTCTCATAACAGGCCCAAAAAACTTTGACTGTCTATGTCTAATGTCTCTAATCAGTTTACGATCTTCACTTGTTTCTTGAAGGACTTGTTCATTGGATTTTCTGTCTGTCTATGGTATTCTTTGCATTTTCCTCATAAACGACATTTCCACGGCCATCAGATGTTTTTCAGCTTGTCTGCTCATTGTCCACGCTTCATATCCAAAAGCACAGGTTCTATGTAGCACTTCAACACTCTTTTTCTCGTTTCAGTTGATATCTTTTTATTGGTCAGTATGTTTTTCATCTTGCAAAAGGCTACCTTCGCAATGGCAATTCTTGTTCTAATTTCTTCAAGGCATCTTCCATCAGGTTCTATGACTGTTCCGAGATAACTGTACCGATTCACCTGTTTAAGAAAATGCCCTCTGTGCTTAATGTGATATTTATTGAATCATTGTGTGCTAATCCATCTGTATTTTTTTTTTTTTTTTCAAGGCAAGACATTTTTCAACTCCTTGAGGTATACTGGATATATAGTGCAAGTCTCGTATAATCCAACTATCTATTACTTTCTATGGACAATTTAATTTCCGACATGTGGCTGATTTAGTCACTTATTATTTATTTGAGGCTGGGATGGACCTTAATTATAATTTCCCTTATGAGGTTGAATGGGGTAGAGTTAATGGACAAATGACCGACTGATGACCGTCCCATATTATTAACGATAAGTTGGCACTCAGTGAGTAGGGTGACCAGATAACGTGGGCACCAAAAGGAGGACATAATAATACAAAACAAAAAAGAGGACAAGGGAGGACATATTGAATGTTTCATTTGAATCGTTTCATATTATACCCTCAATCAGTACAAATTTATTACAATAGCTGCCAATAAGTGTATCTTACTCTTAGTGAATCGACCAAGAAACAATCATGTTAAAAAATAAATATAAATTCAATGGAGGCCTTTTTCTAAATGCTAAAAACATTATTTAAACATTGAGCATGGCCTACGATGGGTAGCGTTGTGGTATTCCGGTGTGATAATTTGGCGTGTCCAGTGTGTGCCGCGTGGTTACACACCCGCTTCACACGCGTGATCCGGAGCTTGTTTCCGGATCCGGTCAGGGATATGCACTACTGACGAGCTCAAACGAGGGCGAAACTCGAGTATAGTGCTTCCATGACGTGGATAGGCCTTAGGTTCGTGCCGGAGTGCGATCGGCGTTGCCAGTAGTGGGTTGTGCTCAATATTTAAATTATTTAAACAGCCGATTGTACAATTATTACCTTATAATCTTTATTAATTACTGATAAAATAAAAATAAAAATATAAGAATAGCCGGACATTTTAAAGGTCTTTAGCTTTGCCTGCCGGACGGAAAATATTAGGCTAAAAAGGAGGTCATGTCCTCTTTTTTGCCGGGCGTCTGGCAACGCTATCAGTGGGTCATGATTTCGATATCAGCAAACTTTATTTTCAAATCGCTTGAGGCAGACTTCGTAACTGAAATGTCTGCATTGTGAGACTGTACTCACTACCCTTGAGCCACAAACGCCGACGACCACTACCATCACTTAATGCAAATATCTTTATCGGTCATTAACTGACATATACACACATGAATAGAGGTGAATACTATGATCATTGTGAGGCAGGATGTCTAGCTTCTGTCTTCCCATCAATGTGGCCAAAAAATGACGACTTTCTCTTTCTGATGTCTGTGATAAGTTGTCTTTCTGCGTAGCTCTATCAAAACGTGTAGAGTGAGACATTACTACAGTTAAGAAATATGCTAGATAGAAAGATAGACACGCTCACCGTAATCCCGTAGTGTGCTTACAATAAAGTCATTAGCATATTCTTTACAGGACGTAGCAGCCAACTCCTGTATCTTTTTGGCTGTTTGTGTTCCCTGAGCAAGTTTACGTTCAGTAGTTTGCCATTGCTTTCTGTACGACCGGCACTCATACCACTGCATGGAAACCAACACAAGGCGGTCTGTTTCCAAATCTCCAGCAGATGTGTTTCGAATGCGGTATGCATGATTACGAATTACGCCCTTTGCCACAGAATCGGCATACAATAATACATCATCATTTTCACCCTCCGCTTAGAAGATGGTCAGGAGTTCGAAGGGCATATTCAAGGAAGATGAAGAATAACAAAATACGGTAGTATACAGACGTAGAAGTGCAACGGCGAAGACAAGACGGTGATTACATTCAGACCTTTCCTTGACACCGATTCATTCGACTGGAGTGACATATACAGATTAATCCGGCTGGACTGATGCAAATGCCAATATTTATCCCCGAAGGAACTGTCCAGGCAGAATGATTCAGGTCTTGGCATAAGACACTGCTGGTTCACTGTAAGCATTGTTACACACACAACTATCTAGTCTGTTGGGACCTTCAGTTATGGTCCCTGATTTATGCGACGCACAAGGCGGCATTCCAAGATTGATTACTCTGCGGATATTTAGTTTATTTATATGATAAGCGTTTGGAAATCATAGCACTATAATCAACAACGAAACAGCGATTGTTCAAACCGAGTTAGAGGTAGACTGGCTATCGGAATGCGGAGGATACACAGTTTTAACTGATTAATTGCCATGGGATAAATAATCGTCTTAAGTGCCACATAGTGGTCACGCTCACACGCAACACCTAATAGGAATTAGGAGATTCCCAGTCTAACATTAGAATGACTTGACCACCGGGAACTAAGACTGACGTAGGCATCGTTAGGACAGCAACGGAAGGTCACTTCGGAAAACGACATGAAGTCAGCGGTGTGTTTCCTTTGAGCTCCATGTTTAAAAATGACTTGATCGTCTAGGCGAGGCATATTTACTAGAAGCGGAGATCGCCTGTTTATATAGCATTCGTACCATGCGGACCGGGACATAAATCATAGACGACGAGGTGTTTTGTAATGATTTGCGATAGTCCTTGAGAGACTGAGCAATTCCAGACAATATATAAATAGCTTGGTTTGTATTGACATGTAACGTCCCGTCCCCGTGTCAAGGGCCCGTTGCATTTTACAACATTGTTATATATCGATGTCTGAAAGAGATCGAATCTGAAATAAAAAAGGATTTATCTCGAATTGAAACAGTGTCTTCAAGGTGAGCGACTTTATTACATATTGTTCTCTAGTTTGAGTTCTAACGCTTTGGCGGTGTATTGACTTTGAGACATTAAGCGACAGCCGGATTATGACGAAAATGTTACTGGCGCAGTTCGTAATCCGGCATACCGCGTTCCAAACACAGCTGCGGGCGGTTTGGCAGCAGATTGTCTTGCGTTGGCTTTTTAATGAAATTGTGTGGGTGCCAGTCATTCAGAAACAATGGCAAATTACTGCACGTAAACTCACCCAGGAATCACGAACAGCCAAACAATGCTGGGGTTGACCGCTACGTCGTGAAAACAGGATATACAACTAACTTTTATATACAGTAGTTTTTCTTATGCAATCCCATTTAAGTTTATATATAATACAAAATGTCAGCTACCATATTAACAACATTTAAGTCATAATTGGGACACACCCCTACTTCATATTTTCCGCCATGTATTTTTGTTTAATCCAAATCTATGTTTGGCAATATATCTGTTAAAAACTTAAATCACAGAACCAGCAAAAAAATTAACGTAACAAGTGGGGAATTTTGTGGAAGCTACGGATATGTAGCTTTGTAGAAGAATGATGAGAACACAGTGGTCGGACAGAAAGCGCGTTGAAGTTTAGTTTAGTCTAGGTTAGTCGTTGGATCAACATCACGGCACACGGTTTAACACATAAGTGCTCCGTGTTCCTCCTAACTCAAACCTGAGTCTGAAGAAACTCAGCTCAATGCACGAACTCCGTTGCATCGGCGAGGATCCTGAAATACTTTGGGTAGATTTTTAACTCGAAATTTTGCCCCGGCAGCGCCCGAAATCTTTTTCGATTTCCAACTGCGAGGGATTTTTTACGTGCACAACAATACACACGGGAGTCCGATCTCAATACCCAGAGACCAGGGGAAAATTTATTACTGGAAGTCCAGGTGGATTTTTTAAATAAATCCCTGTCTTCACCGGGGCCTGAACCCGGGACCTCCAGCACCCGAGGCGGACACCATACCTCGAGACCACTCAGCGCATTGAAGATATAGTGAAAGTCGTTAACTCACAAGGAGAACTGGTTACTCGCATTAGAATAAGACAGTCCGCAGTCTGTGGGCATGTCGTAGGAAGAGAGAAAGATCGGGTATGCCTTCACAACGGGAAAGTTGCAGAGGAGAAGTAGCAGAGGAAGACCAAAAGAGAAGATTCTGAAAAGTTTGACATCATGACATGGAGGAACATCGGTATCAGAAATGATTGGCAGTACTCGAGACAAAAGGTTGTGGACAGGCATGATCACCAACGCCACAAGACGTTGACTGTGAAAATAAGAATGCACACGGTGCGAAAACAAATTAACTTACACATATTAAGGACATGCATCGTTCCCTCGGCAACATACGGATATGAGTTTATCTACAATTTTGCAATCAGTTAAAAAGTAAATCGGAGCTTTTGTACTTACATGACACACAAAAGTTCTTAGAATATTTTGGACCATTTAGAAGAAAAATCCTGACTTTCTACATGATGTTAAAACAAAGAAAACTGGCTGATAAACAATGGCATGTTCCGGAACTCTAAATACGCGTACTTTGGCTGTATTAAACCTCACAGTGATTTGGGGGGGGGGAACACCTCAACCTTGTGACGATACTTAAATATATACTATTTTGGGTCATGTTAAAAGACATAACAGTATTATCTTTCGATCCGAGGAAACGATGCTTTAATGTAAAAAAGCGACGATTGATTCCCGCCATATCAGAAATAAACATATGAAGAATGCACGTCACGATGATAAATTCCTTGGCACGATGTGGCATCAGGAGTACACATAATGCGACAACATGGCGGCTGAGTTAATGTAAGCTTCATTACGCTGCCAGAAAAACGATACATTTTACATTGCAGGTTATCGTTTGTACAGAAAGTAAGACATTATCTTAAACTTCCGAGTTATTTATAAAAAGGGAATGTCTGTCGTTGTAAAGATAAATAGTTGCACGTCAAGTTGAAGTGCATGACTAATGCAAACGACACGCACCGTCCTAAACTCAACGGAAGCCGAAATTGCAGCTAGTGTAAACGTCAGTTACAGACTGCAAATATTTAATATGTGTCGATATTAAGTGGATGCCATTTGCCACACACAAGTTAAAAGATTAAACCTGTGCGATTCCACATATCTGTATGACAATGGAACACATTATCAGTTTCGATGTCCGCTATCAGCAGACATACTACACTTGATAGTACCAAATGTGTACCCAGGACGGAACTAGATATGTCTTGGAATTAGACATAGTTTACACAGATTAGTTTACACAGATTAGACACAGCACACTGCACAACTCTTGAACAGTAATATACCATACAATCAAGATGCACTTGGCGAGAAGAATGATACCTTCATAATATTATTAGCTGCCGACACTCTGTCAAATTTACACTATCGGCACAAGGAACATTCATTATTCTTCTGGGGACATTATAGAGACTAACTATTTTACATTTATCTATACACGAACGTGAGGTCGGATGTTACTATGGATGTACATTATACATTGTCGGGATTACCTACACTTCCCTCCACCAAGAGTCTGAAGGATAGATAGATGATACATTCAGTGGGACTATACACACTTACTATCGAGACTTATTGCATCTAATCTTCTCACGATACCATTTCATTATGGTGGATTGATACCTCTATCGCAACCTCAAAGCATACGAAGTTTCTACACGGAATGTCGAACATTACAACATCATTAGTCACATACCGGACACTTCATCACACTTCAGAACTGTGAACGCAACGAACATATATGGATGCACCTCATCGACATGACACCTCTGCACACGACACCATGACAGGATACTAGGACACTACACATTCACGTCAGAGCGCTACACAGATTGACATTGTTGTACTAAGTAATTATACTTCATTGTGGGCATCAAGCATTCCATTACCCACAGCATTCAGCCTAAAATAATAAGGCTACTAACTCAAGCTTCGTCGAACATACCCAAGCCAATCACGTATCACATGGATTGGTTACGAACCGCGTTGGTTCGGGTTTGAGTGCAAGTTAATTGTACTCTCGTACAATCAATTCAATTCTCTTGGGATATACAACTACTTCCTTTGGTATATCTTGGCCAACATAGGGAATGTAAATTGTCGAGCGTATTGTATCTACACACACGAGAGCCGGAAACAGGCCAGTAAATTGTTCATTGTTGATTGATGTTATGTTGACTCATAATAAGGCTATTTATTTTATTTGGTGGGTGGTTGGAAGGGCCTTGATGAGCTAATTGAGATTACTTGATTGGTTCATGAAGTGATTTGTGTGTTGATAGTCGCCAGGTCATTACGAATTAAATTTTTGTTTTGATCTTGCGGGCGTCACCACAATACTATTGTCTTGTCATAACTGTAGTAGTATAGTATGTGCATTACCCGTCAAAAATGTGGATAAAAATTTGTTATTGTTTGTAAACAGTAAGATGTATTCGCGTCACTCGTCATTCGTCTTTTATAATTGTTAGTTGTCTTCCGTTGCATATATATATATATATATATATTGTGTATTGAATATATTTCTTCATATTTATTTCTCTAGTATATTTATTTCGATCATTATATAAATATTTGATTGATTTTTTTTTGTGGTGTTCGAATTGACACTACAAATTTAATTGAGTTATATTTACTCAATTGTGATACAACGTTTACCTTACTATCTGAGTGATAGTGATTTGAGACAATATCACAATTTTGTCGATTCTTTTCTTCTCTTGCCTACTTCAATATTTATTTCAGCCAGATAGCTCATTTTACAGGTAGGACATTAGGACAAGATGTCTACACTGCAACATTTCATTGAGTTGGGTGAGAAGACTGGTTTAACCGGTGCCGAACTTCGAAATTGGGCGAAGCTTGAGCTCAGTGAACAACAGAAACGGGACAAAGATGATAGACAACTACAAATTGCACATGAGAAGGAGGAACGACAGGAAAGACTGGCATCAGAAAAGCAAGATAAACAACTTGAGAGAGAACTGAAAGAAAAAGAGATGGCGATCAGACAAAATGAGATAATTTTGGAACGCGAACGAATGTAGTCTAGAGAAAAAGAATTAAATGCGGAAAAAGAGAAGTTAATATGGAAATGCAATTGTAAGAAAAACAAATGGCTGCAGAAACGGAATTGAAGATAAAGCAAATGGCTGCGGAAGCAGATTTAAAGATAAAGCAAATAGCGGCAGAAGCGGAACTTAAGGAGAAACAATTGGCGTTTGATAAAGAGCGACTTGCTACAGAAACACTCTGGAAGGACAAGGAGGTTATAGGTAACCTAAGGGTCAAGACTCTTGAGATGGAACGTGGCGCTGAAATCGAACGAGAGAAAATGCTGGCTAAACAGAACGATCCTGTGAAAAAGTACCAAGGTTTATTCAGGAATTTTTAACAAGGTGATATAATTAGTTCATGGATAACGAATTTTGAGGTGCTCGTAAAGTATTACAAGGTACCGGAGAAGGACGTACCGATTTTATTTCACCGTCACCTCGCGTTAGAGCCGTTGAAAGTGATCGAGTTAATTCCTGAGGATTTGCGTACAAACTACAAATATATGCGCGATCGTGTGCTTTCACATTTTTCGTTGGACGAATCGGGGTTACGTACTAAGTTTAAAACACTTACCCCGAAATCGAACCAAACGTTCCTTGATTTTGCTTAGGAAATGTCTTCTAGCTTTGACAAGTGGTGTAAGGCTGCTGATATTAATGCTAATTATGAAAAAGTTAGAGACTTAATTATCAGAGATAGACTGTTATCTGCGATACCAGAAACTATGGCAGTATTTCTATGGAAAATAAATGTAAGAGTTTAAGTGAGATGGAAGCTAAAGGTGAGTCTTACTTTAATGCACATAGAGATGTGTTTGCCAACTGTACTCAACCTGAATTAGTAATAGGAGCAAGTGCAAAATTCCAAAGAGGAAACGGTAATTTTAGAAAGTTTAGTAGTGGTGGCAATAGAAATAGTCCTTACAATAGAGAAGGTGATAGACCAAGGAAAGGCCAATTCAACAAATGTCAGTATTGTAGATTATCGCATGGAAATTTAGAGATGTGTGATAAACATCCAGGTTATACCGCATATCTGAAGGACATTATTGCTAAGAAGAGAAGTAAGTATGACTCTTTTAAAAGAAGCATTAAATGTTTCTCATGCAGGGCGTACGGACACACTAGTAGGTCGTGTCCGCTGAGAAATTCCTGGAAGGAAGCGAGTACAGCATACATATACTCCAGTAGTGACTCAGACGATTTAGAAGAGACACACGCAGCTATCATACAACGGTATGATGAGCAGACTAATAAGTCAGATAAGAGCATAACTGACAGTATTAGTAATGAATGTATAGAAGCAATTCATGAAGCTAATGCCGTTAGCATTCAAAATGGCAAACTAAAAGTATATCAAGCATGGGTAAATGGTGAACCCACTACTTGCATTCGTGATTCTGGAGCTTCGATTGTTGGAGTAGATCGAAAGCTCATAAAAGAAGAAGATTATACAGGCGAAACTGTAGAGTGCAGAACATTCGGTGGCACAATAGAGAGATACAAGATTGCCATGATTACAATTATGTCACCATATTACGAAGGCACAATAAATGCAGCGGTATTACCAAATCCATGTGCCAGATTACTAATTGGTAACATACCAGATGCGAAACAATTAATGCATGATGAAGCAAAGCAATGGGAGATTGAGCATATGAGAGCTAACGCAATTACAAGAGCTCAAGACAAAAGGGATAAAGACAGTGACAAATTAGAAAATAATATCAGACTAGTGACTGATTTACCAGAAGATCAGAAACAGGATCCGACTCTAAAATCTTGTTTTAAAAAACTGAGTGAACCAATAAAACAAGGTAAAAGAGGTAATTAGAAATATTTCCTAGACAATAATATTTTATCGAGACGATATGATAGAGGTACATCACGTTATTTTCAGACAGTACTTCCATCGAAATATCGTACTGAGGCATTAAAATTAGCACATGATTCTCCATTCGCTGGTCATATGGGGATTGCTAAAACCACTAATAGATTGCTAACGCAGTTCTATTGGCCTGGATATAACAAAGACATTACCACACATGTACGTTCATGAACATTATGTCAGATGACCACGCAAAAAGGCAAACATCCCAAAGCACATGTTCAGAAAACTGATTTGGCATCACGACCATTTCAGAAAATAGCTATAGATATTGTGGGTCCGCTAAATACAACTACTGATCGAGGCAATAGATTCATATTAACTATGATTGATCTTTGTACTCGTTGGTCAGAGGCTATTCCTTTAAAATGTATCACGACTAGATCCATTGTTGATAATTTTTAGCAGAATAGGATTTCCTAGCTGCATATTATCAGATAGAGGTAGTCAGTTTATATCAACGGCTACTCAAATGGCAATGAAGATACTTGCGATTCCACAGGTGTTTAGTTCACCTAGGCACCCAATGACAAATGGTGTGAATGAGAACTACAACGGAGTTCTTAAACGAACTCTGGCGAAAGTTGCTGCAGAAAGGCCCAAAGATTGGGATATTTTATTACCAGCGGTACTATTTGCATACCGAGAGGTACAACAATTTAGTACAGGGTTTTCTCCATTCGAGTTGGTATATGGAGCAAATCCACGAGGTCCATTATTAATATATAATGACTTACTCACAAATAAAACATATGATCATCCAAAAAGAGTTGCATATGAAATCATGACACAATTAAGAGACACAATTATCACAGCTTGTCAGATTGCAAAATCTGCACTGGATAAAGCTGGAGAAAGATACAGACAGTATGGTAATAGGAACGCCAAGACAATAGTCTTGAAAGAAGAAGAAGAGGTTTGGTTATTGTTACCTGATCCTCTAGATTGTCTTGTTACTTCATTGCAAGCTCCATTTAAGGTAATTAAGAAACTTAGCGATGTAGATTATCGTATTGATGTGAATGGCAAACATAAGATTTTTCATATTAATATGTTGAATCCATATATTCCACGTGAGGATAACTCAGGTCAAATGACACAACAAATTCCTCATAGGATAGCAACAGCTTGTTGGGTAATTAATGAACAACAAGAAGATGCTATAGAACAACAGATTCCAACACCTATAGTTAATAGCGACAGTAATTGGCAAGCTATACAGATAAGTAAAGATTTATCAGTACAAGATAGAGAAAAGCTTGTTACTGCAATAAAAGTATATAGTTCATTTTTTTTCAGATAAACCGGGGCAGACATCACTGATTAAACATAAAATAACTTTATTATCAAATGTCCCAGTTAAAGTGAAACCATATCCTATTCCAATACATTATTTGGAAAAAGTTACTGCAGAAATTTCAGATCTAGATAAGACTGGAATTATAAACAAATCAATTTCAAATTACTGTTCACCGGTTGTAATTGTTAAGAAAAAAGATGGGTCATTACGTTTATGCGTTGATTATAGGAAAGTTAATGAATTAACTTTACTAGATGCAGAACCTATGCCAAATATTGATGAGTTAATTGAAACCATGGCAAACTCGAAACTATTTTCGAAAATTTACCTTACAAAAGGATATTGGCAAATTCCGATGGAGGAAGATTCAAAGCATATTACAGCTTTTAGCACGCCGTTGGGTTTATATAAATGGGAATATCTTCCATTTGGGTTACAAAATGCACCGAGTACATTCATGAGAATGATGAGAAGATTACTTCATGGAATTACCAACGTAGCATCGTATATGGATGATATTTGTATTCATACTTGTGATATTGACACACATATTAAAATTCTAAACAAGTTTTCCAGAGAATACAAGAACATGGGATGAAAGCTAAACCAAGTAAAATTGAGATAGGGTTTACTGAGATACAATTTCTAGGTCATAGAATCTCTAACGGATTTAGGAAAACAGATCCATTAGTTGTAACAAAGATTCTTAATATCAAACCTCCAACATCCAAAAAGGAGCTTAGGAGTGTATTAGGGTTGATTAATTATTATCAAAAGTTTATCCCTAATTTTGCACACATGACAGCAACATTCTCGGAACTCTTAAAGAAAGGTCAACCAACAAAGATAGTTTGGACAGAGGATCACGAGAAGTTGTTACAACAAATAAAAACTCTATTTAGTACATATCCTATTTTGAAATTACCTGATATTTCAAAAGACTTTGTTTTACAAACGGATGCTAGTTTACATGCTATTTCAGCTGTATTACTTCAATTACATGAAGGGAAACTACATCGTATTCTTTACTTCAGTAAGAAGCTATCTGAAACTCAGAGAAACTATGCTGTTACTGAATTAGAGGCTCTAGCTTTAATTGAAAGTATTGAGAAATTCTCTAGATACTTACTAGGTAGGAAATTTCTGGTTCTTTCAGATAACAAACCTTTGCAAATTTTCAAATCGGGTCATCCGAAGAATTCTAGAATACATAGATGGTCATTACTATTACAGGACTATGAATTTGACATTTGTCACATTCCTGGAAAAGATAATAATCTCGCTGACATTCTGAGTCGATTATAGAATAGTAGAATTTCCTGTTGGTTAGTTATAGTTGAATTGTTGAATTATAGTTATAGTTCTTGGTTATATAAATTGAGTTCATAGTTCATAATGATATATATATTTAGATGATACTTGTATATAAAGCCTTATTAGAAGGTTAACATAACAATAGCCAACATGATAATATAGGTTGTTAGATTAAATATTGTAAATAGAATTAAGGTACATTTTTATCTGATGTGTGTTCAAAACAGAGCCACGGCAAGGATGATATTTATTAACAGACACAAGTACTTGCTGTTGGAAAATCAGAAGACAGTCAGAAGGAAACTTTAAGTATCAATATGTGATTGTGAAAGACATGTGATGTTATAGATGTTGAAATTGTTTATTAATTAGAGTTACATAAGAGTAATTAACGTTTATTTTAGTTAGTTATGAATTTTTGGTCCAGATAGACAAGATGGTATATTTAATGTTATACTATATGTTGACAGATCAGTATAACAGGAGCTAAATAAGAAGATATAATCGAACGATAGTTCAAATCCCAAAGGAAATATCTTAAGGTGGAGTCACAGACATGCACCCTACCCATTAAATAAATGATTAAGTATATCATGACAATACAACAACAAGTAACGACTACGACTAACATGGTGACTGAGAAATCTGCATTATTACCCTCGTCCGAAACTCATGGTAATACCTAGAGTTAGGACACACTTGTTATTAGGACAAGGTAGAGACTAATATGTTTATTAGTTGAGCTGAATCCATAGGATCAGCCACACGACGTCCGACGAAAGATTCGGATAGGTTGGCGTGCCCGTTATGTTGCATTTATAATTTTTTTTTGAGGGTTAATGATGTGGTAAATTCTAGAACTATGTGGTTGTGGGTAAAAGAAAAGTATGGTTACAGTTATAAGTATCATATATGATAAGTATTAAAAAAAAATGACTTCGCATTTTTTTTCTGGGAGGGGGCATTATGCCACATAGTGGTCACGCTCACACGCACCACCTAATAGGAATTAGGAGATTCCCAGTCTAACATTAGAATGACTTGACCACCGGGAACTAAGACTGACGTAGGCATCGTTAGGACAGCAACGGAAGGTCACTTCGGAAAACGACATGAAGTCAGCGGTGTGTTTCCTTTGAGCTCCGTGTTTAAAAAGGACTTGATCGTCTAGGTGAGGCATATTTACTAGAAGCGGAGATCGCCTGTTTATATAGCATTCGTACCATGCGGACCGGGACATAAATCATAGACGACGAGGTTTTTTGTAGTGATTTGCGATAGTCCTTGAGAGACTGAGCAATTCCAGACAATATATAAATAGCTTGGTTTGTATTGACATGTAACGTCCCGTCCCCGTGTCAGGGGCCCGTTGCACTTTACAACATTGTTATATATCGATGTCTGAAAGAGATCGAATCTGAAATAAAAAAGGATTTATCTCGAATTGAAACAGTGTCTTCAAGGTGAGCGACTTTATTACATATTGTTCTCTAGTTTGAGTTCTAACGCTTTGGCGGTGAATTGACTTTGAAACATTAAGCGACTTCCCGTTTCAGACATGGGCTTATATACAGCCGGATTATGACGAAAATGTTACTGGCGCAGTTCGTAATCCGGCATACCGCGTTCCAAACACAGCTGCGGGCGGTTTGGCAGCAGATTGTCTTGCGTTGGCTTTTTAATGAAATTGTGTGGGTGCCAGTCATTCAGAAACAATGGCAAATTACTGCACGTTAACTCACCCAGGAATCACGAACAGCCAAACAATGCTGGGGTTGACCGCTACGTCGTGAAAAAAGGATATACAACTAACTTTTATATACAGTAGTTTTTCTTATGCAATCCCATTTAAGTTTATATATAATACAAAATGTCAGCTACCATATTAACAACATTTAAGTCATAATTGGGACACACCCTTACTTCATATTTTCCGCCATGTATTTTTGTTTAATCCAAATCTATGTTGGCAATATATCTGTTAAAAACTTAAATCACAGAACCAGCAAAAAAATTAACGTAACAAGTGGGGAATTATATGGAAGCTACGGATATGTAGCTTTGTAGAAGAATAATGAGAACACAGTGGTCGGACAGAAAGCGCGTTGAAGTTTAGTTTAGTCTAGGTTAGTCGTTGGATCAACACCACGGCACACGGTTTAACCCATAAGTGCTCCGTGTTCCTCCTAACTCAAACCTGAGTCTGAAGAAACTCAGTTCAATGCACGAACTCCGTTGCATCGGCGAGGATCCTGAAATACTTTGGGTAGATTTTTAACTCGAAATTTTGCCCCGACAGCGCCCGAAATCTTTTTCGATTTCCAACTGCGAAGGGATATTTTACGTGCACAACAATACACACGGGAGTCCGATCTCACTACCCAGAGACCAGGGGAAATTTTATTATTGGAAGTCCAGGTGGATTTTTTAAATAAATCCCTGTCTTCACCGGGGCCTGAACCCGGGACCTCCAGCACCCGAGGCGGACACCATACCTCGAGACCACTCAGCGCATTGAAGATATAGTGAAACTCGTTAACTCACAAGGAGAACTGGTTACTTGCATTAGAATAAGACAGTCCGCAGTCTGTGGGCATGTCGTAGGAAGAGAGAAAGATCGGGTATGCCTTCACAACGGGAAAGTTGCAGAGGAGAAGTAGCAGAGGAAGAACAAGAGAGAAGATTCTGAAAAGTTTGACATCATGACATGGAGAAACATCGGTATCAGAAATGATTGGCAGTACTCGAGACAAAAGGTTGTGGACAGGCATGATCACCAACGCCACAAGACGTTGACTGTGAAAATAAGAATGCACACGGTGCGAAAACAAATTAACTTACACATATTAAGGACATGCATCGTTCCCTCGGCAACATACGGATATGAGTTTATCTACAATTTTGCAATCAGTTAAAAAGTAAATCGGAGCTTTTGTACTTACATGACACACAAAAGTTCTTAGAATATTCTGGACCATTTAGAAGAAAAATCCTGACTTTCTACATGATGTTAAAACAAAGAAAACTGGCTGATAAACAATGGCATGTTCCGGAACTCTAAATACGCGTACTTTGGCTGTATTAAACCTCACAGTGATTTGGGGGGAAAAACACCTCAACCTTGTGACGATTCGTAAATATATACTATTTTGGGTCATGTTAAAAGACATAACAGTATTATAAAAACCACACTGGAGGGCAAGTTGAAGCCAAGCGAGCAAGAGGTAGACAACGATACAAGTGGGAAGATAACATCAAGAGACGGACAAGCATCAATCTGACAGAATGTACAATCAGGGCGAGAGACAGACAATGTTGGGGATCCATTGCAGACAGCCTTCATTGTGGAGAGGCACCTCATTGATGATGAAATATGTAAATATGATATTTTATTGGCATGACTTAACATCTCAGATGACCAAACTGTTAGTATAATCATCATCATCATCATCATCATCATCATCATCATCATCATCATCATCATCATCATCATCATCATCATCATCATCATCATCATCATCATCATCATCATCATCAACATCATCATCATCGTCCAGTGACTTATCATGTGCGAACTTCTCCTCCACAACAGCCTTTCGAAATGTCTCTAGATAATAATTCAGCTGTCCTATCCTAGTTGCTGTCAAATATCAATTATCTATCATACCTTCAATCCATCTACATTGTTGTTTTCATCTTCTCTTCTCCGGTTCATCCCCGCTCCTTTCCATGATTATTTTACCCCAGACATTCATGTCTTATTTACACGCCTAAGATGTTTAATTTTCTTCAATGTTTATTTATCTGAATTATATATATTCGTCAATATTTAGTTCCTGTTGGATTTGTTTGTTCTCGTTTTCAAAACATGAATGTTGTAACTCTCCTGTAGCACTGATATAAAGTGCATACGTTTTCAACTGATCCGTTAAATGTTCCTGTTACAGACTTTTATGTTGCCAATATACATATGTTTGTTCTTAGTTTTCGGATTTTTGATTGTTTTATTTGTTACCTCGTACATATCATCCATTAAGCGTCGATTGGTCTATAGAAAAGGGTTTCTTTACTTATTTAAAATGTGTTTTGTTTTAATTATTTAAACTCCAACCCCGCGTTTAATTTGTAGGCTATTTTACGTTCAGATGTTTGCCATTGCTTTCTGAACGATAAGCCAAAATTGACACTTGCCGGTGCAGGAATTGAAATCCCATACACCGCCGTCAGCTAATCGGAAGTTTAAGCGCAATCGCGACCACGCAGACATCTTACTTACTTACACACGAAGAATATGTATCAGACCAAACCCAATACTCGTAGAAATATCCATCTGACATATTAAATTAAATGCCACGATCGCACAAAGGCTTCGCTCCTTTCTGTCCCTGCCACTACCCAGACGCGGAAATAGTCAAAAGGAAACCTGACTGAACACATACCTTGCCCTCGACGTTCCCTCGGGTCTTCCATCCTGACACGAGAGTTTGAGAATGTCCTAGTCAATTTCCGGGCGACGGACATTTCTTCCGTGGAATTAACGTGCCAGTAATGTAGCTCCGAAGGAGAAAATGTCAGGTCCTTCCATATTACGACCATCTTTTCTGATCCGGAACCCGTCTCTAACACAATGTCGTTAACTAGGGGCACTTATGTCACGCCCTGGCCATCGTAGCGTTTCTGGATAGTTCTTCTGGCAGATGATTTTATTTCTTTCTTTGCTGATGTGTCATGTGTTAAATTATGTTGCAATGTTGGAGTGACTAACGAACGAACAAATTTTATTTACAAAATGTTAAGAATTGGGCACGCAGGCCCGTCTAACATTCTGCCCTAATGAATCATATATACATGAATATTTTATGCTCTCTTATACAAAATAACACAACACACACACACACACACACACACACACACACACACACACACACACACATATATATATATATATATATATATATATATATTTATATATATATATATATATACACACACACACAGATACGCATACGCACAGATACATGCACACATACACACAATATAAAAATACACACACACACACACACACACACACACACACACACACACACACGGTGACGCCAAATGCTTGGTATTCTGATGGTCCTAGGTTCGTTTTTCGACTGAGTTGTCGAGACCACATGTGCCGTATTTCTGGAAACCCCTGGAGGTCATCGCTGGAGCTAAGGAGTTCGTGCTATTTGAGATTCTTTCTATAGTGGCATTCTGCTGAGACGTATCGAGTCACAAGGGGTTTATCCCCATGCAAAGGAAGTTGATTCTCTCGTCTTGTACTTATACCTAGATGACTGAAGAAAGTCCACTTCTACTCATTGTAATATGTGGTATCATTGTGAATGTCTAACGCTTGACATCCCAACGACAGTATCTTTGTTTGAACGCCACCTTAACCTGTGCATTGCATGTTTACCTTCCATCTTTGTAAATGGTGGGGCTTCATTTGTGGAAGCTTGATCTCGCTTAGTCATTCTTATTTCATTCATCCGTTCCTCCTTTACATTCAGCCTCAACTTTTAATTCCAGCCTCAGCCTCAGCTCTTCATTTCTTCATTTAGCCATAAGTTTTCATTTGGCTTGAGCTGTTTATTCCTTCATTCAATCTCAGCCTTTCATTCAAAATCGGTTTTTGATTGATTGATTCATTCATTTAATCATTCAACCTAAACCACTCATTCAGTCCAGCTTTTCATCCAGTTTTTCATTCATTCACTCAGTCTCAGCTTTTGATTAATTAATTCAGCACCGGAATTTTACGCATTCTTAGCATTTCATTCCTTCATTCAGTGTCAACTTTTCACTCAGCCTCAGTTTTTCATTTACTCAATTAACTACAGTTGTCCATACCTTCATTCATCATCAGTTTTTCTTCCAGTCTCAGCTTTGTATTCCTTCATTCAGCCTCAGCTTATGATTCCTTCATTCGGCCTCAGTTTTTCATTCCTTCACTCATATTAAGCTGTTTACTCTTTTATTCAGTCTCAGATTTGTACTCCTTCATTTAGCCTCGGTTTTTTTCTCCTTCAGTCAGCCTCAGCTGTTCACTCCTTTGTTCAGCCTCGGCTATTTATTTCTTCATTTAGCCTTGCCCTTTTGCTCCTTCATTCAGCTTCGGCTTTTGATTCCTTTTCTCAGCCTCGGCTTTTCATTCCTTCACTCATTTTAAGCTTTTCACCCCTTTATTCATCCTTAGTTTCTCATTTCTCACTTCAGACTGTCGGTTTTCTATTTCTTCTTTCAGCTTCAGGTTTTCATTCAGCCTCAACGTTTTATTTAGCCTCAGATCAAAAGCCAAGAACACGAATAAATACAGGACAGAAAAACTCTAGTCCTTTAATACTTAAAGGGAAAACATAATTAGTAGAGAGGTTGGACACCTAGTACCACAATTATGGATATTATAAAGTTCGCTCACACAAGGGTAGAAGAGCAAAGTAGGGAAAAAATGTGAGCTATTTAAACGACACCAGAAGGACATTAATTAATTTAACACGACAAGCAAAAAGCTGTAAATAATACATTTTTAGAGCAAACAGCGCACAATTAATACCATCGTGGAATTTAACGTCACATGCATGAAAGTTATTGTTAAAGAATTATGTGTATGTGATTTAAAACTGCAAAAATCACTTTAGGGATGATGTCACATATATTAAGACAAGGTCTAGAATAAACATGAAGTGAGTGTTATAAACATATATACCTTGTTTATGGAGCGTATTCGGTCGTGAAATGAGTTAGAGATGTGTCAATGCCACAGGGGAAAAAGCCGACAAGAGGAATTATGTATGGACATTCGGTTAATAAAAAGGTTACATAAATGTGGCGATAAATGTGAATATAAAGAATAGTGATGACAATGACAATCTTCTTCTCCTCTTCTCATTTTCTCCTCCTCATCCTCCTCCTCCTCATCCCCCTCCAGCTTCTTCTTCTCCTTCTTCTCCTTCTTCTTCTTCTTCTTCTTCTTCTTCTTCTTCTTCTTCTTCTTCTTCTTCTTCTTCTTCTTCTTCTTCTTCTTCTTCTTCTTCTTCTTCTTCTTCTTCTTCTTCTTCTTCTTCTTCTTCTCTTCCTTCTTTTCTTCTCTCCCCTCCCCTCGTTCTTCTTTTATTTCCCTCTCCTGCTCCTCTTCCCCCTTCCTCTTCTTGTGGTACTGCTTTTGCGGTGAAGAGTCCCAGAGAGAAGGCAGATGTAATTTTCTTTGTTTCGCTTCTTTTGTTGCTTGAACTAACGTCAAATTAGATGTCTTCGCTGGTTCTTTTATTCCATTTAATGGACACATCAAGATCGTCCTCTTGATTTGTATTTTGATATTCTCATTTAGAAAGATATAGCCGCTGACTAATCTTTTTCCGAATGAAGAGGAAGAAGAGGAAGAAGAAGAAGAAGAAGAAGAAGAAGAAGAAGAAGAAGAAGAAGAAGAAGAAGAAGAAGAAGAAGAAGAAGAAGAAGAAGAAGAAGAAGAAGAAGAAGAAGAAGAAGAAGAAGAAGAAGAAGAAGAAGAAGAAGAAGAAGAAGAAGAAGAAGAAGAAGAAGAAGAAGAAGAAGAAGAAGAAGAAGAAGAAGTAGAAGAAGAAGAAGAAGAAGAAGAAGAAGAAGAAGAAGAAGAAGAAGAAGAAGAAGAAGAAGAAGAAGAAGAAGAAGAAGAAGAAGAAGAAGAAGAATTCTATACCATTTAATTATTTGGTGTTGTATAAAGTCAGCAAAGTGTGTTATTTCTACACGTATTCTTAGTTTCTCATTTGCCTCTCTATCTTTTCTTGTTATTTCCAGATGCGTTTCTTATGTATTTATTTCACCAAACTTGCTGTGATGTTACGCTTGTGTGTCTCTAGCACTGTTTATGTCTCGCATTGATAATACGGCACTCGGACGAATAAAGCGTCTATCAGCTTCTTGTGTATTTCGATATTTTGATGTTTTCATTCATTGGCACCTTTCCGTCTTGACAGACGATAGTTTGGTACATTGTGCTTCAAAAAGGCTTAATAACTACGATCCATGGCGGTGGCGAGTGTGGCTGGTAAGGCCAATTCTTGCTGCAAATGTTTGCCCACAGTAGGTGCATGTGAAAACATGGTTATTTCCACCATTTTGCGCCATCTTACGTCTCTCACGCTCTGTGTGTGCTTTATCTGCAATCATTTTCTCCTTTGTCTTTATTCCATTTCTGATAGTTGCCCTACATGAAACACGTTCAGCGGCGACGTGTTCCCATTGTGCATTATCAATGCCTGTATCAATCATGTCCCGCTTACACACCTCTTTGTATCGTAGTAGAGGCCGACCCTGAGATCTCCTACCCATCTGTAATTCACCAAAAAAGATGCCCTTTGGTATTATACCATCATCCATCCTCCTAACGTGTCCTATCCATCTAAGTCTACGAAGACTGAGCATGGAATACACCGTCACACAACCTGATCTTTCCAATACTTCAGTATTTGTGATTTTGTCTTGCCACTTAATACCAAGTATTCTTCGCAGACACCGCATATGAAAGCTGTTTAAACGTTTCTCTTGGCGTGAGTAAGTTGTCCAGGTTTCACTGCCATAAAGAAGAGTACTAAGGACACAGGCTTGGTAGACGAGGACTTTTGTTTTGGCAGTAAGCTTCCTGTTCTCCCAGACTCTTTTTGCTAACATGTTCATTGTTGTTGCTGCCTTGCCAATCCTGATGTTGATTTCCTGATCGATGGATAATTTGCTATTTACCTCTGATCCTAGATATGTAAAATGGTCTACTATCTCCAGTTCGGCGTCGTCAATAAAGATTGATGGTACATCATGTGCACCTTGTGACATAATATGTGTCTTCTTTTTGTTAATTGTTAAACCAAATTCAGAACAAGCATTGGAGAATAATGATAGTAGATGTTGTAATTCTTCCTCAGAGTGGGTCGTAATCGCAGCATCATCCGCAAAAAGCAACTCTCTGATTAGTACCCTGCTAATTTTGGTCTTGGCCTTCAATCTCTGAGCATTATAGAGGCCACCATCTGAGCGTGAGTGAATGTATATACCGTCATCCTGATCACGAAAGGCATATTTCAGCAGAAGTGAAAAGTATATCCCAAAGAGGGTGGGGGATAGTACACAACCTTGCTTAACTCCACTCTTGATTTCAAACTCTTCTGAAGTTGAGCCATCAAACTTGATTTTACCCTTCATGCCTGTGTGGAACGATTCCACAATGGACAGAAGAGTTGGTGGGCAGCCAATTTTCTTTAGTGCTTTGAACAGACCCTCACGACTGACAAAATCGAATGCCTTTGTGAGATCGATGAAGGCAATAAACAGTGGCTGATTTTGTTCCCGGCATTTTTCTTGCATCTGTCGCAATGAGAATATGATATCAATTGTAGACCGGTTCTGACGGAAGCGGCACTGTGATTCGGGGTAGACTTGATCTCCCAGGACTTGAAGTCTGTGCAGGACAATTCTGGCAAATACTTTCCCAACAATACACAGAAGTGAGATACCCCTATAGTTGTTACAGTCGCTCCGATCTCCCTTGTTCTTGTACAGCGTTATGATGTTTGAATCTTTGAAATCCTGTGGGACTTGTCCTTCTCGCCAGCATAGCTCTATTAGCTGGTGTATCTGTAGAGCGAGTGTGTCTTGCCCACTCCTGATCACCTCTATTGGAATCCCATCCTTACCTGGAGCCTTGCAAGATGCAAGCTCATTTATAGCACACTTAACTTCTGTTATAGTGGGAAGTGTGTCCAGGTGGTCAAGATTTGGCAGGGCCTCTATGGCGTTGAGGGCATCATCCGCTAGCTTGGTCTCACTTGTGTAAAGCTCTAAATAGTGCTCGACCCATCTATCCATCTGCTGTTTCTTATCAGTGATGATTTCTCCAGTCAAGGTTTTCAGCGGTGCACTTCTTTTGATCATTGCACCACAGGCTTTCTTTATCCCTTCATACATGCTTCTGATGTTTCCCTTATCACTTGCGATTTGAATGGACTCACATAACTTGATCGAATAGTCATTCGCACACTGCCTGGCAGCCTTTTGTACATCCTTCCTCGCTTGCTTCAGCTCACTCAGAGTGTTACGCGTTGGTATTTCCTTGTTTCTTAAGAGAGCTATCTTCTTTTTATCAATCAAGGGCTGCAGTATCTGGCTGTTTGCCGCAAACCAGTCCTGCCTCTTATGATCCACAGTGCCGTAAACCCCTACCGCTGTTTTATAAATAGTTTCCTTAAGTTTACTCCATTTATCATTTACTATACAATTTTCTGATGTATCATTGAAAGCGTCTTCAAGTTGCTGTTGAAATTCAAAGCACTTTCCAGGATCGTGAGTGTTAGTAATATTAATCCTGGGGCTAGACTTGTGTTTAGCTGTGTAGATTCTCTTTGGTCTCAGTCTAACCCTTGCAACAACCAAAGAATGATCTGTATCACAGTCAGCACTGTGGTAACTTCGAGTTAATGATGTATGGTTCAGATGTTGTCTCCGTGTGATAATGAAGTCCAGCTGATGCCAATGGCTGGATTTTGGATGTTTCCATGTGACATTATGCATCTCTTTTGTTTTAAAAAAGGAGTTTGTAATACATAGGTCATTTCTAGTGCAATGCTCCAGCAGCCTTTGCCCATTATCATTCATGCGACCGATGTTGTATTTTCCAAGGCACACTGGCCATGAACTCGAGTCCTTGCCCACACGAGCATTGAAATCACCGAGCATATAAATGTAGTCGGATTTTGGAACTGCCTTGATCGCAGAGTCTAGCTGCTCATAGAACGTATCCTTCACATCATCAGAGGAAGCGAGTGTCGGTGCATATGCAGTGAGAATGGTGGCAAAACCACAAGAGGTTGCCAAGCGCAGTGATAATAATCTTTCATTACCTCCAGCTGGGATATCAATCATTCCCAGTAGCGAATTCTTCACTGCAAAGCCCACACCATGGTGCCTTTTTTCTGCCTGCCCTCTTCCCTTCCCAAAAAAAAAAAACGTGTAATTGTTTTCCCTGTCAGCACTGTGACCCTTCCTCAGCGAGGCGAGTCTCCTGCAGGCCAGCAATATCAATGTTAAGACGATTGAGTTCAGCATCAATCACAGCCGTTTTTCTCACATCGTCAATATTTGTCAAGTCAGTGGAAAATCCTGGACACATGGTTCTCACGTTCCAGGTTGCAAGCCGTAGCTTGAGGTTTCTATTCTTTTTATTAGTACCTGGTGCATTGGTTTTACAGCATGCAATTCAGATTTTGTCCTAGCCCCAAGCACCCATTGAAGCAGGCAGGCTGTGGCGGATCAGCACCCAATTGGCTGGGGGCTGCCCAGCTTGAGGCGGGCGGTAGTTGATCAGTGACACCTGTAGGTGTCTCCCACCGTCAGAGGCAACGCGTGGCGCCCTATGTCTAGCCAACTGACAAGGACTTATAACCCGTAACAGTTGCCTCTCGCTTTGATTCCGAGACCGGTTAAGACCAGGGATGGAGTAATTGCCTCGCCATAGCACAAAGCCTGGGCTAAAATAAAGAAACTATGTGTTGCCAATGCAGCATGATCCCTCTCTCGGCCTGCCTAGTTCACTCCAGAGGAAAGTTGACACCTATAATCTGGAACAAGACAAGCTGCAGAAGCTGCCGGATCAGCAAAGCAATGCTCTAACTGTCCGCCTGTCGGAGCTTCGATCCTAGACCAGCTGCCAACCAAGGCTTAGGGCCTGGTCTGCCCTGCCATGACTTATTTTGTCTTTGGGTTGCATTTCCTCGCACCAGGATAAGGCTAGTACCCTCCCAATTGCGCTCTTCCGCCCGAAGCCGTTGGCACAATGTGGGGTGTCGGGATTGGTAAGCACCGCCCAACATTCGGCGCTGACAGAAAGCAGGTAGTACCGTCCACTGTCATACGGTAGCTCAGTCATATCTGACTAAGACCTGACTGTTTTAGGATACAGCTATTTGATAGTTGATGTTTGCTTTCGATAATCTCGTTTCTATTTCTCTGTCCATCTTCGGTCTTCTGTGAACATACTGCATTAACGATGGGGTAAAATAGACTATTTAAAGAATAGGATTGATGCAGGTGATAAATGTAGTAAATAAGCCTTTACAAACATTGTGTTTAAAGTAAGTATTCTTCGGTCACGTGATGAGAAAAGAGTCATTAGAAAACACCGCGAAACTGGAATGGAAAATGGGAAAAGAGGCAGAGTCAGACCGAAAGAAATTATGTTGGATGGATGGAGACGGTGCCATGGAGGAGTGTCATCAACATAGTTGATCCAGAGCACCAAGGACCGAGATCTGTGGTGTCATGAAGGCCAGTTGGCAGGGCATATGTTGGTGCTGTTAAATAATGATGTGGATAAGCCGGTGCACATTTGGTAAATCCGTTCAGTGAATAGTGCATAGTATCTGTGTTATAACTCAGACAGGTACACATGTGGTAATAGTAGCTTCGTGGATACGCTGCTACGAATGTGTTAATTTTAGCGTTGGGATAAAATTAGTTGCATATCCTTTACAGGATGTCGCAATAGACCAGAGCATTTTTTCACAGGTTCTGACTGACTAGGCACATTTTCCGTTCAGTAGTTTGCCAATAAAACAACTGAATAAATTGTGGCGTGGGACGGATAGACCTATAGAAGTTAGATTTTCAAGACCATGAATCTTTCCAATTACAACATACGCCTGTGAGACCTGGACACTTACTAAACAAGCTGAACAGCGCATAAATATCTTTGAATATACATGTTATAGACGTGTTCTAAGAATATTTTGGATAAAGAAAAGAACAAATGCACCCACGAATATTAAAGAAGGTTGACTACTAAAGACTATAAAACAAAGAAAGTTGAAATATTGTGGTCACGTGAAACGTCATGCAACTTTGAAGAGAACAATAATGTATAGGTATATGCCCGGGAAGACAGGAAGAGGACAAAAGAGGGTGTGGAGGGGGGAGATGATGGGTGCAGGATGTGTGGGTGCATTGGACGCGGGACATCTTGCTTATGACCGAGAAGTTTTTCGGAAGTTTGTTATGTGAGCGAGGTTCTGCAAAGGATATGTTACTGAATGAATGAATGAATGAATGAAAGTATGCCAATGCTTTTTGAATGGCCGACGCTCATACTATTGTTAAAAAACACACAAGACGGGCTGCTTCCATATCGCCTGCAGCTGAATTCTAAAGCGGTTGGGGAATTGTGATTCGAGTTTGCTACCGCTTCGCAACAGACTCCGGTAATTTGAGGGTTATGTACGAGTCTATACAAATGAGTTTTTTTAACGAATATGTACTAGGCTACTCACTATATGTTGCCTAAAAAGATGAAAGTGAAAATCAAGAAGAAGGAAGAAGAAGGAGAAGAAGAAGAAGAAGAAGAAGAAGAAGAAGAAGAAGAAGAAGAAGAAGAAGAAGAAGAAGAAGAAGAAGAAGAAGAAGAAGAAGAAGAAGAAGAAAAGGAAAATGGAGGAGGAAGAGGAAGAAGAGAAAGAGGAGAAGTTGAAGACGAAAAAGAAGAGAAAAAGAAGAAGAAGAAGACATTGCAGAACAGATACAATTCACAAGGTGATATAAAAACACAATTGCATGCCCCTTGCAGGACGTATCAATAAACCCCAGCCCCTAATATCTGCTTGTTACACTTGCACAAACAATGTGTATTATGAGTGACATTGCCCAAATATGGTAATTTAAGCTTTGAGAAAGATGTTCCTTAACAATGACATTTCTACGTCTGTAATGGGGTGCTTAATAACATGACACGTAAAACATCACAGATGAGGCCGTAGTAAAAACAAATCACAGATTATGCCGTACAAACATGATAGCTTAATGTCAAAATGAAGAAAAACGCCCAGAAGGAACAGCAATTTTTCGTGTCAAGTATCAGCGATATTTAGCTGCGGAATAAAATAATCATGAAGGATATCTGGTATCAGAAACGCGTTGGTATAATGGTTATGATGTTACGCTGACTATGGCATAATTGAGGTCGGACGAGTGTTCGATGTCAGCCCTCGACGTTTGCTATAGGTTCATCATCGGGCTCGTTGGTGTAACGGTTAGGACGCTAAGCTGACAAGGACATGAGCGCTGTGGGACGAAGGTTCAATGTCAGCTCTCGGTGGTCGCTAGTGGATGAAAAGACTGGCCACTTAATCCTCCCGTACACTCAAGTATATACAATATAAGGGTCCTAACGCTTCAAATACCTAAACCAGGTTTCTGTTGTTGGACTTGACTTAGTTCGTATCTAGTCTCACGCTTACTGGTCACGTGTCCGAATTTTCCTCGAGACGAGGATTATTTAAAAATGACCTGGGCTCACAGATTGATGCAGCCTAAGTTAGGAAATAGGAAATATTCCGCGGGCTTCGTGATAGTGACTAGTCGATAGTCTATGGGTTATGTGGTCACATTACCCACAGACAGTCCAGTGGTCCTTTACAATATGGGTCTAACACCACATGCTCCATGCGTATTAAGACACGTAATTGGGACCTTTAATTTTATTGATCAAATAGCCAATACGCATCAAGGCATAGGAAAAGGTCCTTTACCCTTTTAAATCTTTTCTGTAGCACTCTACGCCTCTGAAATTTGTGCTTTAATCAGAAAACAGAGTAAAGAACAAGGTGGTCTTTGAGATTTGAGGTTATTGTAGGATGCAACGAGTCAAATTATAAACAAGACAATGAAAACCAAACAAACAGTGGAAGGTATAGGGTGATCTTGACGGCACGTCATCATGTGCCCTAACGAATGACGTAGGCGTTCAAGTTTCTTCCCAGATCTGTGTCCCTGGTGTCTTCTATCAGTTCTGTTGATGATCTTCCTCCATGTTACTCTCTGTGTATGATGTGAGGATGTTTGTATGGGTGTGTATGTGAGGGATGTGTGTGGGGGGTGTGGGGAATGTATGTGTGGAGGGGTTGTATGTGGGGATGTGTATGGGTTGATGGGTGATGAGTGGATGGGTGAGGGATGTGTAGTCGGTGGGGGATGTATGTGTGTGTGAGGGATGTGTAGTCGGTGGGGGATGTATGTGTGTGTGAGGGATGTGTAGTCGGTGGGGGATGTATGTGTGTGTGAGGGATGTGTGTGTGTGGGGGATATTTGGGAGGATTATTGGAAGTATGTGGGTGTTGGTGGGTAGGGGGGGGGGTGTGGGTAGTGAATGTGTATTTGGGTGGGTGAATGGGTGTGTAGGAGATTGTGTGGGTTGGGGGATAGGTGTGTAATGGGTGTGGGGGATGGGTGTGTAATGGGTGTGGGGGATGAGTGTGGGGGTGTCTGTGAATGGGATATGTCTGTGTGGGTGGGAGTGTGTGAGTGTGGATGGGGTAAGTGTGATTGGGTGGAGGATGTATGTGTGGGTGGTGAGGATGTTTGTAGGTGGGGGATGTGGGGAGATATGTGAGTGGGTGAGAGATGTGTGGGCGAGGATGTGTATGAGGAATGCATGTGGGGGATGTGTGTGTGTGGGGAATGTGTTTATGGGTGGAGTTTTGTGTGGGAGGGGAGATGTGTGAGAGGTGGGGGAGGTGTGGGATGTGCATGTGGATGACGGATGTATGTGAGGATGGGGAATGTGTGTTTGGCTGGGTGGTTGGGGTGTGTGTGGGTGGGAGAGTATATGAGAGATGCATGTGTTGATGGGCGGGTGGGTGATGTGTGGGTGTGAGTGGTTGATGGATGAGTACGTGAGTGGGTTGATGTGTGTGAGAGATGAGTGTATGGTTGGAGGATGTGTGTGTTTGTGGGAAGATGTGTGTGAGCGGCGGATGTGTGTGGGTGGGGTATATGTGGGTGGTGGGGTGTGTGTGGGTGGGAGGTGTGTGTTTGTTGGGTGTTTATGGGTGGGGGATATGTGTGGGCAGGTGGGGGATGTGTAGTTGAGAGGTGGCGGATATTGGGTGGGTGAGTGGGTGTAGGTTGGCTGATGTGTGTGTGGGTGGGTGGGGAAAATTGTGAGTGTGAGGGTGCGGGATGTATGTGTGGATAGGTGTGGGATGTGTGGGGTGACGGGTGTATGTGTGTGTGGTTTTGTGATGTGTGTTTTGCTGGGTGGTTGCGGGTGTGTGGTGTGTGGTGGAGAATATGTGGGTGGGTGTGTGCGTGTCGGTTATGGAATGGGTTGGGATGTATGTGTGGGTGGGGAAATATGTGTGAGTGGGGAAATCAGTGGGTGGGTGGCGGCATGTATTTTTGCCTGAGTCTGTGTGAGTGCGTGGAGGTATGTGTGGGTGGGTGGGGGTGTGGTGGGTGGGGGATGTGTGGGTGTCTGAGGGATATGTGGGTGGCTGCGGGGTGTGAGGGTGGATGGGGGATGTGTCTCACAACATTGCAATATGCACTGTTTATGTTTACAACTTTCATTTGACAATGTGTTCCCCCCCCCCCCCCCCCCCCATGTGAATGTACCATGCGTAATATGCATTGTTTATGCTTACAAAATCCATTTGACAATGTTTTTTTTCCCCTATGTAAATGTAACATGTACATTTGATGAATGAGAGATGAGTGATCGAAAGGGCCGAATGTAAGACGGGCCTGCGTGCCCAATTTGTTACCCTTTTAAAATAAAGTTTGTTCGTTCGTTCGTTCGTTCTCTTAGGACAGCCAGCAGAAATTTTTCTCGGTATGTTTCCGTCTTTTCTACACTGATCTTTCCAGCCATTGGGATGCTTTCATATGCTTCTCTTCCCATTACGTGACCAAACAATCGTGTTTGTCTCTTTCTTATAGGTGTATACAATATTCTACTTTGACTTGTCTTTTCTAGGCACTCGTATTTATAATATTCTGCTTTAATTATCCTCTTCTAGGCACTCGTTAGTTACTCTAGCCGTTTAAGGTGTTAGCAACACTAGCCACAAAAGCCACATCTCCGTTGCCTCCTACCTCTTTCCAATTTGTTTAGTCACATTCCAAGAGTAACTGCATACAATCGAATAGGTTCCATGTAACATTTCACTACTATATTTCTGACATGTAATGAGAGTGATATATTCCCAGTATCCAATGACGTGTCTTCTTTGCGACGTGTCTTAGATGGTGAGGAATACATCCACCTTCATTTTCTGTTGCGTCTTTGCTGGCTAATACTTCTGCATATTCATGAGTCCAGGTGGTGCTTGGGTAAAGTTCTCCTGTGTAATTTATTATTGTTTTTCTTCTTCCTAATTCATTGTGAATGTTCTTTTTCTCAATACCAGGAATGCTTTCTATCATCTCAGACAGGCGTTGTTGTCTCCAAACTGGAAAACTGTTTCCGTTATTAATGGTTTAAGCTGTTGATATGCTAATTATTGGATCTGTCCTAATGTTTCTTTTTCCAGTTTCTAATAAGATTTTCGTTTTAGCCTTTCACTGTCAAGACATTTAAACCGCTGGTTCATGGGGTGGTCTTTCGTCTTTTAAATGGTTTTGCGTGTTGCTGGGCTCTTTTATCTCTTCTGTCTTGTACAGGTTGTAGACATGTGATATTTTCCAATTGTATAATAGGTGGTGTTTTCATGTCTTCAGTTACGGTACGTGTCACACGTTTCTCTTGATGATAATATCACGAAGTTCTCACGATGATACTGTTCATGATATTGATGATAAGTTTTGTGTGATGGTCGTTGTCTAGGTAACGATGTTCATGGTGTGTCAATGGAGATATCTGTCTTGCAATGTAACTCACCCCCGCAGTGCATATTCACCAGGCATTAAACAAGATTCCGTTGGCGCACATAATCCTTTATTACAAAAATAAGACGGACAAACGGAACAGGTTTATACATCCAGGAACATAACGTAATCCATAGAATAGAAATATCCTCCTCACAATTTAACCAGCACACATCAATGCCTTCTCACGGCTGGCTTCTAATCTCAATCCACAAGACAGGTAATCCAGCTACTATCCACGGCTGGGTCTCCCACAATACAACCCACACATTGGGTTGGAGCCACTGCTCAACTATAGAACCCACTCTGGGTTTAGGCCCACACTCAATACAGAACCCACTCTGGGTTCAGGCCTGTCTTCACCACTCGAAGAACAACACAACACGGAGCTCTCTCTTAAACGACCTGACCCGCAGTCGGTCTCTTCTCTCACTGATTTTTCAGTCTCCTCACTTCACACAACACACAACTCTCTCTCGACCCATCCCCCCCCCCCCTGGGGATTTCCACTCATATCCGCCCCATTATTTCTGAGGGTTGATTGTTTTCCTCGTAGCCAGGTCAGTCAATTTACTGTCTCCCCCTCTCATCTCCATTCTTCCTCCTGCCCGGTCACTCAACTCAATGTCAGTGACCCAGGCTTATGTCATTACCCCCCTCTTAAAAGAAAACTTCGTTTTCAAATATTGGGAGACTAAAACTTACTAAACATGTGACCCAGACATATAGCCTGGGTAGCCCTAAGTATGGCTGCACCTTACTCTAGCTACCACACTACATAATACATCAAATGCACATCTATATTCATCACACATAAATACAACCATCTATCTTGTGTATCAATGCATGAACTAATACATCACATAATAATAATAATACACCATAGAAACGCATTATACTTATGTACCCACAGGTCTCTTACTACTTCACGACCCCACAATACTATTTGTGTACCGACCCTATATCAGGTGGCTCTGTTCTTGCATTAACCCACCTCTGATTCCTGTCGATGCTGTGTCTACCTTTCATGTACCCATGACTCATGGTACCTCTACAATTACAACATCTGTTTGCTATCCCTAGCCCTGGGTCAGTAATGTCGCGAAAACTCCTTTGACCTGACTCAACTTTCCTATCTGTATATTGCACCATTACACTTGAGTCTCTGTTTAGTCTGAACTCTTTATTCAATCTTGGCCCATATATCTGGCACCTTGCTTTATGCTGCATACGCCTTATGCCTATGTGCCCTGCACATGCACTATCCTGAGCTGTTCTAGTATATCGGTCTCTATGTACTAAAGGTACTGCTCCTTGCCCACGTGCAGTTCCACTATCTGACAAGCGGCGAGTGAGAACATTGTTCTTCCTCTCGAAGCACCATCTACCTTTCTTTGACTGCCTATTTTCTACTCTCCTACACCCTTGGGAACATTTGTTCAGAGTAGTATCTTGTCTCTGGGATTCACTAGCACTATATTTGGGATCCATTCTCATCTGCTCAGCTGTACTATCCTTGTCCTGAGTTCCTGTGTCTACTTCAAGTGCCTCTTCTACCTCAGCTATACTCTCTAATTTAGGTTCTCTTGTGGTAACTACCTCATTACTGTTTACACTATATTTTTGGTCCCAATAAGCTACTTCCTCTTCTGTTCAATCTTTAACTCCTATAACATTTCCTATGATCAAATCAGCCACTGGTGAGTCCAAAACACACGCTGTCACTCTTCCAGTGATATATGGTGTTTTTACTGTTATTATGGCTACTGGGTAGAACTCTACTGTGCCGTTGAATGTTATGCATCTAATCTTTTTCCCTGTATAATCCGAGGGATCTATTAAAATTCTCCTCACTCCGATAGACGTACATCCGGAATCCCTAATTGTTAATGCTGGTCTATCATTGACGAATCCCTGATGCAGCTTCAAGCTTCCTCCTTCATGTACTGCTGATCCTGCTTTCACTGTATGACCACATATTAGGACTGGCTGACTGTCTTTTTCAAAAAGAGGTTTGCACCCACTACAATCTTCATTGTTCAGCGTCTCAATTACTTGCGCTGCATTTGAGTGCTCTGTTTCTCTCATTCTACATTGATGGCTGAAATGCCCCTTCCTACCACATTTGAAACAAGTGATCTCCTTCCTTGCATTACTTGTCGGCTCACTGGCTGGCTGCACGTCACACTCCGCTGCCTTGTGTCTCCAGCTCCCACAATTCCAACATCCGGCATAATTCGGACGTCTCTGAAAATTCCCTCTTCTATATGGGTACCGTCCTACTCTACCAACATTGTTTCCTCGGAAACCATTATCTTGAAGTTCTTGCTGCTCACCTTTCTGTGCTGAATCCACACTTTTCGCCCTTGGTCTGATAACTGGATTCTGGTTCTGTTTAGTGTACGCTGCACAGACTATTTCCTCACTCATTAGTTTCCCAATAGATACGTTAGGATGTGCAGTCATGTAGTTTTGCCCTAACTGAGACATTGTGTCTATGTCCTTTGGCTTCCGTTCCTCAAAGAACGCCACTAAATTAGAATTGCATGCAGATACTACCTTGTCTCTTAACATTAGATCTACTAATTTATTAAAATCTTTCCCTACTTCTGCAAGCTCCATCCATTTGTTAAATGTATTCTTTACAGTGTTAGCAAAGTCTGTGAAATCTTGATTTGTCTCTGGCCCTAACTGTCTAAACTTTGTCCTATATCCATGCTCAGTGAGTTGGAACTTAGTCAGCAAACGTTGACGTAAGATAGTGTAGTTGTTCCTTTCTTCTACAGGTAAATTGAACATGGTGTCTAGTGCCTTGCCCGTAAGCAGCTCCCCTAGTCTAATGGCATACTGTTCTTCGGGGATGCCTAACACTTTCGCACTTGCTTGAAATCTGTCCAAATAAGATTCAAGGTTGTCTCGGTCCGTAAAGTATGGCAGTTTTAATCTCTGTGACGACTGCGAAGGTTTTCCGCTTTCCTCACTTTGACCCTTTGAAGATAGTTCTAGTTTTCTGAGAGCAATTTCTGCTTCCATCTTAATCTTCTCTTTCTCAATTTCCACCGCATTTGTGTGTTTTAACTTTTCAAGTTCCATTTGTGTCTCTCTCTCTTCCCGTAGACGCTTGTTTTCTATTTCAGCTAGTTTTACTTGTGTCTCTTTCTCTTCCTGTAGACGCTTTGCCTCGCGTTCATTATGCCTCTCCTCTCTTTCCGTCTGTTTTTGTTCTTTTGCTTCGGCATACTCCTGTAACTCTTTACCCTTCAGGCCTATTCTTTCACCTGCTTCAATATAATCCATCAAAGTAGGCATCTTGTACTTGTGGACACGTTGCTGTCTGTCAGCGAACTATAAATGTAAAGACTCTGCTACTAGTCCTTTGTGTGCCTTCAATACGTACACTACCACTCCTTGTGCACGTAACTTCGTAGTGCTAAAATATCACTCTGTACTCACCCAGTCACTCTATAAGCACTAGGTAGTGAAGGGGGGAAGTATCACCTATACTCCCTTATATCTATATATCTATGACCAAAAGTTGTATAACATTTCTGGAAATATTGTTAAACATACATATAAATACATATACCAAACGAATGAATGATAACACTAAATGTTGTCTATAAAAACGTTAGACTCACAAGCCACGTACACGGAGACGATGATGACACAGAAATAAACCACAGTAACAACCACAAGCTTGTGTAGAGACATCCACAGTGCGCGTAAAATAAAAATATAAATTGACCAAGACCACTAGACAGCAGAAATGACGAAAGATCACAATAAAAACATATATCCGAACACAACAAATATTATATGTAAATATAACGAAAAGAAAGAGAGAAAGAAAAAGAATATATACTGAAAATATACACAGATCTGACGTCAGACAACTCGGCTCTAGATATTGGTTAAGACTATTTCAATGCCCCTGCACGATACGTCAACTCATTAACGTTTTTCTTACAAAAATATCGTAAGCACCAGAAAGACAAATAAATTATTGTGCTGTATCCCGACTCTCGAGAAACACCCCAACAAATCCCCTACTCTTGACAAACACTGGACCACATACAAGTAACAGCTTAACAACCGAAAACAATATTTATAAGACAATGAGCAGCAAACAGAATGTCCACATCGTTGGCCGATAAATATGTGCCCACTAATCCGTCGCCAAAAGTTCTTTTTATTCAATGTCTACGACGCTAGATTTCAAACCGACTTCTTGTTTTGTTGAGTGGTTATTGAATTCACGTGGTGATCAAAAGTTCCAACTGTCGACAAAAGTTGAAGATGATAGTGATATCCGTAACGTTATTGTACTTTCTCTGTACGTGGTAATAATCCAAAGTGTTCTTTCGATTTGTTGTTACTCTCGTTGCGGAGATGGCGCTTCGCTGTATCATATATGTTATAGATTCACCAAAAGAAAAGACCAAAATAATGGCAATAAATGTTCAACGCTTTCACTCTGTACAGTCAGTTCTTTTTGGCAACTGTATGTAACTATGTTCGCGGAGATGCCACGTCATCAATCGTTGACAAAATGTTTGCTGATTATAAGGTAATGAACACAAAGGGCTTTTAACAAAGCCGAACATAAAGTCTTGTTTCACACAAAAACAGCTTGTTTATCCAGTTCCACTATGGAACATCTCAGTAACTTTCCACTGTCCACGGCCTTGACCTTCCAAGATCAACCTAATTTCTCTTTATCACTCTCAGTGAAAAATTCCTCCGTAAAACAGTTTTCACACAAACTTGACAGCCCCACCCGGCTGCGGTATTAACTTCGTGGAAAATCACACTTTCCACTGCTGCCCTAGCACGGCTGTGGTGGGGGTTACCGTAACTTTCCCCTCGTACCTGGACGCTGGTGTACCCACCCGTCCTATTTACTGCGTCGAATAATCTTGACCAGTCAACTTGCAACAACACCGTGCGCTTGCCTCCAGCACACACACACCTGTCAATTATCTTTGGTTCCCAATCCTGTCATTATCACCGACAGCGGATGTTCTACACACACACACGCTGCCCTCGCCACTCTGGATTCAACACTGGTCTTTCATCGCCGCGTCTGCTGGTTTCAGCCCTCCTGCCTGGTATAAAATTTACCTGTCACCGTAATGGACTCTCCCGGTTAGTCTGTATGGCGTGTCTTTATCACCGACTTTTGTGCTGCCGCTGCACCCCCATTCGCTTTAGCGATATGGTTGGGTCCAAATCACCTGTAGTGGACTTCACTTGAACTGTCTGCTAGCTTGTGATTTCCGCCGCGTACCCTCCCCGCGCGCTGACAGTTTTTTCTTCGATGTGGCGTCTTACACACACAACAGAATTGCTGTTACTCTCTTGACGCAGTACTGTATAAATTGATGGAACGAAGTCACAGATAATAACTCCTCTCTTTCAGCGAAGAGCCCACAGATACTCCTTACTAAGTGACGAGCGCCCAGATGTCACACGTTTCTCTTGATGATAATATCACGAAGTTCTCACGATGATACTGTTCATGATATTGATGATAAGTTTTGTGTGATGGTCGTTGTCTAGGTAACGATGTTCATGGTGTGTCAATGGAGATATCTGTCTTGCAATGTAACTCACCCCCGCAGTGCATATTCACCAGGCATTAAACAAGATTCCGTTGGCGCACATAATCCTTTATTACAAAAATAAGACGGACAAACGGAACAGGTTTATACATCCAGGAACATAACGTAATCCATAGAATAGAAATATCCTCCTCACAATTTAACCAGCACACATCAATGCCTTCTCACGGCTGGCTTCTAATCTCAATCCACAAGACAGGTAATCCAGCTACTATCCACGGCTGGGTCTCCCACAATACAACCCACACATTGGGTTGGAGCCACTGCTCAACTATAGAACCCACTCTGGGTTTAGGCCCACACTCAATACAGAACCCACTCTGGGTTCAGGCCTGTCTTCACCACTCGAAGAACAACACAACACGGAGCTCTCTCTTAAACGACCTGACCCGCAGTCGGTCTCTTCTCTCACTGATTTTTCAGTCTCCTCACTTCACACAACACACAACTCTCTCTCGACCCATCCCCCCCCCCCCCCTGGGGATTTCCACTCATATCCGCCCCATTATTTCTGAGGGTTGATTGTTTTCCTCGTAGCCAGGTCAGTCAATTTACTGTCTCCCCCTCTCATCTCCATTCTTCCTCCTGCCCGGTCACTCAACTCAATGTCAGTGACCCAGGCTTATGTCAGTACGTATTCCTTAAGTTTGGACTTCGATTAATTTGATAAGGTGTGACTTATCAGCTGTTGTCCAGACTGCAACGCAACACTAAAGTACTGGCTTCACTCGTCCAGTGTATAACTTCTTGAAAATATTCTCATCTGCTCCCCACGATGTACCAGCAAAATGTTTTATGATCGCCATTCGTTGTAGATGTGGAAACAATTCAGAAGGGGAGGGGAGGGGACCGTCGAAAAAAAAGGATGTCCAAGAAAGCAATATATCACTCAGGCATACAGGTAGGTGTATTTGTTTCAGACTCACGTATAGCTGTAGATAATTGCTGGTAACAGAGAGCAGTGGAGTGGCAAGATCAGTCTATTTCAATACCAGTTTTGGGACTGACTAGCGTGGTGATGATGTTGTTGACAATGGTACTGATGGTTGTGGTGATAATCGTGGTGATGGAATGGAGCTCAGGAAAAAAAATAATTGTTTAGATGCTGATTCAACCATTGCCATGTCGATCAGTCTGAGGTACAGTGGTTTGCAGTATCACACGATCGACAGACACGGTTGAGGTCTGTACTCATTTTTCCATTATGTCACGTGACCATACCAACCAGGCAAGAAATCTCCTTGTCTTTCTGTTGCTCTCTTCCTATCGAGTGTACCACCTTACACTAAATCTTTAAGTTTATTTTTCCTCTTAATATGCTCAATTAATTTTGTCTATATGTCAAATCACGTTCTGTTTTCTTCTGCTACTTGAAAATCTGCTTCAATCGTTTTTATGCCCGCACATAATATTTTTAGAATTTTTCTAAGAGACAAAATTAGAACAGCCACACATGTTTTCTCATTCATGCAAGATAATTTAAAGTTAATGAACAGCCAAACAATATGTTTTAGCATGACAAACAATGTTCGGATAAACTTGTTTTAAATATTATGAATGAAACCAACCGAAATCATAGTATGTTGATGGTCCATCTCCTTTCTGTTAGGTATCCACCCAAGGAAAATGCATGTTATTATGTCGAGATGTAGAGGTAAGCATGCTCGAATATGAACGCTTGTCCTTAAACATCCGGTGCGCTGATGAGTAGGCGACTAACTAACCGACTAACAATGATTGGCTGGAAGAGGCTAAAGAAAGTAGAACATTACATATAAGCACTCATATAAGAAAGAGTCAAATATCATTCTTTGGTCATATTGAGAAAAGAGACATTTGAAAACATCGTGACAACTGGAAAGATCAGTGCGAGACGATGCAGACCGTGAGAAATGTTGCTGGGTTACTGAGGCGATGGTATGGAAGAACATCATCAGCAGTGTTGATCTTAACCACTAACGATCGAGATCTGTGGAGAGAAATGATTGCCTACGCCAGTTCGCAGGTTACACACTGTTGATGCTTATGCCCCCGCACATGACCAGTACACATTTGTGATCCATCTAGCCCCATACATTTGGTATGCAAGACTTTTGTTAGAAGAAAATTGAGAGAGAAACAATGTTCCTGGGGTATACACAATAGTAAGCAAGTAATGGACCTGTTTACACACTTTAAGACGAACTGGGTATATGGTCATTATCATTTTGTGCCATGCTGGTAAGCATGGGCGGTCATGTCTCGCCATCTCACTCGATCACCACAGTCGTGGATAAGCTCAGTGTTCTTGACTAGACCATACCACGCGGTCTAGCCATCTAGGTATTTACTTCTCGGTCTTCCCCTTGTTCTCTTCTCCTCGATCTTGCCAGTTGTCACCAAGTTCTCCAGTTTATGTCTTCTCAGAACGTTATCAAAAATGGTGACTGTCTACGTCTAATTTCTATAATCACTTTACGATTTTCATTTGTTTCTTGTAGCACTTAGTCAGTGGTTTTTCTGTCTGTCCTTGGTATTCTTTGCATTTTCCTCAGAAACAATATTTCCACAGCCAACAGATGTTTTTCAACCTGTTCACTCATTGTCCAAGCTTCATATCCATGCAAAATCACAGGTTCTATGTAGCACCTCAACACTCTTTTTCTCGTTACAGTTGACATCTTTTTATTGGTCAGTATGTTTTCCATCTTGCCAATAGCTAAAAGGGTATATGGTGCCAGACCCATATATTATATACCATTCGGCCACGCAGTGGGCCAGTAGCAAGCAGTCAGTCTTCCCTTCCCAAGACAATTCCTGGTATTCACTTAAGACTAGACCGAACTTGGAACTCAGGCCAGTATTACACATTGGAATCCGCCCCGATGCGAATCGTATCCATGACCACCATGCTGGCAGGCCAGCGACTAGTCACAATGCTAGCACGACTCACTGTCTGTACACATAATGCTACGCTTATTACCGCATAACGCTACCACGGCTCCCTGTCTGTACTCATAAAGCCACGCTTATACCGCACAAGGCTACCACAACTCCCCGTCTGTAAACATAAAGCCACGCTAATACCGCACAACGCTACCTCGGCTCCCTAGTTGTACTCATAAAGCCACGCTTATACCACACATCGTTACCACGGCTCCCTGTCTGTACACATAATGCTACGCTTGTTACCGCATAACATAGCGCTATCACGGCTCCCTATATGTACTTATAAAGCCACGCTTATACCTCACAATGATACCACGGCTCCCTTTCTGTACACATAAAGCCACACTTATACTGCACAACGCTACCTTGGCTCCCTCTCTGTACACATAAAGCTACGATTATTTCGCACAAGGTTAACACGGCTCCCTGTCTTTACACATAAAGTGCTACGCCTATACCACACAATACTACTACGGCTCCCTGTCTGTGCACATAATGCTACGCTTATTACCGCATAACGCTACCACGGCTCCATGTCTGTACACATTGTGATACGCTTATTACTGCAAACGCTACCTCTGTTCCAGATCTGTACTTATAAGGCCACGCTTATACCGCACAACGCTACCTAGGCTCCCTCTCTGTACTCGTAAAGCCACGCTTATATCGCACAGCGCTACCACAGCTCCCCGTCAGTATACAAAGTGTTAAGCTTATACCACAGAATGCTACCACGACTCCCCGTCTGTACACATAATGCTACGCTTATACCGCACAACGCTACCACGGCTCCCCGTGTATACACATACTGCTACGCTTATACTGCACAAAACTCTACACAGCAAGTCTCTGGTTGAGTTTGTGCTTTAATCAACTGTGCAATGTATTTGATTGAGAATAAACACGCTATTTTTCTTTAAGTTGCATATCCTTTACATGACGTTGCAGTCAACACCAGTATTTTACTGCCGTTGTTGATGTCTTGGAAAGATTTACGTTCAGTAGTTTGCCTGCTTCCTGGCCTAGAGGTTAGTAACTTTTCTCCGTAATCTCGTATACTCTCGTATGTAACGTGACGACGGTGAGAATCAGCAGTGGTTCGAATCGCGTCGGTAACTTACGGGGTATGTGAGCCGGCCGCTCAGAAAGCAATGGCAAACTACTGAGCGTAATCTTGCCAAGAAATCAACAATCAGCTGAAAGGTGCTGAGGTTGACAGCGATGTCCTGTAAAGGATATGCAAAACATTTTTAGTTTGCCACTGCTTTCCGAACGACCGGCTCCCACACCAACACGTTACAATCAGCGAGACACCCAGCCAAATCGGTCACCGCTGTGTTTCGAACGCGGCTAAGCGGCATTACGAATCGCGTCCGCAACGCCACCGCCACGGAGACGACAAACACGCTACTAGCTAAAAGATAATGGTAGAATTGAGCAGATACTGCCGCTAGGGTATGGAGTGTTATGTCTTCTAGGCCACGAAATATGAGGTTAAGTGACCAGCTGACCTTCTCTCCCGTCCTTTTTACTCCCCTGACGATTTCTAGAAAATAAGGACAATTGTCCGGAACCGTTTTTTTATGAGGTTGCGTCTGCCCCATGAGCAGTACTGGCTGAAGGATATAATTATGCATGTGTTGGGCATTGTTAAGAGACCAGTTGATTTTGTCGCTGTCTTTTTCCTCCCTAGACAATTTCTAGAAAATACACACAATTGTCTTGTACCTGTTTTATGAGGTTACATCGACCCCGTGAGCACTAGTTGGAAGAAATAATTCTGCATCTGCTGGGGATTCAACCCCGGCCACCGTCTTTGATACGCAGACGCACTTACCCCTATACCAATCAATCATGTGCCATGCCGGAAAGCGTGGGCGGTCATGACTCGCCATTTCACTCGATCACCAGCGTCGTATATCAGCTCAGGGTTTCTGTCTCGTCCATACCATGTGGCCGAGCCATCCAGGTATTTTCCTCTCGGTCTTCCTCTTGGTCTGTTCCCTTCGATCTTGCCAGGTGTCATTAAGTTCTCCAATCCATTTCTTCTCATAACATGTCCAAAAAATTGTGACTGTCTACGTCTAATTTCTCTAATCAATTTACGATTTTCATTTGTCTCCTGTATTACTTGGTCATTAGTTTTTCTGTCTGTCCATGGTATTCTTTGCATTTTCCGCAGAAACCACATTTCCAGCTTGACTGCAGATTGTCCAAGTTTTACATCCATACAAAAGAACAGGCTCTATTATCCTCTTAACACTCTTTTTCTCGTTTCAACTGACATCTTTTTATTGGTCAGAATGTTTTTCATCTTGCTAAAGGCTACTTTCGCCATGGCGATTCCTGTTCTAATCTCTTCAAGGCATCTCCTATCAGATGTTATGACTGTTCCGAGATAATTGTACCGATTCACCTGTTGAAGAATATTCCCATTTACTCGTATATTACATTGTGGTACTTCGTTCTTCCTAGTGACGACCATAACCTGTGTCTTCTTACAATTTAATTCCAACCCCAGCTGCTCACTGTGTACCACAACTGCGTCTACTAATTGTTGTAGATCTTGTGCATTGTCTGCGATCAATATTGTATCATCTGCATATCTAATGTTATTGATGTTTCGTCCTCTAATGCTGATTCCATTTATATCTTCTACATTCCTGAAAATATTTTCACTGTATAGGGAACAAAGATCTGGAGACATTACACATCCCTGCCTAACACCTCTCTTAATAGGTTGATATTGTCTCACTTCATTATCAATCCTTATGGCAGCTTGTTGTTTCCAATATATGTTTTTTATAAGTCTAATGTCTTTCCCATCAATTTGTAGATCTGCAAGAATATCTACCATGTTGACATGTCTAACTCTATCAAAAGCCTTGGTGTAGTCAATAAAGCAAAGGTGTATATCCTTGTTTACTTCTAAAGCACGTTCAATAACTGTTCGCAGCATATACACAGCATTTACTGTACCCTTTCCTTCTACAAACCCGCATTGTTCTTCCCCTATTTCAGGTTGTATTTTCTTCCTCACTCTTTGCATGATAATTCGTAGCAAAATCTTTGTGATGTGACTCATCATACTAATTGTTCTATGTTGATCACATTCCAAGGCGCCTGATTTCTTTGGGATTGCAATAAATACAGAGTTACATAATTCAGAAGGTATATCTCCAGTATCATATAATGTGTTCAGTAGTCTTGTGACTTGCTTTAGTCCAAATTCTTCTAAAGCTTTAATCCACCTATACCACACCTCATGAAATATAAATTACCAATATGATATCATATTACCAGTAAATCATTGAGGTTTGCCATTGGAGTTGGGATACCGTTACTCTAAGTTAAGTCAAAATAAGTTGCATATCCTTTTCATTGTTGTCGCAGCCAACACCAGCATTTGTTGTGCTGTTTGCGATCTCTTGGCAAGTTTACGTTCAGTAGTTTGCCATACCTTACTGAACGACCGGCACCTATACCATTTTGTAAAAACCCAACGCAATATAGTTTGCTACCAAATCACCCGCAGCTGTGTTTCGAACACGGTATGCGGGATTACGAAATGAATCGGTAACACCTTCGCCACGGAGCTGGCACCATTGATCTACTCGTCTTAGTTCTTATTGTATAGTAGCAGTTTCGTGCTATGGGTCTGTGATGGCACCGTCACATTGTGTAGGTCTGGAGCAAGGAGCAAGGGGCGGCCGGTTTTTCCCTGACTGTGGCAAGCGACGAGCCCATGTGTCGAGTCGGACCGTGCTCGTGATATTACCAGTGATATTAGGAATGGGAAGGAAAGGTCATCAATGAAAATCACAGTAAACGAGGAGATACTAGAACAAGTAACAAGTTTCTCCTATCTTGGACATGTAATAACAGATGATGGCAGAAGTGAAATGGAAATCAAAAAGAGAATAGGAATGGCCAAAAAATGCTTTCAACGTCATGAAATCAGTATTAACATCTATAGAGATTAACAACGCATTAAAAATGAGAATTGTCAAATGTTACGTATATTCAACACATTGTATGGTCCGGAAGCCTGGACATTAAACAAGCAAATCTCCCCCGATGTGTCTCCACCTTGCCGCGGTGGGGCAGCTTGTGTGTCCCTCTGACCCCATGTGCTTGCCGATGGGTGAAAACTACATATCGGACAGCTTATGGGATAGGGCCAGACTAAGAGAGACACAACCTGCTGCTCTGCGGGTTAGACTGAGGTGAGGATAACAGTCAGAAGTTTAAATCAGGCGCACGAAGTCCTTGGTTCGTACAAAACACTTAAGGCTCCCTGTCGAGGACTTTGGCTGAACGCCTCTAAGCCACAAACCCCCGGATCTGAGAGCCAGGCCGATACCCGTCTACCGGAAAATAGAAACGTGATACTGAGCAAGCTACATGCTCAGATCTGATACATGTTCGAAGGCTCTCAGCTGGGGGATATGAGGGATTCCCGGATGAGAGGGCCAGGCCGTTTCTCGTTCACTGCTGCACGGAGGTAAGGTGCTGAGCCGGCAGCACGTGTAGCCTACCTCGTGAGCGAGTACAAAAAGTCAGAAAAGTGCTCCAGTCAAAGGACATGGTTACGAAAACTGTCTGTCCCTAACCCATAGAGAGTGTAGACAAAAGTGGAAGAACGTCTCAACAACGCGAAATGGAACGCACGGCGAGCGAACCTATTGCGTGGTCTGAAGTCACAAGGAAAAGCTTACCGAGTGGATGTCGCTCGCAGTCTGACCGCTCCTGGTGTGTGCTTGAGCGATTAGTGGCAAGCGGGATGCCCAACACATGGAAGTGAGGAATTAAAGCAGCCATGAGCAGGACGTGGCAACTCCTCGGGTGAGCCCAGTCACAGAGCAATATGTGCCGGCTCTGCAATTATGGAAGCCTCCTTGGATAGCGAGGGAATGCTCATGGTCTGCCCCTGCCTTCCCTTGAGGGCCGACCACGATGTCGTTCATCGTTCTATCTTGACCAGCTGAGATGTTAGCGACATCACAACAATCCAACGTGCCTCGAAACCAGAGGATTGCTAACCTCATTAAAAAATGCCCGCTGAAGTCGGAAGTGTCGTCCTACGGGAGGCAAACTAAAAATTGACACTATGCAATTACGTCCGAGTGAAATGTCTCGTCCGAATGTCTCTCGTGCTAGGAACAGCTCTGACTACCTAGTTTCCGAATGCCGCTCTTGTTCGGAACAGCTCTGACTGGGTAGTTTTCCGAATGTCTGTTGAGCCTGGAAAAGCTCTGATGGGCGCAACGACAAGCACATGTCCGAAATCTCGCTGAGTGGATGCCGTCTGCAAACCTGTCTGGTTTGTGCGGGAATGACCCGGGGAAACGAAATGACCAATATATTGAAGTGAGGATTTAAAGCAGCCATGAGCAGGACGTGACGATCTCCCTCGGTGAGCCCAGATCCAGGGCGTTATGTGTCGGCCCTGCAACTATGGAAGCAACCTTGGATGGCGGAAAATGCTATGGACTGTCCCTGCCTTCCTTTGAGGGATGACCGTTGTCTTCGACCGTTCAACCTTGGCCAGCATAGTTGCAGATGGCACCACAAAAGTGAGAGTCTCCCAGGAATGCTACCTGGTCAAAAAAGCACGCTAAAGTCGATGTGTTGGCCTGCGGGTTTCGGCCCAAGGGCGCATAACAGACACACCGCAATCACATCTGAAAAAACACTCCGGATGAACGAAAAGAAGAAACAAGCAAATAGAAAGTCGAAAAGATGCCCTGGAGATGTGGATATACAGAAGAAAATGTCGTATTTTTTGGAAGCAGAAAACAATCAAATACAGAGATTCTAGAAAAAAATTTGGAATAAAAAGAGAGTTGATCAAAGAAATAAAAAAGAGGCAAGTGAAATATTTCGGTCACGTTAAAAGACACGATTCTCCTATAAAAACCATACTGGAGGACAAGATGAGAGGAAACGAGCAAGAGGCAGACAACGATACAAGTGGGAAGATAACATCAAGAGACATCAGCCTGACAGAATGTACAGTCAGGGCGAGAGACAGACAGTGTTGGATATCCATTGCAGCCAACCTTCATTGTGGAAACGGCACCTGACTGATTTATTGATATCATATTACCAGTGGAGTTCGCTATCAACTTCGCCAGCGCATTTTAATCTATCTCCGGAACACTCTGGAGTGGTGGAAATGAACAGGCGAACAAATTGGTTGGTGCCGCATCATTAAAGGGTGATTTGATGCATGATAAGGCAGATGTGGGGAAGGCCCTCTGGGAGCATGTGAATAATGTAGAAGAACAGATAGACTATCATGCAGCAGCAAGGGGTGGTCAGAGGATCTTTTAGACAGTCGTCACTCTGAGTTAAAACCAGACGGACATATAATCAGATTGTAATGGGCACCATTAGTATTGGAATTCTCAGCTGGCTGTTGAAGATGAGGACTGAGCGCTTATGGAATGCCCTGAGTGCAATGATGTTGGTTCTAGACTCAACTCAACTCAACAAACCTACTATGCAGACGTCTTATCCAGGACTTAACGATGAGATTCCGACACGTAAAATAATGTTTTACATAAGAAACATTGAGATGCACCAAGAATGGGGATCTAGGGACGTCTATAGTTCCCTGAATTGTAATACATCACACCTGACAGCTGGTTCTCTTGTTGGAATAATGTATTTGTCTGAATCTATCAATTCAATGGTAGTGGCTAGTGATAGCATGTTTATTCTTCTTAGAGAACATACTTTTTGTCCACTATGTACATGGCGTCCTGTCTTGCCCTTTGTTAATAATTTCGGATAAATGTATATTTCTCTGTGTATTTTCTTCTATCGGTTTAATTATATATATATATATATATATATATATATATATATATATATATATAGATGCGGCTATTGTATACAGTGAGCAATGGGTGTTATAAAATGTACGCGAACAGAGATTATTGTCGTTTCTAGGAAGAAAAATAAAACAAAATATAGTATATATAACTAGGAAAAAATGTTTTGCATATCCTTTACAGGATATCGCAGTCAACATGAGCATCTTTCAGCTGATTGTTGATTTCTTGGAAAGATTACGCTCAGTAGTTTGCCATTGCTTTCTGAGCAACTGGCTCCATACTCTCATAAGTCACTTTCGCGACTCGAATCGCTTCCAATTCTTGTGCGCTCATGTCAACCACGAGAGTATTCGGGGTTACGGAGAAAGCTGCTAACTCCTCAACCAGGGAGACCGGCATATAACTAGGAAGCAATTCTTAATAAAGTTAATCCGTACAACTATCCCAGGACAAAAACCACCATGAAAAAGGAAGACTTTTTTTTGCAAGATGGAAAAACACACTGACCAATAAAAAGCTGTCAATTTCAAGTGAGTAAAACAGTATACTTAAAAGCTTAGTGGCAACAGGAAACATTTATGGAAAGAGAGCAAAGGGAAGGCAGAGACAGGTAAACACCTACTTGGCTGGGCCAAGTGACATAATCGAGAAAAAACACAGACCTGATCCAAGGCCATTGTGATCTAGGGGCACGGGGAACTATGACCATACACGCTTATCGGCACTGGACATGAATGATGGTGATGATGATATATTTCTCCATGCAGCGATATCAGCATTTTAGAGGGTGCATTTTTAATGAATGTGCAGTGTTTGAAAATATTGCGGGCCCAAGTTTTGTATTTACCTGTTATGTTGCATGAAATTTACAGAGGATGAATACAAAACTTGGACCGGCAATATTTTCAAAAACGGCAGTCATAAAAATACAATCTGTGGTTGTTTGCTAAGTAGTTTTCTTTTGTTTATGCTGTGGCGGAAACAATTCATGCGTTATTCGTTGGCTTTATCTTGAAAAGTAGTTTTAAGTCTTGCCGAATAAAGACCGTGTTTTGATAGGTCCATACCATTCTTAATTCGCAGTGCCGCATACCCCGTTCGAAAAACAACTGCAGGTGTTTTTTTTTTAAATATTTTTGTTTTGTTTTGCGCTCGCTCGCTTTGATCTCAAGCGTAGTTCATATACATTACTTCTAGTAGTAGCTGGGCTGAATTTTGTGTCTGGATTAGCTTTCCCTGTTAACAGTGTCCATCGCCATCAAGCGAACCCACTCCTACTTCAGAGATACTTGTAATTTACGTCCCCAAGTCAAGGACATTAGGCCAACATTTTAGTCCAACTGTCCGGTGTAGTGGTTGGACCGCTTATCTCGGCATCAGTACACTTGATGTTTCAGAACACATATTCTTATCCATTTGGCCATACTGACCTACTTGTGATTTGGAAGCAGACCGCCTTGCGCTGGTTTTCATACAATGGTATGAGTGTCGGAGGTTCAGAAAGCACTGGACAACTACCAAACGTAAACTTGCCCAGGAATCACAAACAGTCAAAAATGCTATAGTTGACTGCTACGTCCTGTAAAGGATATGCAACTAACACTTATAACTTAAGCTATTCTTCCCTTTAAAGTATCGCATTTCCTATGCCGAACGTTTGAAATCAAGCCTAGTCTCGCTATTGGCTGTTTGTGATCTACTACACAATTATACGTTCAGTAGTTTGCCATTGCTTTCTGAACGAGAAGCCAACGATTTAGTTCAACTGACAGGTATGTAAAATGAACCCCACAGCCATCAGCGAAAAAAAGGAAAACAAAAAAGCCACACCGACATCCTATTCTTGTTTAATTTAAGAGAATTGTCGATTGTCTTTTTTAAGACTCTTCAGTGTAATTTATCGTTGATTTTTCTTCTAATTCATTCTGAATATTCTTTGTTTCGATGCCAGGAATGTTGCCTATCATCTCAGGCAGGCGCTGTTTATTTCACATTATATAGAATATGTTTCCATAGATAAAAAATGTCTTAGCTGTTAAGTGCCATGGAATGATTAATCGTATTACGCGACTTCCCATATCTGCCATGGGCTCATACATTGTAGAATTCCTTACGCAATATTTTTTAATGTGATATATAATTATACCACAAAATATCTACAACCATATTAACAACTTTTAAGTCATAACTGTGACACACACCTACTTCCCATTTTCCGCCATCCATTTTTGTTAGGTTCAAACTTACTTTTTTGTTTGTCATTGAAACTGTTAACACAGGTTTGTGATATATCACTCACTATGATCTATGCTTATACCATGGACAGACAGAACAACCAATGAACAAGTACTACAAGAGGCAAATGAAAACGGTAAACTGGTTAGAGAAATTAGACGTAGACATTCCATGTTTTTTTTTTTTTTGGGGGGGGGGGGCACGTTATGAGAAAGAAATAAACTAGAGGACTTGATGACAACTGGCAAGATAAGGGGGGAAGAGCAAGGGGAAGGCAGAGAAGTAAATATCTGGATGGCTTGACCATATGGCATAGTCGGGACAAGAACACATAGCTGATCCACGACTCTGGTGATCGTGTAAGATGGCAAAACCTGACCGACCCCACCCCCCACCCCTTTTCCGGCATGGCACGTGATTAGTGGTGATCTATGTCTGATAGCCGTATGAGAAGTTCCCTAGAAACGTATTGTTAATATTCTTTACTTTCCAGTACAGTGTGGCTAAATAGATCCGAATTTCCGGTATAATATGAATAGAACAGTCACAGATCTTTCATAGTTACAACAATATATCACCATTCAAATTTCCGCTCCTTTTGGCCACCTATTTCTCCTTGCTCTCAGGACTATAAAATGTGAAGGCACTATCACATCACATCACAGACCCAAACAGGAAACTGCTTCGGGACAATTTATTACGAGCGTAAATCCGCGACACTTGTGCCCCTCGATATCTAGCCTGACCTAATTTCAAATTCCCACGGAACGGGCAGTCTACAGCTGTGGTTCTCAACTTTTTTTAGCCCATGCACCCCTCACCATATGTTCAGAATGGCATTCCCCCTTTCGTATTTCCTCCCTATAAATACACAGTATACGTAAATTAGGAAGCTAAATCTAATAACACATACTAGAACAAGTCGAGACGCTTACATAAAACGTGATTTGCGGGTGTACTTACGTTATAAAAGAATTTCAAAAGGGCGAGAAGTACAGAACTGTAAAGTATGGAGGGAAAAACAATATCAAGTAATCGGTTCTTGTATTAAAGCGATCTTAAAATAATCTTAACTACTGAGCATAATCTTGCCAAGAAATCAACAGACAGCTGAAAGATGCTGCTGTTGACAGCGATGTCCTGTAAAGGATATGCGAAAAAAAAAACTTATCACATGAATATGACATGATCATGTTCAACGTACGTAATTACGCACGGTGCGGCAAGAATGGATTTCAAATGATCTCCCCTTATGTAATAGAGAAAAATACACAGAGCTGATACACGACTCTGGTGATCGAGTGAGATGGCGAACTACGACCGCATATTCTTATCAGTATGGAACATAATTAGAGATGTCTGCGTTGCCGAATGGATAAGAGCGCTCGTTTTTAAACATCCGCTGTGCTGATGCCGAGGAAACGGGTTCAACCCCTACACTGGTCAGTGTGATTAAAATGATAACTTCTCGTCCCTGACTTAGGGACGTAAATTACAGCACCTCTGTAGTCGAGGTAGGTTCCCCTGATGGCAAGGGACGTTGGTAATAGGGAAAGCTAATCCACATGCAAACATCAGCCCGTTGCACTAGAAGTAACAGCATATGTATGGACTAGGCCTAAGCTCAAAGCAGGAAGAAGAAGAACATGATGGTAATGATGACACATTGCCTGTAGGAGGGTAATGCCAACTGAGCTGATGTGTCGTTTACTTAAAGCCCTCTCATTTTATTTCAACATAAAATAATACAAAGTAACGTAGATTTACAGAACACAATTACTGACAACACAGGACGCTGCGGCGACTAGCCTTCATCAGCAAACAAATACATAAAACCGAACATATAATACGGATAACACACTGCAGTGACTACATTAAGGCATAATAACCAAATGAGAAAAAAGGAAAGATGAAAAAACATTTGAACAATTTAAGAAAAAATGTGTTACTGATCTCAGAATCCCAGGCTGTGAAAATGTTTTCATTTTGTCTTATTTTTCCTTTTATTCTCATTCGGTTAATGTGCCTTAATGTAGTCACTGTAATGTCTTCCCCTAGTTTGTGTATTTGTTTGCTCAGAAGGCTAGTGGCCGCAACGTTCTATATTTTCCTTAATTGAGTTCTGTAAGCTGCCTTACTTCGTTCTAATTTATGTTGTTTACAGTTCGACATCTTTACCGCAGTTCCACTAATTTCATTCATTTTACGAGTGATTATTTTCCAGTCTCTGCGCAGACAGCGGATGCACCCAACAGGCGTTTTATTTGTGTCATTGTCTGTATCCTGATCGAAAATTATATTTTCCGCTAATTTATTGTGAAAACGTTCAGTTCCGTTTATTAACTTATTTCCTCAGCTATTACACATGCCTATGCTTGGTATCTATCATTATATTATGTAAGAGTACATTGGAGAAACCCCCGTGTTATTGAACAAGGAAATGAAATAATAGAAAGTTGTTGACGCTGACGAGGAGAGGCTGCCCGAGTGGCTAGAATGCGGAGGTCTCATTTGGAAGACCCGGGTTCGAATCCTCAGTAAGGTGCAGATTTTTTTCCCGGGGGAGGGGAGTGAGACAAAAAGAAAACCCTATCCGGCACAGTTCGCAGCGACTGCACTAGCCAGACAGCCTTAATTGCTCAGATTCAAGGAACCCCACCCCCTCCCCCTCACCTGTCCTACACCGGAAGGTACTATAGGCAGTAGATGACAGTTTTTCACTGACAAATGACAAGGAGAAAAGATGGAAACATCAGTGGGCGTGTCAAACAACAGGCACGATTAAAGCTCAGACAGACTTATGACAATAGGATAAAATACAGATCGATGTGACACATATACACAAATAAAGACACGTGCGCGCGCGCACACACACACACACACACACATATATATATATATACACACACACACACACACACACACACATATATATATATATATATATATATATATATATATATATATATATATATATATATATATATATATATATATATATATATATATATATAGGAGGATGGATGATGGTAGAATACCAAAGAACATCTTTTTTGGTGAATTACAGATGGATAAGAGATCCCAGGGTCGGCCTCTACTACGATACAAAGATGTGTGTAAGCGGGACATGATTGATACAGGCATTGATAATGCACAGTGGGAGCAAGTCGCCGCTGAACGTGTTGCATGGAGGGCAAACATCAAAAATGGAATAACGACAAAGGAGAAAATTATTGCAGATAAGTCACACACCGAGCGTGCGAGACGTAAGATGGTGCATGATGGTGGAAATGACCATGTGCTCACATGCATCCACTGTGGACGAACATTTACAGCGCGAATTGGCCTTATCAGTTACATTCCCTACCGCCATGGGTTGTAGTTATTATGCCTTTTTAAAGCACAAACTATCGTCTGTCAAGACGGCAAGGTGCCAATGAATATATATGTATATATGTATATATATATATATATATATATATATATATATATATATATATATATATATATATATATATATATATATATATATATACTAGCTGACCCGGCCCGGCTGTTCCCAGGCCCTGGCCGGGATCTATCTATCTATCTATCTATCTATCTATCTATCTATCTATCTATCTATCTATCTATCTATCTATCTATCTATCTATCTATTTATCTGTCTGTCTTCGCCCAGCTCCTGGTGGGGAGCATCTCATTTAATTCATATAAGTAGTCATATAAGCTCCCGTTCCCGACGATCTGTCGGTCTGTCTATCTGTCTGTCTGTCTGACCCGGCCCGGCTTCACCCAGTCCCTGGTGGGGAGCATCTCATTTAATTCATATAAGTAGTCATATAAGCTCCCGTTCCCGACTATCTATCTATCTATCTATCTATCTATCTATCTATCTATCTATCTATCTATCTATCTATCTATCTATCTATCTATCTATCTATCTATCTATCTATCTATCTATCTATCTATCTATCTATCTATCTATCTATCTATCTATCTATCTATCTATCTATCTATCTGTCTGTCTGTCTGTCTGTCTGTCTGCCTGCCCGTCCGTCTGTCTCTCCCTCCGTCTATCCCACCCTCTATATCTATCGGGTCATATCTATCTATCTATCTATCTATCTATCTATCTATCTATCTATCTATCTATCTATCTATCTATCTATCTATCTATCTATCTATCTATCTATCTATCTATCTATCTATCTATCTATCTATCTATCTATCTATCTATCTATCTATCTATAGCCAGGGGACTTAACCTAAGATATAGCAATGCTACTAAAAGTTATGTCCCTTTATTTTTTTTCTTCTGATGTTAAGTCATGTAATTTAAATATTAAATTTTAGTAAGTAAATAGCTGAAACTAAAAAATAAAAACTATGACAGTTGGTTGCACAGGAATGAAAAGAAGACGTGTAGAAAATTGCATCTCAATCGGATGGACCGTTCGCGAACGCATAAAGAACGGACATACATACTGTCACATAAATAAACTTGAGATTCGATTGATGACAACCAGACCCAACAGTAATCTGTAAAAACAAGTAATCCTTTGATGTACAGACTGAGAAAAATACGTCGTTAAAACTGTTTACACAGGATCGGCATTTCTAACGGGGAAGCCAAACACGTCGCGTCAGAATGTCTACCCCTGGTCGGCGATTTTGTTATGATGTGGGTTGCTCGAGACGAACAACGGCGTCATTTGTCTGCGAGGCGGGAGACGGCATTTGAAGTGATAGACGGAGAGTCTGGAAAACAGGCGGGATGGATTCTCTGATGTGGGGAATTCTCTGGTTCACAGACAGATTGGAATTTCCCCAAATGAAAGCAAATTTGACCGCGGGTTGACTCCAGTTAGTCTAGAACAGGAGGAGGAACCAGACTCTGGACTGGTAAGCGTCTGGACTTTTTGGTGACGTCACTCACAGCCCAATATAAAAAGCGTTGCAGTAAACAAGAGGAGTGAGTTGACCAGATTTCTGAAGTTGGAAAGAGCGATGCAGTTTTCCGAGTTGTGGTTTATAAAAGAAACTAGGGTGTCAAATTGTTGATAGTTATCGTCGGACATAGATCCAGTATGTGATCGCCTAGTTTCGATTAGCAACTGGAATAGGCATATGGTGGGCTATTAATCATATCTAACTTAGAGTATGATTAGGAATAGAGTACAGTACTGTGCGGTGATATAATGTATTATAGGTGCGGTGATATAATGTATTATAGGTGCGGTGATATAATGTATTATAGGTGTGGTGATATAATGTATTATGATTAGTGATAGAATGTTCTATAAGTGCGGTGCTAGAATGTATCATCTGAGCGTCGGCACTAGTATTCTATTGTGTGGCTTCAACTAGCTTGTGTGATATATCATTTTACTCAGGAAGTTGATGACAATGTAGTGGAATAATAATTAGAGAGATTAAGGATGGTTGAGAGGGAGGAGAGGAATGTGAAATGGTAGGATCTTCCAGTAGGGCATCTGCTGGGTTTATACCCGTTCCTTTATTCTTTCCTGGTGTTGCCATGTCTCAGATCATATGATGAGTTATTTGGCCGTATGACAGAGATCGGATCTCTGTTATAGATCTGAGTGCTGCTATTGGCCTACACTCACCTAATTCCGGCCAGGATTGAGTTGCCCTCACCATAGTATTCTCTATTCTACAGGTTCCATTTTACAGGTCCACGTATGTGTGCTATGATTTTGACCAGTGACGCTAACACATTTTAGAAGATGATGGCTCAGAATTTGAAGACAGAAGTTGCTGAGAGGCCGCTACATTGGGCTTATACCGAAGTTGGTTTGCGGGAACTTGACTTCTGCTGAGCAGGATATGCTGATGATACCTATGTTTTAGCAAGTGATAGGTGTATCACTGAACAATCAGAACATTATATATATTATATATATACGACACTGATACCAGAAACAGTCATATAAATATTATACTGATACCTGGAACTTCAGATTGTGTTGTTAATATGGGGAATCTTTAAAACCAGTGACACTAGATCAAGTACCATTTCCCCAGTAACAGTGACAATAGTGTTAGAATTTTCTAATTAACATTCGGTTAAATAACAGAGGAAATTCATAGTGTAAAACAGATTGAAGACTCTCATTAGACAGTGTTTGTCATAGGTGTCCAAGCATCCTAGTGGTTCAAGAGACAACGGAGGAAGTCTTCACGTGACCGGAGGAGCACCATCTTGGTGAGGTTGCTTGTCTGGACTGAATGGTGCTAGTGTGTTCTCAGCACAGTGATGCGAATGACTATACTCCTGAACACTGATCTGAGTCTACAGACACTTTAGAGTACACGTCACACATTCTACACTTTATATATATATATATATATACACACACACACACACACACTTCTCCTACATATACTCTTTGCTTTAATAAATTTCTTGTGTTTATTTGTTGAAGCTAGAGTTGTCACGTATGTTATGTCGGGGAAGAATGAGAGGGGGCATGATCCAGGGGTGAGTAAGAGTGAGAAGAAGGTGTCTTCAGATTGAGGGAGTGTTGTGGACGGAGTCTGCTGGATATCTCCAGGATAGTGATATTGAAATAAAAGACATGTGGGTGTTGATTCCCCTCACTCCAGGGACGACACTAAAGTGGTAAAGAAGAGCAAATAACTACTACGACAATCATTCTTTACACACACGACACATACACACACATACATACATCCTTTTTTATATATATACAAGCTGCCATACGGATTGATAATGAAGTGGAACAATATCAACCTATTAAGAGAGGTGTTAGGCAGGGATTGTAATGTCTCCAGATCTTTTTTCCCTATACAGTGAAAATATTTTCAGAAATGTAGAAGATATAAATGGAATCAGCATTGGAGGAAGAAACATCAATAACATTAGATATGCAGATGATACAATATTGATCGCAGACAATGCACAAGATCTACAACAATTAGTAGACGCAGTTGTGGTACACAGTGAGCAGCTGGGATTGGAATTAAATTGTAAGAAGACACAGGTTATGGTCGTCACTAGGAAGAACGAAGTACCACAATGTAATATACAAGTAAATGGGAATATTCTCCAACAAGTGAATCGATACAATTATCTCGGAACAGTCATAACATCTAACGGGAGATGCCGTGAAGAGATTAGAACAAGAATCACCATGGCGAAAGTAGCCTTTAGCAAGATAAAACATTCTGTCCAATAAAAAGATGTCAATTGAAACGAGAAAAAGAGTGTTGAGGGGGTACATAGAGCCTGTTCTTTTGTATGGATATGAAACTTGGACAATGTGCAGTCAAGCTGAAAAACATTTGATGGCTACAGAAATGTGGTTTCTGAGGAAAATGCAAAGAGTACCATGGACAGATAGAACAACCAATGACCAAGTATTACAGGAGACAAATGAAAATCGTAGACTGATTAGAGAAATTAGACGAAGACAGTCAAAAATATTTGGACATGTTATGAGAAGAAATGGATTGGAGAACTTATTGACAACTGACAAGATAGAGGGGAACAGACCAAGAGGAAGACCGAGAGGAAAATACCTAGATGGCCTGGCCACGTGGCATGGACGAGACAGGATCACTGAGCTGATCCACGACTCTGGTGATCGAGTGAAATAGCGAGTCATGACCGCCCACGCTTTCCGGCATGGCACATTATATATATATATATATATATATATATATATATATATATATATATATATATATATATATATATATATATATATATAACAACGTCAGGTCTTAGTCAGATATGAGTAAGCTATCGTATGACAGTAGACTATACTACCTACTTTCTGATAGCGCTGAATGTTGGGCGGCGTTCACCAAACTCGATACCACACATTGTGCCGACAGCTTCGGGCGAAGCAGCGCAATTGGAAGATATAAGCCTAATCCTGGTGCAACCTAAGGACTAAATGTCATGGCAGCGCAGACCAGGTCCTAAGCCTTGGTCGTCAATTAGTCTACGATTGAAGCTTCGACAGTCGGACAGTAAGAGCATTGCCTCGCTGATCCGACAGCTTCTGCAGCTTGTCTTGTTCCAGACGTATTCGTGTTACTTTTCCTGTGGAGTAAACTAAGTAGGCCAAGAGAGAAAGAGAGAGAGAGAGAGAGAGAGAGAGAGAGAGAGAGAGAGGGAGAGAGAGAGAGAGAGAGAGTGAGAAGAGAGAGAGAGAGAGAGAGAGAGAGAGAGAGAGAGAGAGAGAGAGAGATTATGATGCATGGGCAACACATGGCCTCTACAATTCAGCCCAGGCTTTGTGCTATGGAGATGCACAATGCCTTTGTGAAGCGCGATGTAACAAACTATCGTTTGTCACAACGGCAAGGTGCAAGTGAGCCAGTACACACGGACGCACGGACACACACACACACACACACACTCACACACACTAACACACAAACACAGATACAAACACACACACATACAGACACACACACACACACACACACACATATAAAAGACAATGTATGTCCGTATGTTCTTTATGCGTTCGCAAACGGTCCATCCGATTAAGATGAAATTTTCTACATGTGTTCTTCTCATTCCCGTGCAGCCAACTGGCATAGTTTGTTAGTGTACAAACAGTTATTTACGTAATAAAATTAAATTTGTTAATTACATTATAATTAATATATAGCGAGGGGACTTAAGAAAAGTTATATCAAGGGACATAACTTTTAGTAGCATTGCTATATATGTGATTAAAATAATTGTTGCATATTTCTCAAAGCTTTAAACATTTTTTATCTACAGTTATCTACAAGCATATGCGTTATAATAAATAATGATACAATCTTTAAGGCATTTTCAAAGTTTTCATAAAAATAATGCATCTATTTAAACACGTGGTATTTAAAACTCATCTTTTTATTTTTTTTTCAACAGCACGTTTAATTTTTTTTTTTTTAAACATTCTCATATGTCTGGTACGTTACATCCACGATGGGTATTTATGATGCCCATGTTAAACATTGCCTCAAAGAGTTATTTTTCATGCGTTTTAAGCTTATTGTTCTTTTGTTGTCAAAGAATTGCTTCATAAGAGATGTTGAATGAAAGAATGTATGAGAGGAAATAGAGAAGAAGGGCAGAATGTAGGACGGGCCTGCGTGCCCAATTCTTAACCTTTTGGAAATACAGATTTTCGTTCGTTAAAAAACAAATGTAATTTTTTGTGAGAGAAAGTTAGTTGCATATCTTTTGCAGTACTCTGCAGTCAACCCACCGCCCACCATTTATTGGCTGTTCGTGATATCTTGGTAAGTTTACTTTCAGTACTTTCACGATACCCTTTTTAGTTATTGGAATGAAGATAGATCTCTTCCAATCATATTTTCTACTATCAATCTAACTATCTATTATTCTATTCTATCTATATTTTTAACGGGAACGGGCCGAACATAGATAGATAGACAGACAGACAGACAGACATATATATATATATATATATATATATATATATATATATATATATATATATATATATATATATATATATAAGGTCTACAAAGTGTGGACTGCGCCTGGCCCTGCAGCCAGTAGGGTTAGGACCGGCTAGCCTCTCCAAGGAGGGTGGAAAGTGAACATTAGTAGCCTGCTGATGACCCGCAGAATACACAAGTCAACTCCACTCCCACGTGGTGTAGACCGGGAAACCATGACCGCGAGGTCATGGGCTAACGGGGCTATGGCTCGCCACAGGGGATGGAATCCCTATGATCAGATTTTTGTCCAAAACCTACGATTCGTCTAGCAAGCTGGCAGGGATCTTCATACTGCTCGTAGAAAAACTAAGAAGTATAAACGGACTTACCCAAATGGATATAGATCCGGCAATGTTAATGGACTACGAAATAGATCAGCGATAAAAAAAAAAACAATACGCACAATGAAGGTCTGCCGTTTTAATAGTAAAGAAGAAGAACTTATAGAGACAATGTAAGAGAGGAAAATTAGATTGATGGGAATAGCGGACACCAGAATAAAATGGGAAGGATGCAAGGAGATCCACCACAGTTACACGTTTATCTACTCTGGGGTGGAACAGCAAGAAAGGGCAAGACACGGTGTGGGAATAGTCATTGAACCACGGCTAGCAAGAGGAATACTAGAAATAAAAATATATCAGAAAGAATCATAACAGTGAGAGTAAAAGAACAAACAATTACAACATATGTACACATATACGCACCATGTAATACAAAGAATAATGAGCAAGGATGCGAGGAATTCTACGAAGACATCCATGACATGCGAAATAAAATAGATAAGCTGAACATTATCATAGTTATGGGAGACTTCAATGCAAGATTTGGACACAACAGAGCGGGCATAGAAAGAGCATTTGGAGACCAACATAATGAAAGAAATGAGAACCGAAGTAGACTGATAGAGCTATGCAGCCAACACGACCTCTATATAACAAACACATTCTATGAACACTCACAATTTTACACCTGGTATAAATGGAACTATCTAGATACTAAAAGACAAACTGATTTTATATTAACAATAAATAACAGAAAGAGAAATATATTAGATGTAAGGGCAGTGCCCAACTTAAGTATAAAGACAGACCACAAAGCAGTCGTTGCCAAAATAAGAACCATCAGTAGAAGAAAGCAAAGACCAGGAAAATACATGCCATGCGTATCAGTAAACTTAAAAAAACCTCAAAGACGAGGCAGTGATAGAAAATTATGAGAAAGAACTAACAGAAATCTTTGTAAAATTACCTATAGAAAGAAACACAGTGGAAGAAGAATGGGAGATGTTCAAATCAATCATTTTAAACACTGCAAAAATAACACGTGGAACCACGAAAACACGCAAAACACGGATAAAGAAAATAACAAGTTGGTGGAACGCAGAAGTAAAGAAAGTTGTAAAAGGAAAAATATAAAAAGTGGTCGAAGAGCAAACAGGAATGCGATTACATATAATATAGAATAGCGAGAAGACATGTAAATAGAATATAAAGAGAGAAAAATAAAAAGACTGGGATGAGTATGTAGAAAATCTAATTAAAAACTACAAGGAGGCAACTAGAAACTTCTACAAAAAGATAAGTGCAATGAGAACCAGAGGAGAACCCTTTGACCCTTCGAACAACTTCTCAACATCCCATCAGATGTCACATGAATTCAAGAAATCGACACAGATACCACCGAAGAACTAGAACCAGACATACTGAAAGAAGAAATTATAGAAGCCATCAGATTAGCCCCAATGAACAAATCACCGGGACAAGATGAAATACCAAATGAACTAATTAAAGCAGCAAGAAAAGTAGTAACAACATGGCTAGATAGACTATTCCACCATGTTTGGGTAGAACAACAGACACCACGAGACTGGGGAAACGCCATAATTATCCCAGTTTGGAAAAACAAAGGCAGTAAAAGAGACTGCACACAATACAGAGGCATTTCACTCTTGAGTCATACTGGGAAAATATTTTGCAAAATTCTTGAGAAAAGATTACGAACTACTATAGAACCCCAGCTAAGCGAAACACAACTTGGATTTATGAAAAACAATGGATGCATAGATGCCATTTTTGCTCTTAGACAACTTATAGAAAAATCAATCGAATTCAATGAAACACTCTACTTAGCCTTTGTCGACCAAGAAAAGGCATGTGATAGAGTAGACAGAAACAAGATGTGGGAAATCCTTAAACAAAATGGAGTGAGTACACATCTAACAAACCTATGTAGAAGTTTATACAACAATAGTGAATGCATAGTGAGAGCAACTGGATGACACTCAGTACTCTTCACCATAAGATCCTGAGTACGACAAGGTTGTGTCCCGTCCCCTCTCTTGTTCATAACATATATAGACAACATATGTAGAGAAACCAGCCAAACAGAGACCACAAGAACATCGCATGACGATAGCACGGTAGAGGAAAAAAGATTGTTTTCATATCCTTTACAAGACATCGCTGTCAACATCAGCATCTTTCAGCTGATTGTTGATTTGTTGGCAAGATTACGCTCAGTAGTTTGCCATTGCTTTCTGAGCGACCGGCTCACATAACTCGTAAGTTACCGAAGCGGTTAGAACGATTACCGATTCTCGCCGTCGTCACGTTACTCACGAGAGTATAAGGGATAACGTAGAAAGTTGCTAACCCCTAGGCCAGTCAGCCGGCACGGAAGAAGAACCATCTGCAAATGTAACCATTAGAGAACTCCTGTTTGCGGACGACCAAGCACTAATAGCAAAATCAGAAGCTGAATTACAAGATCACATGCATAGTCTCAATGAAATGTGTAGGAAACATAACATGAAAATTAGCACAAGTAAAACTGAGGTAATGACTGTAACTAATGAAGAAAATGCAACAAGATTCACCTAAACGAACATCCCTTGAAACAAGTAAAGAGTTTCAAGTACCTAGGAAGTATAATATCATCAAATCGCAAATCAGAAGACGAGATCGAAAATAGATGCAATAAGGCAATCAAACTCATTGGACAAATGGCACCAATACTAAAGAACAAACATTTATCAATGACTACTAAGAAAACACTTTACAACACCATCTTCCTACCAACTCTATGTTACCAATGCCAAACCTGGACAATGACAGAAAAAGAGAATAGAAAAATCATAACAACAGAAATAAAATTTCTGAGAATAATAATCAATGTATCAAGTAGAGATAAGATCAGAAATGAAGACATCAGAACTAAAGTGGGGGTTATAGCTGCACTAGATTTTATTAGATGGCATCAAGTGAAATGGTTTGGCCATGCGAGTAGGTTACCAACTAACAATATACCACAACAAGCAATGATGTACAGACCAGAGGGAAGCAGAGGAAGAGGCCGACCATGTAAACGATGGACGCAGGGAATAGCAGAGTCCATGGGAATATCGATACATGAAGCCCACAAGGGGGCACTCTCCCACTGTTTATACTTCACCTCGTCACTGCAGGTTACAAGAGGAACATTATATATATATATATATATATATATATATATATATATATATATATATATATATATATATATATATACATATATATATATATATATATATATATATATATATATATATATATATATATATATATATATATATATATATATATTCATTGGCACCTTGCCGTCTTGACAGACGATAGTTTGTGCTTTAAAAAGGAATAATAACTTTTACTTATGGCGGTAGCGAATGTGACCGATAAGGCCAATTCGCGCTGTAAATGTTCGTTCACACTGGGTGCATGTGAACACGTGGTCATTTCCACCATCATGCACCATCTTACGTCTTACACACTCGGTGTGTGACTTATCTGCAATAATTTTCTCCTTTGTCTTTATTCCATTTCTGATGTTTGCCCTCCATGCAACACGTTCAGCGGCAACTTGCTCCCACTGTGCATTATCAATGCCTGTATCAATGTCCCGCTTCACACATCTTTGTATCGTAGTAGAGGCCGACCCCGAGATCTCTTACCCATCTGTAATTCACCAAAAAAGATGTCCTTTGGTATTCTACCATCATCCATCCTCCTAAGATGTCCTATCCATCTAAGTCTACGACGACTGAGCATGGAATAAGCCGTCACACAACCTGAACTTTCCAATACTTCAGTATTGGTGATTTTGTCTTGCAACTTAATACCAAGAATTCTTCGCAGACACCGCATATGAAAGCTATTTAAACATTTTTCTTGGTGTGAGTAAGTTGTCCAGGTTTCACTGCCATAAAGAAAAGTACTAAGGACACAGGCTTGATAGACAAGGACTTTTGTTTTGGCAGTAAGCTTCCTGTTCTCCCAGACTCTTTTTCTTAACCTGTTCATTGTTGTTGCTGCCTTACCAATCCGGATGTTGATTTCCTGATCTAGGAAAATTTGCTATTTACCACTGATCCTAGATATGTAAAATGGTCTACCATCTCTAGTTCGGCGTCGTCAATAAAGATTGATAGTACTCCATGTGCACCTTGTGACATAATCTGTGTCTTCTTTTTGCTAATTGTTAAACCAAATTCAGAACAATGGAGAATGCAGATAGTAGACATTGCAATTCTTCCTCAGAGTGGGTCGTAACTGCAGCATCATCTGCAAAAAAGCAACTCTCTGATCAGTACCCTCCTAATTTTGGTCTTGGCCTTCAATCTTTGAGCATGGTAGAGGCCGCCATCTGAGCGTGATTGAATGTATATACCCCCATCCTGATCACGAAAGGCATATTTCAGTAGAAGTGAAAAGTATATTCCAAAGAGGGTGGGAGCTAGTACACAACCTTGCTTAACTCCCCTCTTGATTTCAAACTCTTCAGAAGTTGCACCATCAAACTTGATTATACCCTTCATGCCTGTGTGGAACGATTCCACAATGGACAGAAGAGTTGATGAGCAGCCAATCTTCTTTAGTGCCTTGAACAGACCCTCACGACTGACCAAATCAAATGCCTTTGTGGGGTCAATGAAGGCAATAAACAGTGCTTGATTCTGTTCACGGCATTTTTCTTGCATTTGTCGCAATGAGAATATCAAATCAATGGTAGACCGGTTCTGTCGAAAGCCACACTGTGATTCGGGATAGACTTAATCTCCTAGGACTTGAAGTCTGCGCAGAACAATTCTGGCAAATACTTTTCCAACAATACACAGAAGTGAGATACCCCCAAAGTTGTTGCAATCGCTCCGATCGCCCTTGTTCTTGTACAGTGTTATGATGCTTGAATCTTTGAAATCCTGTGGGACTTGTCCTTCTCGCCAGCATAGCTCTATTAGCTGGTGGATGTGTAGAGTGAGTGTGTCTTGCCCACTTCATTTACTGTACAATTTTCTGGTGTATCAGTGAAAGCGTCTTCAAGTTGCTGTTGAAACTGAAAGCACTTTTCAGGATCGTGAGTGTTTATAATATTAATCCTGGGGCTAGATTTTGTGTTTAGCTGTGTAGATTCTCTTTGGGCTTAGTCTAACCCTTGCAACAACCAAAGAATGATCCGTATCACAGTCAGCACTGTGGTAACTTTGAGTCAATGATATATGGTTCAGATGTTGTTCCCGTGTGATGTTGAAGTCCAGCTGGTGCCAATGGCCGGATCTTGGATGTTTCCATGTGACCTTATGCAGCTCATTTGTCTTAAAAAAGGGGTTTGTAATACATAGGTCATTTTTGGTGCAATGTTCCAGCAGCTTTTGCACATTTTCATTCATGCGACCGATGTTGTATTTTCCAAGGCACACTGGTCATGAACTCGAGTCCTTGCCCACACGAGCATTGAAGTCACCGAGCATATAAATGTAGTCAGATTTTGGAACTGCCTTGATCACGGAGTTAACTCCTCATAGAACGAATCCTTCACATCATCAGTGGAATCGAGTGTTGGTGCATATACAGTAATTATGGTGGCAAAACCATAAGAGTTTGCCAAGCGCAAAGATAATAATCTTTCATTTCCTCCTGCTGAAATTTCAATCATTCCCAGTAGCGAATTCTTCACTGCAAAGCCCACACCGTGTTGCCTTTTTTCTGCCTGCCCTCTAACCTTCCAAAATAAGGTGTAATTGTTTTCCCTGAGTGACCCTTCCTCAGCGAGGCGAGTCTCCTGCAGGCCAGCAATATCAATGTTAATACGATTGAGTTCGGCATCAATCACAGCCGTTTTTCTCACATCGTTAATATTGGTCAAGTCAGTGGAAAATCCTGGACACATGGTTCTCACGTTCCAGATTGCAAGCCGTAGCTTGAAGTTTCTATTTTTCTTTTTATTAGTACTTGGTGCATTGGTTTTACAGCCTGCGATTCATATTTTGTCCTAGCCCCAAGCACCCATTGAAGCAGGCAGGCTGTGGCGGATCAGCACCCAATTGGCCGGGGGCTGCCCAGCTTGAGGCGGGCGGTAGCTGATCAGTGACACCTGTAGGTGTCTCCCACCGTCAGAGGCAAGGCGTGGCGCCCCATGTCTACGCCAATTGATTGGGACTTATAACCCGTAACAGTTGCCTCTCGCTTTGATTCCGAGACCTGTTAAGACCTGGGATGGAGTTATTGCCTCTCCATAGCACAAAGCCTGAGCTAAAATATAGAGATCATGTGTTGCCCACGCAGCATGATCCCTCTCTCGGCCTGCCTAGTTCACTCCAGAGGAAAGGTAACACCTCTACATCTGGAACAAGACAAGCAGCAGAAGCTGCCGAATCAGCAAAGCAATGCTCTAACTGTGCGCCTGTCGGAGCTTCGATCCTAGACCAGCCGCCAACTAAGGCTTAGGGCCTGGTCTGCCCTGCCATGACATTTTGTCTTTAGGTTGCATTTCCTCGTACCAGGGTAAGGCTTGTACCCTCCCAATTGCGCTCTTCCGCCCGAAGCCGTTGGCACAATGTGGGGTGTCGGGTTTGGTAAGCGCCGCCCAACGTTCGGCGCTAACAGAAAGCAGGTAGTACCGTCTACTGTTATACGGTAGCTCAGTCATATCTGACTAAGACCTGACATCATTCCAGGCTGGGCTGACCTGAGCTGACCTGAGAGGATGTGAATTTAACAGACATTCAATTATCAGTGTGGATGTGAACATATGACCACCGGACCGGCAAGCAAGGGTACTATATTCTACGCCACAACGGCTATATACTACATATGTAGTTATGTGATATCTATTATTTTCAAGAAATCATCTTCCAGCTGAGATAATGCCATCTTTAGTACTCGTGGACAGTATGTAAATGGGAACAAACACGCAAAATTGTAATGTTGGCATCACGATAATGACACTGCTGATATTAAATGAGCAACACTATTTTGTAGTCACGGCAGCCATCTTTCCCTCTAACAACGAAAATAAAAATTTAAAAACAAATTGAATCGCTGAGATGAACTGTTGCCAAACCAGAATTAGTTCATATTGCCTTATGAAGAAATAAAAACATCTGCATTCACATTTCCTCTCTGCCTGCCCGCCTGCCTGCCTGCCTGCCTACCTGTCTGTCTGTCTCGATATATAGTCTCTCTCTCTCTCTCTCTCTCTCTCTCTTTCTCTCTCTCTCGTTCTCTATACCGCCTCTTTTATTTCTCTCCCTTACCCTCTTTTCACCCCTTCTTGTATTTCTCTCTGACACCCTCTCTCTCTCTCTCTCTCTCTCTCTCTCTCTCTCTATCTCTCTCTCTCTCTCTCTCTCTCTCTCTCTATCTCTCTCTCTCCCTTTCTCTGCGCATGTCTCTCCCTTCTCTATCTACATAACATAACATGTTTTTCATATACTTAATCAGTCACCGTCTTTCGATTCCTCATATTACTTTCACTGATCAAAGTTACAATACTAATCCGTCTTGATCTCCCTAGCCAGTGTTATAATCCAGTAACCTCCACGTTTCCGTAACTGTAACCTTCTTTTCACGAGAAATGCCAAATCGATGATCGTGGCAACTGTTATCAGAAAGCATTAAGAGATTGTCATCATTGTTTACCAGTAGTGATTCCGACAGACACACTGCCTCTCCTGTATCTGCACTTTATCGAAGTGGAGGAGTCTAAGATTCTGCATTACATCAAGAGAGTATATAGGTCGCAGGGCAATTACTAGCTGCATCTCCCAAGTGATTAGGTAGAGCTTGGGGAAATTGAAGATGCAGTTTCTGAGACAGTTTTGATGGGCTACCAAAGCAACTAGCAACGACTGTCTGGAACAGGGTATTGAAAATCAAACAATATATGTTATTATAATAATTGGACCAACAGTTTTCTTTGGTCAAATATTAAAAATAGACACTGGATGTCATCAAGACAGCTGGAAAGATCAGTGGTAGAAAAGGCGGGGGCATACCTGGATAAATGATGTTGGTGAGATTGCGATGGAAAAAGGTGGGGGGGGGGGGTAAAGAACATCATCAACAGAATTGCACCAGACGACCAGGCACAGAGATCTGCCGAGATGCATGAATGCCTATGTCAGTTGGTAGGTACTCGATGTTGATAATTTCTCAATCCACAAGGCAACACACGGGGACTTATATTTCGTTAGCTCTCGCTTTTATAGACCGCCTTGAGATAGTTTTCATTCAGTGATATGGGGGTCAGTCGTTCAGAAAGCAATGACAAACTAGTGAAGGTAAACTTGCCAAGACATCACAAACATCCAAAATAAATTTTTGGGGTTGACTGCGACGTCCTGTAAAGGATATGCAACTAACTTTAACTAGCTTTTGTAAAACTTAGAGTCTATGCTAGGTTTCTCCCGGCGACTTGTCTGCTAAAACTCGATGTGCAGGTTTAAAGGCGTTGATACCAACACCGAGCTGTAAAATCACTGATACACCTTCTACATTTAAATCAAGAGGACTGGCTGACGAGATGAACAAAGGGAGCTACAAGCCAGACCATTTCATTGAAATCCCCTTCTAGTCTTATAGGTAGCGTGGAAACGGCGTCGGCTAAGGAAAACACACATGATAAAAATCATCATCACCATCCATCAAGTACATTACCAGCTAGCGTAAGCGTTCAATGACTCTCTACAGATCTCGGTCTTGTTGAGTTCTGGATCAGCTACGTCGATGCCAGCGTCTCTGCCAAAGGGCTAGTGAACGCCATTCGCAATCTCGCATACTGCTTTCAAATTAAGCTGCAGGTGATTTCGAAGCAGCCTGGCTTGTTTTGATTTTTAACAATCGTATGAGCGTCGGTCGCTCAGAAAGCAGATGGTAACTACGAAGGGGCAATTTGCCTTGTACATCACAAACAGCAAATAAATACTGGGGTTGCAAGCGACGTCCTGTAAAAAACACGCATCTAACGTGTGCAGTGTGTACTTAAGAGATTGACAGCCCCCCCCCCCCCCCCCCCACACACACACACACACACTCAATTACATGTATACAGACTACCAGTCTACGATTCAAAAATACATGCTGACGAAACATGAAAATGTTAGGGATAGACCTTGGAAAAAAAGGCCAATGGCCGTAACGCGTGGGGATGCACTTGAAGGAATCACCGTGAACTTGTTGAAAGGAGGCCATTTTAAAAAGAGATAAGTAAAGAATATAAAATAACACAAAGTAACTCAGCTTTTCAGAACACAATTACGGAAAACATCGGACGTTGCTGCGACTAGCCGTCATCAGCATTCGAATACATAAAGCACAACATATAGACACGGGGGAAGACACTACAGTGACTACATGAAGGCATAAGAGCGAAGTAACGAAAGATCGAATTTTATTTTCAAAGGGTCACAAATTGGGAACACAGGCCCGTCCTACATTCGTCTCGTCCAGTCCCTCATCTTTCTAACATTAATTAACTATTTTGCATGTTACATCAACATAGGAAAACAAAGGCATTGTCAAATGAAAGTTGTAAAGATAAACAATGCATATTACCATGTTATATGACAGACAGCGCTTGTCCCTGCGCTTGGCAACCTCTTGTGGGTTTGCCACCATTATTACTGCATATGCACCGACACTCGATTCCTCTGATGATGTGAAGGATTTGTTCTATGAGGAGTTAGACTCTGTGATCAAGGCAGTTCCAAAATCCGACTACATTTATATGCTCGGTGATTTCAATGCTCGTGTGGGCAAGGACTCGAGTTCATGGCCAGTGTGCCTTGGAAAATACAACATCGGTCGCATGAATGAAAATGGGCAAAGGCTGCTGGAGCATTGCACCAGTAATGACCTATGTATTACAAACTCTTTTTTTAAAACAAAAGAGATGCATAAGGTCACTTGGAAACATCCAAGATCCGGCCATTGGCACCAGCTGGACTTCATCATCACACGGAGACAACATCTGAACCATATATCATTGACTCGTAGTTACCACAGTGCTGACTGTGATACGGATCATTCTTTGGTTGTTGCAAGGGTTAGACTGAGACCAAAGAGAATCTACACAGCTAAACACAAATCTAGCCCCAGGATTAATATTATGAACACTCATGATCCTGAAAAGTGCTTTCAGTTTCAACAGCAACTTGAAGACGCTTTCACTGATACACCAGAAAATTGTACAGTAAATGATAAATGGAATAAACTTAAGGAAACTCTTTGTAAAACTGCCGTAAAGGTTTACGGCACTGTGGATCATAAGAGGCAGGACTGGTTTGCTGCCAACAGCGAGACTCTGCAGCCCTTGATTGATAAGAAGAAGAAAGCTCTCTTAAGAAACAAGGAAAGACCAACGCGTAACACTCTGAGTGAGCTAAGGCAAGCTAGGAAGGATGTGCAAAAGGCTGCCAGGCAGTGTGCAAATGATTATTGGATCAAGTTATGTGAGTCCATTCAAATCGCAAGTGATAAGGGAGACATAAGAAGCATGTATGAAGGAATAAAGAAAGCCTGTGGTCCAGTGATCAAAAGAAGTGCACCATTGAAAACCTTGACTGGAGAAGTCATCACTGATAAGAAACAGCAGATGGACAGATGGGTAGAGCACTATTTGGAGCTTTACTCAAGTGAGACCAAACTAGCGGATAATGCCCTCAACGCCATAGAGGCTCTACCAACTCTTGACCACCTGGACACACTTCCCACCATAACAGAAGTTAAGTGTGCTATAAATGAACTTGCATCTGGCAAGGCTCCAGGTAAGGATGGGATTCCAATAGAGGTTATCAGGAGTGGGCAAGACACACTCACTATACAGATCCACCAGCTAATAGAGCTATGCTGGCGTGAAGGACAAGTCCCACAGGATTTCAAAGATTCAAGCATCATAACACTGTACAAGAACAAGGGCGATCGGAGCGACTGCAACAACTATAGGGGTATCTCACTTCTGTGTATTGTTGGAAAAGTATTTGCCAGAATTGTTCTGCGCAGACTTCAAGTCCTAGGAGATCAAGTCTACCCCGAATCACAGTGTGGCTTTCGACAGAACCGGTCTACCACTGATATGATATTCTCATTGCGACAAATGCAAGAAAAATGCCGTGAACAGAATCAACCACTGTTTATTGCCTTCATCGACCTCACAAAGGCATTTGATTTGGTCAGTCGTGAGGGTCTGTTCAAGGCACTAAAGAAGATTGGCTGCCCACCAACTCTTCTGTCCATTGTGGAATCGTTCCACTCAGGCATGAAGGGTATAATCAAGTTTGATGGTGCAACTTCTGAAGAATTTGAAATCAAGAGTGGAGTTAAGCAAGGTTGTGTACTAGCTCCCACCCTCTTTGGAATATACTTTTCACTTCTACTGAAATATGCATTTCGTGATCAGGATGGTGGTATATACATTCACTCACGCTCAGATGGCGGCCTCTACAATGCTCAGAGATTGAAGGCTAAGACCAAAATTAGGAGGGTACTGATCAGAGAGTTGCTTTTTGCAGATGATGCTGCAGTTACGACCCACTCTGAGGAAGAATTGCAATGTCTACTATCTGCATTCTCCAATGCTTGTTCTGAATTTGGTTTAACAATTAGCAAAAAGAAGACACAGATTATGTCACAAGGTGCACATGGGGTACCATCAATCTTTATTGACGACGCTGAACTAGAGATAGTAGACCATTTTACATATCTAGGATCAGTGGTAAATAGCAAATTATCCCTAGATCAGGAAATCAACATCCGGATTGGTAAGGCAGCAACAACAATGAACAGGTTAAGAAAAAGAGTCTGGGAGAACAGGAAGCTTACTGCCAAAACAAAAGTCCTTGTCTATCAAGCCTGTGTCCTTAGTACTCTTCTCTATGGCAGTGAAACCTGGACAACTTACTCACACCAAGAGAACAATTTAAACAGCTTTCATATGCGGTGTCTGCGAAGAATTCTTTGTATTAAGTGGCAAGACAAAATCACAAATACTGAAGTATTGGAAAGATCAGGTTGTGTGACAGTTTATTCCATGCTCAGTCTTCGTAGACTTAGATGGATAGGACATCTTAGGAGGATGGATGATGGTAGAATACCAAAGGATATTTTTTTTGGTGAATTACAGATGGGTAAGAGATCTCAGGGTCGGCCTCTACTACGATACAAGGATGTGTGTAAGCGGGACATGATTGATACAGGCATTGATAATGCACATTGGGAGCAAGTCGCCGCTGAACGTGTTGCATGGAGGGCAAATATCAGAAATGGAATAAAGTCAAAGGAGAAAATTATTGCAGAAAAGTCACACACCAAGCGTTTGAGACGTAAGATGGTGCATGATGGTGGAAATGACCACGTGTTCACATGCACCCACTGTGAACGGACATTTACAGCGCAAATTGGCCTTATCAGTCACACTCGCTACCGCCATAGTTAAAAGTTATTATGCCTTTTTAAAGCACAAACTATCGTCTGTCAAGACGGCAAGGTGCCAATGATGACAGACAGGCAGCCAGCCACACATACACATGCACATGCATAAACACATACATACATACCTGGATACATACTTACACCATTTACACAAGCTCACACAGTTATGCACCCACGCAATAATACACAAATACACACTCCCTGGAGTGCACATATACTCACTCTCAATCGCCCTCAAGAATGGAATGTGAAGACTGGATATATTAAACAAAAGAGAACAATAAAAACAATAAATGGAAAAAAAAATGAAAAAATAATATGCCTCTTATCTCAGAATCCTGGACAGTAATACTGTCAAATGCTGGGGGAGGTGGGGATGAAGTCGCGAGGCAGACACCTGCTCTAGGTCTGTGATGTGATTTGTCTATCATACTGAACGTGCTATAGGTCTGTGATGTGATTGGTCTATCATATTAAACCTGCTATAGGTCTGTAATGTAATTGATGTACCATATTGAACCTGCTATAGGTCTGTGATGTGATTGGTCTATCATACTGAACATGCTATAGGTCTGTGATGTGATTGATCTACCATACTGAACCTACTATAGGTCTGTGATGTGATTGATCTGTCATACTGAACCCGCTATATGTCGGTGATGTGATTGATCTATCATACTGAACCAGCTATAGGTCTGTGATGTGATTGATCTATCATATTGAATCTACTATAGGTCTGTGATGTGATTGGTCTATCATATTGAACCTGCCATAGGTCTGTGATGTGATTGATCTACCATACTGAACCTACTATAGGTCTGTGATGTGATTGATCTGTCATACTGAACCCGCTATAGGTCTGTGATGTGACTGGTTTATCAAAATGAACCTGCTATAAGATTGTTATGTGATTGGTCTATCATATTGAACCTGCTATAGGCCTGTGATGTGATTGGTCTATCATATTGAACCTGCTATAGGTCTGTGATGTGACTGGTCTGTCATATTGAACCTGCTATAGGTCTCTGATGTGATTGGTCTATCATACTGAACCTGCTAAAGGTCTGTGATGTGATTGGTCTGTTATACTGAACCTGCTATAGGTCTCTGATGTGATTGGTCTATCATACTGAACCTGCTAAAGGTCTGTGATGTGATTGGTCTGTTATATTGAACCTGCTATAGGCCTGTGATGTAATTGGTCTGTCATATTGAACCTGCTGTAGGTCTGTGATGTGATTGGTTTATCATAATGAACCTGCTATAGGTCTGTGATGTGATTGATCTATCATACTGAACCTGCTATAGGTCTGTGATGTGATTAGTCTATTATATTTTGAGATTTTATTCAACAAGAGAAAAGGAACTCCAAGGTGTCCAGCTGAAGACTTCCTGCGCAAAACAAAGTTAGTTGCTTATCCTTTACAAGACGCTGCAGTCAACCTCAGCATTGTTTGGCAATGTGTGATTTCTTACGCAGTTGCCATTGCTTTCTGAACCATCAGCATTAATAATATTGTATGCAATCCAACGCAAGACGGTCTGCTGCAAAATCTCCAGCAGCTGTGTTTCGAGCCCAGTTTACGGGATTGCTTATTGCGCCCGTAACCCCTTCGCCACAGCGCCGGTGTCCTGGCCAAAGAGCGCATCAAATATGGCCAAAGGGTGCATCAAATATGGCCAAAGGGCGCATCTAATATGGCCAAAGGGTGCATGAAATATGACCAAAGGGCACATCAAATATGGCCAAAGAATGCCACTGTCGATTTCAAGCTAACCTTTGGGAAGTCAATGAACAAGAGCCACATGTACCCGCATTTATATGAACCAACCGCTTCATGGATGTGAAGATTCATGAGATTTGTTTTAGTTTTGGTTAATAAATATCATCTTCATTGCGTACAGATAGCTCCAGAAGGGTTACAGTCTTCTCATACACACCATACCAAGAGAATCTTAAAACATTGAACAAACACCAAAGCACCAGTGAGGATCTGGGTGTGTTTACCACAACCACACAAGAAAAACAATAATATAGCACATATCCATTCTCTGAATGTATCATAGCAGCAGAAGGAAAAAAAAAGACTGTTATCTGCTTCTTCGATAACCTGAAACAAATAATACGGTTATTGAAATGCTCTCAGAATTTAAATATGCTTAGTTGGAAGAACATGGCATGGTGGATGGCAAATTCCTTAATCCCTTTCGTTTTGATACATTCAGCTTCATGTGATTTATCTTCATTTAATGTTACTTGCTCGGGGGATTTGATGATGGAGATTCAGCACTGCGGGGAATTTGTGTCGTTATATTAATGGCGGATTAGGTTATTTGAAATAAAAGGTGTTTGTATTTGACGTGATTGTTGTTGTATAAACAATGCAGGCGAGACCAGCCCGGTCGAGGAATGAGTGCGTTCGCTCTTAAACTTCCGATGTGATGATGCCGAAGTAGGGGTTCAACGCCTACAACGGTCAGTTCGACTAGAATACTGAATACATGTGCTACTACTTCTAGTGCACTGGACTGAGTTTTGCTTGTGGATTAGCTGTCCATTTTACCAGTGTCCCTCGCCATCAAGTGAACCCACTCCGACTTTTGAGGTACTTGTAATTGACGTCCCCAAGTCGACCCAGTTTAATATAGGCACCTGAAAATGTGATGGGAAGTAGAGGCGGAAGGTGATATGTTGACTATATCAGCCACCCATCAAGTGCCAATTGGTGTATATATATAAGTAGATGAGTGTTGGTTCCCTAAGAACATCATATTCCTATCCGCTCCTTAAGTATCGGTGTAAAATCCAAACAAATCATATTTGAATATGTCTAGACTAGTTAGTAATATCCAAAAAAAGGATATGACATTGAGATATTTAAACAAAACAACAAAAAAAGCATTGCCATAGACAAAGACTCTTTTACCAGAATAAGAAGCGGCATGAAAAACATAAATAAATTTCCTGACGAAAAGTCTCATTCATTCATTCATTCATTCATTCATTCTGTAGCATGTCCTTTGCAGAACCTCGCTCCCATAACAACCTTCCGGAAAACCTCTCGATCATAAGCAAGATGTCCCGCGTGACGAAAAGTCTACCGAGCGCAAAATCATAACATAGATACGATGCCATAGAAGAGCTGCGGGAGTAACGGTGAAAGATAGAATTAGGAATGAGGACATTAGAGGAAGACTAGGTTTGAAACAAGTCATGCAAATTCCATTCATCATTAAATAGCAACGGATGAAATTATTTGACCACGTCATACCATGGTACCATCTACCAAAATATTTTCACATTGAAAAACATGATGTATACAGAGTAAGAGAAAGATCACGTAATAAATGAGGTAATGGTATCAAGAAAACCTTTGAGAAATGAAGAGCAACTTAAATAGCGCATTGGAATGAGCTAACAAAAGATCCTTACATCTTCCCTAACACTTCACTGAGGTAAATGGAGGAAGGGAATAAAAAGGGGATGAACTAAAAAGTCGTGTCCGACCTGTTCTTCTGTATGCATGCGAATGCCAGTCAACGACAAATGACATATTGAAGAAACAGGGGCAGTGGGGGTTTGATATTTTGAGAAGACTGATGAGAATATAGCGAACAACTTGATTGTATCGGCAACTAAGGAGGTGTAATAAGGAAGTTAGATTTATGCGGAAAAATACTAAGCAAGTGAGGCAGAGATCGGCAGAGAAGAAAGGTGCATGTACACGTGCTGGAACAGCTGGGAAATACGTAATGATGTAAGGAACAGAAGCTTCGTCAAACAAGTCAGTTGACAGTTCTGGAGAGTCAGGATCGCCTCTAGGCACCACAACAGAAGACTATATGTACATCTGGAGAGATAGAGGGGGGGGGTCAGAGGGAGAAAGAGAGATAGAGAGAGGGAGAGAGACGGAGAGAGAGGGAGAGGGAGAGGGAAAGAGAAGAAGAGAGAGAGAGAGAGAGAGAGAGAGAGAGGAAGAGAAGGAGAGGGAGAGAAAAAGAGGGGAAGATGGAGTGAGAGAATTTAACCTTGACCATATTAAATGTCCGCCCTGTGGCGAAGGGGTTACGGATGCAATTCGTAATCCCGCGTACTGCGTTCGAAACAGAGCTGTGAGCGATTTAGAAGCAGACCACCTTGCGTTAGTTTTTAATACAATGGTATGAGTGTCGATCGTTCAGAAAGCAATGGAAAAATTCTGAACGTAAACTTGCCAAGAAATCACAAACATGCAAAAGATGCTGGAGTTGACTGCGGCGTACTGTAAAGGATATTCACCTAACTTTTTAACATACTTGTATTTAAAACCCACAGTGATTTGGAGAGATCATTGATTGAAGGCATGGTTCTTGGAAGAACACGCAGTGGTGGACCTGCGCGAAGATGGACAGTGGATACTGCAAACACTTAGGGCATGAAAGTGCATGAGGCAGGAGGCATGGTGGGAGATGGAGACACCTGTCGGTGAGAGCGATGTTTTGTAAAGGACATACTACGTGCAGATAGTGTTAGAGAAAAATAGAGAGAACAGGAACCAGAGAAACATGAGAGAAAAATAGAGAGAACAGGAACCAGAGAAACATGCACATACTGAAACAGAGAACAATGAAGATAGAAGAAGAAGAAGAAGAAGAAGAAGAAGAAGAAGAAGAAGAAGAAGAAGAAGAAGAAGAAGAAGAAGAAGAAGAAGAGGAAGAAGAAGAAGAAGAAGAAGAAGAAGAAGAAGAAGAAGAAGAAGAAGAAGAAGAAGAAGAAGAAGAAGAAGAAGAAGAAGAAGAGGCGAGAAAAGAAACAAAAATAGAGATAGAACGAACACACGAATTTTGCTTTCAAATGGTTGAGAATTGGGCACTCAGGCCCGTCTGACATTCTGCTTTTTTACCTCTCTGTTCTCATACATTATTTCATTCATACATCACTTGCGAAGCTAATCTTTAGACAAGCGCGGAAACAGTACAGTGGAACCTCGCTTAACGAGCACCTCTCATGACGAGTAATTCGCATAACGAGCAAAATAAATTGTAAAAATATGATTCGCTGAACAAGTGACGTTTCGCGTAACGAGTGACGAGGGGAGGGGAAGTCCCGGATTGTGCGCCTTCTTGGAAGAAGCTTTGGCTGGAGAGCGTTGTCGAATGTGACTTTGAGGGGTTTGAGACAGTACCTGTAGAGCCTGTAGTCAACGAGATTGTGTATTTGGCCAAGATCATGGGACTGGAGGTGGATAACAAAGATACCGATGAGCTTGTGGAAGAGCATAGCCAAGGGCTGACCACCGAAGAGCTGATGGAAATACATTGTGTTTCACAGCAAGAAGTTGTGGAGGAGAGTTTGTCCGAGGAGGAGGAAGAGAAGGTAACAGCAAACCAACAATCTTCTGGCGCAATAAGAAAAATGCTGAAAGCATGGGAAACTGTTGCATCGTACATTGAGAACCATCACCCTAATTAGGCAGTGGCTATGAGAGCTACTAATTTATTTAATGATAATGCTGTGTCGCATTTCCACCAAATAATGAAGCGTCGGCAAAAACAAATTTCTCTAGACAGCTTTCTAGTAAAAAAGAATTAGGTATGTATTATAAATTGTAAATTAATTATTTCATTTTTATTTTCTACAAATCGGATCCTTATTCCAGGTTCGTTCATTCCGCGATAGAAGAGGAAGATGAATCACGCTCCTTAACAATGTATATATAATTTTTTTTTTAATAAACATACAAAATATTTTGAGTATTTTTTCGGAATGGATCGCATTATCGTATTTTACATTAATTTGTATGGGGAAAACAGTTTCGCTTAACGAGTGTTTCGCATTACGAGTAAGATTCTGGAACGAATTATGCTCGTTACGCGAGATTCCACTGTATATCCATAAAACGTGTGGGAAATGTGCAAGAATCAATAATACATGACTCACTAAAACTAATTTTTGCCATGGCAATAATAATTAGCTAATGTAGATGTAAAGTGCCACAGTAACGAGAATATTTATTAAACTAGTTGCCTTTGAGGCATTTGACTGTGTACAGCATCAGAAACTTTGGGAAATCATGAGGAATATGGGCTTTCCATCACATGTAGTACATCTCATAAAAATGCTATATCTAGACCAACAAGCAGCAGTTAGAATAGATGGCGAGACATCAGATTGGTTTGACATCAAGCAAGGAGTCCGTCAGGGCTGCGTGCTGTAACCCTATTTGTTTTAACCTGTACGCCGAAAATGTAATGAGAAATGTAAGAGATGATATAAACAGGGAGCCATATGATGCCCTAAATATCGGCGGTCATGACATACCAGAGATTCGATATGCTGATGATACAGTATTACTATCCACAACACAGAATGGCATAGAAAACCTAATAGCCTCAACACAATTGAATAGTGAAAATCACAACTTATATCTTAACATAGCAAAAAATAAGATAATGCATACAGATAAAACTACAATGGAGAAAGAAATATACATTAATGGGAGAAAATTGGAGGTGGTGGAAAATTTTGAATATCTTGGGTCATTGATTACCAATAATGGTGACACAATGAAAGAAATTAAACGGAGACTATCCATTGCTCTTCAAAGACTAAATCAGATGAATAAATTATGGAGTGGGACAGACAGAACCACAAAAATTAGATTTTTAAGAGCATGCATCTTTCCCATTGCAACATACGCCTGTGAGACATGGACACTTACTAAACAAGCTGAACAGCGCATACATGCCTTTGAATATAAATGTTATAGACGAGTTCTAAGAATATCTTGGGTAAAGAAAAGAACAAATGCATCCATACTTCAAGAGTTGAATATTGAGGAGGGATGGCTATTAAAGACGATAAAACAAAGAAAATTGAAGTATTTTGGTCACTTGAAACGTCACGACAGTTTGGAGAGAACAATAATGGAAGGGTATATGCCTGGGAAGAGAGGAAGAGGAAGGCCAAAGAGAAGATGGGTGCAGGATGTGGCGGATGATCTCCAGATGGGTGTATCAGACGCAGGACATCTTGCTTGTGATCGAGAAGTTTTCCGGAAGGTTGTTATGGGAGCGAGGTTCTGCAAAGGACATGCTACTGAATGAATGAATGAATGAGTTGCCTTTGAAGTTATTGTCATTATGTTTTAAAGCGGGCATATAGTCTCTACTGAGATTGTGTTGAAATAGATTGCGATTTTATGTATATGGATTGGTGGTGTCTTTGATATGTTGTGGAAGATTATTCTACGGAGTACAGACAGACAGACAGACAGACAAACAGAGAGAGAGAGAGAGAGAGAGAGAGAGAGAGAGAGAGAGAGACAGACAGACAGACAGACAGACAGACAGACAGACAGGCAGACAGACAGACAGACAGACAGATAGATAGAGATGGCGACTGATGAAAACTCAGTGTAATGGACAAGTATTGGTTAAAACGGTTTCCCCTTGAGATAACTATCGTAGAATCATCCACAAATGAGAAGCAATGTAGTAGTTGAATACGTTTTGTGAACTTTTACACGATAACCGGATAAAAAAAAGAGCTGTAAGGGACTGACAACAAGATCAATAGTCTAGACAGACGGGAGCCCTACAAAGGAATTTGGCATGAAATGATTTGAATAGTGACGCCTGTAAGATACAGATTCTTAATCAGACACAAAGAAATGAACCCTTTTTATGTATAGAAGCTATAGGCATGTCAGTCGTTGATAGATATACAAAAAAGACAGTTTGAGATTAATGTTGCAATAATAGTGGTAGCGCAGTTTACGTTGAGGATTGTAGAGTGATCATCGCCCATGACTGCCCCAGACCAGGCACCAAAGTATATATTGGGTTGGTTCCGCACGCCGTCAGCTTAACACAAATGGTGACTTCTCTCTTAGAAACCAATGGCAGTTTATAGTGATGTGGTTCCTGGGACGAATGTTGCGAATTCCCTGGAATGCCTAAGTAACTAAAATGACTTCCTGAAAGAGACTAATGAAATTAGAACATTATAAAAAGTCGCTTAAAAGTCGACAGGGTCGACTTCATTGCACCGGGTTTTATCCCATATGGCTCGGTCTCTTTCCGCAGCACGGAAAGCGTCGCACAAAGCACGAACCCCGTAGCTTTTAGCGACGACCCACAGGAGTCTCCGAAACAGTTAACTCGTAAACCGAAGGACGCGGACCGGAATCGAACCCACAACCTTCGGAGCACGAGTCAAACGGCTTGACCACTTCGACTTCATTGCACCGGGTTTTATCCCATATGGCTCGGTCTCTTTCCGCAGCACGGAAAGCGTCGCACAAAGCACGAACTCCGTAGCTTTTAGCGACGACCCACAGGAGTCTCCGAAACATTTAACTCGTAAACCGAAGGACGCGGACCGGAATCGAACCCACAACCTTCGGAGCACGAGTCAAACGGCTTGACCACTTCGCCACAGAGACTCCCCAGAGACACACAGCTTTCTTTGGTCATGTGATGAGAAGAGAGGCATGCGAGAACATCGTGACAACTGGAAAGATCGAGGGGAAGAGAGGCAGATGCACACTAAGAGAAATGATGTTGGATTGATTGAGACGGTAGCATGGAGGAATACCATCAGCAGAGTTGACCCAGAACACCAAGGACCGAGATCTGTGGAGAGTCATGAACGCCTACGCCAGCCGGCATGGCACTTGATGATCAGGATGATGAAAATAACCTTGTAAATCACATACACACTTTCGGATAAAGCATCGTGGCGGCCGGGGAACTACGACATACCACGCGCAGGACGGAGATAAAGCATCGGGGCGGCCGGGGAACTACGACATACCACGCGCAGGACGGAGATAAAACATCGGGGCCGCCGGGGAACTACGACATACCACGCGCAGGACGGAGATAAAACATCGGGGCGGCCGGGGAACTACGACATACCACGCGCAGGACGGAGAACCTCAATGAACACAGAATGGTACTCGCTGTAATTTTCATCATTATCATCAATGTGTGCCATGCCGATAAGCGTCGGTGCTCACGGTTCGTCATCTCACGTGACCACCCGTCTTATATCAGGTCTTAGCGCTTGTCCCGATTATATAAGGTAAACAAATCATCGTGGTATTTATCTCTTTGCTTCCCACCTGCTCTGTTCGCATCAATTTTCCAGCTGTCACTAGGTGCTCAGGGTTATTTCTTCTTATAGCGTGCCCAAAAAATCTGCACTGTCTACGTCTATTTTTTAAAATTATATTTATTATTCCATAGTTGTCGGTTGGCTAATTTCAAAACCGTTTTCTAAGGACGGCTAATGGCACTTGAAATTTGCCTTCTGAATAAAATGCACAGGCTACAAAGAATAGACAGAAAAACCAATGAGCAAGTCTTACAAGAAAAGCATGAAAACCGTACACTGATTGGAGAAATTAGACGCAGACAGTCAAATGTTTGTGTATGGGTATGCTATGAGAAGAAATATACTAAAGAGCTTGGTGACAATTGGCAAGAATGAGGGAAAAAGAACAAGGGGAAGGCAGAGAAGTACATATCTGGATGGCTTGGCCACCTGACTTGGTAGACACAAGAACACAGAGATGATCCACGACTCTGGTGATCGTGTGAGATGGCGAAACATGACCGCCCACGCTTATCGGCATGACACATGATGCTGATGAGATTGTTCTCATTCGAAGTCCACTTCCGCATTCATGACAGCAAAGGTAAAAGACAGAGGTAAAAGGACACTCTAGCTGGCGCGTTAGCGAAGTTGATAGAAGTAAACGTACACTCTAGCTGGCGCATTAGCGAAGTTGATAGAGGTAAAAGTACATTCTAGCTGGAACGTTAGCCAAGTTGATAGAGGTAAAAATACACACTATCTGGCACATTAGCGAAGTTGATAGAAGTAAAAGTACACTCTACCTGCCGCGTTAGCGAGGTTGATAGAGGTAAAAGTGCACTCTACCTAGCGCGTTAACGAAGTTGATAGAGGTAGAATTATACTCTACTTGGCGCGTTAGCGAAGTTGATAGAATTAAAAGTAAACTCCAGCTGGAACTGTCAGCCAAGTTGATAGAGATAAAAGTATACTCTAGCTTGCGCGTTAGCGAAGTTGACAGAGGTAAAAGTACACTATAGCTGGCGCGTTAGCGATGTTGACAGAGATAAAAGTACACTCTATCTGGAATGTTAGCCAAGTTGATAGAGGTAAAAGTACATTCTAGCTGGCACATTGGCAAAGTTGATAGAGGTAAAAATACACTCTACCTGCCGCGTTAGCGAAGTTGATAGAGGTTAAAGTACACTCTAGCTGAAGCGTTAGCGAAGTTGACAGAGGTAAAAGTACACTCTAGATGGAACGTCAGCCAAGTTGATATAGGTAAAAGTACACTTTAGCTGGTGCGTTAGCGAAGTTGATAGAGAACTGCGCTGACAATGTAATGAGCAAGGTCGAGAATTTGACATTTGAAGTCGTCTCCTGCTAAGTGATAGGAAAATTTGCTGGCTATTCCTCCGTGCATTCAGGCCTACATCACAGACAAATAGCAGGAAAGTACCTCGGGACATTTTCTGTAAAAAAAAAATACTCCAGACATTACACAAATTGAAAGATATTGTGATATGTAGAGGGGGGGGGGGGGGGGGGTTCTAATCCCATGGTGAATATAGCTTTCAGTTATTCGTTAGTGTTCTCTGTCCGCTGAGCTCTGCTTCCTTCCTTTGCTTCTTTAAGTGCGAGTCTATACCCCTCAGTGTATTTCTCGTATTAGAAACATAGAAAATGTGTTCTGGGACAGTTGAATAAAAACTCGCCTCTGATTCAGTTATTGCTCATTTGCTCTCGCTCTCACACACAGCTGGCATTTGGGGATTTCCAAAGCTCGGCCTTCTACTGGGAATTCCCAAATGACACGAACCCGTGTGAGTGATTCAGGGCCAATCTAAAGGTTCCCTTATCACTAAGGGTCACGTTCGTTTTTCCCAGACTGACCGTTAAGTAGAAGAGTGCATTCAGCTGGCAGGAAGGGGGGCCCCAGAATGACAGTTGAAGAATTGGAAATAGATGCGGATGACGGCCCAGTAACAAAGATGTATGGACACATCTTCAGTGGTATAATATAGACGCCATTCATTCGATCAACGAAGGAATGGCGACAAGAATATACGCACATTACGTTGAATGTAATATTTAAGATAACCTATTGAATTGTATGGTATAATACAAGTAATATAAATTATGTCAACGAGTGAAATGAATAGCGAAAGGAATTTACGTACATAATGTTGAATGTAATAGTTTAGATCACATTTTTGAATTGTATGATACCCTTACAATACAAAGCAACGTAATAATTATCCCTGGAGAAGCAAACGTTACCGAAGGGATAAAAACTATGGGAGCCAGGGTTGCGGGGTTACAGTGTCCGTCTCAAGCTCAGAAGGTTTCGGGTTCGATTCCAATATATAGTTGGGCATTTTTCTAAGAAATATCGGTCATCTAATGATGTCACATGTTCCCTGGTCACTTGTGTAGTGAAATCTGATACCTAGTCTTTTCGGATAAGGGTGAAAAACAGGATGTCCTTGTACAAGTTATGTACGTTAAAACAAAAAACACCCAAGGTAGTGTGCCGTAACGCCACAGTCCTTTCAAAAGTGTTAGAAAAAAAAAAACCAAACCTACTCATAATTGCGATAGTTTCATTCAAGTATGAGTGCCGGTCGTTCAGAAAGCAATGCAAACTACTGAACGTAAACTTACGTAAACTTGCCAAAAAACAACACAAGTTAAAAATGCTGGGGTTGACAGCGACGTCCTGTCAAAGATATGCAACCTACTGTATAGTTTCAGATGGGTAGACAGAGTCCGTGGCCTGGGATGGAATCTGTATAGAGGAAGCACACCTTACACACATGCATGACGAAGTGGGACATAATGAGCCTTGGGGGTGTATAACTAACTGTCATATACTCTCGAAAAGGGGATAAAGAAGACAAGGAAGACGGATAAGAAATAAAGCACGTCTAGAAAGGTTAATTTGTTGTAGATAAAGAAACGAGTAATGCAATCATGGACGATCCTGGACAGATGTATATTGATAGAATTTTCATTTGTTCGTTCGTTTCAGAAAAAAAATTATTAAAAATTCGACCTTGTTCAACCTGCCTTATGCGGCGTTGGTTATAATTGCGGTACATGTTTTGCCGTTCTAAATTCTTTCCTTTTGTTTACATTCTGTTTTATCGTGTGGTAGATTTCATGCCTGTGACGTCAGCTGGTGCGGTTTCCACTGTTATTTTCACTGGAAATTGCAATTCGTGGGTGCCGCCATTTGTATTACGACGTCATCAGGCCATCATTGTTGGTTCGTTCATTCTTTTGAGAAGAAAAAAACAACAACCAAAATTAGACCTACTTTATGCGCCGTATTTGAGGTACGGGTTTTCGGTCCTATATTCCTTTCTTTTGCGTTGTTTAAATTCTGTTATCTCGTGTGGTACATTTCATGCCTGTGACGTCAGCTGTTGGGGTTTCTTTTCAATCTGTCAGTGACGGCTCCATGCGGCCCCAGGCGTAGCCTTTCACAGGATTCGTCCATTGGGATTGTCCTTTTGGAAAATCTTTCCTATCTCTGCCATCAGCTTGTCATTCGTCTCCGGAATTTTTGTGAGGGTAGCCATTGAATTGTCTCTAAACGTTTTGGTCTTTGTACAAGGTCCGATGGCTTGAGCTTGATCTGTAGGTTGTGGCTTGGCTTTTACTGACCTGTTCCCCTCTAGCTTCCTTTCTTTTCTAAGTCGTTCTCTTTCATTCGTTCATTCATTTAAGAGAAACAAAAATATTAAAACTCGACCTCGTTTAACCTGCCTTATGTGGCGTTGGTTGTAATTGAGGTACGTGTTTTGCGGTCCTATATTCTTTCCTGTTGCTTTGTTTAAATTATGTTTCCTCGTGTGGTAAATTTCGTGCCTGTGACGCCAACAGGTGCGATTTCCACTGTGCTTTTCAGTCTATCAGTTACTGCTCCATGTGGCTTAGGGCTTCGCAGGATTCGTCCGTCGGAGTTGTTCCTTTCTTTCTTTTCCAATATCTCGGAAAATCTTTCCTATCTCCGTCATCAGTTTATCATTTATCTCCGGGATTGTTGCAAGAGTAGACACTGGCCTGCCTTTAGACTTTTTGGTCTTTGTAGATGGTCTGCTGGCTTTAGCTTGATCTGTGGGTTTGGGCTTGGCTTTTACTGGCCTGTTCCTGTCCAGATCCTTATCTTGTAAGTTGTTGTCTGTCTGCTTGTGTTATGTGCAGTATCTCTTCGTTGTCTTTCTTTACCTGGGCCATACGTTCCAACTCTTGAGCTGGATGCTGTGCTTAAATTCTTTCATTTCTCCCAGCAGTCTTGCATTACTATCGGTGTCTTGTTCTTGGTTCCCATTGAGTGGCTTATGTGTCAGTGGAAGTTTGTTGATTTGTTTCTTCAGATCAGCTATCTGGCATTGAAGCTGCTTCATATCCTCTTGTGGAATGTCTGAGGTTGTCGTGCACCTCTGTCGTGCTACCTTCAAAGAGATATTTGTTTTTATGGCGAGTTTTAGGGCGTCTCTGCGTCTTTGGAGATATGGGCAGCCTAGGTATCTTTCTCCGTGCTTGCCAAGGCAGTCGGCGCATTTTCTTTTATCATTTGGCTTTCAGAAGTCATTGTCCTGTTTGGCCAGTGGACATTCGTTGAAGGTATGGTCTTCGGCGCAGTATCGGTAGATATCTGTCTTGCTGCGACACGAGTTTCTACTGTGGCCAGCTCTCTGGCACCAAGATTATTGGGTAATTATAATAATAAAAAGTTAAGGCTGTTGTTGTCTACTGTTCATCATCACCCTGACAGGCATCTCGCCCCCCTCCGTCGTCACCACCGCTAGAGTTGTATCTTGGCGTAGGCCAAAAGCCGCTCCGCCTTACTGACTCGAATGTGGAGATTCTCCTGGTGCGGCTGCGTCATTATCTAGTCGTCTGTCAGATCCACTGGGACGCGTCTGATCACCCATCAGATCATCCGCCGCTTGTCGCCCCCCCCCCCCCCCCACTATGGTGTTTTCACCTCACTCTGCCTTTGGGTAGTCTTAGACCTTGTTTGTGGCGGGTTGTCGTCACCGTCCCCAGTGGTCGCTTCATTTGTGGCTTCTTTCTTTGGTGGTGCTTTGGTACAGCTAGTAGGTAGGTTCTCTCCACCTGTTTTCTTGACGGCCTTGGTAGTGGTGGCTTTTCGCTATCCTTCTTGCACATTGGATATCTTTTAGATGTAGATTTGGATCGTGCCATTTCACTCCCTCGTATCTGGTATCTTGAATAATCAGATACTTTGTTCTCGATAGGGTTGCGCAGTTGTGAATAATACTGTTTCACTCAGTACTTCGATGCACGTTCCTTCACCTGAGTACTGATCTCCCTTGTATACCAGCATTGAATGTTTGCAAACCGTCTGATCATCAAGAAAACTATCAATGTTACTAGGATATTTCAATTCGTGTATGCCGCCATGTGTATCACAACGCTATCAGGCTATTTAAAAAAATAACTTTCCTTCAGAAAGAAGTGCGTTTGCACTTTTATTAAATTATCCCCGTTTGTAATGCAATATCAATACAGATATAGGATGTACAAGAAAACAGATCAATCAGGCCGGTTATACACAACTAGGCTCCACTCCCGTGTGTTGCCGGGGCCCATAAGGGAAGCAAAGAATAGCAACACTGCAGTCTACCACGCATGTCGTAAGAGGCGACTAAGGAGGTTTGATGGTTCCGTCGCCCTGCTACTGAGTGAGTGCGTGGCGCGACACTGTGAGCTGTGAGTTTCGTGTAAAATGCTTTTGAATCTGCCCGAAGTTGTTTTGGAACGTGACTGCATGTTCGGAGCGATGGCAGATGGCTATGTCCCAGAGTTGACCGGTTTGTGCCTTATGCAGAAATGCGTGGCTGCTGGGCTTCTGGTTGACTGCCACTACCATCGACGATGAACTGTATTTCGTGGACTGTGTGGGTGAACATCTAGGAAATATCCAGATGGGAAAATGACTGCCGATTCTATCAGAAATGAACTGGGTGTTTTGTGGGGGACTATTGTGTTGACGTTCTGGCGGCGGCATTATGCACAGTGTATCTGTGCGGGATGTTGTTTGTCGAGACTCCTGTCTTTTTCACTTTTCACATTGGGCAGTGGGGAGCGTTTTGTGTGATATTCACTGGCACAGGAACGGAGCATAATGGGGACGACCCGTTGCTGTGAAGTTGGAACTGCGACTAACTAACTAACTAATTAGTAGACTCCAGACGCAAACAACCATATATTGGTTTTATAGAATTGTAAACACTAAACGTTGGCAAATCGTCTTTTCATCGTGAAGATGAACACTTGAAAATGAGCAGCTCTCATACGTATTTTCATACATAAACAAACATGTTTGGCGCTCACGGAAATATAAGAAAGAAGTAGAGACTAGAGGACGGCACATCACTGTACGAACACGTGTACTTCGAAGTATGGCAAAATTGACATCCTGCAGCGAGGCGCCGTCGTCATTTGGAGTTTGCCTTAAAGCTGATCCCATTATTAAGTATAATCTGACTGATCAACAATAAGTCAATGTTGGGTTTCACGGCTTAAACTTAACAGGAACTCATAACTGCAATGGATGCATAACGACGAAGGAATGATACGGCAAACGAGTGTTGAGAAATGAGAAAACATCGCTGTTTATTATGCAGCCGACATACAGTAAATGTACTCACATCAAATAGTCCTCTACCTGGCCTGTGACACCAGGCCGGCGGCAGAATGAATAATTAACTATCTATGCTTCTGTACTAACTGTTATTCCTCCTCAAGCTTTCGTCGCCTTTATTCCTCCTTTCGTCTACCCATCCGTTATGACGCTGTAAGAATCAGTGTGTCTAGGTGATCTCTGTTCATAGTGGCTTCAGTTGACGGAGGCATTCCTCGACATGATCGGTGCTTCATTGCTTGATCTACACATGTCATTCATCTCCTATTCTTCTATCAATATAGTTCTCCACTTTCTCCAGATATGCTAGTAGCTATCTATCCTTATGTTCCAATGAGTCCACTTCCAATTCTCCAGTAGTCGCACTAATTCTTCTCCAACTAGGAAACGCGACCTACCACATTCAATGTCACACAACGTATTCCCGTTGTCAAGTTTTCGTTGTCCCGTGAACGTGGCCGTGACGTCGTAGTGGTCGTGCACTGTCCACTGCACTGTCCACTGCACTGTCCACTGCACTGTCCACTGCAGTTCGCTTTGCGTTCATCCTTTGGTTCTCTGTAAGGTGTGCCTTTTCCCACTGCTGTATGGCAGAGTTGACAGGTTCGAATCCAGGTAAGTTAATATAGCTTTCAATTTTTGTGTTGTCTAGAGTGTCCTCTAGTCTCCAGTTTTCTTCTATTTCTATGAGCCTCAAACATTTGTTTTTTTTTTATGTTGCATATCCCTTACAGGACGTTACAGTCAACACCAGTATTTTCCTGTACTGTTGATGTACTAGGCAAGTTTCACGTTCAGTAGTTTGCCATTGCTTTCTGAACGACCGGCTCACATACCCCGGTAAGTTACCAGCGCGGTGCGAACCACTTCCGATTCTCGTGCAACCGTTTTCCCCACGTTGATATACGGGATTACGAACAATGTCGTTCACGCCTTGGCCAGGGAGACCGGCATTACAAATTTACAGGACATCGCTCTCAACACCAGCATTTTACTGCTGGTGTTGATGTCTTGGCAAGTTTTACGCTCAGTAGTTTGCCATTGATTTCTGAAAGACCGGCTCCCATACCAACACGTTAAAACCCCAGCGCCACACGGTCTGCTGCCAAATCGGTCACCGCTGTGTTTCGAACGCGTGGTAAGCGGCTCACGATTGGTGTTCGCAAGCCTTTAGGCCACGTTTAACAATACATTTGTGTGTATTTATGAACTGTCATAGTGGCCTCAAAGGGATTCCCAAATAATATCTAATACTTATGATCTTTCACGATTGTCACGATGAGAAGACATGTACATGTGTTTATGAGAAATAACATTTGATGTCCTAATTGTCACTGCGTTATTCGCGAAGATTCCATCTGTGGTTTGCCTGCTTAACAAAAGGATGCACCGAAAACTGGGACTGTATCACCGACGAATCCGTGTTGGTAATATAGTATAAGATAACAGAAATATACTCACCTCTTCGCCAACTGGAATACTCTACTCAAGCTACCCACTACAGTACAGTAAATAAAGCAATGCTGCAGAAATGATAAATACTACAACAAGCCACAGCCAGCAGGTCGCCAAGCTGCCAACAGTGGCAAATAACCAGAGCTAAAAGAACACTAAATGCAAACTAATGTTTTGTTGGTATTCGTATATGAATATATACACTTGTTAAATATTGGAAAATAATAGAAATACGTTGGTTAGTGAAACGACATACAAGGTATTCATGACAAATTATGACTGCAAGGGCATATATTAACAGACGGCAGCAAATTTATGAGACACTTTGCTTTCACCATTGATTTGACTCAATACGTCAGAGAATTTAATATGAAACTTCCTGATAAAACGGAGACTGTCTCTGGGCTGATTGAGCATGTCAATGAGTGTGGAATTAAATTGAATGTGTAACAATGAAGCTTAGCAAAAATGGTTTGGGGCATTTCGCATATTGTCAAGATTTGTCTCACGCGAAATTCACCAGGGGATATAACTGACATTTGCGAGAATATAAAACTGGTGTTTAAAGAATTTCGATCAAGATTTGTGGAATTTGATGCAATTAAAAAATGAATACTTCAAATCAATGGTCCTTGACTAAATATCGAGGAAGAGACATGGGCGATTCAATTTGAGTCACCTGAGATTCAAGTTAACTTGATCTTAATTCCAGAATAGGAACGGGAAATGATTTCTACTTCTGCTGCATTTTATTTCTTAATGGAGCATAGGCTCGCAACAAAGTGACATCAAAACCTTCGATCTTTTCCCATCTTCCACAGCTCTCTCCATACCCTCCCCATATTATGAATCTATGTCTCTAATCCTCACATCCGTGGGTTTTTAAGTATCCTTATATTTATTTATATTTATCCCTATATCAAACTACCTTCTGCCAAACTTGCCAAGAAACCCTAACAACCATGAAAGAGATCTGGTGGTGAGACTTCCAGGCCAGGCAGATCAGATAACACTGGGGAAGAGTATGACGCAGGGTCCAGCACTAGTAATCGTGATGACGGAGATAATCCCCACGGTGTTAGCAAGTTATATTGTAATACAAGGAAAAAATCAAATCAAATCAAATCAACTTTATTTTAAAAGGGTCCCAAATTGGGCACGCAGGCCCGTCTTACATTCGGCCGTTCCAATCACTCATCTTTCGTTCATCAAGTGCATTATACATTCACATAGAAAGAAAAAAAAAACATTGTGAAACGAATGTTGTAAACATAAATAAGACAAGTTACCATGTTATGAAGCCCATCTCCCACCTACCCACACATCACCCCACCCACACCACCACCTAACCACATACACACACCCAGGGACACATACATACATCACCAACCGACCCATCCCCCTCCCGCACATCCTCCACCCACACACACTGCCGTTACCTGTTCCCCCAACATAAACACACTCGCCACCCACACAAACATCCCCCACCAACCCACGTATCCCGCGCCCACCCACATACACATCCTAACCCACACACCCACCCCCACCCACACATCCTCTCCCCACCCACACCTCCAACCACCCATCCCCCAAACACACCTCCATCGACCACATATTCCCCACCCACGCACACACACCCCCCACCAACCAACACATCGCACATCCACTCACACATCCCCAAACCATACACACACATCCCCACCAACTGACATCTCCCTACCCACACACACAGACACATCTCCATAACCACCTATACATCCACAATCCACTCACACACACCCCACCATCCACACATACAACCTCCACCCAACCACACATGCCCTAACCCATATCCCCCACCACACACACCCTCACCCGCACATCACACACATCCCCTACCACACTATATTCCCAACCCACGCACCACACACACATATCTCTCACTCACACATCCCACACCAACATACCACCACACATCCCCCACCTACATACCATACACATATCCCCCACCCAAATACCACACAATATCGCCACCCACAACCACACAGATACCCTCACCCATCCACCCCGCACATACCCCCACCCACACACATATCCCCCATCCACACACATCACACATATCCCCAACCAACACATCACACACCTCTCCCCACCCACACACACATTCCCCACCCATCCACCAACACACACTCACTCACACATCGTCCACTACCCACCCACACACCCTCACCCACCCACCCCAACCAAACATCTCTCGATCACACATACCCCCACCCCACACATCTTCCACCCACTCACGCATCCCGCCCAGACACATACATATCCCTCACCCACCTAAACATCCCTAAGTCACTCACACATCCCACCCACACATTCCCCCATCCACGCACACATCCCCCAACCATCACACATTCCCTACTCACCCACACATATACCCCACCCATACACACATCCCCGCACCCATCCCCCACCCACACACCACACACTATTCCCCCACCCACACACATATCCTCACCCACCCACCACAAACATACCCCAACCCACACACCATGCACACATCCCCCACCAACATACCACACACATATCCCAAACCCACACACCATACACTTCTCCCCACCCGCCCTTACATAATAATAATAATAATAATAATAATAATAAGTCTTTATTTTCAAAGGGTTAAGAATTGGGCACGCAGGCCCGTCTGACATTCTGCCCTTCTTCTCTATTTCCTCTCATACATTCTTTCATTCAACATCACTTATGAAGCAACTTTTGACAACAAAAGAACATTAAAACGCATGAAAAATAATCAATAACAAATGACTCACTGAGGCAGTGTTTAACATGGGCATTATAAATACCTAAGGAGGGTGTAACGTGCCATACATAAGGGAATGTTTTTTTGGCTAGTTGTCGTTTGAGATAAGTTACCATTATTGTCTTTTTTGTGTTGTTTGTTATGGGGGTATGTAGTCTGTACTAAGGTAGTGTTCAAACAGGTTGCGAATGTATGTATCATGATTGGTGGTGTCTTTGATTTCTTGTGGAAGATTGTTCCACAACTGAGCGGCAGAGTATGCTAAGCTTGTTTTATATAAGTCTATCCTAGGTTTAGGGACATGAAGTATATTTAGTCGTTCGCTATGTCTAGCGTTATATTTAAACAATGGCCAAAGGTAGCTTGGAGCATTTTGAAATAGGATTTTGTGAATTAGTTTGGTCTTATTAAAAAGCAGGCGCTTGTGGAGTAGCAGTAACCGGAGACGTTTATATAGGTTAGAATTTTCGGTAAGCTTATGGAGATCAAGCATAGCATCGGCAAAAACCTTATGAAATGCAAACTGTGATATAGATCATCAGTTATTAGAAGCAGATGTGAAAGTAAAACTCAAAAAGCATACCCGAGGACCAAGGCCATTTCGTTTTGATCTTACAAAAATACCAGATGCACACAACAAATAAGTGAAGAATTGTTTTGGGGTCTTGATGTCTATACAGGAGGAAATGACATCTTATGAATTGGCAGTTCAAGCCAGAGATATCTTAATAACAGCAGCCGCAGATTTAATTCCGACCAAGAATAAGCAACACAAACCATGGATTACATCAGACACATTAGAATTAGTAAAACAACGAAGGGAACTGAAAAACAGAAAAAGTGGAGAAATCGATAACAGTGGGATGAAGTATACATCTGTAACGCGAGAAAAAAAGAAAGGATAAAAACCAATATATACAAGATGGTTGTACCAGAATATAACAATATCATAAGAATGGAAGGGATCACGAAATGTTCAAAGAAATGAAGTTATTGACAAGAAACGTTTAATCTCATTTAAATATTATATGTGACAAGTTTGGAAAAACCCCAACAGAATCTATAAAAAATCTAGAAAGATGACAGGAATACTACAGTGGAATGTATGATATGAATGACTGTGAGGATATGCATGAGATACATGAACCAATGACAGCAGAGACATTAGATGAAATTGTATGGGCAATAAAGAACCTAAAGAATGGTAAATCATCAAGATACTATTCATTCATTCATTCAGTAGCATGTCCTTTGCAGAACCTCGCTCCCATAACAACCTTCCGGAAAACCTCTCGATCATAAGCAAGATGTCCCACGTTCGATACACCCATCTTGAGATCTTTCGCCACATCCTGCACCCATCCTCTCTTTGGCCTTCCTCTTCCTAACTTCCCGGGCATATATCCCTCTATTATTGTTCTCTCCAGACTTTCGTGACGTTTCAAGTGACCAAAATATTTCAAGTTTCTTTGTTTTATCGTCTTTAATAGCCAAACATCTTCACTATTCAGTTCTTGAAGTATGAATACATTTGTTCTTTTCTTTATCCAAGATATTCTTAGAGCTCGTCTATAAAATTTATATTCACAGGCATTTATGCGCCGTTAAGCTTATTTTGTAAGTGTCCAGGTCTCACATGCGTATGTTGCAATGGGAAAGATGCATGCCCTTAAAAATTTGATTTTTGTAGTTCTATCTGTCCCTCTCCATAATTTATTCAGTTGTTTTAGTCTTTGAAGAGCAATAGCTATTTGTCTTTTAACTTCTTTCATTGTGTCACCATTGTTGGTAATCAGTGACCCAAGATATTCAAAATTTTCCACCACCTCCAATTCTTTCTCATTAACATATATTTCTTTCTCCTTAGTAGTGTTATATGTATGCATTATCCGTGTTTTTGCTATGTTTAGAATTCAGTGTTTCCCAACGTGGGGCCCACGCCCCACAGGGGGGCAATTTGACTGTTAAGGGGGGCAATTCGAAAATGGGAGAAACCGGCTGAATATAATAAAACGGGAAGACTTGAGACTGAAGTTAACTAAATTGGAACCTGACATAAGATCTCTTTGCAGCAAGCATCAAGCGCAAGGATCTCACTAAATTTAAATAATAAATAATTACTAATAATTAAAATAATATAGAAAAATCTTTCATTAAAATTATTTAGTACTTGAATTTCAGTTCTCCATTATATGTTTTGAAAATTTACTTACTGTGTTTGCTCAAAAATTACCTATTGATTTCTTCCTAAAACCTATCATTCAAGTTTCTTTAGTGAACATTTCAATTTTTGAATATTAAAAATAATGTATATGTTGAGGGGGGGGGGGCATGGGGCGGGGAGGGGGGCAATATGAATTTTAGAAAGGCTTAAGTGGGGCATGGTACAAAAAAGGTTGGGAAACACTGGTTTAGATATACGTTGTGATTTTCACTATTCAATTGGGTTGAGGTTATAAGGTTTTGATACCATTGTGTGTTGTGGATAGCAATACTGTTAGTTAGGTAGTTAGTTAGTCGCAGTTCCAACTTCACAGCAACGGGTCGTCCCCATTATGCTCCGTTCCTGTGCCAGTGAATATCACACAAAACGCTCCCCACTGCCCAATGTGAAAAGTGGAAAAGACAGGAGTCTCGACAAACAACAGCCCGCACAAATACACTGTGCATAATGCCGCCATCAGAATAGCAATACTGTATCATCAGCATACCGAATCTCTGGTATGTCATGACCACCAATATTTAGAGCATCATATAGCTCCCTGTTTATATCATCTCTGACATTTCTCACCATATTTTAGGCGTACAGGTTAAACATACAGGGGAACAGCACACAGTCCTGGCGGACTCCTTGCTTGATGTCAAACCAATCTGATCAGGATACCAGCTGAACTAATTAAAGCGGGAGGAGAAGAAAAAATGCAAATCTATCACGCATTATTAAACAGATATGGAAATATGGTATTTGACCAAAAGATTGGAAAAGAACTATTTTCAATCCAATATCAAAAAAGGGCCACCTCAAATTATGCACCAACTATAGAACCGTTGCCCTGATCAGTCATGCAAGTAAAATTATACTAAAATCATAATGGGAAGATTTCGTAAGGAAATGGAAGAAGAGATTAATGTGCTTCAAGCTGGATGTTGACAAGAAAGAGGAATAATAGATCACATACTCATAATGTGTCTAATAATAGAGAAGTGTAGAGAATTTAATGTAAACCTATTCTCATGTTTTGTGGATTATTCAAAAACAGTGTACAACATCGTAAACGTTGGGATATCATGCGAAAAATGGACATTCCATCACACGTAGTGAGACTCATAAAAATGCTCTATCTAGACCAAAAGCAGCGGTTAGAATATTTGGCGAAACATCAGATTGGTTTAACATCAAGTAAGAAGTCCGTCAGGGCTGTGTGCTGTCCCCCTATTTGTTTAGCTTATACACCGAAAAATATAATGAGAAATGTCAGAAATGATATAACCAAGGAGTAATAGGATGCCATAAATATCGATGGTGATGAAATACAAGAGATTCGGTATGCTAATGATACAGTATTACTATCCATATCACAGAATGGTATAGAATATACCGGCCGACTGACCAGCTAGCTGACTGACTTACAGATTGACTGACTGACTGACTGACTGACTGACTGACTATCTAAATACCCTTAAAACACAGAAGCGACAAAGTATCACGTTATGTATAAGGAGGACACACTCATCTCATCTCATCTCATCTCATCATGTTCCCTTTGTACCTTGCGGTGTCGAGGTGAAGTATAAACAGTGGGAGAGTGCCCGCTTATGGGCCTCATGTATCGATATTCCCTTGGACTGTTATTTCCTGCGCCCATCGTTTACGTGGTCGGCCTCTTCCTTTGCTTCCCTCTGTTCTGTACATCATTGCTTGTTGTAGTATACTGTTAGTTGGTAACCTACTTGCATGGCCAAACCATTTGACTTGCTGCCTTCTAATAAAATCTAGTGCAGCTAAAATCCCAACTTTAGTCCTGATTTCTTCATTTCTGATCTTATCTCTTCTTGATTCATTGAGTATTCTTCTCAGGAATCTCTTTTCTGTTGTTGTGATTTTTCTTTTCTCTTTTTCTATCATTGTCCATGTTTGGCATTTGTAACATACAGTTGGTAGGAAGATTGTGTTGTAAAGTGCTTTCTTAGTAGTTATTGTTACATGTTTGTTCTTTAGTATTGGTGCCATTTGTCCAATGAGTTGGTTTGCTTTATTGCATATATTTTCGATCTCGTCTTCTGATTTGCCATGTGATGATATTTTACTTACTAGGTACTTGAAACTCTTTACATGTTTCAAGGGATGTTCGCTTAGGTGAATCTTTGTTGTTTTGTCTTCTTTAGCTATAGTCAATACCGCTGTTTTACTTGTGCTAATTTTCATGTTATGTTCCCTACACATTTCGTTTAGACTATTCATGTGGTCTTGTAATTCAGCTTCTGATTTTGCTATTAGTGCTTGGTCGTCCGTAAACAGGACGCAAGGAGGGCACACATGAAATAAATTTGCGTTATTGGAAAATATCGAAAGCTAGCCCTGCATCAGAAATAAGGAGTTCTACTTTGTGATGTTTCACATGACAGTGCATTGACATACATTTACGCCAGAAAGTCAAGCCAAAATCATGAATGAGCTCATTGCGAAATGCCAGTAATGTAATAATAAGAACACTACCGCATTTAAGGCGTATGTTTACGACGCCAGGTTTCCGCCGGATGTTTATTTCACAGCAAGCAGCACATCGTGCTTACAACCTGATGCTTAAAAAAAAAAAAAGTAAAGAACGCATTTACACTTCTTAAGTAAGATTGGACATATGATGCCAGACCCATATTTGTATAGACCTGGTGCCTTTACTTCCCGAGACATTTCATGGTACCAATGTTAGGCTGGGTCTGCGTGGTAGCCAAGGTTATTATTCCTTTACAAACCCGCTCGATCCGGATCCATAGGAATCAGCCATCAGGCGAGTGTCTAGCGACTGCTATATTGCGACTCCCACCTCGTGATATTCTGGATAATATTTAACACACTAATCTTAGATAAATATTGACCATACTTGGGGTGAACATAAATAACAAGTAAAAGTGTTACGAATTAACTTTACACGTTCATTACTTGATGCCTGCGCAGAATAGTAGGATCTAAGTGATATTTTTTTTTTAAATCACTAATGTTGAGCTCAAGGAGTGACTTAAACAAATTCCAATGAATCAAGAGATGAGAGCAAAGAACCGCTGACGCTGGATAAGACACACACTGAGAAAACCTGATGATAGTACAGAGTGTGCGGAAAGTACCACTACACTTTGTATGTAGAATAAATTTGAAAAATGAAGTACATGATGTCATCAAAACATATGTATAAGTCTGTAATGTACAATTTCTTACTTTTGTTTGAACTGTAACAGTTTGTAATGTACCATTTCATACTTTTGACTTAACAGTATACGTTCGTAATGTTAGTTAGCTAGTCAGTCAGTCAGTCAGTCAGTCAGTCAGTCAGTCAGTCAGTCAGTCAGTCAGTCAGTCAGTTAGTTGGTTAGTTAGTTAGTTAGTTAGTTAGTTAGTTAGTTAGTTAGTTAGTTAGTTAGTTAGTTAGTCGACCGATCATCCTCATTGCACATCGAACCACTCAGTCCATACGTGCTCGGATCCCCTCCTTAGCAAATCCCGCAGCATGTAGCGGATAACGACACCAGTTCTGTGTTGGCTTATAAATCTTCTTTGGCTTCCTACGTAGTGTTCTTGTTTGGCCACACCTTTTTTAATTTGCTGTTCTCGCAGTCTGACCATGGTAGTAGATTCACAGTCATCACTTGGTTCTCGCAAAAGTCTTACTTCTCTTAGATCATTCAGAATGTCAGCCATTGCCTGTCAGTCCTCAACAGTAGCCATGCATGCGAGCTTGTCAGTCCGTTCATTTCCTTGTACTCCTGCATGCCCTGGCACGAAGATAAAACTAATCTTTGCCAGCCAAGACCGCTCCATAGACAGCAACCACTCTCTTCGGATCCACCCATCTCTATCCTCTTGAGCATGCTCATTGAGTCACTAAGGAAACATGCCCTAGTGAATGTCCGTGTCTCGAGCCATGTTATTGCTTTACTTACAGCCATGACTTCCATAGTCAGGCTACTTGTGGTCTCAACAAAAGCACCAGAGTTCTCCTTCACAATTCTCCCTCCGGCCTGAGCCGTAAAGGCTCATGAGATTCTCACATGTCGGACTACCGTTTCATCTGTGTAGATGACAGCATTACCGTCTAACGAAGTCTCGAAAATCAACGCTTGTACTTCCGCCTCCACAGCAGCCGGATTTTCTTGTTTGCATTTTCTGTCGAGTTGGATGCAAACAGGAAAGGACGTATAGAAATCTATTAGCACTTGTACCCACTCCTCGCCACGTTCTAAGTCCTCAAGTGCACATATCTGTTGAAGAATGTCTTCGGCTTGACTCATCCACGACCGTCCTCTTTTTAACCTGCTGCCCTTTACCGTCCTAATTTCACTATGCAGTGGATGTTGTGTGTTTGCGTTAAATCTGAGGTAGGCACGTGCTCTGGAAATTTGTAATCTATCTTCAATGGTTGGAAAATCAAAAAAGGTAGCGCATCGCCCTGCATGCTGTATCTCTTGTACACCCAAGAATAATGCGCATAGCTTCGTTATGCATCCTTTCCATCTTTTCTGTCTGCTTACGGCTAAGAGTCAGGATCGCTATCGCATACTGAAAATCAGACATGACCAGCCCTTCGTATAGAAGACATAGATGGCGCTGCTCACACTTTGCTGACGCCACCACCCGCATCGCAGCCAAAACCCCACTTGGCCTTTGTTATCACCTGGTCTATGTGCTCATTATAAGCAAGGCTTCGATCAAAACGTATCCCCGGGTAACTCATTGCCTGCGTTCATTCCACAGTCTCTGAACCCAGACCGTTAGTGTTGGAGTGTTGACAATATGGTTGTTCAAAAGAACCATGCCACTGTTGCCTTTGTTGGGTTGACCATTGCCCCAGCTTCAGCACACCAAGTACTTATGCGTATGAATTCGGGTTGCAGTTCCACAGAAACCTGATCTCTATCCTTACCCTGACGATACACTAAAACATCGTCGGCATATGACAGTGTCCTCCCCGGTCCAGCGATCTGCTCGCTGGTGATTCTCACAGTGTAGGCGTTGAACATCACCGGAGATAATGGTAATCCCTGTGGTAGGCCAGTATATACTGTTGTTGGTTCCGAAGTCCAACTGCCACATCTGAAAACTACTTTCCGTTGGAAGAGGGCTGCGGCGATCCAACTAAGGAGGAAAGGCCTTATCTTGAGTTCAAGAAGCTGAAGCATTAAAACATCCAATGGTACTCTATTGTACGCATCCTCAAGATCAATCGATGAGAAAAGGTTTCAATGCCTGTGTGGAACCCTTCATAGACGTCATGAGCGAAAACTGCTGCATTGGTCCAGGTTTCTCTTTTTGGACGGTACACACCCAGGGTAGGTGGGAAAACACCTTGCCTCTCTAGCGGGCTTGATATTTTCCTGGCAAATAACTTCTACAGCTGCTTGCCTATTGTATTCTGCATGGTCATTACTCGACATCCCTGAATTATTGTGTGGTCTTTGCCAGGCTTCGGCAAGGGAATCATATAGCTGTGTAGCAACACATCCTTTATGTTAGCGCTCCCTGTACTGTTATTGTAAATGTCTGCTAGTTTCTCTAGCTCGTTGTCGGTACACTTATTGATGTCATCGTATCCTATGCCATCTGGCCCTGGAGCGCTGTTTTGTTTTTTGATCGTCGAAGCACAGCCTTGATTTCTTTCACTGTCACTATGTCTTCATCCGAAATGTTCTGGGCCTAGCATCTGTCTGAGATTACCTCCTTAGCAAGATTTCGGCCTCTCATGTCTGTCTGGTTGCTCTGCTCTAGAGGGCTTTTCCCGTGTTCTCGTCAGTCGTCTGCCAGATGAGGTCAGCTTTTACGTTCGTAATGTACAATTTCTTGCTTTGGGTCGTACAGTGACAGTTTGTTCTACATACAAAGTGTAGTGAAACTTTACAAACACCCAGTATAATTAGACATTCCGCTGTCTGGACACCATGGAGCGAAGAAAGTAGTGAGAGTTCTAAATCATACGGAGAAGTAAATTTTAAACAGAGTTAACAAATATGGAAGGGCATGGGGAGATCTGCATGAGTTGGCAACAGATAAAACGGCAAGCGGTCAGTAGGTTGGAGGTCTCTGCACGAGTGGGAGGATTAACCACATAGTAAGATACTTGGGTTGCGAGCCTGTTTTATTTGCTGTCATATGTAGCATTACTTGCAACCACACCCGTTTCTTCCGATATAAATGTAGTAAGAGTGGGCTTCAAATGAACACCTTGAGTGTGTGCGTATGTGTGTGTACGCGCGCGCGTGTGTGTGCGTGAGTGCGCGCGCGCGCGTGTGTGTGTTGCGTGGTGAATATATTCTGAAAAATTAAGAAACAAGTATATCATTTTTTTCGTTATAATCACCACTGCCTTCAGTGCAAGTCCTCCATCGCTGATAAAGTCCTCTGTAGAAAAATCTACTTAGGGGTCACTACTCTGTGTGCCTGAACAGTCTGTCATAGAAGAGAAGCCGTTTTGAAACAACTTCCTGCTCCACTCATACATTTTCGTGACTAACAGGCATGTGTCACCATACTGGACCTTCATTCATCAACGACTTTCTATAGGTTAAAAAAAAAAAGGGATAAAAGATCGCTGCTCCTCTTTGGTGCATATCAAAAGTGTGGCGGTCTCCTTTAAACTGTCCTTACGACGCCACCGTGTTCATCTGGAACAGTGATGTCACCTGCTTAACACTCTTGACATCCTTACCAACAATATTGACACGTTACACGACAGTGACATGGTTATTATAATTTATATCACACTTAATGGTGACTCTCGTTCGGGAGACCCGGGTTCGATCCCTCGGTAAGGTGTGGGATTTCTTTCTCTCGGGGGCAAAAAGAAAATCCTAACCTGCACAGTTCGCGGCGACTGCACTAGCCAGGCGGCTTAATTCCTCAGGCTCAAAGACCCCTCTGCCATACACCGCAAGGTACTATATTGGCAGTAAATGACAGTTTTAATCATGCTAAAAGTACCAGATACCACATTAGTTAGTACAAACGACATCCTATCCCATTCTGAGTGCAGGCAGACAGACAAATAAACAGACAGACATAAATTAGTACATAGTTGCTGAATGTATTTAATATGAGCAGCTAAGATTCAAAAATATGCAATATAATTGTGCAGAAACAATTCTGGATATTTTTCATACTGAAATGATCTACGCGCTAGCCGTGTAATACCTTTCTTCTTTTGTCTCAGACACAAATAAATAGCAGTTAAAATAGTTTACTGTTGGCGCTTATCCAACTAAAAGCAGACCATATTTGATTCTAAGCCAAGTAGACTTCCTCGAATGATGGCTAACATTTAGTTTACTTCATTATGACTAAATGGTGCAAGATTGCTGCCTCTCTACACATAAAGGAACAGTTAGAGGGATGTGGTAATGAATGGAGTGAAGAAAATGAACATGCGATTATAAATTCGCAATGAAATAATTTGCAAATTATAAGAAAAAATAAACTATAGAACTTGGTGACAACTGGCAAGATTGAGTGGAAAAAAAAACACAGGGAAGACAGAGAAGTCAATATCTGGATGGCCTGGCCACGTGGCATGGTCGAGACAACATAGAACTGATCCACGACTCTAGCGAACGTGTGAGATGGCGAAACATGACCGCCCATGCTTATCGTCATGGTACATGATGATGATGATGATGACGATGAAGGAACCTATTTGCTGGTCAATTATTCTGGTAGAGTTATGGTTAGTAAACTAGTTTGCCAGCATAGTGGTTCAAGGTTCAACCCTAGTAATCTAGGTAATTTGTTGGAACAAAGCCGGCTTCTTATAATGAGAATAATTTAGTGTGTGGGAAAGTATAGATGACCAACGTAGCAGTGATTGTTGCGGGAAGTTTGGAGCTCTCCACGCAGGAAAGGTATTCAGGACAATCAACTACACATGATGGGAGGTGTGGGAGAAGAAATAACACAGAGAAGAAAGATGGCCAAAGTAACATTTAATAATATGAACCAGTTTCTCACATCTAAGCAGTTGCAGTAAGAATTAGAGAAAAGTGCGTAAAATTGTGAAACTTGAGATTTTATCAAAGTTAATTATATTTAATTTCAGGACGTCGCTATCGACACATGTCTTGTCAAGTTTACGTTCAGTGTGTTTCCAATGCTTTCTGAACGACAAGTATTCATACCATTGTATGAACATCAACATAAGGCAGTATGCTTCCGAATCGCTCACAGCTGTGTTTCGAACGCGGTATACAGGATTGCGAATTGCGCTGTAGGTAAACTTGTAATAAAATTTGACGTGCATTAAATAATACAATTCACAAAATAAGATAACAATTACAGCAAGAACATCCTAAACACGAAGTATGATATTTGACATAAGAAAGTCAAATTCATCCTATCTCCGAAACTGTTATTGTAAATTCAAACCAAATGGACTGCAAATGTGAAGTCAATGTCCAAAGTGTGTTATACAAATTGACATTTTAATAGACCAAACACGGATATCGTGCAACGCTTGCATTCCTCGTCACCTCAACACTAATTAGATAAGACATTACTCTTTCTAATAATGTAGTCACACGATCACAAGGTGTTTTTCACTCTTGTGGCAGCTACTTTCAACTGCACTGGTAAACAGGCTTAAGTCGACATTTCTAATGGCGGTAACCAAAACTAAGTGAACGGAATCCCGACGACCTACCAGTGTAATGAGATTTGTGACCGACATTCTTTGGCCCAGCACGAAATCTGAGGATATTAGAGTCAAGTGGTGATTTTGATTAGATTTGTAACCACGAAAATTCTGTTACTCGTAGTAACGTTTCAGTTAGAGATTATGTGTTTTTTTATTCCATGTGGAATGGGGGTTGTACATTCTACTGTGTGATTTATGATTCATCCATTTGTAATATTTTTCAGTCACAGTTTCATTTAATAGATACTAGCAAAATAATCTACATATTTATCTACTTGTCTATCTATCTAACTACCTACCTACACACCCCATGTACGTACGTATGTTCATACGTACGTACCTACCTACCTGCCTATCCACTCACCCACCTACATATCTGTCTGCCTGCCTGCCCGCCTGCCTACCTACCTACCTACCTACCCTCTCACCCACCTACCTGCCTGCCTGCCTACGTACATACCTACCTGCCTACTACCTACCTAGCTATCTATAGATCTACATTATCTACATAACTATAGAGGCAATGAGCTGCTAAGATCTGCTTGTTGACAGCTACGGGGATTATATTATCATCACCGTCATCATCACTACCTACCAACCTGCCTACTTATACATACACACACATAGACACACTCTCTCACACACACACACACACACACACACACACACACACACACACACACACACACACACATGCACGCACGAACACAAACATACGAACATTCTAGGTAGTGTAGTAAAGTTTTCAAAACTTCTCCATTAATGTGAGACCTGCATATTTGTATCGCTTTTAAAAAGTGTAATCCAATGATACCTCAATAAAGTCTTACTGAAAACTAATACTGCCTTAACTAGTGTATATTTTGAAATAATGACTATTTTAACATTAGGTGGAAGATGCATGAAAAAGATTAAGAGCAGAATAGGTTAGCTGCGTTTAAGAACATGTAAATGATCAACTGCATTAAGTTACTATCATCAAATGTCAGAATGAGAGTTACGTTAGTTGCATATCCTTTAGAGGACGTCGCAGTCAACCCCAGTATTTGTTTGCTCTGTGTGATCTCTTGGCAAGTTTACGTTCAGTAGTTTGTCATTGTTTTCTGAACGACAGGCACCCATTCCATTTAATAAAAAACTAACACAATGTCGTCTGCTGCCAAATCGCCCGCATCTGTCTTTCGATCGCGATATGCGGGTTTACTAACTGCGTCCGAAACGCCTTCACCACGGATCTTGTCAAAAAGAGAGTTTTTTTAAAAAAATTAAGGTTGCATATCCCTTACAGGACGTTGCAGTCAACACAAGCATTCTTCAGCTGTTGTTGATGTACTAGGCAAGTTTTTACGTTCAGTGGTTTGCCATTGCTTTCTGAACGACCGGCTCCATACCAACACGTTATAACACAACGCGATACGGTCTGCTAAAAAGAGAGTACTGAAGTGTTATATAGAACCTGTGTTTTGTTTCTTTGTTTGACAGTGAGACACGAGATCGAAAATAGATGCAATAAAGCAAACCAACTCATTAGCTAAATGACACCAATATTAAAGAACAAACACGTATCAATAATCACTAAGAAAACACTCTACAACACAATCTTCCCTCCATCTCTATGCTACCAATGCCAAACCTGGACAATGACAGAAAAAGAGAATAGAAAAGTCACAACAACAGAAATGAGATTCCTGAGAAGAATACTAGACTTATAATGAAGAGAGAAAATCAGAAGTGAAGAAATCATGATTAAAATGGTTTGGCCATGTAACTTGGTTACAAACTAACAGCATACCACAACAAGAAATGATCTACAGACCAACTGGAATCAGAAAAAAGAGGCCGACTACGTAAACGATGGACGGAGGGAATCAAGAGTCCATGGAAATCTCGAAACATGAAGCCCATAATCGGGCACTATCCTGCTGTTAATACTTCATACCTCGACACCGCAAAGTACAAGAGAACAAGATGAGATGAGATGAGACAAGATGAGTTTGACAGGGAATTATGGAACGCGAATGAATCAACTAGTTTACTAGGAGGAGCCTGGAAAACACGGAGGTGACCCTGAGACGAATACCTTGGACTGCCAGAATAATTTACAACTATTGCAAGGAAAAGACTGATCAAAATAGAACACTATATTCAACTATAAGGGAAAGAGAAACAGCATTCTTTGGTCATATAATGAGAAAAGAGGTCTTGAAAACATAGTGACCACTGAAGAGACCAACGCTGGCAGAGAGTTGAGTTGAGCTGAGCTAAGAACCGACAACATTGCACTCAGGACATTCCCATACGCGCTCCGCCCCTCGTTCAACAGCCAGTGAAGAGCCATAATACTAATCGTTCCCACCGCTATCTGATTGAAAGTTCTCCTGGTCTTCTCTATCAGTTTTTAGAGTTTTCGAGAACCCCTGCTGATCTCCCACAGGATAATAGAATATAGAATACGGGTTCTCACTCTGTATCCAGCCTTCTCCACCTGGTCCGCTAGCAGAGATAGAGGCAGACGGAGAGAAGTGTTGCTGGATGGACTGAAACGGTGACATGGCGGAATATCATCAATAGAGTTCATCTAACACACCGGACCGAGATCTGTGGAGAAGCTGTGACATAATAGTCATCATCATTCTACAGTAAGTCAACAATTGCACACTGAGCAGAGGAAATGGTACACTTTATGCACAAGATAACACATAACACCAACTTGACACCGAAGATGGACACATGCCAGCTATATTTATGATTAACAGCGTCTACACTAGAGAGAATCATTGGTCAACCCGATCAAGTGATTGAAACACAGGCCCTTCGTCGGCGTTCAATTCGAGACCGCGCACTTCTCCTAACAAGATTCTAGAAGACGGTCCAGTCTCTTAGTGATGGCCCGGTTTTTCAAAAATTTGTGTAGTTAGGCCTGAATTCGAGTGGTGATCTTGGTGGCAGAAATAGAAGAGCGATGTTCCCAATACTTGAGAAAGTGAGACAACTCAGGCATCTACCAGAGCAAGGGCAGCCTTCAGCTTGACTTGACTAGCAGGTAACTGAAACGGATCCACCAACCCATGGACCCAGGCTCAACCCAGTCTCATTGCTCAGAGGTGACAATTTCTTCTACAAAAACAAATACCACTATCCAGGAGAACAGAACGCAGAAGAGGCCAAAAACATATCAGGCATTGTTAAAATTTTGTGTTTTCAGGAAAATGAACATTGGACAATTCTTTTTTTCCACAGTGATCAGACAATTGTAGTCCTACATATAAAAATTGATTGTGTGAAAAATGACAATGGGAGGGCATATACTCATGATTGTAATAACTACTAAACATGCATGATAATATCACATGTGATGTGCTTTCTGAAGCCAAAATCAGGCACAGTCAATAAACACACTAACAGTAGCTATTTCTCTACTTTATTTCCACTTCAAATGTTTGTTTAAAAACTGTTTGTAAACAAGTTGTTCTTTGTGTGGAATTAAATAATTAACACAATTGCTAAACAAAATGGGAAATGAAAGGGAGAGGGATGACATCTATTGAAAAGAAGCTGATCTCTATTTTCCTGCAGCTACTCAAGATCTATGCTATTTCTTCACTTAATCCTGTTTTCATGTTGATAAAGTCATTTCAGACTATTCACAGACTGTAAGGGGGTTCAAGAGCTAATAGGATTCTTAGGAAAAGCATATTCTTATCTTGTATCACTATCTTCAACGGGGCCACCACCTAGACAAAACAAAAGCTCGAGTCTGAGATATTCAAGGTTCACATTCTTGACTATTGAACATTAGAGGAGAATGGGGCCCAGTTTCTATGAGTAGAATATGGATGAAGCACACAAGTGATCCTCATTCCAATCGTAATATAAGACAGAAGCGTAACGCCTACGCCTGTAGCATGACACATGATGCTGATAATAATGACCATACACATGGAATGTATTTACTTTGTGTATGCCATTCATCATTGCCAGTTGAGTCGACGCTGACATGACCTCCGACCACTCCCTATTGTCCGCACTAATATATATATATATATATATATATATATATATATATATATATATATATATATATATATATATATATATATATATATATATATGAGTCATTCTCACTGTTTGTTCCATAGAAGTATGCAATGTAAAGGATTTCAATCTTGTATTATAGTTCAGAAAGCAAATGTAAACTTTTTTTTTTTTTTAGCAAATCCTTTACAGGACTTAGCTGTCAACAGCAGCATCTTTCATCTGTATGTTGATCTCATGGCAAGATTACGCTCAGTAGTTTGCCATTGCTTTCTGAGAAATGTAAACTACTAAACGTAATATTGCCTAATAAATCACAAAGAGAGAACATGGGCTGGATGTGATTGCAACGTACAGAAAGGACATGCAATCCGAGTTTACGTTCACGACCTTAAATGGAACTATTCTAGTTAGTTGCATATCCCTAACAGGACGCAGCAATCAACTCCATAATTTCTGACTGTTTCTGGTTTCTTGGCAAGTTTACGTTCAGTAGTTGACTATTGCTTTATGAACGACCAGCACGCATACTATTTTATGAAAACCAGCATGTGTGGTAATTATCGATCTCCCACACACTTTCTCTGTATCTCTGGGAAAGAACTCAGTACATGCCACGGAAAGTCGGTGCAGTCATACAATCTGGTTCAGTAGTTGACTATTGCTTTATGAACGACCAGCACGCATACTATTTTATGAAAACCAGCATGTGTGGTAATTATCGATCTCCCACACACTTTCTCTGTATCTCTGGGAAAGAACTCAGTACATGCCACGGAAAGTCGGTGCAGTCATGCAATCTGGTTTACAACAGTTCGCCATAACAGTCCTTGACAACGGAACTATCCGGATTTTCTGATAGGGGAAATAAATCTGCTTCCGCTTCTCTTAGGCTGGATATTACCGTTGTCTGTCTGAAGTCTGAGCGATCGTCAAGTTTGAAAACCAAAGTTTCTCACTGATAAAATTTCCAGTCCAAACCATATTTCCTGTGAGTCAGAGTGTCTTGTCGTCTTACGTATCATCTTCTGCGTCTTCTTCATTTCTTTTTCCAGGGGACAGAATCACACCTAGTTATGCACCTCAAAGGTCAGTGTGTCTGACTGTAGCATGCATTTACTCTAAAGTAGCAGGTCCTTCGTTGAACCTCCTCTAGACATATTCTATCAAAGATAACGGGCCGACGTGGGGAGTTGAGTTGAGTTAAGAACCGACATCACTGCGTTCAGGACATTCCCATTCGTGCTCTGCCCCTCCCTCATTCAACAGCCAGCGAAGAGTCACACTACTAATCGTTCCCACCGCTATCTGATAAAAAGTTTTCCTGGTCTTCCCTTTCACATTTGAGATTCTTCCATAACCCATGCCGATCCCCCGCAATTTCATTCTTTCCACGCATGGGTTCTCAATCTGTTTCCCCGCCTTCTCCACCTGGTCCCACAAGCGAAACCTCCCCCCCCCTCCCCCTTGTCCAATCGCAATCTACCACCAAGAAGTACATTCATTCCCTGCTAGCCTATCAGCCTGTTTATTCCCCCGCACCCCCACATGGCCAGGATCCATACAATTCTCGCAATCTGTGACCTCTGAAGCGACGATAGCCAATTCAGACGAAACATTCCTTTCTTCACCTATCTAAGCATCCGTATGAATACAATGTGTGTTGCAGCAGTCTCTTCCAGCCAATGGAATGCCGCTGTTACTGCTTCCACCTCCATCCTCATGCTGGAGGTCGTAGACTCATATGCCAGACTCTACTTTTTCAAGACACGTCCCTTAGCCTTTGCAATAAAACCCAAACGGCTACGTCTGTTTCTCACCACTAAACCATCGGTGTAGATGACTATGTCACCTTGATCTGTATGAGTCTGGATCAGTTGTTGCACTTCAAACTCAATGCCCATTCTATGCACTCACGACCCAGTGTAACTGTTACATTGTGCCAGTCCGTCATGTCTTCCGGAAATTCAACCCACTCTTTTTCACGATTGATGGTCTCTGGATCCCACACCTGGCGTATAGAAAGTTCTGCCTGTGCCATCCAGGACCTACCTCGTCTTAGTCTATGACTCTTGACTATATCCATGCCCACAACGCCGCCATCAGACGAGAACGTTTCAGCACGTGATACCTCTTAGCATCACGGACCTCTGAGCCGTTGCTTCTCTTTTTTTAACGTTGTTAACATATTAAATGGCAGAGAGAGGTACCAGTAGATCATTGCTAACTACTTACACTTTAATAGCTATGGTGAGTTGTGAAAACCAGAACTGTATGGACTCAACGAGGCGTAACCTGAATTCGATTACAGCTTGATACAGAGAAGAAGTTAGGATGATAGCTATTTCTTCTTCTTTATATGTCCTTTATCTTCTATTTCCGGCTCCGAGGCAAAGGTGTTACAGACACAGTTCGAAATCCCTCATACCGCTTTCGAAACACAGCTGCAGGCGCCTTCCGTTGGTTTTTATAAAATGGTATGAGTGCCGGTCGTTCAGAAAGCAATGGTAAACTACCGAACGTAAACTTGCCAAGAAATCACAAACCGCCAAAAAATGCTGGGGTTAACTACTACGCCCTATAAAGGGTATGCAACTATCTAACTGTGATCTTCCATTGGAGCATACTCTGTCATTCAACTCACGTCAAAAAGGCCTTTTTGCTATCTCCTACAGCTCGCCCGAGGTCCTCCTCATATTACTCATCTGCATCTTTAATTCTCTTCACCGTGTGTTTTCAGGTTTTCAGAAGCAGCAGTAGCAGCAGAAGAAGAAGAAGAAAAAGAAGAAGAAGAAGAAGTAGTAGTAGTAGTAGTAGTAGTAGTAGTAGTAGTAGTAGTAGTAGTAGTAGTAGTAGTAGTAGTAGTAGTAGTAGTAGTAGATGAAGTAGTAGTAGTAGTAGTAGTAGTAGTAGTAGTAGTAGTAGTAGTAGTAGTAGTAGTAGTAGTAGTAGTAGTAGTAGTAGTAGTTGTTGTTGTTGTTGTTGTTGTTATTGTAATAGTAGTAGTAAAATTGTTTGCATATCCTTTACAGGACATTGCTGTCAACATCAGCATCTTTCAGCTGATTGTTGATTTCTTGGCAAGATTACGCTTAGTAGTGTGCCATTGCTTTCTGAGCGGCCGGCTCATATACCCCGTAAGTTACCGACGCGATTCGAACCACTGCTGATTCTCGTAGTAGTAGAAAATGAAGAAGAAGAAGAAGAAGAAGAAGAAGAAGAAGAAGAAGAAGAAGAAGAAGAAGAAGAAGAAGAAGAAGATGATGCTGATGATGATGATGATGATGATGATGATGATGATGATGATGATGATGATGATGATGATGTTGAAGAAGATGATGAAGAAGAAGTACTTTATGTATCACGGCCTATGTGCATGTAAAATAACTTACCTATGTCGTATAGCAAGAAACAGAGAAATATTCCGAGGAGCTGGTTGAGGGCAGTCATCTCGTCAGTTGTGTGTTGGTCATCTCAGCTTCATTGAATGTGAACGAGATCTCTGTTTTACCTGGAAGAATAAATGCAACATATATTAAAGTTAATTATACTAATATAAAAATTGTTTACCTATCCAACAAAAAGAGTAGTGCCATAGCGAATACTGCCGTAGTTCTTTATAGCGTTAGGCGTTCACAAATTCTAGCTACAAGACACGAGCTGGGGCGACCAGCTCCCGTCTTTAATGTCTTTCCTACTTTAAAATTATCAGAACATTTCAAAAGTTGTATGGTACCAACTTTATAAAGCTGGATCAGCCCCAGAGCCGTATTTATGTGAAAATATAAACCTGCCGCTCCTGTTAATTGGACCCGGACGGCTGTCTTAACAAACACAAGCACTAATCACTTTGCCAACGAGACCCTATTTCCCTAATAAAGTGTTTTAAAATTATGTTGGGAAATCATAGTAATTAAACGTTGGTGTCAGCAGTCATCTTGGCTCCAGCTGGCAGTCTGGAACTTGTTACATTCTTTATCTATTGACCTCAAATGAATATGTGACATTCTTTATTCTATGGACCTTGGATTAACATATTACATTCTTAATTCTATTGATCTTGAATGAACATACTAAATTCTTTATTCTATTGACCTTGAATGAACATGTTACATTCTTTATTTTACTGACCTTGGATTAACATGTTACATTCTTTATTCTATCGACCTTAATAAACATGTTACATTCTTTATTCTATTGACCTTGCTTGAACATGCTACATTCTATTGAAATGGAATGAACATATTACATTCATTATCCTATTAACCTTGAGCGAACATGTTACATTCTTTATTTTATTAACCTTGAGCGAGCATGTTGCATTCTTTATTCTGTTAACCAAAGAGATCTGAAATATGTTACATTCTCTATTATGTTAATTAGATAACTCCTGAAATATGTTAATTTTCTATTCTATTAACTAAAGAGATCTCCTCGAGCATATTACATTTTAAAAAAAACTGTTGACTTTAGAGATCTTCTGAAACATGTTACCTTCTTTAGTCTATTAACTTAAGCGATCTCCTGAAATATATTAAATTCTATACCTTATTAATCAAAGATATATCAAAGAGCATGATGCTTTATCTATTTAATTAACAAATGATATCTCCTGGAGCATGTAACATTCTCTATTCTATTAAACATTGAGATTTCCTGGATGTAACATTCTGTATTCTATTAAACATTAAGATCTCCTGGAGCATGTTACATTCTCTGTTCTATTAATCATTGAGATCTCCTGGAGCATGTAACATTCTCTATTCTATTAACCATTGGGATTTCCAAGATGTAACATTCTCTGATCTATTAACCATTGAGATCTCTTGGGCCATATAACATTCTCTATTCTATTAACCACTGAGATCTTCTGGAGCATGTAACATTCTCTATTCTATTAACCATTGAGTTCTCTTGAGCCGTATAACATTCTCTATTCTATGAACCATTGAGATCTCCTGGAGTATGTTACGTTCTCTATTCTATTAACCATGGGGATCTCCTGGAGCATGTTACGCTATCTATTCTATCAACCATGGAGATCTCCTGGAGCATGTTACATTCTCTATTCTATTAACCAAAGTGACATCAGTTCAGTTCAGTTCAGTCGCGGTTCCAACACCACAGCAACGGGTCGTCCTTATTATGCTCCGTTCCTGTGCCAGTGAATATCACATAAAATGTTCCTCACTGCCCCATATGAAAAGTCGAAAAGACAGGAGCCTCGACAAACAACCAACAGCCCGCTCGGGCACACTGGGCATAATGCCGCCACCAGAATGTCACCACAAAAGTCCTCCACGAAACATATCGTTCATCCTTGATGGAAGTGGCGGTAACCTTCCCAACCAGATGTCACCTACAAAGTCTCGATATTTCTAGATGTTGGTGTTTCGTTTCTATATGTTTTCTAGCCAGTAACGCCATTTTATCTCCGAAATGCATATCCCGCAACAAAACAACCTCGGACAGATGTAAAAACCTTCACTGTATATAATGCCTTCTCCAGAATGCCAACACAAAAGTCCTCTACAAAACATGCAGTTCATCCTTGATGGAAGCGGCAGTCACTATCCCTACCGGGTGTTAGCCTACAAAGTCTCGATATTTCTAGATGTTTTTGTTCCGTTTATTGATGTTTTCTAGCCTGCCACGCCATTTTTTCTCCGAAATGTAGTTCACGCAACAAAACAACCACGAACAGATGTAAAAGAAAACAAAAACATTTCACTGTACATAATGCCATTGCCAGAATGTCAACACAAAAGTCATCTACAAAAATACAGTTTATCATCGATGGAAACGGCAGTCATCAGAAAACAAGGCAAAAAACGGGTCACTTCTGCGTCACAACCAGCCGACATGCATGCAGATATTCCTAGATGTTGTTGTTCCGTTTCTAGATGTTTTATAGCCAGCTAAGCAATTTTTCGAGCATGCAGTTCACGCCAACACCTCGGACATATTTTTAAAAACTTTTCACTATACATAATGCCGTCTCCAGAATGCCAAAACAACAGTCCTCCACGAAACACAGTTCAAAGTCAAATTATTGATTGATTGATTGATTGATTTATGAACCGACATCACAGCATTCGGGGCATTTCCATAAGCGCTTCGCCCCCATCCTCAGCAGCCAGCGAAGAGTTCCAACACTAATAGTTCCAGTAGCAATCTGATTGTATGTCCGTCTCGCCTTTCCTCTGAGCTTCGAACGTCGACCAGATCCCCTCGTCACACCTCGCTGCCTCATTCTTACCAGACTATGGTGATCCATTTGCTCCTCCGAGGTGTACACGTGCTCCCACAAGACCGCAACCACGTCCGCTTTGTCATGCATCAATACTCATCGTCAAATGAAGCGGCAGACAACCAGAAGACCAGCAGCCACACATTTCTGCATAAGGCACAAAAACCGGTCAATTTTGGGACATAACCAGCCGCCATTGCTCTGAACATGCAGTTCACGCTCCACAAACACGGGCAGAGTTAAAAGAATTTCACACGAAATTCACAGCTCACAGCTTCGCGCCACGTACTCAACTGAATAGCAGGGCGACGGAACCATAAACTACCAGTTCAACATGAGGAAAATGCGAGTGCAAACAGTGACCACGAGCATTAAACACTCCAGAGGCCTTAACCGTTTCACTGCCTATCCTCCATGTTCGTGACCGCCAAGTGACCTCCCTTAAGATTAATGTTCTTTATTAACTACTGCCGACGTATTCATTCAGTAACTTGTGTCTAGACCGAATAGAAGGACTAGAATGTGGGTGTAACTGAATACTAATTCGGAGTTTAGAGACTGAACTAGACAGATTCTGGTGAATTAAGAAGTTAGGAAACAAAGCTGGCGCTGCACGAGACACACATTTATAAACCTAGATAATGGTCTAATTAGAAATTCCTTTGTCTGGAAATAAGAGGACAAACGAAATTAGAGAGAGAGAGAGAGAGAGAGAGAGAGAGAGAGAGAGAGTGAGAGAGAGAGAGAGAGAGAAGAGAGAAAGAAAGGCAGCAAAAAGAGAGATATCGAACGCAAGAAAGAGAGTGGGAAAGAAAGAGAGAGAGAAAAAGAAAGAGAGAGAAAAAGGGAGAGAAAGAGAGAGAGAGAAAAAGAGATAGAGGGAAAGAGAGAGACAGAAATAAAGCGATAGAAAGAGAGGGAGAAAGAGAGTAACAGAAAGAGAAAGAAAAAAAGAGAAAGAAAAATAGAGAGAAAGAGAGAGAAATGGAGAGAGAAAGATAGAGACAAAGAGAGAGAGAGAGAGAGAGAGAGACTAAGAGAGAAAGAGAGACACAGAGAATAAGAGTGGGAAGAAGAGAGAGACAGAGAAAGAGGCTGAGAGAGACAAAGATCGAAAGAAAAATAAAGAAAGAGAGTGAGAGTGAAAGAGAAAGAGAGAGTGAGAGACCATAAACACACGGAGAAGAGGATAAGAGATGACAGAGATGGATAATATGGCGGGACATAGAGGAGCCTGTTAAATATTAGCATATTACATGACGTCTTGGTATCAATTGGCTGAGGCTGTATGCTCCTACCGGGGATAAGGACATAAACAGAAGAAGAAGCAGGGGAACATATTTTCATCTATGAGTCCTAGAGTTTCTTCCGAGGTGACTGACTATACCAGTGGTTCACAACTGGTGGGGAACACCCCCCCCCCCCCAGGCAGGAATTTTAGGGTTTCCAGGGGGGGGGGGGGAATTAAGATTATTTCAAGATCGCATTAATACAAGAACCAGTTACTTGATATTGTTTTTCCCTCTAAATTTTACGGTTCTGTACTTCTCGCCCTAATAAAATTCGTTTTATAACGTAAGTAGAAACGGAAATCACGTTTTATATAGATCTAGACTTGTTCTAGTATGTGTTATTAAATTTTTATGTATACTGTGTAAGGGTGGGGGTGGGGGGATTTATAGGGAGGAAATTTGAAAAGGGGGGGGGGGGGTGACGTTCTGAACATATGATAAAGGGGGGCATGGGACTAAAAAGGTTGAGAACCACTGGACTAGACCTATCTGAGCCGGTACATGTCTGTTGCAAGCAGGGAAGAGTTAACTGTCAATCAGTATAAGGGGAACTCACTTTTATTTTTATTTATCTATGACGGGCCTCCATGTAGCTTTCTGCATTCTAAGTTGATCGATTTATGGCACACCTTCATCTGCCTTAATCCATTCTAAATTGTTCTATACATGGCACGCCTCCATCTACCTTCATCCATTCTAAATTATCCCATTAATAGCACACCTCATCTACCTTCATCCATTCTAAATTGTTCCATATATGGCACAACTCCATCTACCTTCATCCATTCTAAATTGTTCCAAATATGGCACTCCCCATTTACATTCATCCATTCTAAATCGTTCCATATATGACGCGCCTCCATCTACCTTCATCCATTCTAAATTGTTCCAAATATAGCTCTCCCCCGTTTACATTCATCCATTCTAAATTGTTCCATATATGACACGACTCCTCCTACCTTCATCCATTCTAAATTGTTCCAAATTTGACACGCTTCCATTACCTTCACCCATTCCAAATTATCCCATTAGTGGCACAAATCCATCTACCTTTACCCATTCTAAACTGCTCCGTATGTGGCACACCTCCATCTACCTTTATCCATTCTAAATTGCTCCATATATGGCACGCCGTCATCTACCTTCATCCATTCTAAATTGCTCCATATGTGGCTCACCTCCATCTACCTTCATCCATTCTAAATTGCTCCATATGTGGCACATCTCCATCCATTCTAAATTGCTCCATAAATGGCACGCCTCCATCTACCTTCATCCATTCTAAATTGCTCCATATGTGGCACACCTCCGTCTACCTTCATCCATTCCAAATTATCCCATTAATGGCACACCTCCATCTACCTTCATCGATTCTATGACACAATTCTGCACTGGGATTTTCAGGATGTTTGTATCACTTTTTTTTAGTTCACAAGGATAAAAAAAAAAATAGTTGCATTTCCTCCAGCATTTTTTTTGGCTGTTTGTGATTCCTCCGCATGTTTACTTTCAGTAGTTTGTCATTGGTTTCTAAACAACCGGCACTTATTCCACTGTATGGAAACCAACGCAAGACGGTCTGCTGCAAAATCATCTACATCTGTGTTTCGAACGCGGTATGCAGGATTACGAATTGCGTCCGTAACCCCTTCGCCACAGATAAAGGACAACTCTAAAGGGATAGTTGACCACGAATCATCAATGACAGGAGCATTCCGTACGTGTGTACTCATCATGTATCAGGTTATTTGCAGAACGGTGCACCTATTATACCCACCGATAAGATTCTCGATCCTTTAACAATTCCTATTTCTCTTGGATTTCCACTCCTACAGTGTCTTCAGTGTCCTGTATCCATTTTCGTGCTGGTTGATCAAAACCTCTTCTTCCAGGAATCAGGCCTTTCATCGTTTCTCATAGTACTGTGACGTCTAATATCATCATCATCAAGTGCTATGCCAGCTGGCGTAGGCGGTCATGACTTTCCACCGATCTCGGTCTTTGGTTTTCTAGATCAACTCTGCTGATGATATCCCCCATGCCACCGTCTCAATCCATCTAGACGTCCAGACGTCTAGTATAGCTAGATTATTTCAGGTTCCCAGATATGATGTTGTTCATGGATCAACCTGCTGATGCTTGCTTGCTTGCTTGCTTGCTTGCTTGCTTGTGTTCGTTGGCTTGAGCTCCAACGCGAAGTCCTGTATGTCGGATGAAGGCATCCTGTTGTCCAACATCAGTGTGATGTCATACAGGACCTGAGTTTTGCGTGAGTATCCGTTGTCCCATGTCTGGCTTATTGGTGTGCAGACTGGTGGTTCCTCGCCGTCCAGGCAGACACTCTCCGACTTCGGAGGAATCGGCGATCCTATTGACTTCAGCCAGGACCCCGAAGGGACCTGTTGCCCAGGACGCTCGACGTGGACGCGTCAATAGGTCTTGGCCAGTATATAACCCGGCCCTGGTGCCTTGTAAACACCTCTGCGTCCCAACCTGCTGATGGTATTCCTCCATGCCACAGTCTTAATCCACCCAGACGTCCAACATAGCTAGATTATTTCAGGTTCCCAGATATGATGCTGTTCATGGATCAACCCTGCTGATGATATTCCTCCATGCCACAGTCTTAATCCACCTAGACGTCCAGTCGTCTAACATAGCTTGATTATTTATGGTTCCCTGATATTATGCTGTTCGCGGACCAGTTTTACACGTGTTACTGTCAATGACTATTAAAATACTTAGCCATCATAGTTTTCCCAACGACTGTATTAAGATTGTTCATTGAATTTGGAAGTTTATTATCACCGATGGACTTGATGGATTCTTCTGTATTTAACTCCTTTACATGGGAGTAACTGCGGCAATGTGATTACCGCGCTTGCCTCGCGCTGCGAAGGTCGGGGGTTCGATTCCGGGCTACGCGTTTGGTTCACGAGTGCAATTTTCTCAGAGGGTGGTCGTCGCTACAGCTGCGGAGTTCGTACTGTGTGCGACGCTTTCTCTGCAGGCCACACTGCTGAAAGAGACCGAGACATATGAAATAAATCCCGGTGCAATGAAGCCGATTCTCTTACCTTTGAAACCATGTTTGTCCATCTTCCCGACGAATGCCTTCTTTGTGCATTAAAACTTGCTGATTAAAACATATGTTACAGCGCTATTAATGTACTAAATTTAAACTGCTGAAGCGCCTTCCACATTGTTTTGCTTTTCTATTGCACTGTTGATGCACCTAAAGATCAAGCCAAATCATCCCCACGAGGTCTCATTTCATTTATCTTGCCTGACGAAACACTTCCGGAACCGTTCTATTTTGGTTATATTTCCAAACACAGCTATCTCCCCAAATCGTGCATCCTAACACCTATATACTGTTTTTTTCAATCAATCATGTGCCATGCCGGAAAGCGTGGGCGGTCATGACTCGCCATTTCACTCGATCACCAGTGTCGTGGATCAGCTCAGTGTTCCTGTCTCGTCCATGCCATGTGGCCAAGCCATCCAGGTATTTTCCTCTCGGTCTGCCTCTTGGTCTGTTTCCTTCGATCTTGCCAGTTGTCACCAAGTTCTCCAATCCATTTCTTCTCATAGCATGTCCAAAAAATTTTGACTGTCTACGTCTAATCTCTCTAATCAGTTTACGATGTTCATTTGTCTCCTGTAGTACTTGGTCATTGGTTTTTCTGTCTGTCCATGGTATTCTTTGCATTCTCCTCAGAAACCACATTTCTGCAGCCATCAGATGTTTTTCAGCTTGACTGCCCATTGTCCAAGTTTCACATCCATACAAAAGAATAGGCTCTATGTATCCCCTCAACACTCTTTTTCTCGTTTCAATTGACATATTTTTATTGGTCAGAATGTTTTTCATCTTGCTAAAGGCTACTTTCGCCATGGCGATTCTTGTCCTAATTTCTTCAAGGCATCTCCCATCAGATGTTATGACTGTTCCAAGACAGTCTTTAAGCGAATCATGATATACTAGGCACTTTTAAAGAGGTAGTTTGCCGTTGCTTTCCTCTATGGCAGTGACCGTACTGGTCGGATACCACAGCCATTGACTCAAGAAGAGCTCTTCTGCCTGCCGTCGTGAATTTGAGACCATGACCAACGAATATCTGTCGGCTGCCCTCAAATTTCATCCACCACCTGCCTTCCGTGGCTTCTTTTGAAAACTTCCAATAAAAGAGCACAAAATAACATCACATAATCCACAGGAAAACACTATTCGCTGCAAATCCATAGGAAATCACTCGAAATCCAAAGAAAAACACTAAATAGCGCCCCCCGAAAAGTACGCGTCATCCTGCCGCCATTGTACCGGAAGTAAACTGTTTTTTACCCGCTCGTAATTTCGTTTTGCTGCAGACGGTCAAGTGTTAGTGTGTCGCTAGCACGCTAGATACTTGTGTTGAAGTGTTAGTGTGTCGCTAGCACGCTAGATACTTGTGTTGGGGCATACACATGTCGCACGTCCCTTGCAGGACGTCGTGATCAACTACAGTTTGATGTTCTAGGCAATATTATACTAATACGTTCCCTATTTTGCCATTGCTTTCTGAACGAGAGGTCAACGGTTTAGTTCTACTGATCGGTGTGAAGAATGAACCCAATACCCTGCTGTTAGCCTAGTGCGTTATACCTCCCGTCCACACTGTTCTCTTACTGGGGCATATCTCGAGGTTTTAACTAAGATACGATGGTGGAAAGACCAATTTCTCAAGCTGTCGCCAAGCGGTGGTGAAGTTTAGGGGTTCTTAATCACATTTAACCTCCGCTAGACCAAACAAACATAGTCCTTAATTTGTGTATGTACAGTTGATGCTGGACTGTGCAGGAGCAATGAAATCCGTTTTCCACTCTCATATTCCTGTTCTGATACGAAACGTGAATTATTTAACATATTTGTTATAATCACGTGCCCTGCCAACTGACACAGGCGTGCATTGCTCTCCACAGATTTAGGTTCTTGGTATTCTAGATAATCTCTGCTGATTTTCTTCCATGCCGCCGTCTTAGTCCAACTAGCATTATTTCTCTTGGTCTGCCTCTTTCCCCACTGATCTTCCCTGTTGTCATGATGTTCTCCAATGCCTATCTTCTCACCACATGACTAAAATGATGTTTGTCTCTTTGTTACAGTCGTATATAATGTTCTACTTTCACTAGCTCCTACCAGACAATCGTGGTCAGTTACTCTGGCAGTCCAAAGTGTTCGCAACAGTTGTACCATAAGAAACCATTGGGAGGGGAAAACATCTATCAGAAAAATTAGAGAAACAACATATATCCAGTGAGCATCTAGCGCTAGAAGTACATTGTAAGAAAACATTTCCACGAAGAAAACAATACCACACACATGTATTGACTGCTCTACATGCTTTTATGTGAAAAATAAATCAGTCATAAAGACATCACCCTCCCCCTTTTCATTTGTGTGTGTGTGTGTGTGTGTATGTGTGTGTGTCCTGTATATATATATATATATATATAGTGCGTCCAGTGCCTCGAAGGCTGGCGTGGGCGATATTATAACATAAGATGATACAGATGGAAGATGCACAACAGAGATTAAGAACAAAATACGGCAAGCAAAGGCTGCATTCCAGAAAATGAAAAGTATCTTATGGAATAAATCACTATCAGTGAATGTAAGAAAGAGAGTGCTGAAATCCTACATGGAATATGTTTTGCTGTAAGGCAGTGAATCTTGCAGCGTAAATGAACAAATTAGGAAGAATTTGCAAGCAACAGAGATGTGGTTTTTGTGACTAATGTTAGGAATTTCTTGGGTTTTTAGAGTAACTAACAACGATTGCCTGAAAGAGGCTAATGAAACTAGAACATGAAAAAGAGAGAAACAGCTTCTTCGGTCATGTGATGAGAAGGAAGGAATTGGAAAGCATGGTGACAACTGGAAAGATCAGTGGGAAAAGAGGCAGAAATAGACCCAGAGTAGTGAGACTGTATGGACTGACAGTGTGGCATGCAGAAAAATCATCAATAGAGTTGATTCAGAACACGAAAGACCCAGATCCGTGGAGAGACATGAACGTATACACCAACTGGCAGGGCACTTGATGATGATATTCATATATATGAACATTTTTAATAGTTATAACTCGTGTTTTGGCAACAGACAGCGTCTATACTACTGTTGATCCGATTGGTCGGCCCTTTCAAATGTAAAGGGGAACAGACAGGGTTGCGTTATCTCATTAGGCATCTTTTCCTTGTAATAAGGTTTATAAGCGATACAACAAGCGGGAACGTTGGGGAGCTAAGTACAAATAATCTGCTTAATGTTGATGTCATAGTACTGTTAGCAAGGAAAGCCACGAAATGTAATTGGGAAGCTGGATGGAGGGAAAGACACACACATATACACACATGTACACATAAACACTTACGCATACACATATAAACACATACACACATAATCACATAAACCTATAAACACGCACACACATATACACAAAACGACACGCACACACATACAAACGAACGTTTCGACAAGTCTTTATCACAAACCACTATATAATACATAGCTGCGAGGTCAGCATGGCCGCGGAATAGGACCCCTCGTTCTTAAACTTCCGGTGTAGTAATACCGAGGCAGCAGTTTCAACTCATACAGCTCAGTTGATCTAAAATGTTACTTGTAATTCCTTGACAAAGGAAGGAAAATTACAAGTACCTCAGAAGTCCGAGTGGGTTCAGGCGAAGGACACTGGTAAAAGGGAAAACTAATCCACATGCAAAAGCCAATAAAGTGTTACTATAATTAGTATAATTACAATGGATACAGAGAGAGCAAAATCGATCAAAGGACTGTATCAGACAGTGTTACTAGTGAAGTTGAGTGGAAGACCTTTTGATGTCAACGTCATACAAGTTTATGCACCAACAGCAGACAGTAGTGATGACAGCATTAATTAATTTTAAATTTTTTTTAGAGAAAGCCTTTAAGAAATGCAAGAATTCTGAAGTAAATATCATAATGGGTGACTTGAATGCCAAAGTTAGAAATCAACAAGACGGATACATAGTAGGCAAGTATGGACTAGGGCAGGGGTGGGCAAACTATTTGTGCGTAGGGCCGCATTGATAAATGTAAAGCTATTGGCGGGCCGCATATATATATATATATATATATATATATATATATATATATATATATATATATATATATATATATATATATATGGGGGGGGGGGCTGAGTGGTCTCGAGGTATGGTGTCCGCCTCGAGTGCTGGAGGCCCCCGGTTCAGGCCCCGGTGAGGACCGGGATTCATTTAATAAATCCACCTGGACTTCCAGTAATAAAATGTCCCCTGGTCTCTGGGTAGTGAGATCGGACGCCCGTGTGTATTGTTGCGTACGTAAAAAATCCCTTGGCAGTTGGAAATCGAAAAAGAGTAGCCTAACGGCGCTGCCCGGGCCAAATTTCGAGTTAAATATCTACTCAAGTATTTCAGGATTCTCGCCGATGCAACGGAGTTCGTGCATTGAGCTGAGTTTCTCCAGACTCAGGTTTGAGTTAGGAGGAAAACGGAGAACTTATGGGTTAAACTGTGTGCCGTGATGTTGATCCAACGAATAAACTAAACTAAACACACACACATATATATATATATATATATATATATATATATATATATATATATATATATATATATATATATATATATATATATATAATGTCCATTTTGTTTACAGCAACCTATCACAATAAGTAATTATTAATTATTTATAGGTTACTAGCTGACCCGGCCCGGCTTCGCCCAGTCCTTGGCGGGGAGCATCTCATTTAATTCATATAAGTAGTCATATAAGCTCACGTTCCCGTTACCGACTGTCTGTCTGTCTGTCTGACCCGGCATCGCCCAGTCCTTGGTGGGGAGCATCTCATTTAATTCATATAAGTAGTCATATAAGTTCCCGTTCCCGTTACCGACTATCTGTCTGTCTGTCTGTCTGTCTGTCTGTCCGTCCGTCCCTCTCTGTCTGTCTGTCTGCCTGTCTGTCTAATCATTTATTGGTTGCAGTTAGAACAACCTTAGATAAACGAAGACCAACTTACAAAAAGCATTAGAAAGAGCACTTGAAAGATCTTTACATCTTCCCCCAACAATTAACTTGGGTAAATGGAGCGGCGGCAGCAGCATCAGCAGAAGAAGGAAAAGGAGGAGTAGACAACTGCAGCGAAAAGGTGGGTCTGTCTATCTATCTGACCCGGCGTGACTTCGCCCAGCTCCTGGCGGGTAGCGTCTCATTAAATTCATACAATAAAAAAAAGTAACTTAAAAAAATGCCCTTCCACACACCATCCATTATTTTTAATGAAAACGCTTTCTAATCACCTGCATGACTACAGTAACTTCTTAAGCAAAAAAAGATGAGTTACAATGATATGCATTGTGCATTATTTTTATGAAAACTTTGAAAATACCTTACAGATTGTATCATTATTTATTATAACTCATATGCCGGTACATAACTATGGACAAAGAGTTTATAAATCTTTGAAAACGATGCCACAATATGACTATAAGTTATACAGAAAAGTTATGCCCCTTGAAATAACTTTTATAGAGTTAGGTCCCCTGAGATATATGAAATTACAATGAAAAATGAAAAATGAAATAATACTGGGTAAGCAGGCGATTTCACACTAAAAAAATATTACAGTTGGCAGCTCTGGAATGAAAGAAAGGCGTGTAGAAAATTTCATCTCAATCGGATGGGCCGTTCGCGAGCGCATAAAGGACAGACGGACATACAGACAGACAGACAGACAGACAGACGGAGATCCTAATTTATATATAAGATTAAGCAGTATAAATAACTAATTATTGCAATTTTATTTTACTTATACACTTATACATTATAGTTGACAATATGAACAAATACTTTTACTAATTTGTTAACAAGATTTTACAACTTGTTATTATAACAAATATTCTTTATTATCTATCAATGGCTTTAATTTAGACATAAACCGACTACATTGTCACAATAATTGTTGATTTCTAATGAGATGTATGTAACTGCTTGCACTTTTTGACAATATTCTTGAAATCTGGAGCAAGTTTACTTGTTGAAATTCTTATGACCGCATGCAAGTTGCAGTCCGACAATAAAGACCTATTCTTAGATTTGTTGATCTTCAAGCAAGAGAATGCTTGTTCGCAAATGTATGTTGAAGCAAACAATGATAAAAGTTTAGCTGCAAAGTTTTTCAAGTTGGGAAATGATTCTTGTGATAAAGATCCATAGAAATCCAGCAAACCATCTGACTTGAATTTCTCTTTCAGGTCATGATCTGCTTGTAAGTCAAGTAGCTCCAATTGTATGTCCTCTGCGGCTATATCAGCTTCTGCACTAAAAGGGGAACTGGGAATATGGACCTGTGGCTCTACGTTCTTGAAATTTTGGAATCTCCATCCAAATTCTTCAATCAATGCATCTAATTGACTTTTCAGTCATTTCACCAGAAACGGGTTCTTGTTTCAGCAAAGGGAAGTGACACAATCTTTATTTTTACTTGCTTGTCTGGAGAACAGTGAGAATTTTGCCTGAAATGATTTTACATGTACATACAATTCATGTGCAAACACATCATAGCCCTGAAGTTTGACATTCAGTTCATTTAACTTTTCCATAATTTCAATGACAAACATAAAGTCTAACTTCCACTCTTTATTGACAATGTTAGTATTAAAGTCACATTCAATGCCCTTCATCTTTAGGAACATCAATATTTCTTCTCTGAGTTCCCACACTCGCCTCAACACCTTGCTGAGACTCAGCCATCGAACACTGGTGTGGTACAGGACATCGGAATTTTCAGTTTCCACATCGTCAAGTAATGCCTTGAACTGTCTGTGATTAAGTCCTCTTGATCTGATGAGGTTGATGACACTGCCAACTGGGTCAATAACATGCTTGATATTCAAAACAGTTTTACACAGACTATTTTGATGAATCACACAGTGAAGTGGTAATAATGGGTGGTCTGGATATTTTGCTTTAATCTTATCACTTATCAACTTTACCAGACCTACATTTTTTCCAGTCAAAGCACGAGCTCCATCAGTTGTAACACTTGCCATCTTGTTCCTAACCAACCCAGTTCTTTCAATACAGTTAGTAACAGCATTGAATATATCATGGCCTGTGGATGTTTCTTTGAGTGACTCAACATTCAGTAACTCTTCAGTGAGTTTGAAAGAAGTGTTTATTCCTCGTATAAATATCAATAATTGGGCAGTATCATGTACATCGGTACTCTCATCCAATACAAGAGAGTACCACAAAAATTGTTTACTTGCATCTTGAAGTTTATGCATCAAATTGTCACTTATCTTGTTTACACGTCTGACCACAGTTCTCCTTGATAAAATAATGTTGTCAAATCAGTTTTCTTTTGTTCTGGACAAATAATGTTTGCTGCATCTAGCAAACATTCCTTGATGAACTCGCCATCAGAAAATGGCTTGTTCTGTTTTACAATTCTGTGTGACAGCTACTGGAGGTCCTTCTAAGATGTCCTGTGGAGCCAGGAGACCTCAGAATAGAGCGTCTGGCCATACCAAAGAAAGACTAAAACTAATGCACTGGAATGCGGAGGGAGTCAGCAAAAAAAAAAAAAAAAAAAATAGAACTAGAAAACATCTTGGACCAAGAAAAAGTAAGCGTATAATGCTTGCAAGAAACTCACCTCAACGAAAACGAAATGATGTCTGGGAAATTGCCAGTACTAAGGTCACCACTTTCTGAACTTAGCAGTTAGCATAAGGTCACCATGCAGTGGATACCACCCCACTGTGGAGTACCCGGAAACGACAGAACTGATCGACTGGCTAAGGAAGGAGCAAAAGGAGAACAGCCTGATGTGCCCGTTACATACCACCAAAAGAAAAGAATGATCAAATCAGTCAGAAGGCCACCAAAACCTGCTCAAGACGACTACCACGTTATGGACAGACTAGAACATGTCATTATTCTGCGCCTCAGAACAGGACACAATAGATTACGCAACCACATGTATACAAGATTCAAGATTAGTGAATCAGCCATGCGCACATGTGGTTTGGCGTCGCAGACAGCAGAGCAGATACTCAAAGACTGCCCAAATTACAACATGTCTAGACAAACCTTCTGGCCTAGAGAGACGACAGTGGAAGATAAAATCTATGGACTGCTGAGTGAACTAAAACGGACAGTTAAAATCATACAAGAGGCAACATTGCAGTTATAGACATATTTAAGGCGAACAAAAGAAGAAAAAGAAGTATTGCATTACGAAGGTCAAGGACTGTTTACAAAAATAGATAATTAGAAAGAAATCTTTATCAAAAATGTTGAAACAACCATAACGGTACATGAAATTCGGTAAAATTCAACAAAATAACTTAAAAACGAAGTAAAATTTTTATTTCTAAATGCCCTCGCAGGCCGCATAAAATCAGTTGCCGGGCCGCATGCTTCCCGCAGGCCGTAGGTTGCCCACCCCTGCCTTAGAGGAATATGGAATAGACCAAGTCACCAGACTGCTGAACGCAATATACGATACTGGAGATATACCTCCTGAAATATGTAATTCTATATTTATTGCAATCCCGAATAAATCAGGAGCCCTGGAATGCAATCAACATCGAACAATTAGTATAATGGGCCGCATCACGAAGATTCTGCTGAGAATTAATTATCATGCAAAGAGTTAGGAAGAAAATACAACCCGAAATAGGAGAAGAACAATGTGGGTTTGTAGAAGGCAAGGGCACAGTAAATGCTGTGTATATACTGAGAACAGTAATTGAACGTTCTATAGAAGTAAACAAAGATCTATATCTTTGCTTTATTGACCACACAAAGGCTTTCGATAATGGGAGACATGTCGACATGATAAGGATGCTTGAAGATCTACAAATTGATGGAAAAAAACATTAGACGTGTAAAAAAAACATATATTGGAAACAACAAGCTGCCATCAGAATTATAACGATGTAGGTAAATATCAGCCTATTAAAAGAGGTGTGAGACAGGGATGAGTAATGTCTCCAGAACTTTTTTCCCTGTACTGTGAAAATATTTTCAGAAATATAGAAGGTACGATATGGAAAGAATCAACATTGGGGGACGATACATCAATAACATTAGATATGCAGACGATACAGTCTTCATTGCAGACGATGAACAGGACCTGCGAAATTTAGTAGATGTTGCCCATAGTGAACAACTAGGGTTGGAACTGAATATTAAGAAGACACAGATTATGGTCGTCACTAGGAAGAAGGAAATACCACAATGTGATATACCAGTAATTGGGCATATTCTTAAGCGAGTGAATCGATACAGTTATCTCGGCACAGTCATAACATCTGATGGGAGATGCCTTGAAGAGATTAGAACAATAATTGCCTTTGCGAAGGTAGTCTTTTGCAAGATGAAAAACATACTGACCAATACAAAGATATCAATTGAAACGAGAAAAAGAGTGTTGAAGTGCTACATAGAACCTGTACTTTTATATGGATGTGAAGCAGGGACAATAAGCACTCAAGCTGAAAAACATCTGATGGCTGTGGACATGTGGTTTCTGAGGAAATGCAAAGAATGCCATGGACAGATAGAAAAACCAATGAACAAATCCTTCAAGAAACAAATGAAGATCGTAAACTGATTAGAGACATTAGAAGTAGACAGTCAAATGTTTTGGGCATGTTATGAGAAGAAATGAATTGGAGAATTTGGTGACAACTGGCAAGATCGAAAGCAAGAGACCAAGGAGAATACCGAGAAGTAAATACCTGGATGGCTTGGCCACGTAGCATGGTCGAGACAGGAACACGGAACTAATCCACGACTCTGGTGATCGAGTGAGATTGCAGAACATAACCGCCCTCGCTTATCGGCATGACACATGATGGATGGATGGATGGATAGTTAGTAGCACATATATGGACTACGCTTGATTTCACAGTGAGAGAACGAAAAAAAACACGCAATTTTAGCTAGAAGACTAATATATTACAGTTACAAATAAGTAATTAATCCGCTTCAATTGATAACATAGACAAAACCCCAAGAACGGGGAACGAAAATTTGAAATCTGGAACTAGAACTGCCCATACTATTATATATCCCTGAGTATAACTATGTTACATATTGCCCATAATACTATATGTCCCTGAGTATAAGGATGTTTTATACTACCCATACTACTAAAAGTCCCCGAGTAATAGGTTGTTGCAAACTACCCATACTACGATATGTCCCTGAGTATAAGGATGTTACATACTGACCACACGCTTATATTTCCCTGAGTATAAGGATATTATATACCACCCATACTACTATATGTCCCTGAGTAATCCATCCATCCATCATGTGCCATGCCGGTAAGCGTGGGCGGTCATGTTCTGCCATCTCACTCGATCACCAGAGTCCTTGGTCAGCTCCGTGTTTCTGTCTCGACCATGCCACAAGGCCAAGCCATCCAGATATTTACTTCCAGGTCTTCCCTTTGGTCTGTTCCCTTCGATCTTGCCAGTTGACTCCAAGTTCCCCAAATCATTGGTTCTCCAAACCTGAGTAATAGGATGTTAGATATTTCCACATACTCCTATATGTCCCGAAGTATAAGAATATTATATACTACCCATACTACTATATGTCCATGAGTAATAGGATGTTACACACTGCCCATAATACTATATGTCCTTGAGTATAAGAATGTTACATACTGACCATACTCTTATATATCCCTGAGTATAAGGGTATTATATACTACCCATACTACTATATGTCCCCGAATAATAGTATGTTGCAAACTACCCATACTAATATATGTTTCTGAATAATAGGATGTTACATACTGCCCAAACTACTATATGTCATTGACTATAAGGATGTTACATACTACGCATACTACTATATGTCCCTGGGTAATAGGATGTTACATATTTCCCATTCTACTATATGTCCCTGAGTAATAGGATGTTACATATTTCCCATTCTACTATATGTCCCTGGGTAATAGAATGATACATACTTCCCATTCCACTATATGTCCCTGAGTAATAGGATGTTACATATTTCCCATTCTACTATATGTCCCTGAGTAATAGGATGTTACATATTTCCCATTCTACTATATGTCCCTGAGTAATAGGATGTTACATATTTCCCATTCTACTATATGTCCCTGAGTAATAGGATGTTACATATTTCCCATTCTACTATATGTCCCTGAGTAATAGGATGTTACATATTTCCCATTCTACTATATGTCCCTGAGTAATAGGATGTTACATATTTCCCATTCTACTATATGTCCCTGAGTAATAGGAAGTTACATATTTCCCATTCTACTATATGTCCATGAGTATAAGGATGTTACGTATTTCCCATTCTACTATATGTCCCTGAGTAATAGGATGTTACATATTTCCCATTCTACTATATGTCCCTGAGTAATAGGATGTTACATATTTCCCATTCTACTATATGTCCCTGAGTAATAGGAAGTTACATATTTCCCATTCTACTATATGTCCATGAGTATAAGGATGTTACGTACTACCCACACTACTACATGTCCCTGAATATAAGATGTACATACTCCCCATACTACTGTATGTCCCTGAGTAATATAATGTTACATACTAACCATTCTACTATATGTCCCCGAATAATAGAATGTTACATACTGTCCATACTACTATGTGTCCCTGAGTAATAGGATGTTACATACTGTTGATACACATTAGACATCCCTAAGTAATAGGATGTTACATACTGTTGATACACATTAGACAGCCCTAAGTAATAGGATGTTACATACTGTTGATACACATTAGACAGCCCTAAGTAATAGGATGTTACATAATGCCATACTACTATATGTTATTGAGTAGAAGGATGTTACATAATGCCATACTACCATATGTTATTGAGTAGAAGGATGTTACATACTGCCCATACTACTATATGCCCATGAATCATGGACACTGAATATTGCTATTAGACAGAATCAGAGACCCGTGTGGTGTGTCTGTTTAGTTGGATGCTAAGAATCACATGGTCGGTAAGAAGTTCATTATCTAATGAATTTACATGACGTTGTAATTAGCCTCAGCTTTTATTGGCTATTCTAGGCAATTTTACGTATATTATTTTGTCATTGCTTTCTGGACGAGAAGTCAACAGTTAAGTCAGACTGACCGTTGTATGAAATGAACCACGACGCCACCGTCAGCACTGCCTGAGGATGCTACTTCACAAGACATGAGATTAGCCACATTGTAATCCCGCATACCAAGTTCCAAACACAGCTGCGGGTGATTTGGCAGCAGATCGCCTTGCGTTGAGTTTTTATAAATGGTATGGGTGCCTGTAGTTCAGAAAGCAATGGCAAACTACTGAACATAACCTTGCCAAGAGATCACAAACAGCCAAATAATGCCGAAGTTGACTGTTACGTCCTGTAAAGGATATGCAACTAACTTGTAATGTTCATAAACCCTGTAATGAGGGAAGTATCTGTCACAAAATAAAACCTTGCGTTTACCCAGCTGATTATTATAGAGGCTTTCTGATAAAACGGACTATCTGCCAGCGACAACTATTTTACTAACAGTATAAACAAATCGGATGTCAAAATCCCAGGACAATATTTGTAGCTGCACGTGTACATCTCTAACGGATCGGGAACACTCAGTGGTGAGGGAGACGGGTCCCGGCATCGCTTTGACAGTTTGTCAACATTTGAATACAGATGGAACCCGTCGGATCCTGGTTGCAATCGGATGTCAGCCATCACATGTCGGGCAAAATTAACAGTTGCAGATGTGTAGGGAAAGTGAGTGCGCTGAATCATACATCGCTTTGACAGTTCATAAACAAGTTGGATTGAGAGTGGAAGTACTCAGCACGGAAGATAACAGTACATCTGTCAATTTATAGTTTCCGGAACATCAAGAAGATTGGCAGCTTGTTGGGGAAAACTGTTGTTGGGATCATACAGTAACTCGTTAGTTTGTTGGGGGGAGTCAAAACAAGTGATGAAAACTTTGACAGTGACTAGGCAAGGGAAAATCGATTCTTGAAAATGGATGATTGCCCAAATAACACCTGCAGGACAACAACCATGTCACGTGACCAATTTTAGAGGTTTAGCCAAAAACCATGATTGGAGATGGGGAGTTGAACGCAAACCTTGGATTGTAGAAGACGTGCTTCGGCACTGTGGTTCTGATGGGAAAACGTCTACCGGGTGCGAATTAGTGATTTAATTTTACACGTGCCTGTCATGGCAAGAGTGGATGTAATTTGATCTAACTGCAGTGTTGCCTAAGGTAGAACCTATTATAATTAGTTCTAATTAATATATGCTGTAGCCTTGTTAAAACTAAAGTGTGATGATTAGCACTGTTAGTGGAAAACTAGCTAGAGTAGGGAAGTGATACTTGGCTCTGTTAGTTGAAAATAGATTAGTGAAGTGTGGATAAGCTTTACTAGTTGAGAATTAAGTAATGAGGGATAATTGGGATATTCCCGTAGTGTCCCTGGTGGGCGGGGTTCCGCATTCTGTTTGTTGATTTTTTTTTTCTTGTCTTGGCCTGATGATAACATATGTGTTCAGTCATCTGTCCATGACAGAGTAGGTTCATTATATTTTCTGAGCGAGGCCGATGGCCCACGATCATCTAATAGAGATCAGTGACGGGGAGGCTATCACCAGTTGTTTGATTTATTTCACAGGTTCCTCTGGTTGGAATGAAGAACCCGGAACAACTAAAAATCCGATCCCGGATAGAGTTTGGCGCAGGAAGATTGACTAGCAACTTTACAACAGAGATTATGCTAGAGGAAGATGATCAACATTGCTCAGTGGAGCTGAATGGTATCCTACAGGATAAATACCGAATGAGTTTAGGTCATACCAGTTTTAACACACCAGTAGTGATGGATATTCAGTTCACTTATGACTAGAACAAAAATAAAGGAATCTATTGGAGTATAGACAATAACTGTTTAATAGTGAGAACTAGTGAACATTTATCAAGAGACAAAAAGTCTTGTTCATAGGACAGTGTTCCAGGTTTGTTTCACCGCGCCGGAATTAGGAAGCCGGAGTTTCTATAAACTATTAGGAACAGTTGCGTTAGGAGCAATATTAGTTTTTTCCACGGATTATATATTTACATGGGATTCAGATCTCATGGTCATCAGAGTTCCTGGAGGAGGACATGTCTGGAGAGAAGGACACGACTTCGGTGAGGTCCCTTGTGATGAGTCTTGTGATGTCGTGTGATCCTTGCCATGATGTGTACACTATGATCCTGAACTTTGAAGGCTGACACATACATTTATGTTATAATACACGACACACATTGTCTTCGCATACACGTCTCATATACGTTACACTTTTCTTTTAATAAATTAATCTTTATTAATTTTTAGAAGCAAGAGTTGTGGAGTATGTTGCGTTGGGGAAGTATGAGAACGGGCATAGTACGACAGTGAGAGAGTGATAGGAAGGTGTCCACGGGCTGATGGAGTGTGTTGGACGGAAGCTGGTAGATTCTCCAAGATATTGAAAAAAGGAAGAAAAATATTATAATGTGGGTGTTGACTCTCTTCACTCCAGGGACGACACTTTAAAGGAGGACACGACATTATTGGGAGCTCGTAAACGGGATCTTTGGACAGCGGGATCTCTCGTAAACGGAATCTTTGGACAGCGGGATCTCTCGATAACGGAATCTTTGGACAGCGGGATCTCTCGATAACGGAATCTTTGGACAGCGGGATCTCCCGTAAACGGAATCCTTGGACAGCGAGATCTCCTGCAAGCAGGAACCTTTGACAGTGGGATCTTCTGACAACGGGGTCTTTTGACACGGGATCCTTAGTTATAAAACGGAGATATCATATTGAAGAATCCAGCTAGAGTGAATGTGGATAGGGGTTAGGACTAATATCTTACCTGTTCACACTTCACACGTCTGCATAGGTCTGTGGTCCTGATTCTACTCTTTTCACTGAGTGAATGTGCGGTGTGTGGTAATATCTAGATTTATAGTACTTGTTCATATATCTGTATAGTAATTTGCAGTATTATTGTACTAGACCTGCTAGCTTACCTCCCTGTATAATGGCCACCCCTAAACTAAGCACGTTAGAATTAAGGGCAAAGGGGGAAGAAATGGGATTGGCGGGTTCTGCTCTAACGGATTACATACAGGAAGTGGAGAGAGAGTATCGTCAAGCAGAAAGGGAAGATCGAAAGGCCGAGTTGGAATTGAGAAGGATGGAGTTGGAACAAGCAGCTAAGAAATTGGAAGCTAAGCAAGCAGCTAAGAAATTGGAAGCTGAGCAAGCAGCTAAGAAATTTGAAGCTGAGCAAGCAGCTAAGAAATTTGAAGATGAGCAAGCAGCTAGGAAATTAGAAGCTGAACAGGAAGCACAGAAGAGGGAGCACGAGTACCGGATGCGGGAACTCGAGCTCAAGAGTCAATCTAATGGAGAAACTGAGGGAGCAGTTGGAAGTTCCTCCATCCCAGGCTCAACACCAGTAGGTGGACATGGGTACCATGCCATGAAGTTTCCATTAGCGGTCTACGAGGAGGACAAAGAGAAGATTGACCAGTACCTTCAACGCTTCGAGGCTATGTCAGTTGCTATGGGTCTGGAGCGTAACAAATGGAATCTCAAGCTATCCCAGGGTTTACGCGGGACCGGTTACGAGGTTTATTCTCGTCTGCCACCAGGACATGAGAACAATTATGACGAGTTAAAGACGGCTCTGCTGAAACGATTCGAGGTTACGTCACATACCTACCGGAAAAAATTTCGAGCAGAGAAACGAGAACCGGGGGAGTTGTTTGCCGCCTACAGTTTGCGTCTAAAATCGTATCTCCATAAGTGGATGGATTTGGCTGGGTTCGCACATGACTATGAGAGTCTGGAAGAGCTCATGGTGGTCGACCAGCTGAAGAAGCAAATGTCTAAACCTCTCAGGACGTTCCTGGGAGAACAAGGAGCGGAACGTATTGACCTCGTGACAAAATTAGCAGAACGGTTCGTCAAGGTACATGGGGAGGCAGGGGAAAACCTTTCCACCAACACCAAAAATCAAGAGAAACATGATAAGAAGAAAGCCAAAAACTCAGGAACCAAAAAGTGGGAACCTTATGTGCAAAAATCAGAGGATAGTTCAGAGAAGAAGAAGGAGGGAAGCAAGAGCACTTCAAGCTCTACACCAAAACGACCGTGGTCGGAGAAGTGGTGTTCAATTTGTAAGTCACCCTCTCACAATACGAGGGACTGCAAATCGAAGGCTAAGAACCCTCACTTCGCAGCATGTCAAGTGACTTCCAAGGAGGTTGTCACAGAAAATGCCAAGGTCAACAAGGAAGCTCGACACCAGGAGAGCTCACTCAAGTCCGGCACTAGAAAATCTAGGACAGGGAAATGGTGCAACCAATGCAAGTCGAAAACGCACAATGCTATTGACTGCAGGGGAAAGTCAGGAGACACTCAATTCGTCGGGTGCCCCGGGAAACCTAAGGTGGAGCCCACCGAACAGGTCGAGGCCGAGGAAGAGACTCCAGACCAGAAAAAACCACCTGTAGTGGAATTGGTAGAGGTTAACGGTCGTCAAGTGGAGTGTTTATACGACACAGGACTGGACGGGGAGGCCGTGATTTCTGCGGATCTGGTACATCCAGAACAATTCACAGGTGAAACCATGGAGATACAGCCTGCACAGAAGAGTGCTGTAGCCATGAAGTTGCCTATTGCTAATGTGGAGATTCGGTCAAGGTACGTCACCGGCACCATCAAGGCCGCTGTATTGACCGATCCCATTTTTCCAGTAATCCTAGGTTGCCGGTATGTCTTTCTGGGAATGCCCAGGGAGCCAATCCATATGGGAGCAATGCAGACTCGCTCTCAGACGAAAACGGAAGAGGCAGACGCAATTGTTACTAACCCAATGCCGGGGGAGCTACGAACTGCCCAGAGTGAGGATGATACTTTACGTCCTTGCTACAGAAAGCTGCAGAATAGTGCTGATCCACCAGGACGGGGGCAGTACTACATGAAGAATAGGATACTCTACAGGAGAGCAGGAAGGGGAGACAACCTATACGGTCAGTTGGTCGTCCCGAAAGCTCACCGGTCCCAGATTCTTCATATGGGGCATACCATCTCCTTTAGTGGACACATGGGTATTGCCGCCACCATGCAGCGGATTTCCTGCCATTACTATTGGCCGGGAATGACAGATGATGTGCGTCGGTATGTGAAGTCATGCCCTGAGTGCCAGAGGGTGGCACCGAAACACTGGACAGCACCGGTGGTGTTGGGTGAGATGCCCATCATGAACTCTCCTTTCGAGAGGGTAGCCATCGATATCGTGGGTCCACTTCCCAGGACTAGGAAGAGGAACATATATATACTCACAATGGTGGATTGCTGTACAATGTGGGGTGAGGCCATACCGTTGACCACGATTGACTCGAAAAGAGTGGCCGACGCACTGATGGAGGCCTTTACCAGATTAGGCTATCCGGATCAAATTCTGACGGACAATGGATCTCAGTTTTGTGGAAAACTCATGGAGGAGGTATTTAGGGTGTTTCACTCTAACCACATACATACCAGCCCTTACCACCCTCAAGCCAATGGACAAGTAGAGCGTTTCAACGGCACGTTGATGACAATGCTCAGGAAACTAGCGCAGGAAAAACCTGATAGGTGGGATGAATATATCCCAGCAGCACCCTTTGCCTATCGGGAAGTTCCTCATGGCTCAACAGGACTACCACCCGCTACGTTGCTGTTTGGTCGTCCAATCAAAGGACCATTGGAAGCCATGTTGAGGAGTTGGACTGAAGAGGGGACGTCGGAAGAAGTGATCTCATCCTATAAATACGTGGAGGAACTGAAAGAAAAACTCCACAAGGGATGGACTCTGGCAAATCAAAACTTGAAAAAGGCCAGGAAAAGACATGCGGCTTACTACAACCGTAGGTCTAAAGAAAGATCTCTAGAGGTGGGAGATAAAGTCTTGTTGCTACTCCCAACGGGAAACAACAAACTGGAGATAGGTTGGCAAGGACCATTTCCCGTGGAAAGGGTAATATCCAGAACCAACTATCAGATCCGGATCCGGGAAAGTCGAAGATTTTCCATATCAATCTCTTGCGGAAATACGAAGAGAGACCCGGAGACAAGGCAGCTCACCTCATGGCAATGGCAGTTGCAGTGGAGACGGAAGTGGGAACCAGCGAGGTCAGGGAATATCCCTTGGTACACCAGGAAACCTATAGGGATGTGCAAGTGAACCCTGATCTGACCTCCCAGGAGAGGGAAAGGATAACCCAGGTTCTCAAGTCTCATAAGGAGATACTGACTGATAAACCAGGACGAACGAGGTTGGTTGAGTTCGAGATGACTTTGACCACACAGGAGCCTGTTCGTCAAAAGGTTTACCCAGTGCCATTCTCTAAAGAAAAGGCCCTGGAGGAAGAAATACAGAAGCTGCTGGAGGATGACGTGATTGCACCATCCACATCCCCATACAATGCAGGGGTAGTTTTGTTACGGAAACCAAGTGGAGAACGCCGGTTGTGTATAGACTACCGACCTCTGAACAGTCATACACAATTTCAGGTGGAACCTTTGCCGAATCCAACTCAGTTATTCGCTAGGCTCCATAAGGCTCGGTACTTTTCAAAGGTGGATCTGAGTCGGGGTTACTATCAGATACCAGTCAAACCGGAGATTCGACCACTGTTGGCTTTCAGTACACCCAGTAGACACTACGAATTCAAGGTCATGCCCTTTGGACTCAGCAATGCACCTAGTGTGTTTACACGCATGATGAGGACTTTACTAGATCCGTTACAGGATCCGTCCATCATCTCATTCATGGATGATATTCTGATTTCCAGTGACAGCTTGGATGACCACTTACAATCCTTGGAGAGAGTGTTTAATAGACTCAAGGAAGCAGGGCTTACTGCTCGTCCCACCAAGTGCATGATTGGTTACCAGACTCTGGAATTTCTAGGCCACACCATCACTCCAGGACACATTGTCCCAGAAGAGAAGAACCTGGAGAAAATCAGAAATGCACCAAGGCCAAAAACGAAGAAGGATGTGCGATCTTTTCTCTCGTTGTGTGGGTTCTATCACAAATTTATACCACATTTCACTGAACTGGGAGCTCCGTTGACGGAAACCTTGAAAAAGGGATTCCCGGACCAAATCATTTGGACACCAGAATGTGAGAATGCCTATAGTCAGTTAAAGGAGGCCTTGGTCAGCAAACCTGTATTACAGCTCCCTGACCTTTCCAAACCCTTTGTGTTGAGAACAGATGCGAGTGGGATTGGGATTGGGGCAGCTCTGTTACAATAAGGAAAAGACGATGCTTCGGTTTTGAAACCTGTAGCCTACGCAAGTAAGAAACTTCTACAGGCGGAGAGGAATTATTCAACCGTCGAGAGAGAGTGCTTGTCCCTCGTATGGGCAGTGCAAAAATTCCAGCCATATTTGTATGGAGTTAAGTTTCGAGTCCAGTCGGATCATCAGCCCCTGATGTTCCTGGCTACTTCTCAGAAGCTCAACGCCCGTTTGATGCGGTGGTCGTTGTTACTTCAACCTTATAATTTCACAGTGGAGTACATTCCTGGGAAGGAAAATGTTGGAGCGGATTTCTTGTCAAGACACCCAGCTCCCGAAGAAGAAGAATGAATCATCTGGATTAAACTCACGGTGGAGAAGAGTGAGATGGACTACTCTCTTAAGAGGGGGCCTATGTCACAAAATAAAACCTTGCGTTTACCCAGCTGATTATTATAGAGGCTTTCTGATAAAACGGACTATCTGCCAGCGACAACTATTTTACTAACAGTATAAACAAATCGGATGTCAAAATCCCAGGACAATATTTGTAGCTGCACGTGTACATCTCTAACGGATCGGGAACACTCAGTGGTGAGGGAGACGGGTCCCGGCATCGCTTTGACAGTTTGTCAACATTTGAATACAGATGGAACCCGTCGGATCCTGGTTGCAATCGGATGTCAGCCATCACATGTCGGGCAAAATTAACAGTTGCAGATGTGTAGGGAAAGTGAGTGCGCTGAATCATACATCGCTTTGACAGTTCATAAACAAGTTGGATTGAGAGCGGAAGTACTCAGCACGGAAAATAACAGTACATCTGTCAATTTATAGTTTCCGGAACATCAAGAAGATTGGCAGCTTGTTGGGGAAAACTGTTGTTGGGATCATACAGTAACTCGTTAGTTTGTTGGGGGAGTCAAAACAAGTGATGACAACTTTGACAGTGACTAGGCAAGGGAAAATCGATTCTTGAAAATGGATGATTGCCCAAATAACACCTGCAGGACAACAACCATGTCACGTGACCAATTTTAGAGGTTTGGCCAAAAATCATGATTGGAGATGGGGAGTTGAACGCAAACCTTGGATTGTAGAAGACGTGCTTCGGCACTGTGGTTCTGATGGGAAAACGTCTACCGGGTGCGAATTAGTGATTTAATTTTACACGTGCCTGTCATGGCAAGAGTGGATGTAATTTGATCTAACTGCAGTGTTGCCTAAGGTAGAACCTATTATAATTAGTTCTAATTAATATAGGCTGTAGCCTTGTTAAAACTAAAGTGTGATGATTAGCACTGTTAGTGGAAAACTAGCTAGAGTAGGGAAGTGATACTTGGCTCTGTTAGTTGAAAATAGATTAGTGAAGTGTGGATAAGCTTTACTAGTTGAGAATTAAGTAATGAGGGATAATTGGGATATTCCCGTAGTGTCCCTGGTGGGCGGGGTTCCGCATTCTGTTTGTTGATTTTTTTTTCTTGTCTTGGCCTGATGATAACATATGTGTTCAGTCATCTGTCCATGACAGAGTAGGTTCATTATATTTTCTGAGCGAGGCCGATGGCCCACGATCATCTAATAGAGATCAGTGACGGGGAGGCTATCACCAGTTGTTTGATTTATTTCACAGGTTCCTCTGGTTGGAATGAAGAACCCGGAACAACTAAAAATCCGATCCCGGATAGAGTTTGGCGCAGGAAGATTGACTAGCAACTTTACAACAGAGATTATGCTAGAGGAAGATGATCAACATTGCTCAGTGGAGCTGAATGGTATCCTACAGGATAAATACCGAATGAGTTTAGGTCATACCAGTTTTAACACACCAGTAGTGATGGATATTCAGTTCACTTATGACTAGAACAAAAATAAAGGACTCTATTGGAGTATAGACAATAACTGTTTAATAGTGAGAACTAGTGAACATTTATCAAGAGACAAAAAGTCTTGTTCATAGGACAGTGTTCCAGGTTTGTTTCACCGCGCCGGAATTAGGAAGCCGGAGTTTCTATAAACTATTAGGAACAGTTGCGTTAGGAGCAATATTAGTTTTTTCCACGGATTATATATTTACATGGGATTCAGATCTCATGGTCATCAGAGTTCCTGGAGGAGGACATGTCTGGAGAGAAGGACACGACTTCGGTGAAGTCCCTTGTGATGAGTCTTGTGATGTCGTGTGATCCTTGCCATGATGTGTACACTATGATCCTGAACTTTGAAGGCTGACACATACATTTATGTTATAATACACGACACACATTGTCTTCGCATACACGTCTCATATACGTTACACTTTTCTTTTAATAAATTAATCTTTATTAATTTTTAGAAGCAAGAGTTGTTGAGTATGTTGCGTTGGGGAAGTATGAGAAGGGGCATAGTACGACAGTGAGAGAGTGATAGGAAGGTGTCCACGGGCTGATGGAGTGTGTTGGACGGAAGCTGGTGGATTCTCCAAGATATTGAAAAAAAGAAGAAAAATATTATAATGTGGGTGTTGACTCTCTTCACTCCAGGGACGACACTTTAAAGGAGGACACGACAGTATCCATGGCGATGTGGTTACGCCGCCTGTCTCACGCAGTGGAAGGTAGTGGGAAACGTCATTCGGTTCATGAGTGCAGTATTCTAAGAGATTCCTGGTGGTCTTCGCTGGAGCTGTGGAATGCTTGCTTTGTGCGATGCTTTCGGCAGGATGCCCTGTGGAAAGAGACCGAGCGATATGGGATAAAACCCAGTGCAATGTAATCGCTCCTATTACCTTTTTTGCGCTCCCTCGCTTTCAACTCATGCGTAGTCTGTAACACTACTTTTAGTAGTGCTGGATTGAATTTTGCGTGTGGGTTAACTTTAACTATTAACAGTGTTCCTCGCTATCAGGCGAACCCACCTCGACTTCAGAGACACTTGTAATGTACGTCCAAGTTTGTTTTAAGACCATGCAATGAAAACATGTTGGTTATTGTTGTTGTGAAGATCAAACAAGAAGAGCAAGAAATGTGATTGATGTCTGTTGAATACAGCTTGCACTTTGAATAGCTTTGGGCAAATCCCAGACAACTCCAGGAAAATTCTAAGTAATAAAGAGTCTGGGCTAAAATAACAATTAAGATGCACTGGTATATATTTTAAGCAACCTTTATGGGACGCAGAGGTGTTTCCAGGGCACCAGGGCTGAGTTCTATACTGGCCAAGACCTACTGACGCGTCCTCGCCGAGCGTCCTGGGCAACAGGTCCCTTCGGGGTCCTGGCTAAAGTCAGTAGGATCGTTGATTCCTCCGAAGTCGGAGAATGTCTGCCTGCACGGCGAGGAACCACCAGTCTGCACTCTAATAAGCCAGACATGGGACAACGGATACTCACGCAAACCTCAGGTCCTGTATAACATCACACTGATGTTTGACAACAGGATGTCGTCATCCGACATACAGGACTTCATGCTGGAGTTCATAGCCAGCGAGCACAAGCAAGCAAGCAACCTTTATGACAAGACAACAGTGGCCTGGGCTTGCACAGAAAATAGTAAAGAAAAAAAAAACCACATGAATCTATTGTTTGTCATCAGGTAAGGACAAAGCGAGCAAAGAATGTTGTATTGTCTGGTGCAGAAAATAGCAATCACGTGGATTAGTCCACACGTTCTAATCTAACTCACACACACATACACGCACACAAACACGCACACACAGGCTGAATAGCAGGGAATGCACCTCTTGGTGGTAGATTACTTATGAGCAAGGGGGAGGTGGTCTTACACCTGTGGGACCAGGTGGAGAAGGTGGGGGAACAGATTGAGAACCCGTATGTGGAAAGGATGAGATTGCAGGTGATTGGCATTGGTTCTGGTAGAATCTCAAAACTGAGAGGGAAGACCAGGAGTAATTTCAATCAGATAGCGGTAGGAACGATTAGTAGTGTGGCTCTTCGCTGGCTGTTGAATGATGGGACGGAGAGCGTATGGGAATGTTCTGAGTGCAGTGATGTCGGTTCTTAGCTCAACTCTACTCAACTTATATATTTTTAATACAGTTTTACATGTGTGTTTGTAGTGTATGCGCTGACGAAGGTTCTAGCCGCAACGTTCATTCTGTTACTTGTGACTTTGTTTTTGTAAAGCTGACCAGTTCCAATTCTTGTATTCGCTTACTAACTCATGAAATTTAGCCGGGACCAATTTGAGAAGAGCTGGGTCCACCCAGGGGTCATGCTGAACGGATCAAAGAGAATTCTGCCATTGCTGGAGAGAACTCGTACCGCTGTCTTGGCAGTCATCTGCTTCTCCATAAAGGATGTTGACTGATCTTATCCCCTTTTCGAGTTTTGTGGATTGGACTACCTCTGAATGTCGAGATCAGCATATTTTTTTCATTGTCTGTTTTGTATTGGTTTAATTTTGCTTTTCCGTTGATTGACTCTTCGGTTCAAACTTTCGCCTGCAACTGTGTATGTTTATTCATCGAGCTTCTCCGTCATATTTTGTGTATATGTGTTTAATTTTTCATTCACTAGCTTTTTTTTAAAACTAGAACGTAACTCACACTGGACTGATTTTTGCGCGATGGCCAACTTTCCATATTATCAGTGTCCCCGGTATTAGGTCGATCACACTAGAAGTTCCGAGTTGCTGGTAATTTACGTCTCCAGATTAAGGACGACATGTCAACGTTTCAGTCCGGCTGACCAGTGTCGGGAAAGAACTCCCTACCTCCCGCACCAGAAGGTTTAGAAGCGAGAGATTTTATTTAACCTTTCGACCACACGACTTCTGTGTTTTGTGTTTCTATTAGTTCTGCCTAAGCTAATTATACAACTGGATGATACTGCTACCCAATTCTGCATCTTCTAGCTCGAACCAATCCTTTGATTATTGTTCATACTAAACCACTGAGACCTTTTGTTTGACTTAAGTATTTCAGTTTTCGAGACAATCTGGTCTAGTGTATTATGTCTCTCCTGCATTATCTACCATAGGATAAGCTCTTAATTATCATTGTTATTCGTATATTTCTGGTTTATTCTTTCAAAGATACTATGGTCCTATTTCTAACCTAGCCGTTACTGACCTTAATTATCCTAGTTTCGAAGATGTTTTGTTATAAATATGTACAGTTTGACTAGGATACAACCAGGCATTACTTCATGTCAACAACCTTGCAATTATATGTTATGAACGAATCAATAACACCAGTATACAGTCCGTTGGTCCACTTTTGTTTGGATGTGTATTTTTAGAAGTGAAAATATACTTCTTCTTCTTCTTCAGCGTTCCGAGCCATTGAGGTTCTTTGCTGCAAATACAATCCGTCTCCATTCGTCTCTCTGGTGGACCTTCTCTTGCCAGTCGTTGGTTCCAAGTGCTTGTAGGTCTGTACATGTATTATCTCTCCACCGCCTTCTTGGTCTACCTCGGGGTCTACGGTCATTTATTTCCTGAGTGTAAGCGAGTTTTGTTTCCCTATTATCTTCCATTCTTTCTATATGCCCCAGCCATTGTAGTCTATTAGCCTTCATGATACCAGTGATTAGCGGGGACTTAAACAGATCATAAATGTCTTTGTTACTTCTTCTTTTCCACTCTCCACTTTGTGTATCCCTAATGGGTCCAAAGATGCGTCTTAAAATTTTGTTCTCAAAGGTTTGTAACAAGGCTTCGTCTCCTTTCGTTGTACTCCAGGTTTCAGAGCCATACAGCACAACTGGTGTGATCAGTGTTTTGTATATTGTGATTTTGGTGTTACGAGATAGCGCCTTTGATTTTAGTAGATGTTGTAGTGCATAGTATATCTTATTTCCAGAGTTGATTCTAGTTTGTATTTCTTCCCTTATGATGTTGGAGCAGTTGAAGATCGTACCCAGGTATTTGTATGTTTCCGTTCTTTTAATGGTCATATTATCTATTTGTATGTGGCCAGAGTTTCTAGCCATTCCGTCTCTTGAAATTACCATATATTCTGTCTTATCTTGGTTGATAACCAGCCCCATCTGTTGGGCTTTTTCCTTTAAGTGAGTCAATATTTCCAATGTCTTTTGTTCACTTTGCCCTATAATATCTATATCATCTGCATAACCAAGCAGCTTGGATGTTCCTCCAATATCACATTCCTCCTTTACCTTCCTTACAACTTTCTCTAGAGCCAGATTGAAGAGTAGCGGCGATAGTGCATCGCCCTGTTTCAAGCCAGATGTTATTTGGAAGGGGTCTGATTTCCTGCCTTTATATGTTACTATATTATAAGTATCTTCCATGCATAGTCTGGTCATGTTGATTAACTTCCTTGGTATTCCGAATTCCTGCATAGCATTCCATAGACTATTCCTATGGACACTATCATAAGCCTTTTTAAAATCCACAAAAATGTTATGGAGATCTCTTTTATATTCCCAATGTTTCTCGGCTATTTGTCGTAAGATAAATATCTGATCTATTGTTGATCTGTTTTGTCTAAAACCCGCCTGGTAGTCACCTAATGTCTTCTGAATATGGTTTTAGTCTATTTAGTAATACTGCGGATAGTGAAAATATACTTGTTTTCATATAATTAGGGTGTGTGGTAATGCACCACTAGAAACCAGTAAGGCACGTAAAGTGCATTTTCATATATAGATAGATGGATGGTTGGATGAGTAGATGAATGGGTGGATGGATGGGTGGACAGAAATACGTACCGACAGACAGACGTTCGGATGGACGGTTGATTAGTCAGACAGACGGACGGACAAACAGACCTAAAGTCAGAGAGAGAGAGAGAGAGAGAGAGAGAGAGAGAGAGAGAGAGAGAGAGAGAGAGGGGAGGGAGGGAGGGAGAGGAGGGGAGGAAGGTACGTGGATGGTGGATGGGTAAGTAGGTAGTTGGATAGATATATGTACATATATGTAGATATGTAGGAATATAGAGAGCTGGAAATATACCTTTGTGTCATTGGTAAATATTCAAACTTGACCGGTTTATCTATTGATTGGTATAAACCACGTATGAAGAGTCCAAAGCGACAATATACCGATATTATTTGTATATATTAAAGGGAAAAAAAGATAGAAAACGAGTTGTTTAAAAGTTAGTTGCATGTCCTTTACAAGACGAGGCAACCATCCCAGTAATTTTTGACTGTTTGTGATTTACTAGTAAATCTTTTTTACGTTCAGAAGTTTGCCATTGAATTATGAACGACCGACGTTCATACATCACAATCAACGCAAGCCGGCGTGCTTCCAAATCATCTGCCACTGATTTCGAACGCTCGACTCAGAATGTTGTGGCATTGTGAAACGCGTTCACTGGCCATAAGACACAGCTGCAGAGAAAGAGAGCGACATACAAATGTGAATGCTTTTCATCATTTCAGGTATAATCGCACGATGGGGTCGTCAAGGCAATTAATGATAACAATGATTGCTGTTTCGATATGATGTGTTAGCTTTTCTTCTTCTTCTTCTTCTTCTTCTTCTTTTTCTTCTTCTTCTTCTTCTTCTTCTTCTTCTTCTTCTTCTTCTTCTTCTTCTTCTTCTTCTTCTTCTTCTTCTTCTTCTTCTTCTTCTTCTTCTTCATCTTCTTCATCTTCTTCTTCTTCTTCCTCTTCTCTTTCATTGTCTATTTCATCTTCTTCCTCCTCCTTCTCATATTCTTCTTCTTCTTACACATTCACACGCCAACCTGAATATATTTAAAAAAATAGTAAGCTACAAGAGGTTGTTGACAATTCCATAGAGTTTCCTGTAACATGGTGTGTATTTATGCCACTAGACTGTTATTTGTTCTGCGTATGGTTGTTACTCTTGGTGCTAATATTTAACCGTCATTTTACCAATTACACAGTTACATACAGCCTCATACCTTTAGTTGACTAAATTAGTGGTATTCCAGCCTGTTATATCCTATGCAGAGTCTGAAGATATATTCTTGTTCACTCGGATGAGTTAGCAACATCCATCATTGATCTGGTGGCTTGCTTGTTCCGATTCCCACTTTGTTCTATAACTGATTCTTATAAACTGCGTGACCTTATCATAGGCTATGTCTTTATCAGACTGAGGAAGTCTTCCGCCTTCTTTTGTCAGCCTCATCATTTACGGGTATGTTGCAATGAGGTGAATTACAAATGTATTACAACCTTTTTGGATTTGCAACGAATGTCATGGAGTTCTGCCATTAGACCAGCTAGTTTTACGCTGTTTTGTTCATCAGTGTTGAGACAACTGAATTTATGTCTGCAAAGAAGCCCATATGCTACTGTTTATTTGTTTTTAACAACGTCGTTTCAGCTGCCCTTACTGAAGTTACTTGAGAATTTTACATTTTGCGCTGACTGGCTTTTGTGATACTTTTGTTTAAGATTCAGAAGAATTCCTCCACCTCCATTTTCTATTATTTGTTGCTGATCCATACGTATAAGCATGAGTCCAGGTACTACTTGCGTAATGTTCTTCTGTGTAGATTAAGGTTGTTTTTCCTCTTTCTGATTCATTCTGAGTGTTCTTTTTCTCAATACCAGGAATGTATTCTATCATCGCAAGCAGTTACTGATGTCTCCAAGCTGGGAACATGTACATTGTAGAAGAGATTCGCTATTGTTATATTACTGTATAGGACCAACCATCGTTCTTTCTTTATGCAGATTCAACAACACTGTTTTTCCTTTGTATCCCTTTTAGTCAGCGTCCCTCTGACGATGACGACGACGACGCTGACGACAACGACGACGGCATCAACAACAATAACAACAACAACAACAACCATAGTAACATACCTCGCAGCTGAAAAATCCTACTAGCATACACCAAGAGTAATAAGATATGGTAATGGTAGTATTAAAATTAGATGAAAACAACGCGACTGACACTTCAAACATCAAGGCATTTTATGCCACAGCCTGTGAAAGGTGCTATAGTAACAATGTTATTCCAACCACAGTATGGTAAACATACACACACCGGCACCAGAGATAAGCCTTTATCTCATGATAACAATGGTTTACAGGATAAGTACAATGAGGCGTTTCTGAAGTTATTGATTTCTATGAAATAATTAAGCGCAACTTGAGAAACTGCTGACTGACAATTGTATGATCTGGCAAACAAGTCTAGGTCTTTACGGCAATCCCCGGCGTACGGAAGAAATGCTTTCAACAGGATTACGCATATTGAAACTTGCGTAGATGTAAATTTGCTTAAATGTTATGGCAGCCGGTTATCCTGGTTGAATTTGTAATTTCTATCATACTTTTGAAGTTTTCATTTTTACTCCCCTCTTAAAGCAGTGATCCTTTGAAAAAGTGCAAGGTAAACAGGTTCAATGGAAAGGTGAACAGTATGGATCGAGAACTACTGTCTTTGTAAGTGAATTCTGGTATAAATGAATGCATTTAGGCAGTCGATCCAACCATCTAATATTATCTGTCTTGTGGGTGGAAGCGACTTTAAGTTTTATTCCGTGATTTAGATCAGCACCGACTGTAACAAATGTTTGAGAACCGGGTTAAGATGGATTTGTCTGTGAATTCTGAAGCAAATTTGCCCACTTTGCACGAAGCTTGCATCGGTATTTTGTTTTTGAGGTTGTTAGGAGAAATGTAATACATTTTACGAGATAACACGTTGCCATCTTGGATATACGAGTAGTTGTTTAGGTTATGTCCAATAGTGGTGCCACATAGTGGTTAGTGCGCTTGCGTGCATAAACAGTGGTCCTGGTTTAATCCCTAGCAGAGGCAGGGTGTTTTCCTGACCAGTGATGTTCTGAAGACGACTCAGCCTCATAAAAATAGTTACCAGACAATGTTATGTTGAGAATTTTCTGGAACTGAATGGAAATGAAAGAGCTGAGTTGAGTTGAGTTGAACCAAGAACCGACATCACTGCACTTAGGACATTCCCATACGCGCCCTGTCCTCTCGTTCAACAGCCAGCGAAGAGTCATACTACTACTCGTTCCCACCGCTATCTGATTGAAAGTTATCCTGGTCTTTCCTCTCGGTTTTGAGATTCTTCGATAACCCCTGCTGATCCCTCGTAACATCATTCTTTCCACATACGGGTTCTCAATCTTTTCCCATGCATTCTCCACCCGCTGGACCACCTCTCCCCTGTCCTTAGGTAATCTACCACCAAGAGGTGCATTCCCTGCCAGCCTATCATCCTGTTCATTACCCCGCACTCCCGCGTGGTCAGGGCAAAACATCTATACAATTCTGACAATCTGTGATCTCTGAAGCGAGTATAGCCATTCGACACGAAGGAAAGACGACAAGGGAACTGGCGTCTCCTCTTAAGTCGTGGCCTAGAATTTCCCACCCCAGGGTCACTTTCTGCTATTGGACTGCCCTTGACTTATTATGTCCGTGAGTAACGCAACAAGATAAAAACTAACAATAGGAGTTGAAGGGTACCCTTTCCTTCCATCAACTGCGGGACACCCCGTGAGCAGTGCTGGAGTAGCCGCTGAACCCATCTGGCTCATGCCAAGTCACAGCAGCTGGTGATGAATTAAAGTGGCTAGCAGCTGAAAGGTAGGTCAGAACTAGTCATCGCTGTGGCTGTGCAAAATAGTAAGTAAGGAAAATGATCCTTTAAGGTGTTTGCTTTAAAGGGCATAGGTGATAAAACCATGTTTTATACAGTCGACAAATGGTGGTTCTGGTCAATATCACACCAGTCGCGTTTACTTTCTATGACATTTTCTGGTACCCATTTAGGTTGAGTCGACCTAGGAACCCATGAGAATTTTCAAAATATGCCCTGATAAGAATTCATATTCTTCTTCTGCTGCGTCCAACGGATTGTTGGTTTAGACATAATTGCCTTGTGCATGTTTATAGCAGAGCTGCAGTATTTGCACTTTTCGGCCGAAACATCCGACTTCTTCAGGCATTTGTTGACCGGGTTACCTTCACGGTGATAATATTTCGAATCAATGACCACCGGGCCGGTAGGCGAGCTTCTAGCCACTATGTTACCATGGCTACCGCCTAGACACAGGATGTAGATAGAGGTACAATGGCTAGAACAAACTTCCTACTCCCACTTCCTCTGTACAGGAACTGCTCTCGCTGAAAATAACTGAATCAACTATGGGGACTCTTGCCAGGAACTTCATGTCCATAAATTAATCAATAGTATGGAAAACAGCAACGATGACGTCTTGCAAGAATCGCTCACCAAGAGAGCTTTTTATTTGCATCAGAAGAAGCCAGTCTGTATTGTTTGGGCACATCGTGTGACGCGGAAAGCTGGAGAATGGCGTGACAACGGGAAAATTGGAGGGGTGCAGGAGCAGGAAAAACCGAGAGACAACAATGCTGGACCGTTTGACATCATGGCACGGAGGAACATCGTTATCAGAAATGACTGGAAGTACACGAGATACAAGGCTGTGGACATACTTGATAACCAACGCAAACCCATGGACTCTAAGAAAAAGAAAACAGCGTTAGTGGCCTTCAGGGAATCAACTCACTGGGCTGGGATTGCCATATTCGACAGATGGAACCAGACTGATTTTAAGGAACTGTATGAAATCGCACATTCAACACATATGGAACATAGAATATGAGAATACTAAGTAATGAAGGGATGAAGGAACTAGAGGCATTGCACAAGTGGCTTTTTGGAAAGTATGTTGCGGACAGAGAAGAATATAATCGCTGAAGTGTTGAAACAAAACCATAAAAAAGGTAAAATTCTAGTTCCGGGACAAATCAACAGAAAATGTGTATAGAGAGAAATTAGCATTGTTGATTCGGGGGTGGGAGGAGAATACAACGATAGAGTGAAAGGATAACAGGACAAAGTTTATGTCGAAAGCCTGAACAGCGAGACATCAAATAATATTATACGCAACACAGACATCATCACAATATGATAGCAGAGGGGATTAGAAAGTCTAGGTAACTGAAATCTGCGCCAGACCAGACGCTTGAGGAAGAAATGTTCCAGAGTCGTGGGAACATCTTAAATAATTATGCAGGTTATGTAAGAGAGTCGTGGAAACATCTTGAATCATTCTGTAGGTTATGTAAGAGAGTCGTGGGAACATCTTAAATCATTCTGTAGGTTAAGTAAGCGAGTTGTCGGAACATCTTAAAAAGTGCTGTAGGTTAAGTAAGAGACTCGTTGGTACATATTAAATCGTTCCGTATATTATGTAAAAGAGTCGTCAGAACAAACTGAATAGTGTTATAGGCTATGTGCATAAGTCGTGGAAACATAATGAATAGTGCTGTAGCTTATGTAAGAGATCCAACCGAACTTTGTGAATAGTGCTGTAGCTTATGTACGGATTAATAAGAATATTGTGAATTGTACTATTATTTACTTAAGAGAAAAAGCAGCGGCTGCAGCAGGATATAACAATATGAAATGGAAACAAATAGGTATTTTAAACTCCTGCGAGAAAAAACGTACTGAACATCACAACGTGCACATACCTTACAAGGAGATCCACGTGTCACGAAATACAGGTGAAAAATCCGAAATCAGAAGCACTCAATAAATATAAAAAATGAATAATAAAATAACATAAGATAAAATACACACGAACGCGTACAATACGACACACAGACGTTTCGATTCTCAGAATCTTTGTCAATGACAACACAGATAGCTAACGACAAAAACACAAACACACGACCTATCACTTAAAATGCACAACCTGATAATGACATGTGAGGCAAAAAATGTGACTATGGCCAGCTGCGAAAACGTTTGTGGCGCAGAATTGAAAATGGGTTGCCAAAAAGGATTTGAGTAGCCAAAAATATGTGAACAGTCTGCTATGAAAACATAGAAATGTGGGGACAATTAAGTCTAGATATCGGGGGGGGGGGGGACAGCACGGTAATAGGTAGTGTAAACAATTGGGGAAGATACCACAGTTATACTGTAGCGTCCACGACAGTATTAATTCCTGCCGGGTGGATGCATCCCAGATTGTTGATTAGCTGGCATTCAATTCTAAGTCTGACACAGCTATTGGAGAAGCAGGGTTTTAATGCGGTGACACATGCATCGTCGGCTCCATTGTGGTTGGAGGAATTGAAATGGTTGGGGACAGGTTTGTCAGCGCCCTGATTGATGTCTCTGAGGTGTTCTCTAAAACGATCCGCAAGACGTCTGCCCGTTTGGCCAATGTATTTCATGTCACATCGTTTGCAGATGATAACATAAATCAGATTGCGGGATGTGCAGGTGAAAGAATCTTTCAAGGTGAAGGTGCCTCGGGGAAATGCAATTTCTGGTGTCTGAACAACGTATGGGCATGTCAGACAGTTCCTACGATGGCATTCGAAGGTGCCCACGGATGAAGTAACCGTGGGGAGGCGACTGTGCACAAGGTGGTCTCTGAGGCTCTGGTTACGGCGGAAAATTACCCTGGGGCCATTTGAGAATACCTCACGAGTGGTAGGATCGGATTCCAAGATGGACCAGTGTCTCAGGAAAATGTGCTTGATGGCATAGGCATGTGGATGGAAGGTGAGGATAAGCTTGGGTTCATTGTTCTGAGATCGCGTATGCTTGGCGAGGGACATTTCCCGCGAGACCTGGGTTATGCGACAGAGAGCTGTCGACAAGACGTCCTCTGGGTAGGACCGTCTGCGGAAAAAAGTCTAGCATTTCGTGGGCTCATGCGGTCTCATAGGAACATAGTGAATGGTGCTGTAGGATATATGCGGTCTCATTGGAACATAGTTAATGGTGCTGTAGGTTATATACGGTCTCATAGGAACATAATGAATAAGGATGTAGGTTATATGCGGTCTCGTGGGAACATAGTGAACAGTTATATAGGCTATATGCGTTCTCTTGTGAACATAGTGTATGGTGCTATAGATTATATGCGGTCTCTTGTGAACATAGTGGTTAATGCTGTATAGGGTTGTTTTTTGTTGTTGCCTCAATATAAAATTCAATATCTCAGTAACCAACTGAGGGAAAATGATGAGATTTAGTATATAACCTTATCATTATGTCCACCCAACAAAAAATATTTTGTTCTGGAGATTGTACAGCAGATTTCAATGTTTGTTTATATGCTGTATATATTTTTCTGCCTCGCCATTAATGCCATCATTTTAAGAGTATTACAGCGCCAGCAAGACACATTCGCGCTATTTTTAAAATTGTCTGGCGGTCTTTCGTTTTTGCACAGACTGAGTGTTATAGTTCAGAGGTGTCGTCAAACTGTGGGTTCTTTCATGAAACGTGATTATATAAATAAACTAGCTGGCTCGGCCCGACTCCTGGCGGGGATCTATCTATCTATCTATCTATCTATCTATCTATCTATCTATCTATCTATCTATCTATCTATCTATCTATCTATCTATCTATCTATCTATCTATCTATCTATCTATCTACCTACCGACCTACCGACCTGTCTGTCTGTCGGTCGGTCGGTCGGCCTGCCTACCTGCCTGCCGGAACCCACCCACCTACCGACCGACCGACCGACCCACCCACCCACCCAGTCAGCCACTACCTTTCTGCCTACCTACCTACCTACCTACCTACTTACCTACCTACCTACCTATCTGTCTGTCTGTCTGTCTATTTGTCTATCTGTCTGCTGTCTGTCTGTCTGTCCGTGCTATTAAATATTGATAAAAGTTACTGGAAAAAACGTCAGCACCATGTGTTGAAAGAGGAAGAGGACTATTGGAGAATGGATGGATTGAATTTTATGCAACCGAGAGTAATCATCAACCTACTGGAATCGTCCGACACAGATTAAGGTCTGAGCAGATCGCAGACCTTAATCTACGTACACACTTACTGGGATATTTTGCTCCAACTATTCAGACGAATTGCAGGCCCTAAACATTACAGCATCAGCATCAGCTGAAGAAACAAGAAGGAAATGAAAAATAAGGTAAGAAATATATTCCTTCTACTTTCCTGTTAATTTACAAATTATTTACCCCGTGCCTCTGTAAATTCTCTGCCTTTACTAATGTGACACATTGCACCCCTCTCGGGATTCTCCGTGGTGAAGTGGTCAAGCCGTCTGACTCGGGTTCCGAAGGTTGTATGTTCGATTCCGGGCTGCGTCCTTTATTTCATGAGTGCATTTTTCGGAGACTCCCGAGGGTCGTCGCTGGAGCTACGGAGTTCCGCGCTGCGGAAAGAATCTGAGCCATATGGGATAAAACCCAGTGCAATGCAGCCGACCCTGTCGATTTTAAGCTAGTTCTTTCATTGCACCCACTCCCATACGAATCCGGATACGCCTTTGTGTGTCATCAGAATTTGCAGGTCTCCCATTGCCGTAAAAATAACTTTGTTACCGATAAATCACTAGTTGTTGAACAAAACATCAAAGGAATGTCGCCGCTTTCAATGATTTAAGTTGTTTTTGGACCTATCAAAGACATATTCCTTGGGTGGGGGTAAATATAAGACGGCTGGAAAAATTTCATAACGATGCAACAGACAGTTTTCAAAATAACTGATCGTGAATGAAGGCAAACAAATGTGGACATACTATAGGTTATATTATCTCTTGGGAACACAGTAGACAGTGATGAGGGTTATATAGGTCTTTTTGGAGGATATAGTGAATAGGTCTGTAGTTTATACCTACCTACCTACCTACCTACCTACCTACCAATCAATCAAGGAACATGGCTACAGTTACTTTTAATCGTTATTTTGTTAACTATCTGTTAGCGCTACTGAGTCATCACACATCGATCAGCTATTGTAAAATGTATCATTGATCTTCAAGAAATCACCAAAGTTGATTTTTAAACGTTTTCGTTTACTCAGCAGGCGCCACTTTGAAGACTTTCGCTTTATATTATTCTCACAATTATCACCATTCGCTAATTTCATCATCATCATCATCATCATCATCATCATCATCATCATCATCATCATCATCATCATCATCATCATCATCATCATCATCATCATCATCATCATCATCATCATCATCATCATCATCATCATCATCATCATCATCATCATCATCATCATCATCGAGTGCCCTGCCAGCTGACGTAGACGTTCATAACCCTCCACAGATCTCGGTCTTTGGCATTCTGGATCAACTCTGCTGATGATATTCCCCCATGCCACCGTCTCAATTCATCCAGCATCATTTCTCTTGGTCTGCTCCTGCCTTTCTTCCCTTCGATATTTTCAGTTTTCACCATGTTCTTCAACGCCTCTCTTCTCATCACATGACCTTGCGGCCTCCAACATACATCTGTTCGTGCTCTAACACCTTTCCGTGCCATACTAACAAAACTCAAGAATTGTCTTTCGATGTCTTTTTTTTTTTTTTTTTTTTTTTATATCTCTTTGCGCAAATCTTTCTAGTTGTCAATAGCTGTCATAGCATGCATCAGGTGTTGTCTTCCCCAAAGTGTGACCAAATACAAGATGGCTGCATCTGTATTGTGTTTGTGTTAAGCTGAATGCGTGTCTTAACCTATTTCAAGACATGTAAATTACTCATTTAGGCCGTCTAAGGAATTACTAATTAGCATTATTCTTTAAAACCGTATCGCGAATTTCATATCCTATACACGATTTTTCCTGCCGCGTCACCGGCCCCATTTTGGCATGCATAGTAAAATAAATTTGTCAGAGAGTTTGGCTTCTATTTTAATTTATTTGGCTTCTTTGACCTTAATTTTGTGTTAACAAGGCAACCTTGAGAGAGTGCAATGGCCATCACATATATTATCGATGTTATATGGATCTTTCTAATGGGTTTCATGTCACTGGGAATATAATAATATCTTTTTGTAAAGAAAAAAATTAGTTTTCTTGTGTAAAAGAAACATAGGCGACGAATAATAAAAAAAAAAAGACAACATGTGAAGGAAAACGACAGAAAATGAGAATTCTGTAAGGAAACTGCAATTTGTTATGGATGAAGTAAACAACAAGAAAGACAACAATATTTAATCATTATATACTTTGGATATACTGTGGTATACTGGTTAGTGGTGTGTTTGTGTCCTAGGTGGGTGACTTTGTAGTGTTGACATGTCTATGTACCGGTAGTATGACTGTGTAGTGACAGTGTGGCTGTATATATTAGCAGCGTGACTGTATATATTGGCACCGTGACTGTATAGTAACAGCACGACTGTTTAGTGACATTGTGACTGTGTAGTGACAACGTGACTGTGTAGTGACAGCTTGTCTATGTAGTGACAGCGTGATTGTATATATTGGCAGCGTGACTGTATATATTGGCAGCATGACTGTATATATTGGCAGCATGACTGTATATATTGGCAGTTTGACTGTGTAGTGTCAGCGTGACTGTATAGATTAGCAGCATGACTGTATATATTTTTCAGCGTGACTATATATATTGGTAGCGTGACTTATATATTGGCAGCGTGATTGTATATATTGGCAGCGTTACTGCATATATTGGCAGCGTGACTATATATATTGGCAGCGTGACTATATATATTGGCAGCGTGACTATATATATTGGCAGCGTGCTTGTGTAAAGACAGTGTAACTGTATATATTGGCAGCGTGACTATATATATTGGTAGCGTGACTTATATATTGGCAGCGTGACTATATATATTGGCAGCGTGACTATATATATTGGCAGCGTGACTATATATATTGGCAACGTGCTTGTGTAAAGACAGTGTAACTGTATATATTGGCAGCGTGACTATATATATTGGCATCGTGACTGTATATATTGGCAGTTTGACTGTGTAGTGGCAGTGTGACGGTATATATTAGCAGCGTGACAGTATATATTTTTCAGCGTGACTGTATATATTCGCAGCGTGACTGTATGTATGTATGTATGTATGTATGTATGTATGTATGTATGTATGTATGTCTGTCTGTCTGTCTGTCTGTCTGTCTGTATGTATATACAGTCACGCTGTGTATGTTTGTGTGTGTGTTTGTGTGTGTGTGTGTGTGTAGGCAGCGTGACTGTATATATTGGCAGCGTGATCAGCGTGACTGTATATATTGTCAGCTTAACTCTATAGTGACACTATGTCTATGTACTGGTAGCGAGAGCGTCTCTGTATATATTGGCAGCGTGACTGTGTAGTGGCAGCGTGATTTGTAGTGACATTATGACTGTAGTGGCAGCTTGTTTGTGTAGTGACAGCGTGGCTGTATACATTGGCAGCGTGACTGTATATATTGGCAGCGTGATTGCATATATTGGTAGCGTGGCTGTATAGTGACAGCGCGACTGTATCTATAGATAGCGTGATTGTATATATTGGCAGCGTGACTGTGTAGTGCTACAATGTCTTAGTGTCAGGCCATCTACATAGGAAAAACTGAGCGACAGTTATATTGCAGGGTTTCGGAACACATTCCGAATTGGGTGGACAAGATACTACATAGCCTAGGCAGGCCAACACACCGGAACAGTCCGGCTTCATCGGTCGGGAGACATGTGCTCGAGAGCGGTCACGTGGTTGAAAGAGACAGTGCCTTCCGTGTGTTGTTCAACACACAAAGTAGTCGATTGTTAAAGTTTGCTGAAGCTATAATAATCAACCTTCGTAAGCCGTCCTTGTGCAAGCAGAAAGACATGTTTGTCAGTTTAAAATTACCGTGGTAGACAATCGACATTACTGTGCGAACATGTGTACATTTCAGTTTGAAGGATTTATCTAATTAATTCACGTAAGTTGTGTGATTTCTGCAGTATGTACCTGACGAGATGCAGCGAAATATGCCAGGCAATAAATCGTGCAATCTATTGTTTGTGTCTTCGTTATTCAAATTCATCACGGGAAAACGTTGTTTTGAATAGGTAAATTTGTCCAGAACACTTAGTCTATGATCATTCACTTTGATATTCCGCACAGTGTGATTATTCCCTGAAGCTGGCTGGTACATAACTACAGTCTTCTCCAAGTTGATATTGAGCCCAAAGTTGGCACAGGCATGTGAGAAAGCTGAAACATTATGTTGCATGTCCACCTCTGAGTGACTGTATAGTGACAGCGCGACTGTACATATTGGTAGTGTGACTGTGTAGGGACAGCGTAGGCATTTACAGCTCGTTCAGCGGGCCGAACCGTTCAACAATCCAGTGGTGCCCACTCTATGACCACGAGCAGCATGACGATGGAGGTGATGGCAGTTACACAGGCTTTCATATGGCTGGAATCACAGCATTATACCAACGTGTGTGTACTAAATGATTCAATGAGCATGATTCGGTAGGTCGAAGCTGGATCTTTACGTTGACAGTGGACTGAGTCGCTGCGGAAGTCTGTTGTTCGTAAAGTCACCTTCATCTTTGTCCCGGGATGTGCGGGAGTCGAGGGAAATGAATGAGCTGATAAATTGGCTGGCTCTGCACCCCTGTAGATGGCCAGCCCATGGATCGTGCCGATGTTATTACCGTCCTTAAAGATATGACGAGAACAGAGGACTTTGACGTCAGTGAATCCACATCGCTGTCCCGGATGAAAGACTTGGGAGTTAGAATCGGCACGGCCAGACGCGAGAGGTATATCGGGAAAACGAGGACCCTCGTCAACCAACATAGAACTGGCACTATTAGCCACTGGACGCTGATGCATATGCTGGGGGGAGGATCTGAGCACCTATGGACCTGTCCGGAGTGCAATGAAGATACCCCAACTGATAACTGATAACTGCCAGCGTGACTGTGCAGTGGCGCGATGACTGTATACTGGCAGCGTGACTGTGTAGTGATAGCGTGACTGTGTAGTGACAGCACGACTGTATATATTGGCAGCGTGACTGTGTAGTGACAGCGTGACTGTGCAGTGGCGCTATGACTGTGTACTGGCAGCGTGACTGTGTAAAGGCACTGTATCTGTGTAGTGGCACAATGTGTTGTGGCACTGTGTCTGTGTAGTGGCACTTTGTCTCTGTAGTTTCACTATGACTTGGCACTAGTTCTATAACTGTGCACTGACACTATGACTCTGATACTTGTACTATGACTGTGATGCTGGCACTACTGTGTACTGGCACTATGACTGTGTAGTGGCACTATGACTGTGTAGTGGCACTCTGACTGTGTAGTGGTACTATGACTTTGAGTGGCACTATGACTGTGTACTGGCACCATGACTGTGATATTGGCACTATGACTGCGATGCTGGCACTATGACTGTGTAGTGGCACTATGACTGTGAGTGGCACTATGACTGTGTAGTGGTACTATGACTGTGTACTGTCACTATGACTGTGTACTGGCACTATGACTGTGTACTGGCACTATGACTGTGTAGTGGTACTATGACTGTGTAGTGGCACTATGACTGTGTAGTGGTACTATGACTGTGTAGTGGTACTATGACTGTGTAGTGGCACTATGACTGTGTAGTGGTACTATGACTGTGTAGTGGTACTATGACTGTGTACTGGCACTATGACAGTGTAGTGGTACTATGACAGTGTACTGGCACTATGACTGTGTAGTGGTACTATGACAGTGTAGTGGTACTATGACTGTGTAGTGGTACTATGACTGTGTAGTGGTACTATGACTGTGTAGTGGTACTATGACTGTGTAGTGGCACTATGACTGTGTACTGGCACTATGACAGTGTAGTGGTACTATGACAGTGTACTGGCACTATGACTGTGTAGTGACACTATGACTGTGTAGTGGTACTATGACTGTGTAGTGGTACTATGACTGTGTAGTGGCACTATGACTGTGTACTGGCACTATGACAGTGTAGTGGTACTATGGCAGTGTACTGGCACTATGACAGTGTACTGGCACTATGACTGTGTAGTGGCACTATGACTGTGTAGTGGTACTATGACTGTGTAGTGGTACTATGACTGTGTAGTGGCACTATGACTGTGTAGTGGTACTATGACTGTGTAGTGGTACTATGACTGTGTACTGGCACTATGACTGTGTAGTGGCACTATGACTGTGTACTGGCACTATGACAGTGTAGTGGTACTATGACAGTGTACTGGCACTATGACAGTGTACTGGCACTATGACTGTGTAGTGGCACTGTGACTGTGTAGTGGTACTATGACTGTGTAGTGGTACTATGACTGTGTAGTGGCACTATGACTGTGTAGTGGTACTATGACTGTGTAGTGGTACTATGACTGTGTACTGGCACTATGACAGTGTAGTGGGACTATGACAGTGTACTGGCACTATGACAGTGTACTGGCACTATGACTGTGTAGTGGCACTATGACTGTGTAGTGGTACTATGACTGTGTAGTGGTACTATGACTGTGTAGTGGCACTATGACTGTGTAGTGGTACTATGACTGTGTAGTGGTACTATGACTGTGTACTGGCACTATGACAGTGTAGTGGTACTATGACAGTGTACTGGCACTATGACTGTGTAGTGGCACTATGACTGTGTAGTGGTACTATGACTGTGTAGTGGTACTATGACTGTGTAGTGGCACTATGACTGTGTAGTGGTACTATGACTGTGTAGTGGTACTATGACTGTGTAGTGGTACTATGAATGTGTAGTGGTACTATGACTGTGTAGTTGCACTATAACTGTGTAGTGGCACTATGACTGTGTAGTGGCACTATGACAGCGTACTGGCACTATGACTGTGTAGTGGTACTATGACTGTATACTGGTATTATGACTGTGTAGTGGCACTATGACTGTGTAGTGGTACTATGTCTGAGTACTGGCACTATGACTGTGTACTGGCACTATGACTGTGTAGTGGTACTATGACTGTGTAGTGGTACTATGACTGTGTACTGGCACTATGACAGTGTACTGGTACTATGACAGTGTACTGGCACTATGACTGTGGTGTGGCACTATGACTTTGTAGTGGTACTATGACTGTGTAGTGGTACTATGACTGTGTAGTGGCACTATGACTGTGTAGTGGCACTATGACTGTGTAGTGGCACTATGACTGTGTAGTGGTACTATGACTGTGTAGTGGTACTATGACTGTGTAGTGGCACTATGACTGTGTAGTGGTACTATGACTGTGTAGTGGTACTATGACTGTGTAGTGGTACTATGAATGTGTAGTGGTACTATGACTGTGTAGTTGCACTATAACTGTGTAGTGGCACTATGACTGTGTAGTGGCACTATGACAGCGTACTGGCACTATGACTGTGTAGTGGTACTATGACTGTGTACTGGTATTATGACTGTGTAGTGGCACTATGACTGTGTAGTGGTACTATGACTGTGTACTGGCACTATGACTGTGTACTGGCACTATGACTGTGTAGTGGTACTATGACTGTGTAGTGGTACTATGACTGTGTACTGGCACTATGACAGTGTACTGGTACTATGACAGTGTACTGGCACTATGACTGTGTAGTGGCACTATGACTGTGTAGTGGTACTATGACTGTGTAGTGGTACTATGACTGTGTAGTGGCACTATGACTGTGTAGTGGTACTATGACTGTGTAGTGGTACTATGACTGTGTAGTGGCACTATGACTGTGTAGTGGTACTATGACTGTGTAGTGGTACTATGACTGTGTACTGGCACTATGACAGTGTAGTGGCACTATGACAGTGTACTGGCACTATAACTGTGTAGTGGCACTATGACTGTGTAGTTGCACTATAACTGTGTAGTGGCACTATGACTGTGTAGTGGCACTATGACAGCGTACTGGCACTATGACTGTGTAGTGGCACTATGACTGTGTACTGGTACTATGACTGTGTACTGGTATTATGACTGTGTAGTGGCACTATGACTGTGTAGTGGTACTATGACTGTGTACTGGCACTATGACTGTGTACTGGCACTATGACTGTGTAGTGGTACTATGACTGTGTACTGGCAGTATGACTGTGTACTGGTACTATGACTGTGTACTGGTATTATGACTGTGTACTGGCACTATGACTGTGTAGTGGTACTATGACAGTGTAGTGGCACTATGACTGTGTAGTGGCACTATGACTGTGTAGTGGCACAATGACTGTGTAGTGGTACTATGACTGTGTACTGGCACTATGACTGTGTACTGGTACTATGACTGTGTACTGGTATTATGACTGTGTACTGGCACTATGACTGTGTAGTGGTACTATGACAGTGTAGTGGCACTATGACTGTGTAGTGGCACTATGACTGTGTAGTGGCACTGACTGTGTAGTGGTACTATGACTGTGTACTGGCACTATGACTGTGTACTGGCACTATGACTGTGTGGTGGCACTATGACTGTGTAGTGGTACTATGACTGTGTACTGGTACTATGACTGTGTACTGGCACAATGACTGTGTAGTGGCGGTGTTAGTGGCCACTGCTCTGAAGCGCAGTCCAACAGCCCCCCCCCCCCCTTTTCCTCCATGTGTCACGTGACTATTGACGTGTAAATGAAGCTCTACTCACAATCCGGATATGTGGCGAAAGAATTTCGGACGCAATTCTCAATCCCGCATACGGCGTTCGAAACACAACTGCGGGCGATTTGGAAGCAGACCGCCTAGCGCTGATTTTCAAACAATGTTATGAGTCCGGTTATTCAGAGACTAATGGCAAACTACTGAACATAATCTTGCCAAGAAATCACAAACAGTCCCAAAAATGCTGAGGTTGACTGCCACGCCTGTAAAGGATATGCAAACTAATTAACACACCTTACCCAACGTTGCGCCATAGACTAGCTGAGGGAAGTAACTGACCTACTTCTCCTTTAAAAAGGGGCGGAAGAAAACCTAACAAGCCACCCCGTGTTGATGAGAGGACATTAACTTGAAACCTAACCACACGTGTCAAAATTCACGCAAAAAGAGTAAGAGGAAGAAACGAAGATAAATCCGGATGGCTTGGCCATATAGCATAATCTGGAGAAGAACACAACCTGATCCAAGACAAGTAATCATGTGAGATGGCCAGCCATGACCTCTCATGCCTATCGGAATGACACATGATGATGATGATGATGATTATGATGATGATGATGATGATGAGCGTTACAGTATCATAGGTATGTGAATGTACAAGTTATATGTGGTGTTAGTTTAGCGATGAGTCTGTATCGTAGCTATTGTAGCTGTGTGATTGTGCTGTGGTAGTGTGGGTGTGTAGTATCTGTGTGAATGTTATCATTGTTCTGTGAGATCTTTTAAACTTATAACAAACAAACAAACAAAAAGTAAAGGACTCTTTTTCAAGCTTTAATGCGCACTGGGCATACAGTGCTAGACGTATTTTTACAGCTCTAACTAACGCTTAGTGATGTGGTCTGTTTCATGGCGGCCACCTTTACTTCCATAGACATCTTCTGGTACAAATTTTAGGCTGGGAAAGAGGATGCTCCCTATCATCGTGGAAGTGGGGAGGAGTAGGTCAGAATACTAGAGGAAAAGCCAGACCTGTGAAGAGTCATAGTCATATTGAACCGGGTGTGCACAGATTGGCCAGCAGTCTGCGGTGAATGGGAGTTGCAACAACTGATACACGGCAATACGCGCCCAGGTGATGTAATCATTTACACGGATGTCAAGAGGAAAGAGAAGTGCCTGGATGTTCATAGCGAATGTTAATTGACGGTGTTTAGTGCAGGAGAGCTTGGCATATGATACTACAATATCTAGTCTGAGAATGGAGGTGGGGGAAGTTACTGCGATGTTTCACTGGCTGCTGAATACACCGCGAGCTCGCACACACATACACACACGTCGTGATGACTGTACTCACAGAGTGTGCTGAAAGGAGTGAAGCATGCTTCAAGAAGAGTAGTATCCATCGGTTTTAAATTCAAAGAACGTGAGCAATCGTTGGATCTTTTCTCCAGGGCATGCTGGTGTGTTGGGAAACAAACAAATATGGCAGATGTGTTGGATCTGCACAGCTGGGTGAGGTACTGGTGCACGATAAGGCCGGTGTGATCAGGGTCCTTTGGGAATCATGCGTAAAATGTAATAGGACAGATAATTCATCATGGCTTGGAGAGACCGGTGCTACAGTCAGTGAATTTCTCAAATCCCTGTGATCATATTAAAAACAAATGATGGGTAAGTTACTCACCAGACGGATCCGATTTCGACAACGAAATGGAAGCTATCGTCAAAATTATATTTTTCAGTCAGATTTCGCAACCGTTGTTTTCATTACAATACATTGTTTTATGCCTGGCTTATGCTCGTATATCACAACCACCTCCATCATCATCATAATCATCATCATCATCATCATCATCATCATCATCATCATCATCATCATCATCATCATCATCATCATCATCATCATCATCATCATCATCATCATCATCATCATCATCATCATATACTGTGCCGGCTGGGCAGACGGTTATGTCCTTGACAACAATCAGTTATCTGTTTTTTTTTGACAAGTTAACTGATTCAGTGCCATACAACAAAGCAGGTTTGGACCAAACATGACGCACACTCACATGAACAATTATAATGTAAATTTCCATTCACTGAGCATTAAAACTGCGATAGATACCGCGAAAAAAAAAAAAACAGATAACACACTGACTAGTATGGCGAAATATCTTCCTTCTGTCTAAATAGGCGAAATATTATCCTTCGATACCGAACCAGTTAAACTACTCATCGTCTTTTCTGCCACTCCACAAACACATATGGACATTTCTTCCTGTGTCCACCTGTTTTTCTAACATACCGAATCTTCTCTGTCATCACCGCAGGATACAACAATCGACCAGTCTCTTGTCCTCGCGAGGGAAACAGCAATCTCTGTAAACAAGTATTATGTAGCATTTTAGTATTCATTTTCACACGAGTCCATTATTTTTTTTTCCTACATTCAACGAGACAACGACATATTTTTAGCCATTTGTTTCTTTCTAATATTGGTAGCCAGGGCCCATGATTCACAATATAAGCTAGAAACGGTAGTATGTAACACTCACAATATTCCCTATTGTTCCTGCAAGATAAATATGCACCATTTTCTTGTGATTATGAAGGAAACAACTGTCTCTGAAAACATACATTCTATAGTATGAGAGATTACGGCGTCCGCTCATGGTTATTAAGTACCGGGTTCGAATCCCATCATAGGTCTGGGAAGTTTTCCAAGAACCTTCGATATCTACTGATTTCACACATAACCCTGATCTCTTGGGTAATGAGATGAGATACATATACTTCTCGGATAACGGCGAAAAACATTATCTCTTGGGTAATGAGATGAGATACATATACTTCTCGGATAACGGCGAAAAACAGAAGGTCCCGTGAGCAAGATGTGCTAGTTAAAAATGCCATGGCAATAGGAAATCGCAAACGGCAGGCCGTAAGCTCTGGTAAAATTGTTAGGAAAGATAACATAGCCATGGGATATACCCATAACCTTAGATGGAATCTATCTACGGGAAGCACATCTTCAACAAATGCACGCCGATGTCGGACACACAGAACTTTGAGATGTATAACAAGGTGTGACGCATTATCCTTGAAATGTTGGTAGGCAGAGTCCATGATTCACACACACACACACACACACACACACACACACACACACACACACACACACACACACACACACACACACACACGCACGCACGCACGCACGCGCACGCACGCACACACGCATACACAGAGTAGCAAATGCTAATTTTCTTATTTCCATGTACAGACAGGAAACAAGAAGAAGAAGACGATAAGCTTTATTCGATGTCTATGGGGTGTCCTTAAATTCTACTATGAAAAGCCACATCCCTAGCCGGTGGTTTCTTGTTAATGTTGGTAGGCAAAGTTCATGATTCACACACATTCAGTGTGGTCACTGTGTGGTACATGTGTGATACATGTGTGGTACATGATTCACACACATACAGTAGCAAAGGCTACTTTTGTAACTTCCATGTACAGACAGTTGTCATATGGCATGCACTTTCATCCGTTGGAATACTTCCTTTGATTGAGTCTTTCTGCGCGTTATCTCTTTGTTCAGTTTTTCCCTGTAATCACTGGATAGTTGAATATCTACAAGTTGCCCAGGCCATGCGGGAGTGCGGAGAAATGAATAGGTTGATAGACTGGCAGGGAATGCACCTCTTGGTGGTATATTACCTCTTGGTGGTAGATAGGGGACGGAGCGCATATGGGACTGTCCCGAGTGCAATGATGTGGGTTCTTAGCTCAACTTATACCTACATGTTTCAACGCTATCTCGTTTCAAGTCACTATACATTCTGGCTACCTTGGTTTTGTCCGCCAGGAACAGAATGTGTCTGTTTGTATAGATTCATTTTAGCCCTTCCTTTTCGCCGGCTCCGTGGCGAAGGAGTTACGGACGCAATTCGTATATCCGCATATCACGCTTGAAACACAGCTGCGGGCGATTTGGCAGCATATCGCCTTGCGTTGGTTTTCATTCAATGGTATGAGCTCCGGTAGTTCAGAAAGCAATGGTAAACCACAGAATGTAAAATTGCCAAGAAATCATAAACAGCCAAATAATGCTGGGGTTGACCATGAAGACCTATAAAATATATGTAAATAACTTTTTCAATTGCAGATAATGATATCTATCAATGCTCTCACTTCCTTGACATTGTTGGCAATTAGCAATACGTCCCAGCTACGTAGATTACATGTATTGTATGCCCTAAATTTCAACCTTAGTTTGTCTCTTATGGCTCTTGTTATAATCAATATACGTATAATCAAAGGACACAGAACAGATATAAGGTGAGCGACAACTCTGCATGACTTCCGGTGTACCTCAATAGCTGGACCCATATGGCGGTGGATAATTATAGATGCTGTCTCAGAGCATGTCAGTGCATATAGAAGGGTGTCAGAGAAGGCTGTGTACTCTCCCATGATTAGTTTTCATTGTAAAGTGATATGATTATCATTATATAGTGATATTATTTTAATTATATAATAAACATATGATTTTCATTATGTAGTGCAACATGAATTACTTCCGGTAAAAATGGCGACAAGATGAAGCGTTACTTTTCGGAGGGAAGCTATTTAGTGTTTTTCATTGGATTTCGTGTGATTTCCTTTGGATTCCCTGTGAATAGTGTTTCCCTGTGGATTATGTGATGTTATATTGTGTTCCTTTTATTGGAAGTTTTCAAAAGAAGCCACGGAAGGCAGGTGGTTGATGTAATTTTGAGGGCAGCCGACAGATATTTGTGGGTCATGGCCTCGATTTACACGACGGCAGGCAAAGGAACTCGTCTTGAGTCAATGGCTGCGGTCTCCGACCAGTAAGGTCACTGCCATAGAGGAAAGCAACGGCAAACTACCTCTTTAAAAGTGTCTAGTATATCATGATTCGCTTAAAGACCGATCATCGCAAGACAAGGACAGAGACGTTAAAATTAGCAACTTGGAACGTTAGGACGTTAAACAACGACGGAAAATTAGAAAACATAAAACAAGAAATTGGAAGGGAAAAAATTAATATTTTAGGTATGTGCGAAACGAGATGGACAGGAGCAGGCATCAAGATAGAAGAAGATTTCAAGATTATTTATTCTGGAGGTGAAGATCGTCATAGGGGAGTGGCAATTATTCTGGACCGGAAAACATCAAAATCTATTCAAGGATATTTGGCCGTGTCGGACAGAGTTCTACTAGTTAAATTAAGTGGCAGACCTTTTAGCATAAATATTATTCAAGTATATGCCCCAACAGGAGAATCCAGTGAAGATAGTGTAGAAGAATTTTATAATGACATAGAGTCTGCCTTAAAGAAATGTAAAAATTCAGAAATAAACATCATAATAGGGGACTTCAATGCAAAAGTAGGAAATCAAGGAGATAGATACACAGTAGGAAACTATGGTTTAGGAGAGAGAAATGAAAGAGGATACAGACTCGTAGAGTGGGCAAAAGAACAGGAAATGATTGTAGGAAACACCTGGTTCAAACAACACCCTAGAAGATTATGGACATGGAGGAGTCCTGATACCAGGATTAGAAACCAGATTGACTACATTCTGATTAGCAGAAGATTTAGAAACGCATTAACATTAGCAAAAACAGTTCCCAGTGCTGATTGTTATAGTGACCACAGATTACTCACAGGAACATTGAGGATAAAGTTGAAGAAAGTCAAGTATATAACAGGAAACACTAAATATGATTTGTGTACATTGAGTAATGACAAGGAAATACAAAACAAATTCAACATAGAAGTACAGAACAGATTTGAAATTTTGTCTGATCTAGAGATCATATTCCAGGATGTGGATGATCAATGGGAAACGTTGAAGAATTCATCAATGTGGCTGCAGAAACAACTATTCCAAAATTAAAGAAAGTGGGTCGTAAGAAATGGATGACTGAAGAAATTTTACACCTCATGAAAACAAGAAGACTCAGCAAAAATAATTCTGTCAAATATGAAGAAATTCACAGACAAGTCAGAACATTATGTAAGGAAGCAAAAGAAGCATGGCTTGAGGAAAAGTGCTTAGAAATTGAAAGCCAACACAACAGTCAAAATACCAAATTAGTGCACAAAAGAATTCAGGAACTTACTAATAAAAGAACAAGTACATCAACCGGGTGTCTAAAAACTGAAGATGGCAAAATCATAATAGAAAAAGACCAGATTCTACATGTATGGACAGATTATGTGAAAGACCTGTATAATGATAACAGAGAGGAACAGTATGCTATTAGATTTAACAATGAAGGACCAGCAATTTTAAAGATGGAGGTTCAAAATGTTCTTAAGCATATGAAAGCTGGCAAGGCCCCCGGTGCAGATAACATCACAACAGAAATGATTAAAGCTCTAGAAGAATTTGGACTAGAGCAAGTCACTAGACTGCTGAACACATTATATGATACTGGAGATATACCTTCTGAATTATGTAATTCTGTATTTATTGCAATCCCAAAGAAATCAGGAGCCTTAGAATGTGATCAACATAGAACAATTAGTATAATGAGTCACATCACAAAGATTTTGTTACGAATTATCATGCAAAGAGTGAGGAAGAAAATACAACCTGAAATAGGGGAAGAACAATGTGGTTTTGTAGAAGGAAAGGGTACAGTAAATGCTGTGTATATGCTGCGAACAGTTATTGAACGTGCTATAGAAGTAAACAAGGATATACATCTTTGCTTTATTGACTACACAAAGGCTTTTGATAGAGTTAGACATGTCAACATTGTGGATATGCTTGCAGATCTACAAATTGATGGGAAAGACATTAGACTTATAAAAAACATATATTGGAAACAACAAGCTGCCATAAGGATTGATAATGAAGTAGGACAATACCAACCTATTAAGAGAGGTGTTAGGCAGGGATGTGTAATGTCTCCAGATCTTTGTTCCCTATACAGTGAAAATATTTTCAGAAATGTAGAGGATATAAATGGAATCAGCATTGGAGGACGAAACATCAATAACATTAGATATGCAGATGATACAGTATTAATTGCAGACAATGAGCAGGACCTGCAACAATTAGTAGATGCGGTTGTTGTACACAGTGAGCAACTGGGGTTAGAATTAAATTGTAAAAAGACTCAGGTTATGGTCGTCAGTAGGAAGGAAGAAGTGCCACAATGTAATATACAAGTAAATGGAAATATTCTTCAACAAGTGAATCGGTACAACTATCTTGGAACAGTTATAACATCTGATGGGAGATGCCTTGAAGAGATTAAAACAAGAATCGCCATGGCGAAAGTAGCCTTTAGCAAGATGAAAAACATTCTGACCAATAAGAAGATGTCAATTGAAACGAGAAAAAGAGTGTTGAGGGGATACATAGAGCCTGTTCTTTTGTATGGATGTGAAACTTGGACAATGAGCAGTCAAGCTGAAAAGCATCTGATGGCTGCAGAAATGTGGTTTCTGAGGAAAATGCAAAGAATACCATGGACAGACAGAAAAACCAATGACCAAGTACTACAGGAGACAAATGAACATCGTAAACTGATTAGAGAAATTAGACGTAGACAGTCAAAATTTTTTGGACATGTTATGAGAAGAAATGGATTGGAGAACTTATTGACAACTGGCAAGATCGCGGGGAACAGACCAAGAGGAAGACCGAGAGGAAAATACCTGGATGGCTTGGCCAAATGGCATGGACGAGACAGGAACACTGAGCTGATCCACGACACTGGTGATCGAGTGAAATGGCGAGTCATGACCGCCCACGCTTTCCGGCATGGCACATGATTGATTGATTGAGTGCAACATGATGTTCATTATATAATGGTCATATGATTTTCATTACATAGTGATACACATGATTTACATCTTATAGTGAGCATATGAGTGTTATTATGTAGCGAACATATGATTTTCATTTTATAGTGAAAATATAAGATATGATTTCCATTATATATTTAACATATGGTCTTTATTATAAAGTGATACATATGATCTTCATTATATAGTGAGCATATGATTATCATTATTTAGTGAACATAATATCTTCCTTATATAGTCAACATAAATAAGTAAGTAAGTGGCACATTGCAGTCTTGACAGACCAAAGTATGTGAGTTGGAATGTGGCCAAAATTCCATCACAATGCCTGGGCGGAGATTCAGAGAAACATGTGGTGCCGAAACGACATTTTCCCTCTCTCGGCCTTGCCTTGTGTTTTCCAGAGGAATGGGTAACCAATAAGTCTGGCACAAGGTAGGCTGCAGACGCTGGCGACTCAGCGTCAAACCTCCGAGACCTCGCCTCCACGAGCAGGTGGCGAATGGTGTGGCCAGGCTCTGGAACTCAAGGGACCCGGCTTAGAGACGTTAAGCCAAGTCCCACAGGTGCGGGCTTCGTACGCGCCTAAACTAGGGCGGATCCCGCAACCACCGGGAATAGGCCTGCCGGAGATATCGCCAGAGATATTGCTCGTCTGTTGCGAGGAAATCTCCCATCCTGTGCGGATCTCGCAACCAACGAGAATAGGCCCGCCGGAGAAATTGCTCGTCTGTTGCGGGCAAATCTCTACCGACTGAGACTGAATAAGTAAAGAAACGATAAAAGTAGCGGTGTTTCAATTGCGCTTGCGCTCCCACCTATGCTACACCCTTCATGTGTCTTCACAAAGTCGGACTAGAGAAGCTCAACAGGGTCTTCTTTCCCCGTTGATTCTACCAAGCCCGTTCCCTTGTATTCACGCGCACGCAGGCCAAGAGTAGCATCGCTAAAGCGCACCTTCCCGGTACAAGGTGATACATGCAAGGTGATACAAGCCACGCCGGCAGGACTGACCGAAAAGCTATGCCAGCTTACTGACTGCAGGCCCATTACTCATCGAGAGAGGGAGAAAGAGAGAGAGAGAGAGAGAGAGAGAGAGAGAGAGAGAGAGAGAGAGAGAGAGAGAGAGAGAGAGAGAGTGGGTGTTTATCGAGACTTTGTCGAACGAACGTACAAATTTGCTCTTTTGCCCGCTCAAACCACGACCCTGGCTGCACGATGCGGTTATATTCTTGAAACGCCTGCCTCGCTAACTGGCATTGGCTGGGAAGATCCCATTTTGGTGCACCTCACACAGCCATCCGAGACAACGAACGCTAGACGCGGGACTGATCTTGCGAAGCAGACCAGCCCTCAGTGAAAATAGGATCTTCATTATAAAGTGAACATATGATCTTTATTATATAGTAAACATATGTACTTCATTATATAGTGAACATATGATCTTCATTATAGAATGATACATTTGATTTTCATTATATAGTAAACATATGATCTTCATTATATAGTGAACATATGATCTTCATTATATATTGAACAGTTCATAAATAAACACACATAGTATTGTTAGGCGCTCATAGAAGGAGACAAACGAAAGAAGTAGAGATTTGAGGACGCACTAGACAACAACATGTGAAAACTATATATGATCTTCATTATATAGTAAACATGTGATGATATGGGAGCCGCGCTAGTATGGGGCTAACGAACGCATACCACTCCGGTGTCAATGGTTCGATCCGTATTGTAGCGGATATTAAAACTTGACCTGGGTTCGCAGGACAACCCTGCCTAAAATGGATACCAGAAAATATCTTTGTAAGTGCCTGAGTTAGGACTTCCGGTCCCCAAAATAGCGGGCAGGCATTTGAACCGTTAAGTCTCTAAAGTATTTATGCTTTTGGCTACGGTTTGCAGTCGTATTTCCCACATTTTGAAGTGGTAGCACATGGTTCCGTCGCCCTGCTACTGAGTTGAGCGCGTGGCGCGACACTGTGAGTTATGAATTTCGTTTGGAATGTTTTTACATCTGTCCGCGGTTGTTTTAGCGTGAACTGGATGTTCGGAACTATGATGGTTGGCCTGCCGCATGGAAGTGACTGGATTGCCATTTCGGTTCACGAGTGCATTTTTTCTTGGAGGCTCATGGGGTCATCGCTGGAGTTACGGTGTTCATGCTTTGTGCGATGCTTTCATCGGGCCGCCCTGCCGACAGGGACCGAGCATATGGGATAAATCCTTATGCATTTAAGTCGATCCTCTCTACTATTAATGCAGTAATGTGTGGCTGCTGGTTTTCTAGTGACTGCCGCTTCCATCAACGATGAATTGTATTTTCCGTGGAGTACTTTTGTGTTGGCATTATGACGGCGGCATTATGCATAATGTACCTGTGCGGGCTGTTAGCTTGTCGATACATCTGTCTGTTCCATTTTCCACATAGGGCAGTTGTGACATTTTTATCATACATCATTCGCTCAAAAGTTGCACCACAACTGTCACCGCCTCACCTTTAGAGACATTATTTAGAGGGCTACAACTCCAGCCCAAGGGATAGAACAGAGTCACTCAGAGCCCGAGTAATCTAGAGCCTTCTAGAAGGACTGGTCATTGAGTCCAGGGTTCCGTGGACACTGATGTGGCCCGCCTATTGCGGGGTCCACGAGGAACTCGGACAGAGTTACCACCCGTGTCGGATTGGGACACGTGTGGACCGGCAGAGGACAGACGGACTTGAGAGAGGCAACAGGGCCTGCCTTTGAGGGACTCTATAGATATCAATAGATATATAGACATAGGCTAGATAGTTTGCTAGACTGTTGAATGATACTTATGTGTGTGGTGTTCACTATTTGTGATATGTAATATAGCGCGGGTCTGTTTACCCACTGCGCCAACGCATACTGTATATGTAAATACAATAAATATTCGATCTCATAGCGAACAGATTTATTGTTGCCTGTATGAACCCAAGTTTAGTTACCTAGATACGAGCAAGACGATGACAGGCTTTTTGGGGGCTAGTTTTCCGGTTTTGGCATAAAATCTATGGTGAAATAACTATTAATTGCCATGTAAAATCACTAAATTGATTTATGTACCATAAATGGTTAACTTTACAAGTGAAAACATTAGTAGCTATCTAGCAATAAAATAGAATTAATCTGAGTCCCCCAGCAGTGTCTCAGCAGTGCCTAAGCAGTGTATCTCATTATTGTGATTTGTAAACTATTTTTGATATGACTGTGACATTTTTTGACTGTTACTAATGTTTTCTCACTCTACGAGCAGATTGTTCCGCGAATAGTGGCGCGTGCAACCTATGTAACCTTTCCAACAGTGGCGAAATTACAAGACAAGCTTTTTGGGACAACATCGGCGAGTTCTCTGATTGAAAGCTAAGTTTCATGTCATACCCATTGTAACTCTAAGCTGTACTTCTCATCTTTCATCAATGTATTATGTTGTTTCATATTGATTTGGTTGCACATTCAAGACCTTGTCACCAACATAACCTTGCATTTTGATTTACACATTAATAATTAAGGGAGTTAACCAAATTTTCGACTACACAACATTTTTTCTAAGGGATTTAACTTTATAAACATTACAAACAAGTAAAACACAAAATGTCTACCTTAGATAAATGCATTGAGCAAGGAATAAAGTTAGGTTATAAAGAAGAGAAATTGTCAGAATGGGCACAGAAAACGCACGCAGAAAACATTGCCCGTGAAGAAAGAGCGATAGAACGAGAGGAAAAGAAAATGCAAATGGAGGCCGAAGAAAATAAAATGCGAATGCAAGCAGAAGAAAAGAAATTGCAAATGGAGGCCGAAGAAAAGAAAATACAAATACAGGCAGCAGAGAAGAAATTACAAATGGAGCTCGACGCGGCGGCCAAGCAAGCCCAATTGAATGCTGATACACAAGTGAAACTAAAACAAATGGAAATTGAGTCCAACGCAGAAATATCGATAAATAAGCTAAGAAGCAAAGAGGAAGAACAAAAATATGATAAGTATAAAGGCCTCGTGAAGGCGTTCTGCTCAGGAGATTCCATCAGCGCCTACTTAGAAAATTTTGAGTGTCTCATGGCCTACCATAAGATCATTAAATCAGATTGGGCATTTATTCTAATGAGAAACTTAGCTCTTGAACCACTAAAAGTAATAGAGACAGTACCACAGGAAATGCGAAAAGACTATGATTACTTAAAACAACGCATTCTCCAACATTTTTCTTTAGATACTGCAGGTTACCAACAACAATTTGCCAAATTATCACCACAACCAAACCAAACCTTTATAGATTATGTCAGTACAGTCCAAGACGTATGCACAAAATGGATCAACTCGGCTAAAACCAACAATAGCCATGACAAACTTAAAGAGCTTATTATTATAGACAAAATAGTTAGCACCACCCCCACACCTTTTGCCAAGTTCTTAAAACAAATGGATTGCAAAAGTATTCAGGAAATAGAGGCAAAGGGGAATGCATTTTTCACAGCAAATAGGGATATTTTTCAGCTGAACATAAGTCACAACGATACAGCAGCTGCAGTAGTGAACACCAAATACTCCAAACAAACAGAGAGTAAATTCAAACCTCGCTCCAATGTCAGTAAACTTGTTAAATGCCAGTATTGCGGTTTGAATCACGACAATTGCTCTATGTGCGACAAATCGCCGAACTACCCTCACCACCTCAAGATGATGGTGGAGAAACAGAAGACCAAGCGCAATGCTTACCAGAGAGCGGTCAAATGTTTTTTTTGCCGCAGTTTTGGCCACTATAGTCGCTTTTGTGATGGCCGAAAGTTATTGAAACAAGCCAATGCCGCACTAGTGGAAACGTCGTCAGACGAAGAGATTGAATCACTGAATGATTGTGATAATCAACACGACAATGAAAGCGAGCTTGGAAATGCTGTACAAATTATTGACACCATTACAGACAGTAAGTGTAACACCTGTACGAAGTTCCAACTTGACACAACATTACTATGTGGCCACACTATCCCTATTTCAAATGAAACAGCCAACGCTGCTTTGTCATCTACAGGCAAGCTAGTTTTTTCTACAGGGTTTGTAAACAACAAAAAGTGCACATTAATTCGTGATTCCGGCGCAACACTCTGTGGGATAAAGAAAACATTAATAGACACTAAAGACTACACAGACAAACATGTGACTTGTCGCACATTCTCAGGTACTATAGAGAAATACCCCCTTGCTCTGGTCGAAATTCGAACACCGTTCATATCAGGACAAGTATTGTGTGCAATCCTTGAAAATCCAGTCGCTGATATTATACTTGGGAATTTGCCCAACATACGAGCATGCTCTGAGAAGGAAATCAGAGAGTGGGAGCATAAAAACGGTATTCCCCCCACAAACAGCGATGCTATAGAGAAACACCATTCATGCTTGTCTCAATCTGCCAAAAGACCAAGGGAGACAACCACTGAGGTAATTCAGAAAGAATTCACCGAGGTGTACAATGCAGGGGCGGTCGAATCTGTGAGCGATACGACCAAATTAAAACCTCGAATTGAGGATGCTACTGATGTACCAAGTACCAAGCCTGTAAATGTGCAACAAAACACACAACACACAAATGCAATAACACTACAGACAACCCATAAAACTAACACTGACCAACTACAGGAATCATTAGAAATAATAGCGCCAAACTCAACTAACATCAATTTTGGAAATGAACAGAAAAATGACCCTACACTTGCACCATACTTTAAGTTAGTAGGACTTAAACCAAAATTAACAAAGAACGCATCGTGGACATTTAGGCTACAGAACAACATCTTAACTAGATTTTACACAACAAAGCAGACCACGATACAGCAAGTACTGTTACCACAAGCACATCGAGACAAAGTTCTAAAAATAGCTCATGACTCCCCTTTTGGAGGTCATATGGGGTATGAAAAGACCAGGGCTAGGGTCCTGACCCAGTTTTATTGGCCAAAGTTTTGCCAAGATATAAAAACCTTTTGTAGATCGTATGATATATGTCAGAAACTGGTGAAAAAGGGAAAAAACCCTACAGCAGAAGTCCAATCAACGACCACTGCCTCGAGGCCTTTCCAAATCGTGGCAGTTGACCTAGTAGGTCCGTTGAATCACATTTCAAATAAAGGGAATAGGTATATTTTTACTCTTGTGGATGTATGTACGAGATGGCCCGAAATGCTTCCATTAAGATCTATCTCCTCTAAGGATGTGACGGACATATTATTAAATATTTTCTCCCGTTTTGGCTTCCCGGAGAAAATAATTTCTGATAGAGGAACCCAGTTCATATCAAATGCCACCCAATCAGTAACTAAGTTACTAGGCATCAAGCAATGTTTCACCAGTCCCTATCGACCGGCCGCAAATGGCATCTGAGAGAAACTAAATGGGGACCTGAAACATATGCTATCTAAAGTGACAGCTGAAAATCCAGCCGATTGGGACATACTTCTCCCAACGGTGCTGTTCGCATATAGAGAAGTCCCACAATCAAGTACAGGGTTCTCTCCCTTCGAATTGATGTATGGAGCGAACCCAAGAGGACCTCTCAACATTTATAAAGAGATCATATCACAACCTGTAGATATCCAACTTCCCATTTCTACCTATGATTTGGTCACTGATACCAGAGACAAAATCATACGTTCCTGTATATTGGCCAGAGCATCACTACAGGAGAAAGGTTTTAAATACAGGCAGTACGCCAACAGAGGTGCAAAAACAATTGTGCTAAATCCAGGTTAGGATATTTTACTACTCCTACCTGACAAAAGAGATTTACTGTCAACCTCCTGGCAGGGACCTTTTAAGATCATTAGAAGAATTTCAGAAGTAGATTACGAAATCTCATTAAATGGAAAGTTGAAAATATTCCATGTAAATATGTTGAAACCATATTATGCTAGACAGGACAATGAGACAAATGAACTGACTCAACGAACTGGTGACGGAGACGAAACGACAATTTCCCAACGAAATGACACCTCGACAAACGAAGCATCGTTAACGACACACTCTTACGACGACGAAAACGACGAAGACATATGGACATTACCGACAATCTGTGATATCAACAACGACGACAAATTTGACGACATATTGACAACGATTGATCTCAACGACGACGACAATGACATTGAAGACAATTTACAAACAGTAGCATCTGTGATAAATCAGACAGACGTGGACAACACTGAAATCCCTGTACCAATCATGACTGACGACGGAAGTATAAATGACATACATATCTCTGACACTTTGACACAACAACAGCGACACGACATTTTGACGATCCTTGACGAGTATAAATCTATCTTTTCTAACAAACCTGGACGCACTGATAAAATAACACATTCAATTGTGCTGACAGATCTGAGACCGGTCAAATGTAGACCATATTCTATTCCTCTCCATTACAGATCTAATTTAGATAAAGAAATTTTAGATTTAGAGAAGAATGGCATTATTCAAAAATCGATGTCTCAATATTCTTCACCGATTGTTCTGGTGAAAAAGAAGGACCAGACAATCCGCTTGTGCATCGACTATAGAGTATTAAATACAAGAACAACAACGGATGCAGAGCCAATGAACAGCTGTGAAGATCTTATCTTAAATATGGCTCAATCATCCTTATTTTCCAAGACCGATTTAGCGAAAGGATATTGGCAAGTTCCACTACACCCTTCTTGTAGACATATAACAGCATTCGCAACACCTCTCGGTTTGTACGAATGGCTATATCTTCCGTTTGGTCTCAAGAACGCACCGGCCACATTTGTGAGACTAACAAGATTGTTATTACACGGAATTAAAGATGTAGTAGCCTATATTGATGATATATGCGTCCATTCTTCTGATATGACTTCTCACCTACTTACCCTCAAACAAGTCTTCAACCAAATCTCTCTTTTTGGACTTACTATCAAACCTTCCAAGGTTGAAATAGGTTATACACAAATAGACTTCCTTGGTCACAGAATTTCTGAAGGCAAATTGTTGACAGATGATAAAATTGTTTCTAAGATTCTTAATCTAGAAGTGCCTACCACCAAGAAACAGATTAGAAGTTTACTAGGCCTTATTAACTATTATTCTAAATTCATTCCACATTGGGCAGAACTCACCTCAGTCTTTTCTGATATGTTAACTAAAAATCATCCATCAAAAATTTTTAAAAGTACCAGCTTAGATGATGCAATGTGTAGATTGAAACATATTTTTTCTAATCCACCAGTCTTACGATTACCCAACATAAATTTACCCTTTATTTTGACCACAGATGCAAGCGCTATCGCAATAGGAGGATGTTTAATGCAGGAAATGGATGGAGTGAGACACCCGATTCTCTACGTGAGCCGCAAACTAAAGAAGGCAGAGACACGTTATGGCACAGTGGAATTGGAGGCTTTAAGCTTATTGTTTTGTATATTGAGATTATCTAAGTTCCTCTTAGGTAGTCACTTTGTGGTCCTCACGGACAGTTCGCCATTATTGGTCCTTAACCATGGGTCGCCTAAAAACCATCGACTACAAATATGGTGGCTTCTACTGCAAGATTTCGACTTCGAAATCCGCCATATTAAAGGTACCGACAACATTATGGCTGACCTATTATCACGGCAGATAAATGCGCCAGTAGAATGACTCTTATCACATCGACCATTAGCCATACTATAAACTGTGATACTTTTAGTCGGTTGCATATAACAGTGTAACTCTACACCTGCTAGAGTACTCTCAGTGATTAAGTTAATTACGACACCCACGAACATGATACTTGAAGAGCTATACATTAAGAACTATACTTTAAGAGCTATACTATCAAGTGCCCAAGCTCTAGAACGATTCCAGCAATAAACGTTAACTGTGTGTCAACCAATAAGATCAACCAGTGAACTGACTCCGAATTCTGTAAGAACACGTTATATGGGACATTGAGAACATTCCATACTTGCTGTTACTACGAAACTTTACAAACAGCCGAAACAGAATGACATCGACTACAACACTCAAGAGACAGCCATACTAACTTTAACATTCATGGCATAACACGCTAACAACAGGAGGACAACGCGCACATCATCGTTGGATTTAATTATTTAATTAGTTAATTACTAAATATGTATTATATTTCCATTAATGATGTACATAAAATGTGTTAACCTGTAATTTGTACATATTCTAATTTAATATTACAGGCGGTGCTATTCATAGGCTAAAGAACCTTCCTATACAATTGTCTCTGTGTAAATCATAACCCATTTTTGAGTCATCGTACAAGAAGTACGTATTTTCTTAAAGGGCAAATATCGCCTAGCCCATTTTTTCTAAGGGCAATAACACTTACCTCAACTTTAATTATATATTTTAACCAAATACTATTTCGAATGAAAGGTGAGTGAATGACTGTGTGAATGGATTAAATGAGAGAACGATACACTTGGCGGAAAAATTGTACGCAAAACGTATTTATTTTAATTTGTCTGCGTCTTTCATGTAAAATTGCATGACTTGTCTAAATTGTGAATACATGTTTAGTAGTTAGTTTAATATACTTAGCATAGTAGTTAGATTAATATACTTAGTTTAGCAGTTAGGATACATCTAAGCACCACTACTTGGAATGCCTGATCATGTATTTCATGATTGAGGTTATCCCAACTCGTGACGCTTGGACATAAGCCACACATTCAGCATACACTTTACACAAAACTTAAAACTCAACACTATCAATTTAAATTACATTCACTTTATTAGAAACAGCAACTTAGTAGTCAACACACTAACAAGCCAACAGGAACACATGTAGTCTGAGGGGGATAAAATAACAAGGTAACTACATATTTAGCATTATACAACATACGAGAGTAAAAGTGTATTGAAATGCACACACAAATCAAGATTTGAAGGTGTACTTAATTAGCCAGGACTTCGGTCTTGTTAACTCTCTTTAATACAGAGGTTAATTGTCTGGGTACCAGTTGGGTACTATTGAGAAGGGCGGGTTGTAAATACAACTACTGAAACGTCACGTAACTTCGGTCTGATAAGCATTATTAAGGACACAGGAGACAGAGTGATCTCTTTACCAAATCAGAGAAGTGGTGTATGGGAGAATACATGAGTTTTAGTGCCAGTATGTAGGTTACTAGGTTACTGTCCACCAAACTACAAACACCAACTTTATGTGAGTCGGTGACAGAATTAGAACATATCTAATTACCCTATAACAAAACGTCATCAGGGGAGAAGGGGGAATCCTGTCACCGCCTCACCTTTAGAGACATTATTTAGAGGGCTACAACTCCAGCCCAAGGGATAGAACAGAGTCACTCAGAGCCCGAGTAATCTAGAGCCTTCTAGAAGGACTGGTCATTGAGTCCAGGGTTCCGTGGACACTGATGTGGCCCGCCTATTGCGGGGTCCACGAGGAACTCGGACAGAGTTACCACCCGTGTCGGATTGGGACACGTGTGGACCGGCAGAGGACAGACGGACTTGAGAGAGGCAACAGGGCCTGCCTTTGAGGGACTCTATAGATATCAATAGATATATAGACATAGGCTAGATAGTTTGCTAGACTGTTGAATGATACTTATGTGTGTGATGTTCACTATTTGTGATATGTAATATAGCGCGGGTCTGTTTACCCACTGCGCCAACGCATACTGTATATGTAAATACAATAAATATTCGATCTCATAGCGAACAGATTTATTGTTGCCTGTATGAACCCAAGTTTAGTTACCTAGATACGAGCAAGACGATGACAACTCATAAACGGGACTATAAGACATGCCTGGCATTTTTGCGCATCGTACATGATCACATCAGCTCTAAAATAGATCTGCCATTATTTTGACACGCAGGTCAGCGTTCGAAACTCAAAAGATGATTGGAGAGGGGTAACCTTTGTGGCGTGCCCAAATGCTTTCTTGGATAGCCCAAACGCTCACATTCAAATTAGGATTCTGAGAGAACCAATTGTGTGTTTTTTCATATCGGAATATTTTAATTTGGTGTCCCTCGCAATTCAATGGTAAGATAGCTTCTGCGATGAATAGTTAGGTGTAGTAAGATGTGCATGTACAGGTAAAGCTTTGTCTCTGTGATATATGTGTGTGTATCATGTTCCAGCACTTAAGAATATGTGTTTTAAATTTTAAGATAGCCGCACATTCTTGTCCTTGCTGCTGTAAATGGCGGAAACTGCCATCACTGTTCTAAGATATCTAACTTCGTCTTTCAGAGAAGTGCATTGCTGTGCATTAAATCTTATGATGTAGGAAGAGGCAAGCCTGGACACTTTCATGCTGTTCTTAATATAAAACCTTATAACCTCTTAGTTCATGCAAGAGCCTGGTTTAGAAAAGACAAGCTGTGACGTCTGTGCCGACCACTGCTTCCTTCTAATATACAGCCATCTTCAACACATGAGAATGAAACAAGGAGAGAACGAGTGTCTCCCCCTTCTCTCTTTATTTGTTCGTGGCGTTGAGAGAGATGTATGTGCAAAATTGGTAAGCATTGTAATCAGGTCCAGCGTAGTAAACTGCTGTGATATATTTCGTACAGAGATGCATAATGACTACTATAGCATACCGCACTCATATAGAACTGACGTCAGGCTAATAAACCCGATTAGGCACACAAAACCTTGTCCTCAGCTTGAGCTGAAAGGGACTAAATGTTTATGCACTCAGGCAAACGAAGAAGAGGAATATTAGCATTGGTATAAGAGAAAGGGTCTGTACTTTGTTATCTCGTATCTATAACTATGTGTACATGTCATTGTCAATGGGTGAGAGGCGGAGTGAAATTTCTCAATGAGTACTTCCTCTGTAAATTAATATTCATTCCATGAAAATAACAATACTTGTACCATATTAAGAATGAAGATATTCATCTTATGCTTTCATGCACTGTAACTACTAACCAGCATGGGAAATATCATTTACCATATTGCACCTCTGTTTGGAAAAGTAAGTAAAGGGGGATATGCTTTCATGCATTATAACTTCTGATCAGCATGGGGAATTATCATTCAGATTATCACACCCCTGTTTAGAATAATAAGTAAAGGAAAGAAAATGGCAGAGGAGATGAGAAAGAACTGAACAGGAATTGTAAACTGGCAAACTAAACATCTGATGCAGCCCTGGGTTGGAAATATGAGTTAACATTAATGATCATACCATCATAACTTTCATTCTGTATCATTGATGTTCAGGATCAAATCTTGATGTGTAGATTTTACTCATATGTCTCCAGTATACCTCTAAGATTTGTCATTTCCTGTTGTCTGTGTCCTCTATGAGAATACTAGTACATACAGATCACTATGACTACCAGAGCAAAAGAAGATCTGGCTTTCCAGATAACAGATGCCAGTCAACAGCTTAGATTGAACCAGTACAAAGGAGAGACACTGTAGTAGATCTCAACTTATAGATACTGCCTGATTCTTCTTCTTTCTAAAACTTCTACCTGTAGCCATCTTTTCACTCTTGTCAACTGCACTAACAACTTCAGTTTGACCACATATGAATGGGAGCATTGTGTTTATTCAAAAAGGTGAGGAAAGAGGTTGTTCGCAGAATAGATGGAAGGATAGACTGGTGAATAGAAGATGAACGAATACAGAACAACAATGCCAAGGATGAGTCTAGGAGTGTAGTAGGAAACCTCTGCATTGTGTCTAAAGATTTGGTCAGTGTTCCCAGCATTGTTAAAACCTAGAGTCAACATACGTACTCAGAGATGTAATTATATGCCACAGTGGAACTGCCAACCTCCTGCCTACAGCAAATATCTAAGTGCTAATTTGTTTCTTGGACGTCCTATCAAATCCATCAAGTCATACCAATCCACACCACCAACCTAAGATGAACATGGTCACCATCTGACTTACTCATAGTAAAACATACAAAGGACTGAGAACTTTAGAACAAATGAATTCAGGTCTATTGTGTTAGAGATTTTTATTTCAGTGGAACAATGATCCTTATATCATCAACATAATCAAGTATTTAAATGATCAAACATTGGTAGGAGAAGAACTGTGGAAGGGCTCAGTGTGTCATTCTTTGAACTAACTCACTCATAAAACCAGTTGTGTACCAACATACCACAGCAGCGAGGAGCATTTAGTGTGATATTCACTAGCACAGGAACGGAGCATAATGGAGACGACCTGTTGCCGAGAAGTTGGAACCACGACTGACAAATTGACCGAGATCTTGGTAAGTAAAGTCGGCCCGCACGATACTGGCCACATTACCTACCGATCCCCCATTGGTCTATAGAAATAGGAGTCCAGAACTATATGCATAAAGGGCCTTAAGGAGCTTGAAAGTTTCTCTAACTTAATTACATATTGAGATCATAGGAATTCTTTCATATATATATATATATATATATATATATATATATATATATATATATATATATATATATATATATATATATATATATATATATATATATATATATTACGTTATTGCTTTTCGGGCAGTCTTGTTAGTAATAAGTCAGAAAGAACTACATAGAATGATAAGTACAGCCGCTGTAGCATTGACAAAAATGCCTTAGCTTGAATAATTGGAAGACAAAGTAATGGTAATATCAAGGAAATGGAACGTGCCTACATGTACATTTAAAGTCAATGGTTTTAATTAATGACAAGTACAGAAAGACACGGGGATAACATCTAATGCAAGATGTATTAAAGAGATAAAGAGCAGATCAGGACAAGCAAAAGCTACATTGTGTAAAACGAAGATTTTATGCAATAAATCCTCGTCATTGGATGTTAGAAAAGAATTCTTGCATGTTACGTGGAATCAGTTTTAACATAAAACTGTGAATTTTGTACAATATTTAAACAAGCAGAGGAGCTGCTGGCTGAGTGGCTAAGCACTCCGGGTTCTCCTTAGGGAGTCGCAGGTTCGAATCCTCATTAGAGTGTGCATTTTTATCTGTCGGAGGAGAAAAAGAAAACCCTAACCTGCACAGTTCGCGGCGACTAAACTAGCCAGGCGGCCTTAATTTCTCGGGCTCAAGATCTTCTGTCCTACACCGCAAGGTACTATAGGAAGTAGATGGCAGAAAGTAAACAAACAAAAAATACACCGAGACCTCAGACATGTATGTTTACAGGTGAAAGCTGAACATTCCTTTGAGAGAAAAAATGATTAATGTAAATGCTTTCAAAGAGGGTAAGACAAAGATAACAGTATCACAAACATCAGAAAGAGGCTGTCTGAATTGTTCGGCCACATCACGAGAAGAGAAAATTAAAACATGTGATAATGGAGAAAACTGGGAAAAGAGATTTAAGAATACAGCAAGAGAAAATTCTTGAATACCTTTTGTCACGGCATGGAAGCATCACACAAATTAATACATTCTGTTGGAGATCGCATGATGTGAAAACGCACGATCACTTACACCAGTCGTCAAAATAGTTTATTACGATAATATCGGTTGTTAAATAAAGTTTTCGGTTTTCTCTTCAATCTTGATCATTAATCATTATTTATGCATGACATATTGCACAAAGTGCTCGTGTATGATGTAAAACGATAAACATAAATCTGCCCACATTTTAAGTACTCTTTCATTTAATGTTTTTAGCGTATAGCAAGCAATGGCCGTGCAATGTCGTTCATTATATCCACTGTGGTCAACGTGGCCGAAAGGATAATAGCACTCGCTCTTAAACTTCTACTGTGCTGATGGCGAGTTAGCGGGTTCAACTCCTACTCCGGTGAGTTGGTCTAAAATGTTGACTTCTCGTCCTTGGCTTGGGGGCATAAATAGTATATCTGAAGTCAAAGTTGGTTCGCTTGAAAGCGAGGGACATTGGTAATAAAGAAAGTCAGCCAATAGCAAAAATAAGTCCATTATGGACTACGCTCGATTTCAATGCGAGCGAACGAAAACAAAAATAGTATCCACTCCGATGCAGTCCTATATCAGGCCTTAGTTTTTTCATATTATGTCCAAAACATAACCTGAATCTCTTATCTGTAAGAGTTACCTTTGTGCAAACGTTTATTAAACGTGTAATTCAGATTTACAAAAAAAAAAAAAAAAAAAAAAAATGCTATCACAAATAAGTGACGGTGATATAGCGGTAAGCCTTCATTAGCAAAGAATAACAGAAAAGATGAAAAGGAATCTTCTTGTTTTTCATTGCACTTTTACTGTTTTCTCATAGTTATCTCAACAGTAACTAAACAATATGCTAATAGTTATCTCAACAGTAACTAAACAATATGCTAATTATTCTATGCCCTTTACAATAGAAGGTGTTACTGACGCAATTCGTAATCCCACATATCGCGTTCTAAACACAGCTGTGGACGATTTTACAGCAGACCACCTTGCGTTGGTTTCCATACAATGGTATAAATGTCGGTCCTTCAGAAGGACTTCAGGAGGCCTAACGCTAACAGAAAATGCGCCCACTGCGTCGGCAGCCACGGCGCCAGGTACCTCGGTGGCCCTGCCACCAAGACAGCATGGAAGCTATGAAGTTCGCCATCAAAATTAACCTGCCCTATAAAGAGGCTAGGAGGCAGTACGAGGCCACCAATCGACTCACAAAAAGCGACAAAGCGCAACTTGAAGGCCAACTGAAGGACCTGCGATTAAAATTCAACAGCATGGATGAGGAAAAAGACAAGATGCAAAAGACTCAGACAACAGCCGCTCAGCTGGACGAAACGAAGCAAGTTCAGCAGAAGATTGAGCAGGATGTCGCTCGAATGGCTGCTATACAGGCTGAGACAGAACACAGGCTATCAAGCAGGGAGGAAGAACAAGACAAGAAGCAAGAAAGACAGATAACGGCCTTTCAGCGCATCCTCGACGAAATGAAGCAAGTTCAGCAGAAGATAGAGCAGGATATCGCTCGAATGACTGCTTTAAAGGCTGAGACTAAAGAACAGCTATTAAGAATACAAGCTTTTAAAGAAAGAACAGAAGAGATGCTGCACGAAATATTAACACTGCTCAAGACCCAGACAGCCACACCCGAACCAGAATATCCAAGAACACAGACAAAAGAAGAAGCAGCAGAGGAAGGACGTTATCACTCACCACAGAGATCCGACTGGCGAACACCGAGAAGAACCGAAGGAAACCCACGACGGGGAATAGGAGGAACAAAAGGAGAGACGACAACTGTTAAAGCTCCCTGAAGGAAACAGCGGGACGCAGAGGTGTTTCCAAGGCACCAGGGCTGGGTTCTATACTGGTCAAGACCTATTGACGCGTCCTTGCCGAGCGTCCTGGGCAATAGTTCCCTTTGGGGTCCTGGCTAAAGTCAATAGGATCGTTGATTCCTCCGAAGTCGGAGAGTGTCTGCCTGCACGGCGAGGAACTACCAGTCTGCACACCAATAAGCCAGACATGGGACAACGGATACTCACGCAAACCTCAGGTCCTGTATGACATCACACTGATGTTGAACAACAGGATGTCTTCATCCGGCATACAGGACTTCGCGCTGGAGTTCACAGTCAGCGAACACAAGCAAGCAAGCAAGGAAACAGCACCATAAGACGGGGTGGGACCACAATTACTCCGGGCCTCAACAAGTGCGTGACTCTGCCCAGACATGTAAAACCTCATCAAGAAAGTAACGAACGCAATCAACCCATCAGAAGCCGGGAAGCTGACAACAAGCAGCCCAAAGTATGAAAGACAAACTACAAGCTACACCATAAACACCCATACATAGCCAAGTCGAAAAGTCGAAAAGTCGAAGGCTGAAAGGGGGGTACTTTACCAGAAATTGTAATTGTAATTGGAGCACTGGTAAACCACTGAACGCAAATTTCCCATGAAATCATAAACAGCCAAAAATGCCGGGGGTTGACAGCGACATCCTGTGACTGATATGCAACTAACATTTATTTAACTTTTTTTTACAACCCATCGATGCTGCTTTCTCCTGATAAACACTTATAACTGATATTATCCTGAATTATTTGGAAGTGTAATACCAACTGATTTCAGTAATTATTTAGGGATGTGTCAATATCATAATATCACCACCATGTGTTCTGCCAACCGAAGTATGCCTTCTTGTTTCTGCAAAGATCTCGGTCCTGGGTGTTCCAATTCAACTCTGTTGATGACTGTCCTCCGTGCCGCAGTCTTAGTCCACCCAGAATCATTTCTCTCGGTCAGCCTCTGCTTCTTCATCTACTGATCTTTTCTGACGTTTTTCAGTATATCAGTATCCATTTCAAGACGAGTTTCCTAGGTTTCAATTATATAAATATCAAATTCCTAACGTGTTTCCTAGTTTGTAAAACAATTATAGCAATATAAATTTCGTAGATGATTTCTAGTTCTTCTATAAGAGATGAAATGGGGTGAACTGCACTAAAGTTGTGAAACAATAAATATATATTTTTTTTTTAAACGGAAAATGGAATAGGTCAGCTTTATAAGAAAACAATAAGAAGTGACAGAATGGAAGTAATGGCTAGAAAGCCTTCGTCAGACACACAAAAACACTGTACAGTCACATTTACAACCTACAAAATGTCATTTCACTTAGGTCAGTGGTTCTCAACAGGTGAGGGAATTCCCCCCGCCCCCAGGAGAATTTTAGGATTTCCGGGGGGGGGGGGGGTTAAGATTATCCCTCCATACTTTACGGTTCTGTACTTCTCGCCCTTCTTTTATAACGTAAGTAGACCCGCAAATCGCGTGTTATGTAGACGTCTAGATTTGTTCTAGTATATGTTGTTAAATTTAGCCTATACACAGCTCGGAATTCTGAGGTAAGTAGGAAAATTTATTCCAATTTTCATTTTCTCTTCATTGCTTTCATTTTTTCCCATCTTTTTATTCTTCTCATCCTGTCGTCGCGTCTTAATTTAGTCACCAGAGATCTTCTCCGTGACAATATGTTGTCTTTTGTGTATGTGTTTGTTTGCTGATGTAGGCTAATCGCCGCAAAGTCTTGTATGTGTCGTAATTCTGTCATGTAAAGCTGCATTATTTTGTGTCATTTTATATTGTTTACATTTTCACAGCTTTACCGCAGTTCTACCAAATGTTATTCATATTTTGACAATGAAAGAGAAAATTAATAGAACGACTGTGTTGTACAATGCTCCCTTTTACACAGTGTACATATATGATACATATATAGTCCAAATTCAAATAAACCTCCACTAAGGGAGTCGGCTATTCCCCCGGAACACTGCTGTCCCCCGTAACATAGAAACCCGACAATCTCTAGAAACCGGTTGACACATGCCTGGGGTCACCGACAGTAAGGTCAGTGTCCTGGATAGCAATGGTACACATAAACAAGTTCACGAGGTAAAATAGGGCCGGGTAGTAAGTTCCCCGGAGGGGGCAAATGAGAAGACAGTGATTTAAGGGGGAGCTAAGTTGAAGTCAGCTGGCTAGGGTAATTGTGAGGTAGACAGTTTGAGCTGTGGGGTAGTGTTGTGTGGAGCCTAGGGAGGGCTGCAAGAAGGGTTAAAAAGACAGTGACAAATATTGTAGGGACAGTTGAAGTGGAGACCGAGAGAGGGTCGGATCGTTTTGGGAGAGTTGAGTGTTGAGAGTCGACAAGTGTAGGTCGGTGATCTGCGAAGTGAATGAGAGGGGAGTTAGTGATAGAACTCTGCCCTTTTGTTTTCAGTGATGGGAATTCTGAAACTAAGGATTAAAGACTGAGCCCAGTTATCAGCAGACATAGGGAATTGAAGCCTAGTCCGTGAGAGGGTCGGATAGTTAACGGAGGCTTAGATCCAGTGTGGGGTGGATCGAGTGAATTCGGGCCTGGAGAGAGGCTAATAGACCTGTCGTGTTGGAGGAGATTTAGTAGGCCTTGAGAGGCAGTGTTATTCGAAGTGTTCAATTGTGTTGAATATATTCTGAGAGAATTATTGTTCCTGGATTTATATGTTACGTGTGTCCGTGTTCATTCGTCATTAAAAGGAATTGATGTGCGCAAATTAACTCTTGTTAATTGACTCGCGGATGTGTGCTGCAGTGAGGACTGGTGGTGTGAGATAGGTGGCAAGCTCAGCTTCCACTCTACAGTGAGTTAGTAGAAGCATTAGACCCTAGACAACAACCAATCTTAGTTTGGTACAAAAGAGTTTGTGTCACCGGTCAAACTCATTACCACACCAGGCATAAGCCGCTGTTTCAGCCAGGATCCCGGCGCATGAAAGCTGCCAGACTCCGCCAACTTGTAGTGTCTCTTCAATTAACCCACGTCTGTTGTCACTAGTCGTATTTGTGCCATGTCGTCATGGTAAAATCAGTGTTTGCCGTTTACTTATTGTGCTATTCTGTTCATTCATTCATCATGTGTCATGCCAGTAAGCGTGGGCGGTCATGTTTTGCCATCTCACTCGATCACCAGAGTCGTGGATCAGCTCTGGGTTCTTGTCTCGACCATAACACGTGGACAAGCCATCCAGGTATTTACTTCTCTGCCTTTCCCTTGTTCTCTTCCCCTTGATCTTGCCAGTTGTCATCAAGTTCTCCAAGTTATTTCTTCTCATAAAGTGACCAAACAATATTGACTGTCTACGTCTAATTTCTCTAATCAGTTTATGAATTTCATTTGTGACTTGTAGGACTTGGTCATTGGTTTTTCTATCTGTCCATCGTACGCTTTGCATCTTCGGCTGCGTGGTCTCGAGGTATGGTGTCCGCTTCGAGTACTGGAGGTCCCGGGTTCAAGCCCCGGTGAGGACCGGGATTTTTTCACGTGGACTTCTAGTAAAAATTCCCCCTGGTCTCTGGGTAGTGAGATCGGACGCCCGTGTGTATTGTTGCGCACGTAAAAAATCCCTTGGCAGTTGGAAATCGAAAAAGAGTAGACTAACGGCGCTGCCCGGGCAAAATTTCGAGTTAAAAATCTCCCCAAAGTATTTCAGGATCCTCGCCGGTGCTACGGAGCTCGTGCACTGAACTGAGTTTCTCCAGACTCAGGTTTGAGTTAGGAGAAGAACGGAGCACTTATGGGTTGCACCCGTGTGCCGTGATGTTGATCCGTCGACTAAACTAAACTAAACCTTAGAAACCACATTTCCACAGGTATCACATGTTTTCCCGCTTGTCTGCTCATTGTCCACGCTCCACACCCATACAAAAGCACAGTTTTTATGTAGCACATAAACACTCTTTTTGTCGTTGCAAATGACATCTTTTTATTGGTCAGTATGTTTTCTATCTTGCAAAAGGCTTCCTGTGGATATGCGCAAGAAAAGTAGAGAGGAGTGATGTCACTTTGGTCTTTGTGAAGTCTAGTATGTACAGTTTGTATTTGGTGACTGACTCTTGTCTTGATCTCAACCTGCCCTGCTTGTTTCATTTTCTATTGATAAGTGTCCTACTGGACATCGGGTTGGAATATGTTAACAATGAAATACTTGAAATCAGTGTAGCAAAATATTGCCGCCAAAGCCTAATCACAACCAATGTGCTATTCTGTGCCGCTCCGTTCATGTACTCCCCGCATTATTCATTTTTATTATGAACCCATTTACGCTAAAATGTTAAAGAAATAAGAAATACAGCAGTGTGGAGGTCAGCATGGCCGAATGGATAAAATCGCTCGTTCTTAAACATCCGGTGTGCTAATGCCTAGGTAACGGATTCAATCCCACAATGGTCAATTGGAATAGAATACTGACTTCTCGTCCTTGACTTGGGGACGTAAATTACAAGTATTTCTGAAGTCGGAGAGAATTCGCTTTATTGCGAGTTACAGTAGTAATAAGGAAAGCTAACCTACACGCAAAAATCAAATAGACTGCGCTTGAGTTCAAAGCGAGCAAACGCAAATAAATAAATAAATAAATAAATAAATAAATAAATAAATAAAAATAAAACAGTGTTATAGAAATTGAATATTGCTGACTGCATGAATGGGAACATGAACCTGTAACTATATATATTATATTAATAAGAGTGGCATCAAACATTAAATAGACTGAATAATCAACGATGGGAGATAGTCAGATTAATTACAATAGTTAGTTAGTTAGTCGTGGTTCTAATTTCTCGGCAAAGAGTAGTTCCCACAATGTCCGTTCCTGTGCCAGTGAAAATTAGTTACACAACAAACACTAGTCCCGTAGTGGGAAGCTGCAGTGGGTGAGTCAACTGTAAGGACCATTGTGACATGTTGGGAAGTTGGAAGCAGTACCCATTTCGACCTACCCCACAATAAAGTAATGCTATGAGGATGGGACTAATTTCATTTGAAGAGGATGGGTCCTTGGAAGCCAAAGTGTCCCATAATAGCTCTGGAAATCTAGGGGTTTCCCAGGAATGTTAATTTCTTCCCTCCAAAATCTTCCTTCCCGAAAAGAGAAACTTATTTAGCTCGAGAGTCCCCCACCAATGATCATTTTCCCTTTTAGGTGAAATGGTCACAGGAAATTTATAAGATTTAAAGTTCCCTTTTCTGAGTAACCTGGAACCTGGGAGATTACAATAGTACAGAATTTAGCTGTCTATTCGTGTTTACCCAGCCACCTGAAGTTCCAGATTCTACAATTATGTGATGTAGTTTCATTAACTAAACACATAAATAATAAAATGTTTTGTCACACCACAATGTACTGGACAGAAGAATGCAGGAAAAGTTAATTTTGTTTATTAACCCAAAAAAGCTGTGGAAATAAGCCAGTAAAGCATTTATGACATATATGAAATCCATCAAGGCAATAGAGATAATGTTCATCATTCAAATATAGAATTAAGAACTCTAATTAAATTCACTGATGATTTCAGTCATTTGGCCACTATGCCTTTCCACTAATTTTCCTACTATTGTTTCTGTAATACACAAGATGGTACTGGAAAATTTCCAAAGAATTAGTAAAACACTTTGCCTAAACAGTCTCTACACGACTATAAGAATCAGAGGAGTTCATGCCTATTCTCTGCCCATTAAAGTCCTTGATTGTTCTCATATTGATGAGTTTTCACTGAGTGGAATCTAAGTATAGCAATGATGAAATGTTGCCAAGACTTCTGCCATATTTGTAAGTAATCTGCAGTGAGGTATAAAATAATCCTAGTGATCTTAGAAATGTTTCTAAAATTCAGATATTGTCAATCATCAGAATGATCATGAAGCACAGATCAGTTTTGGGCACAGTTCAGTGGGGACTCATTGATTAATCTTAGTCCTGACCACAGATCCCTTTTGCACCTCTTTATTACATATCTGCTCTTGGTTTACAGATCCATTGTACATTATTGGCCAATGATCTGCAACTCTGGATCATGACAATCTGCGAACACCGTCATCCTCACCTGAGGTGGATAAACATGGTGAACCTATTTATATCTAGTCAATGGATGATAATTCTCCAGTTGACAAGAATGAAAAGAGCTACAGACAGAAGTTCCAGAAGGTAGCAGATTCAGGAAGTACCTACAAGTTAGAGCTACAGTGTCTCTTATTTGTACTGGCATTAGACATCAGCAATTGTAGTTGGCAGGCCCTCTTATCCTGCCCTTGTACATGATGATCTGTTGACTGATGTTCTCACAGAGGACACAGACACAGTGAATGACAAGGCGAGGAGAGGAATGATGGAGAGTTAATGATAAAATGCACCCAGCATAACTGATCCTAAATAGTAATGGAACAGAACAGGATGATTGTTTTATTTTCATAATAACTCATGTTACCAATCAGTGCTGCCTCAATTGTTTTAGTCTGCCTGGTTACTTTCCTGTTTATACCTTCTAACCTCCCCTGTCATTGCCTTTACTTACTTCTTCTGACACTGGGGTGATAATCCCCTTGACAGTTTAGAAGTGCTTATGCATTGAAGCATACTATGTGTTTCTCCTTTACTTACTCTGTAAAACAGGGTGATGCTTTAATAAAACTGCATTCCACATGTTGAATCCAAGTAATAATGTAAAGAAACATACATTAAATATTTTCACTCCAAAGTTAATATAATTAACATATAATTGGTATGAATGTGGAGGTCTATGTGAACATTCCTTATGAGGATTTACACTGCCTCTCATTCATTAACACATATATATATATACAGAGTGAAAGAAAGATGAGAGGACACAATGCACTCATTCTCTCATTCTAACACCAATCTTCTTCTTTATTCGTTCACTTGAGTGCTGGGGCTGGGCTGTTAGCTTGACTGTGATTCGGTCAGAGTGCTAGATACATGTTCGATCACGTCACAATGCGTTCGAATAATCACGGCAGTATAAATGCTGGACCAGTCATTGATGCTAAACAGTTACACACACAATCTGTCTTCACGCCACGGACATCTAAGATAAGAGGTAGAGCCTTTCATTCTTCCGTCTCACATTCGCGTGTGTTGACGATTCGCTGTGGATTGGAACTAAGGCGACACATAGCACACAGATCATAGTTTATCCTGTACTAAACCTGCTCTGAACGCAGTCAGAAGGCTAGTAGGATTTAGACTCAGGAATAGGAAACAGTCTGGGCATAAGTGAGCCTCTTTTCACAGCTTAAGACATAGTGTTTGTACAGCAACTCTTCTGGAAACGAAAGGTAGATGGAGTTAGATATCTACACTAGTGCTGGCAGAGAGTAGCCATTTTGGGACCGGGAGAAAGTTGGCGGCTATCTTCGGATAGAAGAATATATATATATATTTATTAGTGCCGAAACTTACACACACACACTCTCATACATAAAGCTTTACCTGACTCATAAGTATACAAACTCAGCCATAATTTAGTCTGAAGTATTCCTATGAATCAGGCAGAAGGACATACAGATCAAATGGACTCTTAATGAAACCACATCTGGCCTCCTTGACGGTCGATCTGCATGTGCCAAATGCTAGCGTCTCTGAACCCAAAACTTTTCGCGGCGACGCGATTCTTCTAGGTTACCCAATGAATAGGGCAGGATCTGAACATCTGACCTGTCTATCACTGGGTGTCATGGCTATTATTAGAGCTGACGCCACATTTCTAACATTCCAATGCTGTCCGGTGCGAACGCTTTAGTTGAGAAGTGTGTTTTTGAGGTAGTGCTGTGCAGGTGTGAACTGACGGAGTGCGCAATATGCGACATCCATCCCATCTTGTATGTCTGACTGCATGGGGTCATAGGTGACCAGTCTTTTCCTATCGTAGCGAATGTCGAGAGCTGGCTTTAAACCCTCGTCCAACCATAACCATGCCACTGTCAACTGAACATCTACACCGATACACCAACACGTTACTGATATAAATCAGTGACGCTGAAGAAAAAGCTAAGTTAAAAAAGAAATGTATAACAAAGTCAAAGTATGTTTCAATATAAACGCTAGGAAAGTAAAGTAAAATGATATAATTGTCAAAGGAATCAAAAACATTAACATTACTACTGATGGCAACATCATTTGAATACATTTGGAGGGTTTTTTTTTCTTCTTCTATTTCGGTCAAATTATTATTCCTAAGAAGAATACTCAATTTTTCAAGCAGGAAGAGAGAAAATCAGAAATGATGAAATCAGGATTAAAGTGGGGATTATATCGGTGCTAGATTTCATTAGAAAACAGAAAGTTAAATGGTTCGGCCATATAATTAGGCTACCAACTGACAGTATACCACAAGAAATGATGTACAGACCATAAGGAACAAGAAGAAGATGGAGACCATGTAAACGATCGTCAGAGGAAATAACAGAGTCCATGGGAATCTCGATATATGAAGCCCATAAACGGGCCCTCTCCAGTTGTTAATGCTTCATCTAAACACCGCAAAGTACAAGAGGAACAAGATGAGATGAGATGAGGTTGCAAAAAATTCTCTTAGCAAAGCTGAAATATGATCTTAGATCGCAGTAGCTAAAAGTTTACTCCTTTTCAGACATCACGTACCTTCAATATTAATCTACCGAAATGAATAATCATGAACGAACGAACGAACTTCATTGTCAAAAGTTCATCTCCTCGGTATTTCCTTCAGTATTTAGCAACTAACGACACTAGTTGTGTTGACTTTTATTCTTTGGATACACGCATGGGGCTTTATTTTAAATTGATGTTCTTTTAGTGTGGTTGCAGAATCACACCCATTCTTTGCGTCATTTACACACACACACACACACACACACACACACACACACACACACACACACACACACACACACAAACGTGCACGCAGGCACGCACACATAATTGTAACATGCACGCATGAACGATATGTTATCATCGATGTTTTATGTAGAATGTTAAAGACAATACATATCAGAAATTTTCACGACACATTAAGTGCCTCGTATGTTTTGGCTCAAGTCTGTGTTTGTCACTTCATGTATTGTGCATTATACGAGCTAACATTAAGAGGCACACACACATATAATTGTAGTAAAGATAATCTAGTGGGCGCGTTAGTGTAAAGATAATGTCATTGATGCGGCCGCGCCAGGGCTAGACGTCTCAGTTCCGAGTCTCGCTAAGAAAGACTAGCGGCCTATTCCTTCGTGCATCCAGACCCACACAATGTGATAGTCCTAACATAGCACAGATCGTTAGCATGAAACTATATCGGAATCATTTTTATTTTAAAAATTAAAGTCACATTTAAGTCAAATTAAAGTAAAATACACGAGCCCTTTCAATGCATTAAGCCGCACCAGGTATATGGCGCTAACTCCTATTTTTATAGATAAATGGGTAATGTGTCAGCGTATTTGTCTTGGGTGTAGTGAACATGTTCCACAATCCGAAATGCCGGGTTCGATGTCAGCCGCAGACAATGAGAAAGCAGGCGGCTTTGCGGTAAATTCACAATGGTGAGAGCATCGGTCGTTCAGACAGCAATGGCAAACGACGGAACGTAAAATTATCTAGAAAATTACACTGCTAATAAATGCTTTGATTGATTGCGAAATCCTGTAAAGGGCATTAAAATAACTAATAGGTGATGTGGTAGGTATCACACTCATCGCCTTTACTTCTCACGACATTATAATTGGAGTGAGAGACCCTATAGTTTAACCTAAATCAGTGCGGAGTGAGAGACCTTATAGTTTAACCTAAATCAGAGCGGAGTGAGAGACCCTATAGTTTAACCTAAATCAGTGCGGAGTGAGAGACCCTATAGTTTAACCTAAATCAGTGCGGAGTGAGAGACCCTATAGTTTAACCTAAATCTGTGTGGAGTGAGAGACCAGTTTAACCTAAATCAGTGCAGAGTGAGAGACCCTATAATTTAACCTAAATCAGTGCGGAGTGAGAGACCCTATAGTTTAACCTAAATCAGTGCGGAGTGAGAGACCCTATAGTTTAACCTAAATCTGTGTGTAGTGAGAGACCCTATAGTTTAACCTAAATCAGTGCGGAGTGAGAGACCCTATAGTTTAACCTAAATCAGTGCGGAGTGAGAGACCCTATAGTTTAACCTAAATCAGTGCGGAGTGAGAGACCCTATAGTTTAACCTAAATCTGTGTGGAGTGAGAGACCAGTTTAACCTAAATCAGTGCAGAGTGAGAGACCCTATAATTTAACCTAAATCAGTGCGGAGTGAGAGACCCTATAGTTTAACCTAAATCAGTGCGGAGTGAGAGACCCTATAGTTTAACCTAAATCTGTGTGTAGTGAGAGACCCTATAGTTTAACCTAAATCAGTGCGGAGTGAGAGACCCTATAGTTTAACCTAAATCAGTGCAGAGTGAGAGACCCTATAGTTTAACCTAAATCAGCGCGGAGTGAGAGACCAGTTTAACCTAAATCAGTGCGGAGTGAGAGACCCTATAGTTTAACCTAAATCAGTGCGGAGTGAGAGACCCTATAGTTTAACCTAAATCAGTGCGGAGAGAGAGACCCTATAGTTTAACCTAAATCAGTGCGGAGTGAGAGACCCTATAGTTTAACCTAAATCAGTGCGGAGTGAGAGACCCTATAGTTTAACCTAAATCTGTGTGGAGTGAGAGACCCTATAGTTTAACCTAAATCAGTGCGGAGTGAGAGACCCTATAGTTTAACCTAAATCTGTGCGGAGTGAGAGACCCTATAGTTTAACCTAAATCAGTGCGGAGTGAGAGACCCTATAGTTTAACCTAAATCAGTGCGGAGTGAGAGACCCTATAGTTTAACCTAAATCAGTGCGGAGTGAGAGACCCTATAGTTTAACCTAAATCAGTGCGGAGTGAGAGACCCTATAGTTTAACCTAAATCAGTGCGGAGTGAGAGACCCTATAGTTTAACCTAAATCAGCGCGGAGTGAGAGACCAGTTTAACCTAAATCAGTGCGGAGTGAGAGACCCTATAGTTTAACCTAAATCAGTGCGGAGTGAGAGACCCTATAGTTTAACCTAAATCAGTGCGGAGTGAGAGACCCTATAGTTTAACCTAAATCTGTGTGGAGTGAGAGACCCTATAGTTTAACCTAAATCAGTGCGGAGTGAGAAACTGCGACTTGACATGAGGGTGCTAGCTGAGCTGTAATCTAGAAAGAAATAAGTGGTACAAATCAATGGGAAACACATAATAGCGACATTGATTAGCTCCGCGAGCCAGAAAGGCGTAGAAGGCAGGGGAAACCTGCAATCCGTGCAAATTATGGGTTGTGTTTGCTGATACTCAATCTTTTTATTTTCCTGAGGTGGCGAAGAAGAATTCCAGCACGGTAGTTCGAATATTTATCATAGATGGGGGTTATTTTTAAATGACCGACATTGACAAGGCGACCCGTGTAAAATATGTACCAAGACAAGTTGTGGAAAGTAAAAGCGGTCAGAATGATATCCACAGCATCATCCAAGCAATGATGATTGATCTACACAAATATGGATGTGGAACCATATGACCAATTCGCCTTCAACCTTAAGGTGTGTGATGGGATCGTGATTTATTGTTTAAAACTTACTTTGAATACGCCTACAGGCTTTGAAAGGGATCTTTAACGTTGTATTGTGTGTGTGTGTGTGTGTGTGTGTGTGTGTGTGCTTGCGTGCGTGCGTGTGTGTGTGTGTGTGTGTGCGCGCGCGCAATAAACAGTGAATAAATTCTTTTAAAAAACGGTGAACAAGTTTTGATAAACAGTGAACAAGTTCTGAAAAACAGTGAACAAGTTCTGAAAAACAGTGATCAAGTTCGGAAAAACGGTGAACAAGTTCTGAAAAACAGTCAACAAGTTCGGAAAAACAGTTAACAAGTTCGGAAAAACACATTTCTTAACTGAATCAGTGCCTAAGAATAATATATCGCCAAATGTGACCTCCCATGTGGACAGAAGGACGATATATCACCATATTTTTTGGCATATCCTATATACAAGACATCGCTGTAAACACCAGCATTTTACTCTGCTGTTGATGCTTTGGCAAGTTTACGTTAAGTAATTTGCCATTGTTTTCTGAACAATCGGCTCCCTTACCAACACGTTAAAACCCAATGCTGCCAAATCGGTCGCAGCTGTGTTTCGAACGCGGGTAAACGGGCTTACGAATCACGACAGCAAGTTCTTAGCCACGGAGCCCGGCATATATCACCATACTAGGGTCATGTAGTTATTTCTTATACTTAAGTAGTATCCACCGCAATTTTAATGCTCAGTGAACGGAAATTTATATTAAAATACTTATTAATTTGATTGTGTGCCATAGTTGGTTCATACCTACCTTTTGTTTGGCACTGAATGAGTTCAATTAATCAAGTGGTAATCGCTTTAAGCCGGCTCTGTGAGTAAAAAAAAAAAAAAGGTATGAGTGCCGGTTGTTCATAAAGCAATGGCAAACTATTGAACGTAAACTTGCCAAGAAATCACAGTTTAAAAATGTTAGGGTTGACTGCGAGGTCCTGTAAAGGATATGCAACTAACGTAATTAATCTCTTTAAAGGTTTTGTGAAACGTTAGGACATCAGGGAATACCACACGCAGTAACTGGTAGGCATAATACAGGGAAAAGAGGAAGAGACAGACCTAGTATGACATAAATAACATAGGCCTGCAAACATACGTCAATTAAAACCTACATGAAACGAAAGAAAGCGACGAGAATTTGCAGTACGTTTTCGTCTATTTCTTATTCTTGCGCTCGCATGAAATGTGGTCTGTATCTACAATGTTGTCTCTTGAATGAGTACAGTTCGTTTTCAGTTACCACCATTTAGTCTCATTCTGTATACTTATAACATCATCATCACGTGCCATACCGATAAGCGTGGGTGGTCATGTTTCGCCATCTCATTCGATCACCAGAGTCGTGAATCAGCTCAGTGTTTTTGTCTCGACCATACCCCGTGGCCAAGCCATCCAGGTATTTACTTCTCTGCCTTCCCCTTGTTCTCTTCCCATCGATTTTGCCAATTGTCACCAAGTTATCCAATTTAGTTCTTCCCACAACGTGACCAAAATATTCGACTGTCTACGTCCAATTTCTCTAATCAGTTTACGATACTTATATCTAGTTGTATAATTCTAAACTTGTTATTTGTATTCTGACGAAGGCTCTAGACGCAACGTCTATTTTGTCACTTGTGATTGTGTTCCAGTAAAGCTTACAGGTTTTACATCTCGTTAAGTAACTCATTGAAATGTTCAGGAGCTTTCACGACCAACCCAGGGGATGTAATATTGTAATACAGTTGCAACATTACTAAGTTTATGATTCGCAAGACAAAAATAACGCTTGGATTCCTAATTCAAATTATAGCAAACCAAAACCCCCGGAGTCATAAAACTCCTTCATGACGAATCCGAGATGTGGGGATAATGATGACAACAATTACTGCCGTGTTCGGATCTGTGCAGTTGACGTACATTTCCTCCCGAAAGGATAGGAGTGCTCAATGCAAATATAGCTAATTTCTTTGGTAGAATATTCGAAAATAGGAATATTATCGTCAACAGTGTGTTAGTCACAAGCCAATAATTCCGTGCAAGTCTTCTGTAGGCGTTGGGCTGTTGGTATTGGGTTTTGTGGCGGCCTTGTCGTCTCTTGCATTGACTCCACACGGTAAGTGCTCATAAACGATGCTACTTAAACTGCAGGACAGGAAAACTCAGTGGCACACGCAGTTGTGGGGCGTATGGTGATAATTTTTACGAATACTAAATCATTCTCACACAAATATACACATGCACAAGCGCGCGCGGAGCTATATTCACTTTCTTATATAGATAAAGAATATATATAAATCCATCATGAGTCATGCCGGTAAGCGTGGGCGGTCATGACTCGCCATTTCACACGATCATCAGAGTCGTAGATCAGCTCAATGTTCCTGTCTCGACCATGCCTCGTGGTCAAGCCATCCAGGTATTTACTTCTGTCTTTCTCTTGTTCTCTTCCCATCGATCTCGCCAGTTGTCACCAAGCTTGGTTTTTCTGTCTGTCCATCATATTCTTTGCATTCTCCTCAGACACCACATTTCTCGAAGCAATTGACATCATTTTATTAGTCAGTATCCTTTTGATCTCGCTAAAGGCTACTGTCACCATGGCGATTCTTGTTCTAATCTCTTCAAGGCATCTCCTATCAGATGTTATTACTGTTACGAGATAATTGTACCTATTCACTTGTTGAAGAATATTTCAATTTACTTGTATATTACATTGTGGTATTTCATTCTTCCTAGTGACGACCATAATCTGTGTCTTTTTACAATTTAATTCTAACCCTAGTTGTTCACTATATATCACACTCACACAGATAGATCATAGATAGAGAGAAAGAGAGAGAGAGAGAGAGAGAGAGAGAGAGAGAGAGAGAGAGAGAGAGAGAGAGAGAGAGAGATTAATTGGGCATCAACCCTTACTCAGATATGACTGACAGGATGAGGCTGTCATAATTATCACAAAGAGATTTGTGATTATCTATCTGTTCGTTCGACATTTTCGCTAATTGAGGCAGCTCTCTGGCCGTTAGCGTGTTTGATACGCGGAATTTCCCTTTATACGAACATTTCTGCTCTATTAAAGTGTCAGTGAGATTTGAATAATTGGCGCGTAATGGAAATTGGTATTCCAAATCAAAGCATGCATTAGTAATCATTTCTTTCATTCCTTCTTTCTTTCTTTCTTTCATTCTTTCTTTCTTTCTTTCTTTCTTTCATTCGTTCTTTCTTTCTTTCTTTCTTTCTTTCTTCTGTCTTTTATATATATATCTTATATATATATATATATATATCAGTCTTGTGTGACAGTTTATTCCATGCTCAGTCTTCGTAGACTTAGATGGATAGGACATCTTAGGAGGATGGATGATGGTAGAATACCAAAGGATATCTTTTTTGGTGAATTACAGATGGGTAAGAGATCTCAGGGTCGGCCTCTACTACGATACAAAGATGTGTGTAAGCGGGACATGATTGATACAGGCATTGATAATGCACATTGGGAGCAAGTCGCCGCTGAACGTGTTGCATGAAGGGCAAATATCAGAAATGGAATAAAGTCAAAGGAGAAAATTATTGCAGAAAAGTCACACACCAAGCGTTTGAGACGTAAGATGGTGCATGATGGTGGAAATGACCACGTGTTCACATGCACCCACTGTGAACGGACATTTACAGCGCAGATTGGCCTTATCAGTCACACTCGCTACCGCCATGGTTAAAAGTTATTATGCCTTTTTAAAGCACAAACTATCGTCTGTCAAGACGGCAAGGTGCCAATGTAAAATATATATATATATATATATATATATATATATATATATATATATATATATATATATATATATATATTCTTTTCTGCAACTGATTGATTTTGATTGATACAGGTATTGATAATGCACATTGCGAGCAAGTCGCCGCTGAACATGTTGCATGGAAGACAAATATCAGAAATAGAATAAAGACAAAGGAGTAAATTATTGCTGATAAGTCACACATTGAGCTTGTGAGACGTAAGATGGTGCATGATGGTGGAAATGACCATGTGTTCACTTGCACCTACTGTGGACGTACATTTACAGCGCGAATTGGCCTTATCAGTCACATTCGCTACCGCCAAGGGTAGTAGTTATTATGCCTTTTTGAAGCACATACCAGGTGCCAATGATGGACTTACCTGGGCTGACATATGTATCCAGTCTGCAATGGCTACCAGAACATTGCTTGTAGAGTACAGGGAGTGATACTAACCACATTAGACATCGAGTGCGGATCGGTCAAACATTTGAGGCTAGCAATATGTTCCCAATAGGTTTCGTGACGTAAGAAGGCGTTCGTGATTCTGTTCATTTACTTGGAATAATTACCTTCGGCAATCCGCACTTTATGAATTGGATCAGTCAAAGCTAATGGGGATGCGAGAGAGAGAGAGAGAGAGAGAGAGAGAGAGAGAGAGAGAGAGAGAGAGAGAGAGAGAGAGACAGAGAGACAGAGACAGAGACAGAGACAGAGACAGAGACAGAGACAGAGACAGAGACAGACAGACCGACAGACAGACAGACAGAGAAAATGACAGCTAGAGAGAGTGTTACATAGGGAAACAGGGAATTACACGAAAAGAGAATAAGAGCGAAAGGATGATAGTAAAAACGTGGAGACGAGAGAAAGATAGGGAGACAAAGAGAAAGAGAGAAAAAAGTGGGATATGGAGAGAAAAATAAAGACCAAGAGAGAGAGAGAGAGAGAGAGAGAGAGAGAGAGAGAGAGAACAAGAAAAGCGATAGAAATTCAGAGAGAGAGAGAGAGAGAGAGAGAGAGAGAGAGAGAGAGAGAGATAGAGAGAGAGAGAGGGATATAAAAAGAGAGAAAGGTATAGAGTAAAGGGGGAGAAATAGACATAGAAGGGTAAAACAGAGAGAGAGAGAAAGAGTGAGGAAAAGACACACACACACAGAGAGAGAGAGAGAGAGAGAGAGAGAAGAGAGAAATAGAGAAAGAACGAGCGAAAGATAGATTAAGAGAGAGAGAGAGGAACTGAGAGAATGGAAGAAATAAAGAGATATAAAGAGAGACATTGGAGAGACAGAGACAAAGAGAGAAAAGAGGGAGAAAGAAAGAGGGAGAAAGAAAAATAGAAAGAGAGAAAAAGAAAGAGAAAGTGTTGGGGAGGAACAGAGAAATAAAGAGAGAAAGAGAGGGAGGAAGATAAAGATACAGAGAGAAAGAGAGAGAGAAAGAAAGAGAGAGAACAATATATAAAGATGGAGAGAGAAAGAGAGAAAGGGAGAGTAAGAGACAGACAGACAGACAGACAGACAGACAGACAGACAGACAGACAGACGGACGGACGGACGGACGGGCGGGCCGGCGGACGGACGGACGGGCGGGCAGACACACAGACAGAGTTGAGAGAAAGGTGGAGAAAAACATTGAAATGTAAACAGTTGCAGTTAAAATACGTGTCTAGATAACGAAGACAATTTTATACAGTAAACCTTTGCCAGTGAAAGGGGAGTGGGGGGGGGGGGGAAATTGGTCTCCGTGACGAAGAGCTTATGAACGCGGTTCGTAATCCCGTGTACACACGTTCGAAACACAACTGCGCGCTATTGGTATTGGTGCCGGTAATTCAGAAAGCAATGGTAAACTTCTGAACGTAAACTTGGCAAGAGATCACAGCAGCAAAAATGCTGGTGTTGACTGCGATGTGCTGTAAAAAGGATATCCCCCCCCCCCCCCTTCTCGAAAAAAAGTGAAAGGGGTGTAATATAATTCCTACGGTTTAAAGTAAAGTAAAGTAAAGTAAAGTAATGTAAAGTAAAGTAAAGTAAAGTAAAGTTCAAACACCCTTTCATACGCTTTCATACGTGTTGGTTATATGGTTCTAGGCCCATATGTTGTCAATCGTCACTTGACCGGAGATGAGGTGAATATCTCACCGACCACGGTATGTCCTGGTACAGATGTTAGACTGGTTCGACAAGGTGACCAGGTCGGCGTGTTAAAAGCACTACGTCCATGGTTTTCCTAAGTGGTACAATTCCCACGTCAGGTTCTCCTTAGCGAAGTAGCTACGCCGCCTGCCTGGCGTACCGAAGGTTGTGGATTCGATTTTCTGGCTACAAAATTCGGTTCATGAGATGAAATCCACCTCCTTCCCCCCCCCCCTCACCTCACGTCAGGGCACCGAAAGTTTAAGTGTAGGCGTATTACGTTCAGCGGCCGTGTAGCCCCTCCCCCAGCTATATGAACCACTACAGTATGTCCAGAAATGAATGCCGTCATTCACGATCAATTATTTTGAAAACTGTCTGATGCATCGTTATGAAATTTTTCCTGCCGTCTTATAGTTACCCCCACTCAAGGAATATGTCTTTGATAAGTCCAAAAGCAACTTAAATCATCGAAAGCGGCGATATTTCTTTGATGTTTTGCTGAAAAACTAGTGATTTCTCGCTAACAAACTTGTTTTTACAGTAATGAATGCCCCTCCAATTCACATGACGACACAAGGCGTATCCGGATTCGTATAGGAGTGGGTGCAATAAAAGAAATAGCTTAAAAGTCGACAGGGTCGGCTGCATTGCACAGGGTTTTTATCCCATATAGCGCAGTTTCTTTCCGCAACGCCGAAAGCGTCACACAAAAGCACGAACTCCGTAGCTCCAGCGACGACCCTCGGGATCTCCGAAAAAATGCACTCGTGAAATGAAGGACGCGGCCCGGAATCTAACATACAACCTTCGGAGCCCGAGTCAGACGGCTTGACCACTTCACCACGAAGAATCCCGAGAGGGGTGCAATGTGTAATATTAGTAAAGACAGAGAATTTACAGAGGCATGTGGTCAATAATGTGTAAATTGACAGGAAAGTAGAAGGAATATATTTATTACCTTATTTTTCATTTCCTTCTTGTTTCTTCAGCTGCTGGCTAATAATGTGTACACAAGTATTCATGTTAGCTTTTTATATTGAGTTCGTGAAAGCTTCCAAATAGCTGTGAGTTAATGTGTGTATGGAGTGACCAGAAATGATACCGCAATTTAGTCATCATGTGCCCATTTTTAAGGATCTGTTCAGCTGTCTGTGTAGTTTGTTCACACGTACACATGGGTGACAGACCCGCTTTGAGTCTTCGTGAAAGATTGCCTACTCTGCTGTTTACTGTTCAGAGACGGAACATGATTATCTGTTTTGTACTATGAAAATAGTTGTCAGTGTCTCTGTAGTGGGCTTTCTTCTTGACCAAGATGTTGGTCCCCTTTTCATTGTAGTTTATAGATTGATTCGTATGCACGTGTGTTGTCCCCTAATTTGACAACGTGTTTGTTCTCACGTTTCTTGTTATTCCACAATATGTCAGTTTCCACAGCAATATTACTCTTCTGTTGGTATTCAATGCGCTTAGTGTGTTTGTTTGTTTTCTTTTTCTTTTGTTTTCAATACCAGTTGTTTGTCACCGCCGAGGGCTTGCGGAATTGAAAATTCATCACTATGGAATACAAACTGTTGCCATTGACATTGTGCTGATGCTGTAATGTTTAGGGCCTGCAATTCGACTGAATAGTTGGAGCAAAATATCCCAGTAAGCGTGCATGTGGATTAAGGTCTGCGATCTGCTCAGACCTTAATCTGCGTCGGACGATTCCAGTAGATTGATGACTGCTCTCGGTTGCATAAAATTCAATCCATCCTTTCTCCAATAGTCCTCTTCCTCTTTCAACACATGGTCCTCACATTTCCCCAGTAACTTTTATCAATATTTAATAGCGCGGACTGGATTAGTATCTTGACGTCAGACAATTTGAATATAGTATTGTCAGCTGCCACCTGTCCTTTAATTTTAGCCCACACAAGTTCTATAGGGTTAAAATGAAAGTGGTACGGCGGAAGTCTCAAGCACCCATGACGATGCTTTTATATCAACTTGTGGATTTGATAACTACAAACTACAAAAATTAGATTTTTAAGAGCATGCATCTTTCCCATTGCAACATACGCCTGTGAGACATGGACACTTACTAAACAAGCTGAACAGCGCATACATGCCTTTGAATATAAATGTTATAGACGAGTTCTAAGAATATCTTGGGTAAAGAAAAGAACAAATGCATCCATACTTCAAGAGTTGAATATTGAGGAGGGATGGCTATTAAAGACGATAAAACAAAGAAAATTGAAGTATTTTGGTCACTTGAAACGTCACGACAGTTTGGAGAGAACAATAATGGAAGGGTATATGCCTGGGAAGAGAGGAAGAGGAAGGCCAAAGAGAAGATGGGTGCAGGATGTGGCGGATGATCTCCAGATGGGTGTATCAGACGCGGGACATCTTGCTTGTGATCGAGAAGTTTTCCGGAGGGTTGTTATGGGAGCGAGGTTCTGTAAAGGACATGCTACTGAATGAATGAATGAATGTGGATTTGATACTTCTTGCTTTTTGGCGTCTGTTTTACAAGGGACAATAATTCTAGCTAGAAATACCTTTCTGGAAATGGTATGTTTTCCATTCGGAGCCATATCTTTATTGCTCCCTTTGTGCTCGATGCTGTAGGTATTTTGTCTTCTTGGGGCAACAACATTGATATCATGCATTGTCCATAATTGGACACGACGGTCTATCTAGGGATGGAAGCACAGTGTTCTCGAGCCAATCTCTAAATACATTACCATTCATCTTATTATGATAATCCCTATTGTCTGGATGCTTTGATACGAACACGAGCCCAGCATTCTGCTGTAAGCCATTATGCGTATAACCAGCATGGTCCATGACCAAAAGCTGTCCTATATTACTGGGCACATATCGCTTTATCTGTCCATCCACTGATTGCCATTCCTTATCACTTGTGTGGAGCGCATTGATCCACATTTCATCCAAATACACTATGCCATAATTTTATTTGCGCATTTCCCTTATTTCACGTGGGTATCTGCTTCTCATGGCTCCTAAATGCGGTTGCTCGCAAAGAATATTTCTACCTCCCTTGTACTTTCTAAAAGTGAACATAATGTCCTTATAATTTTCCACAAAGATGTCTTGGATAGCTCTATGTTATTGTTCTTTCTCAACCGAGCCCTAAGTTTTCTTACAGTCACTGTTTCTTTGGCATCCAGCATTTTTATAATGCTGGATAATCCTGGATATAAAATCCAAAATTTTTATAATGTTAGGAGTCTCCGTGGCGAAGTGGTAAAGCCTTTTGACTCGGGCTCCAAAGGTTGTGGGTTCGATTCCGGGCCGCATCCTTCGGTTCACGAATTAAAATTTTCGGAGACTTCTGTGGGTCGTCTCTAGAGCTGCGGAGTTCGTGCTCTGTGTGATGCTTTCAGCGCTGCGGAAAGAGACCGAGCCATATGAGATAGAATCCGGTGCAATGAAAATCGACCCTGTCGACTTTTAAGCGACTTTTTAAAGCATTTTTCTAATAGCTCGCCTTATGAAATCGTTGTTAAAGCTGTCTACAATAACCTTTCTACCTACCGTTTGGTTATTGCGTGGTGGTTTAATTCCAGATTCTTGCACCCATCGACGAAATGACCGTTTACTCAAACCCAATGCATGCAATGTTCTTTCTTCGGAATTTGTAATAGTATAAAACAGTTTCCTGCGATCAGCTTCTTGACAAAAATATGTGTACAACTTCACAGCGATGCTTTGAAGTGTATCCACAATTTCGCATTCAACCCCATTAAAAATATTCACACATTTCAATGTTAGCGATAAGTGGTAAGATTTAAAAAAAATCAAATACATATTAATCAGGTTTCATGAAATAACCAACATTTTGAGACACCCCTGAACAGTCCCAGTTTAAACAACGCGGGGTTCTTGGCATAAGTCCAATCCCGTGAAACATGTAAAATATGCAACATTGAACGCTGATTGTCTCGCTACGCTGTAATACATTTAAAATTATGAACTTCATCTCGGACCCGTAAATTATATACCGCATATAAACAAACTTTGAAATCTGTTGTAAAATCTCCGGAACAAAAAATATTTTGTTGGGTGGACATAATAATAAGGTTATATGCTAAATCTCATCGTTTTCCTTCGGTTGGTTACTGAGATATGTAATTTTATATTGGGGCAGACAAAAATAAACACACTATAATATGAATCGTGTCAGTAGCAAGAAGCCAGATGCTCTGCACATTACGTGTCTTCACCTGTTGCCTTCGGTAGTGCCGCGTTTAGACGCTTGCCTGCCGGCACGGATGGTCAAGAGTTCTAATCCGCATCGGGCGGTTGTTTAAAACTGACATAGGCCCTCAGATCGACAAAACCTCAACTTTGTACCAGATTATGTGTTGGGAAGTAAAGGCGGTTTGTGTGACACCGATCACATCACCTGTCGCGTGTTAAACATTAAAGTTACAAGTTTGGATCTAGCACCACTTAGCGCCTGTAGGCGCTTAAAAAGAATTTCTCTTCCCCCCCCACCCCCCCCCCCCCACCCCTAATTGACTGCGATGGCTAGTTGTAGAAGAACCAATTACTGTAGTGGATGTCCAATCTTTCTATGAAACGCTTTCAGGACTAAGCTCTCAAGATAATCTTATCGTCATCTGCATGTGCATGCCGAAAAGCGTGTGTGGTCATATTTCGACATCTCACTCGATCATCAGAGTCTGGATCAGCTTTGTGTTCTTATCTCGACCACGCCTAGTGGCCAAGCCATTCAGATATTTACTTCTCTGTCGTCCTCTTCTTCTTTTCCCCTGATTCTTACAAGTTCTCCCCAAGTTCTCTAGATTATTTCTTGTTATAACGTGTCCCAAAAACATTTAGACCGTCTACGTCTAATTTCTCAAATCAGTTTACGGTTTTAGTTTGATTCTTGTGGGACTTGTCAATTGGTTTTTTCCGTTTGTTCATGATAATATGTATACACTTCTAAAGAATAAACTTAACTTAATGTCTCGGCACACTTAGGGGCCTAAAAGAGGCCACAATATACGAAATAACAATTCGTCTCAAGTAATCACAGAAGCTGGGTGCAGACAAATGAAGTCTGATCAATCTGAACATGTTGAAGAAGGTTATATACATTACATCGTTCCCAGGGATTTTCGATAGGAACAAAACATCCGATTGCAATTTCCGCTCTGCCGTATTCACGAATTGAGAATACATATGACAGCTTGCACAGACGTTCAAATAATGTGTATTTCTCCGAAGGAAAATAATATTGGCAAATTGCCTTACACTTGGCATCTGAATGATAGCATGAAATGCTACAACAGGGTTTGGATTTTAAAAATATAGTATTGGATGTCATAAAGGGATTGTAACACGAGCAGTTAAGAAATATATCAAACGCGGATGCTCAGCAAGCTTCAAGAACCTCATCTTCATGAGATAACTATTTTATCATGTAAGTTGCTGTTCCTTTCCAAGCCAGTGGCCTGGGTTCGATTCTCTGTAGCCGGGGATATTCTGTTCCAACCAGTACTGCTCTCGGGGAGACGCGGCTCTATAAAATAATTATCAGATACTTGTCATAATTGTTTGGCAAATTGTCTCTGAAAGAAAGTCGGCGAGGAAGAGAACTGGCCACCCTACCAGATGGGCCATAGCTTGGAATATGTGACACTTCGCACCCTTACAGTAGTATTTGATATGGTATTACCTTTATCTTGCTATACATCTTTTACAGAAGCCACAGTACCGCAGGGACTAACCCACTTGGAGGCGAAAGTTAAAATGAAAGGCGGCTGAAAACATTACCAATCTAATGTCAATGTGTTTAAAAGATATGGTCCTGTCATTCTATCCTCAGGGAGCCGCATTTGCCCTGTGGCTACCACGCTTGCCTATTGGCTACCACGCTTGCCTACTGACCCAGTGGTCATCTGTTCTAATCCCATATTATTTTTGTTTGCGCTTACTCGCTTTGAACTCATGGGTAGCCCATACACACTATTTATAGTAGTGATGGACTGAATTTTGCCCGTGGATTAGCTTTCCCTATTAGCAATGTCCCTCGCCATCAGGCCAACCCACTCCGAATTCAGAGCTACTTGTACTTTACGTCCCCAAGTGAAGGACGACAGGTCAACATTTTAATCCAGCTGTCCAGTGTAGAGGTTGAACCCTAACCTCGGCATCAGCATACCGGATATTTAAGAACATGCGTTCTTATCAATTCGACCATGCTGACCATTCGAGACGAAAGATTTAAAAACAAACTGACGCGGGGTCCCAAGTCAACTTCACCTACATTGGATATCAGGAAACGTCATGGGAAGAAAAGGCAGTAGCATGTTATTGACCACTTCGCCTCATGAGAACCGACTGGTCTATAAACATTGATGGGTCTAGCTCCATTTGTCTAATGCGCTTAAGGCGTGTGAAAGATCCTTTTCTTACTTTAATGTTACTTCCATCTTCCTGCGTGCCCAAAGCGAGTCATGAAACATGAATGAACACATTAGGAAAAGCAACGGAAATGTGGTTTCTGATACGAATGTTGCGAATGCCTTGGAAGGTCAAGTAACTAACAACGATTGCCTCAAAGAGGCTAATAAAGCTAGAACATTGCATACAACTATAAGAAAAAGACGAATGATATTTTTTAGTTAGTCAAGTTATGAAACGAGAAGAATTGAGGAATATTGAGATAACTGAAAAGATCAGTGGGAAAAGAAGCAGAGGCAGAGGAGAGAAACTATGCTAAATAGACTGAGACGGATGCATGGAGAAATATCATCAGTAGAGTTGATCCAGAGCACCAAGAGCCGAGATGTATAGAAAGACATGAACACCTAAGCCAACTGGCAAGACACATGATGATGTTGACATGAGTGGCGATGAGGAATATGCAGTCTGCATACAAAATAAACCACCAACCCTGACATCAACCTCAACACTTAGCTCCATGGATGCAATACATAGGGGCACCAAAAATAAAAATTTCACCCAGGCATCCCCTTAAATTTACAGTCCCTACTTGTAACCAAAAAAAAAAAAAAAACACGACCGGAATCACATGCATGCTATCCACTAGATCACATGTAAACCAAGATGCAAACATCCTTGCCACTGAAAAAAAAATATAATTCCCATGACTATGCAGGCAAACCCAATTTTTGTTTCCCCGGTCTGATTCTGGTAGCCCCGCTTCTGCCAGCCGCATCCACCAGTTCCATGGGATGAGTCAGTAATTTCTCCGTTGTCACAGTGATACCCAAATGAAGCAGGGTAGAAAAATACCTGTACATGGGAAGAAAAAAAAAAAAAGCAAAACAAAACATGCTGGAAGACATGGCGTCTTGGACTCACTTTCTGTGAGTGAGGAATCCTGATTTGAATTAACATTGAATGACACAAAACTTAACTAGTAATTAATTATGTGTCCATGTCGTGGAAATATATAACGAATGTTTCTGTCTGATGATGCTCACTGGAGATCGTTTCCTCCCACTTAACGTCTTTTGAAATTTCTATGCACAGGGGAAATATAGAACATCATTGTTCATTTGTCGCTCAACACTTAATATGTCCACTTATATGATGAAAATGGACGAACACGCTGGTATTATTAACTCCTCTGCTTCCGCCTATAAGGAAAGGATTTTCTTATCACCACAGGTAACATTGTCAACTGTCACTTTAAATGAACATGGTGAACTGATGTACAAAGAGGGAAACATCCCCCTCGATGATCTCAGGTGATGATGCCACCATTGGGGATTGAATATGGATGTCCAGCGCTTTGCTGCTGGTGGGACACACTGATGGGATGGATTTCTGATGTCCCTTCTTCCAGACAAACAAGGGAAAGGTACTTCTATGGATGGCCCCAGATGTTGGCGCCACTGAAATCAGTCGCATGAACAGTCCACAACTGTTCTCCCGAAAGAATCAACAGCATTTATCTCTTAGGCAAGCACAGCCCCAGCTTTTATTGATTATAGGAGCGTTCTGCTCTCCTGCTGTTCATTCATGAAGTCGTCGACTATATCTGTAACTTTGAGCAAAGCTTGATGGTTTCAGTAGGAATATATATGCATATTTCAAACAACTTTATAGTATAAGTTTGGTGACCTTCGTTGGAGTTTTCGCACTCTTAATTTATACCAGCGGACTCAGACTGAGCGCCGGCTGGGTGGGAAACTTCGGTTCCCTGAAGGAATAAGGTCACCTTTAATTTCGACGACTTGAGATGTGGTGTAGGTCTGGAGGCTCTTCTTTTAATGCTGTGCTTCTTGGAGACTTGGGAACAAAACCTGAACCCAGTTAATGTCTTTGGCCAGGGACCTCTCACACCCCCAAGAAGGCAGAAAAAAAACGTGGAACTACCACCTAAAAGAATCATTGAAGACTGGAACAGACACCAACAAGATAATCTAAAGGCCGCCAAACAACCCAGGCCGAGGCTCGCCACTTGAAACCGGAGGAATAATATCAAGGACAGGAAGATGTAATTTCCTATACTTAGGTGCTCAAAGACAAAGAAGCGCAACACTGACTTTTAATGGAGAGAAGAAAAGGACAATAAGAAGAAGTAGAGAAAGAGCACTGTATATATTCTCCTCAGTTAACAAGAAAAGGGGTAGAATTAGACAGAAGATTCCAGGAGTTCTTAGGGCGGGGGATATACTGTTGTACACCCCAGACAGAAGATTACACTGCTGGACTGTAACAGGATCAATGAGTTTACACAACAAACTACAGACTAAACAAAACAAATTAAGAACAACAAAATTAGGTTTTTATTGAGAGAACTGCATGATTCAGGGACAAACAGGCATCTTGACATGTCACATAACTGACATATACAGAAATGGGAACCTATGTTCCCACAGTAATCACTGCTGCCTAACATCGCTATGCACATGACTAGGTACCCATCTCCACAAACCAACAAGGACATGGCAACAACAGAGCCTCAACGTAAACAACAACGGTAACAGCAGGTATGGACTCTCTATTGTAATCATCTCAGGGCTCATGGACAGTTGGTACATACAGAAATGGGAATCTGAAATCCCACAGTTAGAGATAACTGCTGCCTAGTACTAACTACAGGGGCGGTCTCTAAATGACAGTGAGACCTCAATCATGTTCAGTTAAGTCGAAGGGCACCCTCAATACCCACATAAGACACCCGCATCACATAAGTCGACTGGGACCAGATACAGCGAAAAACCATAACATAACGAATAACAAAACTATAACCCTAACAGCAGACATATAGTGGCATAAACAGGTATAAACAGGTATACGAATGGGGATGTGAGTGGCCTACGACATTAACCAGAGCTGGGGCTCAAGTTTGCTCTACAACAACCATGGCCAGGGGTCACTACCAAGAGTGGGCTTACAAATTGCCAGTCGTTTTCATGGATTTCCTCGGTCCTTGTGTGTGGGCCACACAAGCCAGTCTTGGTTAAATCTAGAGGCATGTGTGACTCCCTGCTCTGGTCCAGTGACTGGGGAGGGCTGTTTAAAGCCTCCCTATTTTATACTTCAACGATCTACATAATCGCTCCTTCGGCCACGGTTGTCTGGTTTTGAGAGACCGGGAAACTGACACGCGCCTCTATTTATCCTTGCTCCCAGAGCGGCTTCCCATCGTACCCAGGGCACTGCAAGGGATGCTGGTATTGGTAACATCATCATCATCATGTATCGCGCCAGGCGATCACAGAAGGATGAGAACGTGGGTGGGGGATGTGTGTATGGGTGGGTGATGTGTGTGTGCGTGGGGTATGTGTATGAGTGGTGTATGTGTGGACTGGTGGGGGATGTGTATGTGAGTGGGGGATGTGGTTGAGGGATGAGTGGATAGGGGAAAGGTGATTGGGGGTGTGTAGGTGGATGTGTAGAGGATGTGTGGGTGAGTGTGTAAGCGTGTGTGGGATGGGTGATGGGTGTTGCGTGTGTATGTGGGGAGATTGTGTTGGTGGGGGATGTGTGTAGAGGTGGGTGCGGGAAGTGTGTGTGTGGGTGGGGGGAGATTGTGTGGTGGGGGAAGTGTGGGTGTGTGTGTGTGGGTGGGTGCATGATGTGTTGGTTGGCAGGGGATGTTTGTGTGGGTGGAGGAATGTGTGGTTGGGGATGTGTATTTGGCTGAGTGGTTGGGGGTGTGTGGGTGAGTGGTTCGAGGATGTGTGGGTTGGCGAGTGTGTGTGTGTGGGGTGGGGGTGTGTGTGTGGTAGGGGAGATATGTGTATGTGGGGGATGTGTAGGTGGAGATGGGTTGGTGGGTCGTGGCATATATATATATATATATATATATATATATATATATATATATATATATATATATATATATATATATATATATAAAACAGAATGTATGTGTGTGGGTTTGTGGTTTGGGATGTATTGGATGCGTTCGATAATGGTCCATCTGATTGAGATGAAAATTTCTACACGTCTTCCTTTCATTCCCGTGCAACCAACTGTCATCGTTTTTTTTAGTGTAGCATCATCTATTTACTTATTAACATTTAATAATTAAATTACATGACTTAACATAAGACAAAATATATAAAGGGACATAACTTTTAGAAGCATTGCTATATCTTAGGTTAAGTCCCCTGGCTATAGATAGGTCGGTCGGTTGGTCGGATAGATAGATAGATAGATAGATAGATAGATAGATAGATAAATAGATAGATAGATAGATAGATAGATAGATAGAAATATAGATAGATAGATAGATAGATAGATAGATAGATAGATAGATAGATAGATAGATAGATAGATAGATAGATAGATAGATAGAAGGACAGCCGGACCGGGTCGTCAGACAGACAGACAGACAGACAGACAGTCGGGAATGGGAACTTATATGACTACTTATATGAATTAAATGAGATGCTCTCCACCAGGAGCTGGGCGAAGCCGGGCCGGGTCAGACAGACAGACAGACAGACAGACAGATAGATAGATAGATAGATAGATAGATAGATAGATAGATAGATAGATAGGTAGGTAGGTAGGTAGATAGATAGATAGATAGATAGATAGATAGATAGATAGATAGATAGATAGATAGATAGATAGATAGATAGATAGATAGATAGATACATCCCCGCCAGGACCTGGGCGAAGCCGGGCCGGGTCAGATAGTATATATACATATATATATATATATATATATATATATATATATATATATGTCTGGGTGTGTGCATGGTTGGGGGTGTGTGTGGGTGGGGGTTGACTGTGTGTGTGGTGATGTATGGTGGGTGGGAGATGTGTGGGTGGGTGGGGGACATGTATCGTAGCATGGTAATATGCATTGTTTATGTTTGCAACATTCATTTGACAATATTTTTTTTTCTATGTTTAGTGCATCATGCGAAAAGTTTAAAGAAAGTTGAGTGACTGGAAGGATCGAATGTAAGACGAGTCTGCGTGCCCAATTTGTAACCCTTCTAAAATAATATCAATAAATCAATCAATCAATCAATCAATCAATCAATCAATCAATCAATCAATCAAATCTTCCTCTTCTTCTTTTCCTTCTTCTTCTTCTTCTTCTTCTTCTTCTTCTTCTTCTTCTTCTTCTTCTTCTTCTTCTTCTTCTTCTTCTTCTTCTTCTTCTTCTTCTTCTTCTTCTTCTTCTTCTTCTTATAGTCCATGTCGTGTAGCGTTGGTGATCATGGTTGTCCACAGCCATCAGTTGCTTGTGCAGCCAATCATTTCTGAACTGATGTTCCTTCATGCCAGTCTGTCAAACTGACCAGGATCTCCCATTGTCCCACCCCCACCCCACACCTTTCCTTCTCCTCCTCTCCAACCTTGCCGTTGTGACGACATGCTCCAACATTTCCCCTTTCTCATGACATGCCCAAAGAATATGGACTGTCCTAAAGAAAAAGTTCTCTTTGTGAGACTTTTTTTATCAAGATGTTTTCATTGTTCTTTCTGTGCGTCCATTGTATTCTCATCATTCTTTTATACAAACACATCTGCTCAGCCTGGACATAATTTCTTATTTGACTGCTAATTATTCATGATTTTATTCCATACATGATTAATGGCTCAATACAGCTATCAAGAATTCTTTTTTATCACCTCGGTTGACAACGACAAATTGCAGATAACATTCTTCATCTTTTGAATTGATGCCTGTGCTTGGACTTTCTATATTTAACTTCCTTAATTAATATATCTGTTATCTACTGTTATTAAAATACCCAAATAATAACAATGACCTGTTTCAGATTTGTTCCATGCAAGTTGATATTGCATTGGTCAATGTAATTTTTCTTCGTAATAACATTTACAACTGTTTTTACCGTTATTAAAATTTACGCTTAAGGCATGTAAAAAGGTCTCTGCTTTTTATTTGTTAAGTATTTACCCAATACACCTGAAGACGGAGGCAAGAACCCCTTCCTGTTTACTCTTCGCGGGTTTGCGGGTGGGTGAAGGATGTGTGTGAGGGTGGGTGGTTGGGGTGTGTGAGTGTGGGTGGGTAGATAGGAGATGTATGTGTTGATGAGTGGGTAAGGGATGTGTGGGTGTTAGTGGTTGAGGGATAAGTACGTGTGTCTAGGGATGTGTGAGGGGATGAGTGTATGAGTTGGGGATGTGTGTCTGGGTTGTGTGTGTGCGTGGATGGGAGGTGTGTGTTTGTGAATGGGGGATGTGTTGGTGGGTGGGGATGTGTGTGAGGGATGTGTGTATGGGTGGGGAGATTGTGCGTGGGTGGGGATGTGTGTGTATATGGGTAGGGATGTGTGGTTAAGGGATGTGTGGCTGGGGGATGGGTGGATGGAGGATGTGTGGTTGGGTAGAGGATGTGTGGGTGGGTGATTGTATATGAGTAAGGGTGTGTGGTTAAAGGATGTTTGGTTGGGGGATGGGTGGGTAGAGGATGTGTGGGTGGGTATGTCGTGAAATACTGAAGAGTTAATGATTCCCAGATGGACGACTGTATACACCGACTACCCAGGTAGGAGAAGGGTTAACCAAGGAGAGACCAGACAGGTGTTTATAGGTCAAGACAGGCCGGCTAACCGCGCAGGTAAAAGGGTCGAGTGGAAAGATTCGTTTGGGACAAAGGCCGACAGTATTATTGGACAAGCATATTGCAGTATGGATGTGAAACGGTCCCGAGCGGTAATTTTCCACTAACAATGATAATGCAGTCTGGAGGTGAGGTGTCCAGCAATGTCAAGGACTATGCGGCAAAAGTGACCGATATAAAGAGGGTCGATTCTTTGTGTAAGTTTAGTGTGTGTTCCAAACTGACCTGAAGGAGATATGTTCTTGAGTAGGAATAGAAATACACGTCCCTAATGATGGAAAGAGGGGATAATAGTGTGTTATTCGCTAAGTGTTTTTTCGATTCCAAGAACATAGATGCCTAAATACATTGCCCACATTGGCACCTTGCCGTCTTGACAGACGATAGTTTGTGCTTTAAAAAGGCATAATAACTTTTAACTATGGCGGTAGCGAGTGTGACTGATAAGGCCAATTTGCGCTGTAAATGTCCGTTCACAGTGGGTGCATGTGAACACGTGGTCATTTCCACCATCATGCACCATCTTACGTCTCAAACGCTTGGTGTGTGACTTTTCTGCAATAATTTTCTCCTTTGACTTTATTCCATTTCTGATATTTGCCCTCCATGCAACACGTTCAGCGGCGACTTGCTCCCAATGTGCATTATCAATGCCTGTATCAATCATGTCCCGCTTACACACATCTTTGTATCGTAGTAGAGGCCGACCCTGAGATCTCTTACCCATCTGTAATTCACCAAAAAAGATATCCTTTGGTATTCTACCATCATCCATCCGCCTAAGATGTCCTATCCATCTAAGTCTACGAAGACTGAGCATGGAATAAACTGTCACACAACCTGATCTTTCCAATACTTCAGTATTTGTGATTTTGTCTTGCCACTTAATACCAAGAATTCTTCGCAGACACCGCATATGAAAGCTGTTTAAATTGTTCTCTTGGCTTGAGTAAGTTGTCCAGGTTTCACTGCCATAGAGAAGAGTACTAAGGACACAGGCTTGATAGACAAGGACTTTTGTTTTGGCAGTAAGCTTCCTGTTCTCCCAGACTCTTTTTCTTAACCTGTTCATTGTTGTTGCTGCCTTACCAATCCGGATGTTGATTTCCTGATCTAGGGATAATTTGCTATTTACCACCGATCCTAGATATGTAAAATGGTCTACTATCTCTAGTTCGGCGTCGTCAATAAAGATTGATGGTACCCCATGTGCACCTTGTGACATAATCTGTGTCTTCTTTTTGCTAATTGTTAAACCAAATTCAGAACAAGCATTGGAGAATGCAGATAGTAGACATTGCAATTCTTCCTCAGAGTGGGTCGTAACTGCAGCATCATCTGCAAAAAGCAACTCTCTGATCAGTACCCTCCTAATTTTGGTCTTAGCCTTCAATCTCTGAGCATTGTAGAGGCCGCCATCTGAGCGTGAGTGAATGTATATACCACCATCCTGATCACGAAATGCATATTTCAGTAGAAGTGAAAAGTATATTCCAAAGAGGGTGGGAGCTAGTACACAACCTTGCTTAACTCCACTCTTGATTTCAAATTCTTCAGAAGTTGCACCATCAAACTTGATTATACCCTTCATGCCTGTGTGGAACGATTCCACAATGGACAGAAGAGTTGGTGGGCAGCCAATCTTCTTTAGTGCCTTGAACAGACCCTCACGACTGACCAAATCAAATGCCTTTGTGAGGTCGATGAAGGCAATAAACAGTGGTTGATTCTGTTCACGGCATTTTTCTTACATTTGTCGCAATGAGAATATCATATCAGTGGTAGACCGGTTCTGTCGAAAGCCACACTGTGATTCGGGGTAGACTTGATCTCCTAGGACTTGAAGTCTGCGCAGAACAATTCTGGCAAATACTTTTCCAACAATACACAGAAGTGAGATACCCCTATAGCTGTTGCAGTCGCTCCGATCGCCCTTGTTCTTGTACAGTGTTATGATGCTTGAATCTTTGAAATCCTGTGGGACTTGTCCTTCACGCCAGCATAGCTCTATTAGCTGGTGGATCTGTATAGTGAGTGTGTCTTGCCCACTCCTGATAACCTCTATTGGAATCCCATCCTTACCTGGAGCCTTGCCAGATGCAAGTTCATTTATAGCACACTTAACTTCTGTTATGGTGGGAAGTGTGTCCAGGTGGTCAAGAGTTGGTAGAGCCTCTATGGCGTTGAGGGCATTATCCGCTAGTTTGGTCTCACTTGAGTAAAGCTCCAAATAGTGCTCTACCCATCTGTCCATCTGCTGTTTCTTATCAGTGATGACTTCTCCAGTCAAGGTTTTCAATGGTCTCTCCATAGCACAAAGCCTGGGCTAAAATATAGAGATCATGTGTTGCCCATGCAGCATGATCCCTCTCTCGGCTTGCCTAGTTAACTCCAGAGGAAAGGTAACACCCCTACATCTGGAACAAGACAAGCTGCAGAAGCTGCCGGATCAGCAAAGCAATGCTCTAACTGTCCGCCTGTCGGAGCTTCGATCCTAGACCAGTCGCCAACCAAGGCTTAGGGCCTGGTCTGCCCTGCCATGACAATTTTGTCTTTAGCTTGCATTTCCTCGCACCAGGGTAAGGCTTGTACCCTCCCAATTGCGCTCTTCCGCCCGAAGCCGTTGGCACAATGTGGGGTGTCGGGTTTGGTAAGCGCCGCCCAACGTTCGGCGCTAACAGAAACCAGGTAGTACCTTCTACTGTTATACGGTAGCTCATAAAGATATTAGATATAGTTTAGCATAGGAATATAGATGTGTGTGAATAGCAATTACCATTTCTTTCTATTTATGGATAGTTTAGACTTTGGTGAATTCATATGTCTTATGCGGATGTACTTCGGAAGCCTTGTCATTATGGCTGGAGAAGGACACTTGCATAAGTAGTAGAAAGGGGCGGACGCTTATCACTGGATTTGTTATACTTTTCCAGGTTCTACTCTCCTAGTGAAAGCAGAGACAGGATGAAGAGTACTACATTAAACCACTAAAGTACATACGGAGAACCAAACAAACTTGAGTAAACAAAGTATTTACATGGAACAAAACAGAATATGAACATATTTACGATGAAGAAAGAAATAAGTTAAAATAAATACAGAACACTGTATGCTCAAACGAATATAACACTAAGGCCCTGAAAGAGAAGAGATGAAGAGGAATACCCTTGAGTAAACAAAGAAGAAAGAATAGACAATTAGAGACATTGATATTAATCTATAGACAACAGGAATAACTGTGACGAGGTGGTGGTTTTTTCGATGTTGGATATGCACCGTCATGAAACAGACTCGAGCGCAGTCATAAACTTACGGGACTTTTATTACGGTACAGTGACTCAGTGGTGAACAGTTTTTGTTTCATTCAATAACGGATTTACCATCAGATTCAAGCATACGGATAATCCCGGGTGAGCTCTGTCCTGTTTGATGTGCTGTCCTGTGATCTTGAAGAATGAATGGGCGAGAAACAACACCGCTGATAGACATGCAGAGTTCTTTCTAACACCCACCATAGAACACCCTATCAACTACACTTACAAAATCCATACATACACCAAACATAGTTTTATTAATAAATCTTTTGTTTATTGTTGAAAGAAACTGTTGTCGGAGTATGTGTTGAGAGAATAACAGAGAGAGAGAGTGAAACCACTAGATATATGGAAGGGAAGACAGAAGAGAGGAGTGTAGACTAAAGTCAGGCAATAATCCCAACAGATAATAAGTTGAAGATGTACTTGTTGATTCCCACTCTCCTCTCGGGGAAGAACAGGACATAATTGGTGGAGCGAGCGGGGTAGGAAAAATACCCATATGACCTGGGCATAACAGGGCATATGCATAGAGGGGTACCTGCATGTTGGGACATACTGATTGGAATAAAAGGAAAAGAAGTATATATTGATGACTTTTAATGGAAGGACGTCCATTGGATATATGGTGCCATTACATTTATGGTAGAAACAGTTCATTAATGCTGGTGACTTTACAGTGAGGAAGTTCCAGACAGAGTGAATGTGGATAGGTGGTAAGACACATTACATACCTAGTCACACGGTCACACGTCTACATAAGTCTTTATCCTATATCTCCTCTTGTGGATGAGAGAGTGGTTGTGATGTACTGTGTGGTGTTGTAGATATATAATATTAGATAGACATAGATTCATGATATAGGGTCTAACTGGAATATAATTGTATAGTGAGTACTTTTTTACTGCCTTGAGGTGTCTTTACGCAACGTGCTGACTTACCTGCTTTAACTATGGCAACTCCTAAAGTAACTACAGCCGAACTGAGGGCCAACGGGGAGGCAATTGGTTTAGCTGGGTCCGAGCTAACTGATTACATCCAGGAAAGAGAGCGAGAGATTCGTCAAGCGGAACGAGAAGAGCGGAAGGCCGAGTTGGAAGTGAGAAGAATAGAGGTGGAGACCAAGCGACTGGAAATGGAACAAGAGGCCAAGAAAATGGACCAGGAGACCAAGCGACTGGAAATGGAACAAGAGGCCAAGAAAATGGACCAGGAGACCAAGAAACTGGAAATGGAACATGAATACCGCTTGAAAGAGTTGGAGCTCAAGACACAAACTAAGGGTGAAATAGATGCAGCAGAAGGAAGTTCATCTTCACCTGGGGCAACCAACATGAGTGGACATGGTTACCATGCCATGAAGTTTCCCTTAGCTGTCTACGATCAGTCTAAGGAACGCTTTGACCAGTACGCATCTCGTTTCGAAGCAATGTCAGTCGCTATGGGACTGGATAGGAGCAGGTGGGCTCTTAAATTATCCCAGGGATTAATCGGGTCGGGATTTGAGGTGTACACACGCTTACCACCAGGACAGGAAAATAATTACCAGGAATTAAAAGCCGCTTTGATGAAACATTTTGACATCACAGCACAAAAGTATAGGAAGAAGTTTAGATCGGCTAGACGAGAGCCGGGAGAACTATTCGCCGCCTACAGTCTAAGGCTGAAATCCTATCTCCAGAAATGGATGGACTTGGCGGAATTCAAGAGGGATTATGAGAGTCTCGAAGAGATGATGGTGGTCGACCAGATGCGAAAGCAAATGTCGAAACCTCTCAGAACCTTCTTGGGAGAACAAGGGGAGGAACGGATTGAGGCTGTGACTAAGATGGCGGAAAGGTTCGTGGAAGTACATGGGGAAACTGAGGAACTAAGTACACAAACCAAAGGTCAGGAGAAACCAGAGAAAAAGAAACCTAAAAACTGGGAAGGAGAAAAAGGGGAACCTTATATAAAGCACACAGAGGAGAGTTCAGAGAAGGTGAAGGTAGGAAACCAGAGCACCTCGAATTCTCAAGCGAAACGACCGTGGTCTGAGAGGTGGTGTTCATTTTGCAAGGCGGCCTCTCACAACACCAAAGACTGCAGATCGAAACCTAAAAGTTCTTACTTCGCAGCATGCAAAGTGATTCCTACATCGGTGATCACAGACAAGGCTGAGGTCGGCGAAGGAGAAAGGAACAAAAAGGACACACGGAAACCTAGGAAAGGAACATGGTGTACACACTGCCAGTCGATAACACATAATACTGTGGACTACAGATGCAAGGCAAACGACGCCAATTGCATAACCAACCTCGAGGAATCAAAAGAGGAAGGCAAGGAAACGGTCAAGGAGATGAAAGACACTCAGGACCAAGAGAGACCACCTGTGGTTGAACTGATTGAAGTCAATGGCCAGCAGGTTGCTTGTCTCTACGATACAGGTTTGGATGGGGAAGCGGTGATAGACGCCAGCTTGGTAAGCCCAGACCAACTTACAGGGGAGACCATAGAGCTAAAGCCGGCAATGAGGAGTGCTGTTACCATGACGCTGCCAATAGCCAAGGTGGAGATTAAATCCAGGTACGTCACGGGCATTATTCCTGCGGCTGTATTAGCTGACTCCCTATTCCCAATGATCATTGGCACGAAATATGTCTTTTTGGGGATGCCCAAACAGCCAGCCCAAAAGGGAACAGTAGTCAGTGGATCTCAAGGGAAGGAAAAAGAGGCAGAGACTCTATGCGACAACTCAGGGATAGGAGAATTGCATACTGCCCAGAGGAAGGATACTACGTTGCATCCTTGCTACAGGAAGCTGCAAAGAAGTGCTGAGCTACCAGAACGGGGACAGTACTTTCTGAAGAATCAACTACTCTATCGGAGAGCTGGGAGGGGAGATAACCTGCATGAGCAGTGGGTGGTTCCAGAGACCCACCGTCCTCACATTCTTCAGAGTGGACACATCATAGGCGAGAATCGACATATGGGTGTCAGAGAGACCTTGCAGCAAATATCCGGCCATTATTGCTGGCCAGGAATGACCGGAGATGTACGCCGGTGGGTGAAGTCTTGTTCGGAGTGCCAGAAAGCACCACCCAACAAGCGAATTAAGAGGAAACTAGCTCTTAAAGTGGAAGACAAAGTGGAAGTGTGGAGTCCAGCAGAGACCAATATACTCCAAGTAGGATGGAAAGGACCTTATCCTGTGGAAAAGGTGGTGTCCAAGAACATCTACAAAATACGGATCGGGGAAGAGAAGAAAAATCTCCCTAGACATCTCATTAGGAAATATGAAGAGAGATCCGGGAGCAAAGCTTCGCACTTTATGGTGATGGCAGCCATTGGGACAAAGGTTACCAGTCCAGACGAAGACCAGAGATCGCCAGTACAACATAGGAGGGCCTATGGGACAGTACGTGATAGGTCAGATTTACCCAACGACAGGAGGAGGGAAATCAAAAGTCAGGGAAAGGACAAGAGTGAAAGTTTCACCGGTAACCCAGTTCAGAAGGGGTGGGTAACGTCGGGAAAAGCGAGAATTACCCAGGACTCCAACCGAAGATTGGCTGACCAGATACAATATCGCCCAAGATGGTCCTGGAAGCAAAAGCCCAGGAGGTTTGGGAAAGACGACTCGGTCCAACGAGGACGAGGCGAAACATCCCCAGAGGCAAAGCCGGGGGAAACCAAGAGGACATGGAAGCAGTGTTACAATCAGGATGGGACAATCCGTCTGTATTGTGAGCCGTCGCTGACGCAAGTCGAAAGTAGGTCGACCGGACGTACAGGAGCGAGGAGCCAACACTAGTTTCAGTCGTTAGTAGTATAGTAGGGTGTCAATTAGAGCGCCTACTGGATAATGAGGTGAGCCATGTGAGGATCCAATCATATCATCAACACGTGATGTTAATAGCTACTTCGCAGAAGCTCAACGCACGGTGGATGTGATGGACGTTGTTGCTGCAACTGGACTTCACAAGGGAATACATCCTTGGTAAGGAGAAGGTATGATCGGATTTGATATCCAGACATCCAGCTCCGGAGGAAGAAGACTAGGATTGTGGATCATGGGAATCAAACCTACAGTGAGAAAGATTCGACGCGGTCTAATCTCTTAAGAGGGGGCCTATGTCGTGAAATACTGAAGAGTTAATGATTCCCAGATGGACGACTGTATACACCGACTACCCAGGTAGGAGAAGGGTTAACCAAGGAGAGACCAGACAGGTGTTTATAGGTCAAGACAGGCCGGCTAACCGCGCAGGTAAAAGGGTCGAGTGGAAAGATTCGTTTGGGACAAAGGCCGACAGTATTATTGGACAAGCATATTGCAGTATGGATGTGAAACGGTCCCGAGCGGTAATTTTCCACTAACAATGATAATGCAGTCTGGAGGTGAGGTGTCCAGCAATGTCAAGGACTATGCGGCAAAAATGACCGATATAAAGAGGGTCGATTCTTTGTGTAAGTTTAGTGTGTGTTCCAAACTGACCTGAAGGAGATATGTTCTTGAGTGGGAATAGAAATACACGTCCCTAATGATGGAAAGAGGGGATAATAGTGTGTTATTCGCTAAGTGTTTTTTCGATTCCAAGAACATAGATGCCTAAATAAGGTATAAAGATATTAGATATAGTTTAGCATAGGAATATAGATGTGTGTGAATAGCAATTACCATTTCTTTCTATTTATGGATAGTTTAGACTTTGGTGAATTCATATGTCTTATGCGGATGTACTTCGGAAGCCTTGTCATTATGGCTGGAGAAGGACACTTGCATAAGTAGTAGAAAGGGGCGGACGCTTATCACTGGATTTGTTATACTTTTCCAGGTTCTACTCTCCTAGTGAAAGCAGAGACAGGATGAAGAGTACTACATTAAACCACTAAAGTACATACGGAGAACCAAACAAACTTGAGTAAACAAAGTATTTACATGGAACAAAACAGAATATGAACATATTTACGATGAAGAAAGAAATAAGTTAAAATAAATACAGAACACTGTATGCTCAAACGAATATAACACTAAGGCCCTGAAAGAGAAGAGATGAAGAGGAATACCCTTGAGTAAACAAAGAAGAAAGAATAGACAATTAGAGACATTGATATTAATCTATAGACAACAGGAATAACTGTGACGAGGTGGTGGTTTTTTCGATGTTGGATATGCACCGTCATGAAACAGACTCGAGCGCAGTCATAAACTTACGGGACTTTTATTACGGTACAGTGACTCAGTGGTGAACAGTTTTTGTTTCATTCAATAACGGATTTACCATCAGATTCAAGCATACGGATAATCCCGGGTGAGCTCTGTCCTGTTTGATGTGCTGTCCTGTGATCTTGAAGAATGAATGGGCGAGAAACAACACCGCTGATAGACATGCAGAGTTCTTTCTAACACCCACCATAGAACACCCTATCAACTACACTTACAAAATCCATACATACACCAAACATAGTTTTATTAATAAATCTTTTGTTTATTGTTGAAAGAAACTGTTGTCGGAGTATGTGTTGAGAGAATAACAGAGAGAGAGAGTGAAACCACTAGATATATGGAAGGGAAGACAGAAGAGAGGAGTGTAGACTAAAGTCAGGCAATAATCCCAACAGATAATAAGTTGAAGATGTACTTGTTGATTCCCACTCTCCTCTCGGGGAAGAACAGGACAGGGTAGAGGATATGTGGGTGGGTGAGTGTGTGCAGGTTAGGAGATGGTGGGAGATTTTTGTAGGTGTGGGTTCGCGATCTGTGAGTGGGCTGGGGGAGATGGCAGATTATGTGGGTGGGTGCGGAATTTGTGTGTGGGTAGGTGCGGAATATGTGAGTTGACGGTGAGATGTGTGTATGTGTGAGGAATGTGTGTTTGGCTGGGTGGGTGGAGGTGTGTGGGTGGAGGAGGATATGTGAGTGAGTGATTGTTGGTGGGTAATGGGACGGGTAGAGGATATGTGAGTGGGTGGGGAGATGTGTGTAGGTGGAGGATGTGTGGGTTATTGAATGTATGTGTGCTTGAGGTGTGGGTGGATGGGATGTGTGGTGGGTGAGAAGTGTGTGTGGGTGGGGAGATGTGTAGGTGTAGGGATGTGGTCGATGGGCGGTGGAATGTATGTGTGTGTGCGTTATGTGTGTGGTTGGGTGGGGGAGTTGGAGTGAATGGGGGATGTGTGGGTGGGTGGTGGATGTGTCTCATAACATAGTAATATGCATTGTTTATGTTTACAAAATTCATGTGACAATGTTTTTTCCTATGCACTGTTGATGAAAGAAAGATGAGTGAATGGAAGGGCCGAATGTAAGACGGGCCTGCGTTCCCAATTTGTTACCCTTTGAAAATAAAGTCTGTTCGTTCGTTCGTTCGTTCGTTCGTTCGTTCGTTCTTCGTAGGTGTTCGCATGAAAAAACAAAGAGTGAATCAATGCAAACACAAACAAAAAATACACACACATACACACATGCGTACACACTTACATACACTTGCTCACATACTCACACATACACATACTTACACACATACCCACACTTACACACACATACATACCCAGACATACACACAGGTAAAAGCTAAAGTGTCGACTAAAGTCTTCATCAACGAGCAAGAAAAACACAACACCTACCAAAAAAAAAAAACAACAACAAGAACAACAACAACAGATAGAACAAAGGAATATTTACAATGAAGTTCAAGAAATAGTCCTATAAACAAATCTGAGTTCCATTACACCTCCTTGCGTGGAAACAAGGTCTCTAATTTAACTTGAAGAACTTTATTGTTATGACAAATCATAAAGATCGCAATGTCTTCCCCACCGCACACTTTCAGGCTGAAGATAAAAGAAAATTGATAGTAATTAATTTTCCTCTCCCAGCATCCATACACTCCTACGTATGGCTGCCAATGCTGGAACTCGTTCCATCAGATTAAATGAGTCACATAATGACACCATTTAATACTAATGCAAATACATAAATAACTGAGACTATAGCATGATAATCATCTGTATTGGATTACTAGTCAGCAGTCTGTAGAACTTCACATCGGGCCGGTCCAAATCAACTCTTGGTCTGGGTTAGGTAATAACAACTTGTCAGCATTGTTTACCGATATTGTATGACACAAATGAAATTGCTTGTTATAGGCTGGTAATGACGGCGAGAATTGTAGTTATATGGAAATTTTATGTAAGTAATTTCCAGAAAGATAGAATAACATTCTTGTTTACTACTTTTCCTACAAGCAATCTCATTTCCTGTGTGGTAGAATAGTTATAATATGTGTCTTTACTTTTTTCCTCCTCCTCATTTTCTTCCTCCTCCTCCTTCTTCTTCTCTAACACCGCTTTCTATTCCACCAACTCCTTCTCTTTATTTGCCTTGTCCAACCCACTTGCGTTCCTTCTCCTTCTTTTTCATCATCTCGGCGATCATCGCTGTCATCAGATATTTCGATGACATTGCAGACGTGTATATATTTCTTGCCCGGTTGTTTAAACCCCCTCCCCCCTCCTCAAACATACAACGTTCTTTACTTTGCCCTGCCTGTACCCCCCCCCCCCCCTACATAAGCTCATTTCAAATATAAAACGTCATCTGATGGCATGCCCACAGGGTACTACAACTGTTAGTGACGTAGACATTCAGACGTTAGATTGTCACATTGAACAAAGCATCCAAAACACTGCCTGGATACAGACAAATAGGACTACTATTGTAGGATACATCTATACCCTGGGGGAAGACAAGACACTAGCTGGTACAATAAGTACGTAACTGTGATTACTGTTCTATATACCACCCTATTGAAGGACTAAACCATTACGGTCAGCCTGTACAGAGTAAAAAAAAAGTTACAAGTGTAATATGTTTTACTGATTACTTTAGACACAGAAATCTCAAGTTACCTCTCCTCATTGTTTACTGTCTGCATATTGGGTTGCATTTTCTTTTGCCATCATCGTCTTCAAACACGTGAGCCCGTGGGCTGTCCGTGAACTTATAAATCCATTCCAAAAGTGCCTGTCGTGTGGCGATCGTTCTCTTTATTCTGCGTTATGTCAGCATTGATATATCTTTAATGTTTGTCTCAAAAATGTTGTTCCCGAACTATCCATTTCTCTTTTCCCAAGCACAGTGTCCTCCAGCATTCTTTTTAGTGTGTTTTCATGTTTTACCTTGTGGCTAAGATATGAGAGTCTACGTTGTTTTAATTACTTTCAGAAGTATTCATGGATCTGTTAAATTTTTCACAACTTGTTCATTTGTCAGTTGCTCAGTTTAACTAGTTATTTTGCCTTAATTACGTTTATAAGTACTTTTAATGGCAACTGACATAAGCAGTATAAATTAAATTGTAAGGAAACAGAGATTATGGGTGTCTCTACAAAGAAAGAAAAACTACAATGTAACATACAAGTAAATGGAGAAATTCTTAAACAAGTCACACGATAGAACTATCTCAGTATAGTCATAACATCTGATGGGAGATGCATTGAAGAGATTAGAACAAGAATCGCCATGGCAAAGGTAGCCTTTGGCAAGATGGAAAACATACTGACCGATAAAAATATGTCAATTGCGATGAGAAACAGTATTGACGTTTTATATAGAACGTATACTGCTGTTGTGTGTATGCACGAGGGGAAGTCAATAAGTAAGTCACAAATAACTGTAGACAAATAACTAAATATAATAACAACTGAAACCAGTTTATTTTTATACAAACATTGTCCCTTTATTTCTCAACATAATTTCCTCCAACATTGACGCACTTATCACATCGTTTTATTAGTCCTCCAAAACCGGCTGCATAGAACTGCGTGCTCTGTTTTCTAAACCACGTTTTCATTTCACATTCAACTTCGGCGTCATTCGTGAAATGTCTCCCGCCAAGGTGGGGTTTCGGTGGACCAAAAAGGTGGAAATCGCTAGGGGCTAAGTCGGGGCTGTAAGGTGGATGTTCCAAAACGTCCCATCTTAGTTGGTTAATTTTCTCCTGAGTTAATCAAGCCGTATGTGGTCTGGCATTGACAATGAGAAGCAACACTCCTCTAGTCAGCAGTCCTGGACGTTTTCTACGATTTGTATCATGAAGCATCGATAGAACTTCACAGTACGATTCAGAATTCACATTGTCACCTTTCTTCTTGAAATTGGTTAAAAGCACCCCATGACAATCCAAGAACACTGTCAGAATAACCTTCCCTGCTGATGGCGTAACCTTGAATTTTTGGACACAAGGCGAAGAAGGGTGATTCCATTGCATTGAATCACGCTATCATTCGGGCTGGTAGTGATTGTCACGGAATTACTGGAGATGCCGATCAGAATGATGAAGCGTCCAACACAGCCGTCGCTCGGCGCCGCAACCCTTTGTTGTCGGGAAAAGTTTTCCAGATCAAACGCCGACCATCATTCTTTGTGTATGCAGGGGAGGGATTTCTCGGATCAAAGAGGAATAAGTCGGTATGTTGTTTACCCGATCCCAGAATGAGAGGAAGAGAGTCTGCCTGCACCTGGCTTCTGGCCAAGTCAGTGACGTCATTCAGACACACAGTTCGTGGCAGTGGATAAACAGTTTGCAATCAGTGTGCAGGCTGGATTAACGCGAAATGTAATGTGGATCTGTTCCAGTTCCAAATAAGAAAAGATACCACAGTGTCTAGTGTTGTTTAGCAGCGACGGACATTTTTCCCTAATGTGAAGTTGTGGTTTCAATTCTGAACAGGAATAGATAACATAAGGTATTAAATAGATAGAAATTAGGTATAAATAATGAAAAGGCAGTGCTTCACAACTTGTCTACAACCCGCGTCGGAATAATATTACCGGGAAAGGGAGATCAATGGAAGTAGTGATTAATACTAGGCAGGCAATTAACTATGCCCAATTGGGAGATACTTGAAATTGAGCGTAGTGATGGGGCGTTGTGTGAACATATTCTAGGAGCGTCGGCAGCAGCAGGCTGATGCGTTGCTTGAACTAGGTCGAGTAATATATCGTTTAACTCAGCAGGTTAAGACCGATGTCGTGGGATGATATTCAGTGAGATTGAGAGTGGTTGGGGGGATAAAGGACATGTCCATGGTAGGATCTTCCGGTAGGGTGTCTACTGGGGGTTTCTTCAATTTCTTTTGGTCTTTCCTGTTCTTACCACGTCTCAGGCCAATGTGATGAACTACTCTGCCGTCTGCCAGAGTTTAGTTCAATGTTAATTAGGATATAAATATCTGAGTGTGGCCTTCGGCCTACACTCACATATAGTGGGTTCGAATAGGGAATAAGGTGTTCTCTTTTCGACAGGTTCTGCTATCTGAGAACTGAAGGACAACTCAGAGGGTGGACAGTGGCAGTCACACCGAGTGCAGTTCTGCTAAATAGCCTCTGCAATGGGACACCGTTCCACAAATCGTGGTCTCATCTGAGCCAAGAGTGATTAACATGAAAAGGCTCTTTTCTCAGTGATTGAGTGCCCAAGACAGTTGATTTTAAGGACTATAAACACCTCACGTAACCATGACTATAGTAGGTATAGAGGTTTGTGTAGAAAAGAGAAACATCCAGTAACAGTGTCCAACAGGACAGAAGTTTTTTTTTTTAGATCGTGTGAGATAGACGAAAGTGTTCCTAAGACGGGATTTTTATAGACATATTAAGTACACCGTGTGTTCCGAACTTATGGACTTGATTATACCATATTCAATATGAGTAACCAGGCACCCAGACTATCCACGACCAACTAGAAGAAGTCGACCCCTGGCCGGAGAGACGCTTCATTTAGTGAGGTCCCTCTGACTTGCTGTGTTGTGTTGTGGTATGGCCGGACACTATGATGAATGATCCTGGACTAACTGGTCTCATCTCGCATACACAATAGACTATACTACAGAAGTTCCATACACATACATTGCACACGTGACACTTTTCTTCATTAAATTATTTTATTATTTGTTAGAAGCCAGAGTTGTGTGGGTATGTTCTGGAGGAATATGAAGAGGGGTATTGTCCCGTGGTAAGAAGAGAGAGAGATAGTGATCCAGAGACTGAAGGGGTTGTGCAGACAAGGGTCAATTAGATTCTAAGGCTGATGATATAGAATTAAAAGAGTGTGCTTGTTGATTCCTCTCACCCCAGGGACAACAGGTGACAGTGATGCACCCATGATTCGTCCCCAGCAACAATCCTGTTCCGCATGTCTTCTCCTTCATCTTCGTATAGACAGAGATGATGCAAGGACAGACCGAATCGGTTCATTTTGTGTTCCTCCTTCAATTGTCTGGATACCCACCTTGTGCCCACTTTCTTAAATTTCAGTCGATCATGCGTTATGCTGTATGCTGAACCATGTAAGCACCATATTGCAGATGCTACAGAGTCTATCGTTACTCGCCTGTCACCTCTAATCATCTCCTCCACCCGCTGCACGGAAGCTTCTGTTGCAATCTCAACAGGACGACCAGATCGGATTTCATCAACAATTTTAAAGCGTCGTTGAGAAAGTTTTTCTACCCAGCTATGCACCGCTTTACGGGACAAACATTTGTCGCCATAAACAGGAAGCATTTCCTTATGAATGTCCTTTGCAGGCAGTCCTTTTGCCCACAAAACACGCACACGGCACGTTGCTCTTTGGTTGTACACTTCGTAAGTACAGTCGCCATTTTGTTTATGCGCTGCGCATGCGCATGAGACACTTAGCGCCACCTGACGAACGGGAATATAAAGTTCGATGTTGCTGTCACCTAATGACACCTGTAGAAAACACCAACTACATTTACCTGCCATCCCACAGAACTATATTACTTACTTATTGACTCGCCCTCGTGAAACATGCACAATAAGCAGACACGCTGAGGACATTCTAATGATAGAAAAATGTGATTTCTGAGGAAAATGCAATGAATATCATGGATGGATAGAAGAACCAATGAGCTAATTCTGCGAGAAACAAATGAAAGCCGTGAAATGATTCCAAAAATGTGGCAAATACAGTCAATATTCTTTGGGCACATTATGAAGACAAATAACTGGAAAACGGAGTGACAACTGGCAAAACTGATGGGGAAAACAGGAAGGTGAAGACAGAGAGATCAACATTAGGATAGTTTGGCTCATCATCATCATCATCATCATCACCATAATCTTCATCATCACCATCATCTTCATCATCAAGTGCCCTGCCAGCTGGCGTAGGCGTTCATGGCTCTCCACATATCTCGGTCTTTGGTTTTCTGGATCAACTCGACTGATGATATTCTTCCATGCTACCGTCTCAATACATCCAGCATCATTTCTCTTGGTCTGCCTTTACCTCTCTTCCCCTCGATCTTTCCAGTTGTCACGATGTTCTCCAATGCCTCTCTTCTCATCACATGACCGAAGAAAGATGTCTCTTTCTTACTGTTGTATATAATGTTCTAGTATATCATTGATATTTGCCCATTCTATTAGCTTTTCCCCTCTTTAATTTCTTGTACATAAACCATAATTCCCCACTATATTCTCCATTTGTCCCCTTTCCAACATTTGCATTAAAATCTTCAAGTATTATTTTTTTTTCTTGTGATCCAATTTGAGCCGTTACGATTTCTAATTCGTCGTAAAAGTTTTGTATTTCTTTATCACTACGGCTTGTTGTTAGTGCATATGCTTGTATAATATTTATATTTATTGGTTTGCCTTTGATTTTGACCATAATAACTCTATCTTAAATACACCAGTATCCATTAATTGACTTGGATGTTTTTTCGTCAAATATTATTCCTACACCTTTTTCATGTGTATCCCCTCCAGAATAAATTATTTTGTGGTTGTCAGCTATAATTTTGCCCGATCCCTTCCATGTCATCTCACTTACGTCTGGTATATTCATTTTCATGCTATCCATCTCTCTTAGAACATTGTTCAACTTTCCTAGCTCATTTAATGTCCTAACATTTCATTTTCCTACTCTAAATTTATTAATTTTAGTTATAATTTTGCCATCAGTAGCTGGATGACGGTCTGGTGTCACCTGTGGCTCATGACTGTCCCTACAGGACGAGGATGTCCTAAGACAGCCATTAACGTCGTTGACTAACTCTGAATAGTTTGGCTACATGACGTAATTGAGACACGAACATAGAGCTGATCCAAGACCGTGGGGATGGTGTGAGATAGCGAACCATACCACACAAAACATGACCACACAAACCATGACCACACAAACCATGACCACACAAACCATGACCACACAAACCATGACCACACAAACCATGACCACACAAACCATGACCACACAAACCATGACCACACAAACCATGATCACACAAACCATGATCACACAAACCATGACCCCACAAACCATGACCACACAAACCATGACCACACAAACCATGACCACACAAACCATGATCACACAAACCATGATCACACAAACCATGACCCCACAAACCATGACCACACAAACCATGACCACACAAACCATGACCACACAAACCATGACCACACAAACCATGACCACACAAACCATGACCACACAAACCATGACCACACAAACCATGACCACACAAACCATGATCACACAAACCATGACCACACAAACCATGACCACACAAACCATGACCACACAAACCATGACCAAACAAACCATGACCACACAAACCATGACCACACAAACCATGACCACACAAACCATGACCACACAAACCATGACCACACAAACCATGACCACACAAACCATGACCACACAAACCATGACCACACAAACCATGACCACACAAACCATGACCACACAAACCAGGACCACACAAACCATGACCACACAAACCATGACCACACAAACCATGACCACACAAACCATGACCACACAAACCATGACCACACACACTCTTATCGCCATGTCATATGATGAGGATCATGAGTTTGAATGCGTCTCATGGTTTCTGGTATTATTTCACTGCAAAGCGCACACTATTGTTGATCTGGTCGTACATTGTTTCTTCAATCAAAATTCCTTTTCATCCCTGTTAGATTAGCTCGCGCACGTGATATCCACCTTTGCCTGTATATTTCAAGAGTTCCAGAGCTCTGCTTCTACTTTCCGTGTAAGTAGTTCATTCATTCAGTAGCATATCCCCTACAGAACTTCGCTCCCATAACAACCGTTCGGAAAACTTCTCGGTCATAAGCAAGTTGTCCCGCGTCCGATACACCCATCTCGGGATCACTTGGCACATCGTGCATCCATCTTCTCTTTGGCCTTCCTCTTCTTATCTTTCCGGTCATATACCCCTCCATGATTGTTCTCTCCATGCAAGTAGTATAGGTAGGATTTCCCTGCATGAAATACTTACGAGAAAAAAAAGCCATGGTAACGCAGTGGTTAGCACGCTTACTTGCCGACCCGGTGATCAGGTCTTCAAATTCACATCCAGGCGGATGTTTAAAGTTAACCTGGGCTCGATATCGATCCAGCCTAAAATCGGTGTACCAAATGTTTTGGGAAGTCAAGATATTGACAACATCGCCAGTCGCGTGCTGATTGGGCTATACAAATATGGACTAGAACCATATTCCTGACACACCCCAAGACTTGTAAAAAATAGGGGTCCTGTAGTTACACTTACTGGTTGCCAGGTGTTTTTTGTATGCCTTTTCCTAAAAAGAACACACTCTGTTATATCTTTATCTAAATGTTGCGATTAAAGAGCACCTTATTTCCTTGTCTGACTCTTCAGTCCTCGTGATAATAATATTAATTGTATCATTAATAATAATAATAATAATAATAATAATAATAATAATAATAATAATAATAATAATGGAGGTTGGCTCTTAAACATCCGGTGTGCTGATGTCAGGGTAGTGGGTTCACTGGTAAGATGGGCTAAAATGGTGACTTCTCGCCGTTGACTTGGGAACATAAATAACAAATACCTCAGAACTCGGAGTCAGTTCACCTGATGGACACTGATAATAGAGAAAGCTAACCCACACGCAAAAATCAGCCACGTGCACTAGAAGTAGTAGCACGTGTGTACCGGCTGCACTTGAGTTCAAAGCGAGCTAACGCATGAAAAAAACACAACATAATAAATATAATAATAATGGAATTCAATCTCGAAAGTGAACGCTTACATCGATAGATCTGCAGTTTCTCTTTCGCGCATTCGTTTTATATTTCGCTAGCTGTATATTGACCACATCTTGATATATATGTGTCCATTTATATATTTAACGCCCTCTATTTAATGTGTTCCTATATGTTCTGTCCATTATGGCTTTTAATAGATTGACAGTTCGTTTGATGTGACCGAAAAACACATGTTCTTTCTCTTTTTCTTTTTCCTTTGGCTCCGCCCTTTTTATTTTGAGTTTGTCAGGCATTTCCAAATGTGTATTTTTATTCACACAAAAACTATATGCTGTCTTTTGAGGATCCACATTTCAAAAGCCTCAATTTTATTCTCCACATTTTTAGTCGAGATCCATTTTCCACTCCACACAATAGTTGATTACACAGCATGTGAAGAACCTTAACTTGCGGTATTTGCGTGGGAGAAAAAAGGATATCGAATGTTATGAGTGCATTTTTTCATTTCCATTCCTTTTTGTACATTCCTGTCAAACTTGCCAACTGATGTACATGTTTGACAGAGCAAGGCACCTGATAGTGATTGATATTTGCCTCTAATACCAGAAAATATGATGTACATGGTCAATAACTCAACACAGAGAACACAACACAGCGATGACATGTCTGCTGAACTCAAACAGAATATTTCATTCCAAGACAGCGAACAAAATATCCTATGCGGATATTACACGATGAAAGACATATAATAATGACGTATAATAAAACCCCGTTTCCGGGTGGCTGGCATGGCATTTCCTGGCGAGTACTCTCCTCGCATGCTCTCAACATCCCACAGTTTGCATGATACACTCATTATTTCTCATCTTCTCTTTTAATGTTATTTATTTGGTAAATAACCACATCGATAATGCAAGTGCGGGAACTAGATCTTTCAATACAGGTTTTGTTGCAATATTGTAACATGAGTCCCGCTGTGGCATAGTGGTTGGTGTGCTTGCCTTCCAATATAGTGGTTCACGTTCAATCCCCAGCAGAGACAGGATTATTTTAATCCTACTAGTATACTGTTTTGGGGTCCACTCATGTGCATACAACGTGGCCTAAAAAAAGTGAAGCTCTAACATTTCACACACCAGTGGCAGTATCAGCAATGGGACGACCTACACATTTATATAGATCTGGGTTCCCAGCGCGACGTCATTCGACCACGCTTCCAACGCATGATACACAACGAGTTTCAGCTATGAGACGACCTAAACCTTTATATAGATCTGGGTTTCCGGCGCGACTTCATTCAACTCCACTCCCCACGCATGATACACAACGAGTTTCAGTTATGGGACGACCTAAACCTTTATATAGATCTGGATTTTTGGCGCGACGTCATTCGACTCCACGTCTGACGATTGATACACAACGACAGTTTCAGCTATGGGACGATCTACACCTTTATATAGATCTGGATTCCCTACGCGACGTCATTCGACTCTACGTCCTATGATTGATACACAACGGCAAAGATGACAGTCGGACAGGATTAGCATCGGCTAAGTAAGTCACTTATGCCGTACTCCGTGGTTAAAGACTTGTGGACGCGATTCATGAGCCCGCTTACCCGTGTTCGAAACACAGCGGTGCGCGATTTGACCACAGACCGCATTGCGCTGGGTTTTAACGTATTGGTATGGAAGCCGGTCGTACAGAAAGCAGTGACAAACTACTGAACGTAAAACTTGCCAAGACATCACAACAGCAGTAAAATGCTGGTGTTGACAGCGATGTCCTGTAAAAAAAGGATATGCAAAAAAGTCACTTTTAATTATTGGAGTGGCCGACAGGTCGGGAGCGCACGCTCTTACCCTTCCTTAAGCTGATAGTGGGGTGGTGGGTTCATTCCCTACAAAGGTCACTTGGATGGAAACGTTGATTTATCATGTAGAAAAGCAATGGCAAACTACTGAATATAAGAGTTGCGACAAAGTCAACTTGGAGTTTATCGCGAGATCCTGCAAAGGACACTCACGATTTTTGTAAACAAGTAAATTTTGTAAATATTTTATACAGTTGTTTCATTGCACGTTTATTATTTGTGTTCTGATGAAAGCCCTAGTCGAAACGTCCATTTGGTCACTCGTAATTGCGTTTTAGTAAAGCTGACCGTTTCTGTTTCGTTTTCGTTGATTTATTCATTGTATTTTTACAGCTTTACTGCAGTTATACCGTTTTAGTTTCTATATATATATATATATATATATATATATATATATATATATATATATATATATATATATATATATATATATATATATATATACTAGCTGACCCGGCCCGGCTTCGCCCAGACCCTGGTGGGGAGCATCTCATTTAATTCATATAAGTAGTCATATAAGTTCTCGTTCCCGTTACCGACTATCTGTCTGTCTGTCTGTCTGTCTGTCTGTCTATCTGTCTGTCTGTCTGTCTGACCCGGCCCGTCTTCGCCCAGACCCTGATGGGGAGAATCTCATTTAATTCATATAAGTAGTCATATAAGTTCCCGTTCCGACTATCTATCTGTCTGTCTGTCTGACCCGGCCCGGCATCGCCCAACTCCTGGTGGGGAGAATCTCATTTAATTCATATAAGTAGTCATATAAGTTCCCGACTGTCTGTCTGTCTGTCTGTCTGTCTGTCTGTCTGTCTGTCTGTCTGTCTGTCTGTCTGTCTGTCTGTCTGTCTGTCTGTCTATCTATCTATCTATCTGTCTGTCTGTCTGACCCGGCCCATCCCATGGTGGAGAGCATCTCATTTAAATTATATAAGTAGTCATATAAGATCCCATTCCCGACTATCTGTCTGACTGTCTGTCTGTCTTGGGTAAATGGAGGAGGGAGGAGGAAGAGGGAGGTGGAGGAGGGAAGAGGAGGGAGGAGGAGGATAGGGAGGAAAAGGGAGGAGGAGGGAGGAGGAGGAGAGAGTAGGAGGATGGAGGAGGCGGAGGGAGAAGGAAGAGGGAGGAGGAAGAGGGAGAATGAGGAGGGAGAAGGAGGGTGAGGAGGGGAGGAGGAGGAGGAGGGAGGCGGAGAGAGGAGGAGGAGGGAGGAAGAGGGAGGAGGAGGAATGTGAAGGGAGGAGGAGGGAGGAGGTAGAGGGAGGAGGAGGGAGGAGAGGAGGTAGAGGGAGGAGGAGGAGGGAGGAGGCGGAGAGGGAGGAGGGGGAGGAGGGAGGAGGAGGAGGAGGGAGGAGGAGAGAGGAGGAGGAGGGAGGAGGAAGAGGGAGGAGGAGGAATGTGAAGGGAGGAGGTAGAGGGAGGAGGAGGGAGGAGGAGGAGTGAGGAGGAGGAGAGGGAGGAGGAGGAAGGAGGAAGGGGAGGAGGGAGGAGGAGGAGGAGGGAGGAAGAAGGAGGATGGAGAAGGAGGGATGAGGAGAAGGAGGGATGAGGAGGAGGAGGGAGGAGGAGGAAGAGGGAGGAGGAGGAAGAGGGAGGAGGAGGAATGTGAAGGGAGGAGGAGGTAGAGGGAGGAGGAGGGAGGAGGAGAAGGGAGGAGGAGGGATGAGGAGGAGGAAGAGGGAGGAGGTAGAGGGAGGAGGAGGAGGAGGAGTGAGGAGGAGGAGAGGGAGGAGGAGGAAGGAGGAGGGGGAGGAGGGAGGAGGAGGGAGGAAGAAGGAGGAGGAGGGAGAAGGAGGGATGAGGAGGAGGAGGGATGAGGAGGAATGTGAAGGGGGGAGGAGGGATAGGGAGGAGGGGAAGAGGAAGAGGGTAGGAGGAAGAGTGGAGAGGAGGAGGGAGGATGTAGAGGGAGGAGGAGGGAGGAAAAGGGAGGAGGGAGGAGGAGAGAGGAGGAGGAGGGAGGAGGTAGGAGGAGGAGGAAGAGGGAGGAGGAGGGAGGAGAAGGAAGGAGGAGGAAGAAGGAGGAGGAAGAAGGAGGAGGAAGAGGGAGGAGGAGGATGGAGGAGGGAGAGGGAGGAGGGAAAGAGGAAGAGGGTAGGAGGAGGAGGGGAGAGGAGGAGAAGGAGGGAGGAGGAGAAGTAGGAGGAGGGAGGAGGAGGGGATAGGAGGAGGTAGGAGGCAGAGGGAGAAGAAGGACGGAGGAGGAGGAAGGAGGGAGAGGAAGGAGGGAGAATGAGGAGGGGAGGAAGGAAAGGGAGGTGGAAGAGGAGGGAGGAGGAAAGAGGTAGGGGGAGGAGGAGGTAGAGGGAGGAGGAGGAGGAAGGAAAGGGAGGAGGAAGAGGAGGAGAAGGGAGGAGGAGGGTGGAGGGAGGAGGAGGAGGTAGAGGGAGGAGGAGGGAGGAGGTAGGAGGAGGAGGAAGAGGGAAGAGGGAGAAGAAGGGAGAAGGAGGAGTGAGGATGATGAGGGAGAAGGAGGCAGGAGGAGGAGGAGGGAGGCAGGAGGAGGAGGGATAAGGAGGGAGAGGGAGGAGGGGGAGGAGGCGGATGGAGTAGGAGGGAGGAGGATGGAGGAGGAGGGGAGAGGAAGAGGGAGAAGAAAGAGGGAGAAGGAGGAGGGAGTCGGGAGAGGGATGAGAGGGAGGAAGAAGAGAGGAGGAGAGAGTTCGCCATTCGGAATTTATACTCGTCTAGTTCTTCCCTTCTACACGACTGTAGATAACTTCCTTACACATAAAAAGATGAATTGTTATTGATATTGCCGTGGCATGGAGGAATATCAGCAGCAGAGTTGATCCAAAAAACCAAAGACTGAGATCTACGGAGAGCCATGAACGCCTACGCCAGCCGGCACGGCACTTGATGATGATGATTGCCGTGTGACGATTCTGTGTAGTCACGTCATTTTCTTCCCTTTCCCTAGCGTTTTGGTTCGGGGATTCTTTCATCATCATCATCATCATATATTTACGTACGTATTTTGGGAGGGGGAGGAGGGAGGAGGAGGAAGAAGAAAAAACAACTATCACAGTTGACAGCTCTGGAATGAAAGGAAGGCGTGTAGAAAATTTCATCTCAATCGGATAGGCCGTTCGCGAACAAATAAAGGACATACATATTTACATACATACATATATATACACATACACTTTGTTTTATAGATATATATATATATATATATATATATATATATATATATATATATATATATATATATATATATATATATATATATTTGATGCCGGTCTCCGTGGCCTAAAGACTTGCGAACGCGTTTGAAACGCAGTACGGCCGATTTGGAAGCAGAATGTGTCGCGCTGGCGTTTTAACGTGTTGGTATAGGAGCCGGTCGTTCAGAAAGCAATGGCAAAGTACTGAACGTAACACTTTCCAAGACATCAACAACAGCAGTAAAATGCTGGTGTTGACAGCGATGTCCTGTAAATGTAAATAGGATGCATACATACATATATATATATATATATATATATATATATATATATATATATATATATATATATATATATATATATATATATATATATATGCATCCTATTTACATTTACAGGACATATATATATATATGATATTCAGGAATGTCATCATCATCAAGTGCCTTGCCGACTGGCGGGGCGATGATGCCTCTCAACAAATTACGATCTCCGACGTCATAGATCAATTCGTCTGTTGACCCTTTCCGTGCGGTGACACAAGATTGTCAAGACTCTTCTCACGCTGTTATCTTCTATCTCTCTTTCCCCAAATCTTTCCGATTGTCTCAACATGTTTCAGTTTGTTTCTTCTCATAACGTGACCAAAAAAAAAAAAACGATGACTATCTCTTTCTGATGTTTGTGATATGTTGTCTTTGGCATTCAGCTTCCCCTAAAACGTCCTGATTGCTCATTTTGGCTGTCTAATTAATTGTCAGCATTCTTCTATAAAACTACATCTCCCTGGCTTCCATTGATTTTTTCGCCTGTTTACTAAGTCTCCAGGATTCGCAGCCGTATGTTAAAACTAGTTCTATATAACATGCAAACACTCTTTTTCTGACTGTCAAAGACAGCGACTTATGGCACAAAATATTCTTCATTTGATAGAATGCAGGATCTGCTTGTCCTATTCTGCTCTTTATCTCAGTGATGCATCTTCTATCTGATGTTATCCATGTGCCTAGATACATTCGGTACATCAATATCAAAACTGATTGACAGCACACGGGATAGAAGGCCTTGGAAAGACATTATCACCAACGCCACACAGCAGGGGCTATAAGAAGAAGAATAGATCTGAGAAGGAAGGTGGTGACGTAAGGAGATGATCACTTTATCTCATAATAACATAATAGTTAATACACAGGTTTACGAACATGATGTTGACCCAGGTTTCAATAACCATCATTTTTGTTACTGTGGATACAGATATTTACTGACATTAATTAATACATCAGGTTGACAAGAACAGCTCTACTTTTATTCGTTCGTGATAACCAATAAAGTGCCAATAAAATAATACATTTTAACACAAACAATTATTTCATGAAGTATATGAGCGTAAACTACAGGCAGTGTGTGTGTGTGTATGTGTGTGTGTGTGTATGTGTGTGTGTGTGTGTGTGCGCGCGCGCGTGTGTGTGTGTTGAATCTATGATGGAGCTTTAGTCAAACTGGTCCTTTTTTTTTAGCAACTATGCAGCAAGAAATTCCACTGGATTAGGTAGTCTTTCTCTTACCAAAATTGACATGCCTGTCAAAATAATAGACAAACAATCTGATCCAAGTAGGAAGTGATTGCAGATTCACTTTGGCTTTTTTACATGGAACTTTAGATTCTTTTCCGTTGTGAATAATTTTCTGTATACTGTCAGGAACATGCTGTGACTCTCCCCATCATTCAACTGAAGATCAATAGATATAGGTCGTGAACTAGAATCGTGTTACTTTTCCCCACTATGGCGCCTGTTGAATGGACCCTGTCTCGTCGGATGGGTCCGGGGATAATCCCGAGACGGATGGGTAATAAACACTTCATATCTCATCTTCTCCTTTAATATGTTATTTATGTTGACATAACCCTCTGTTTAGTTCACTTCCTGATAATGTCAGCGCGGGAAATAAATATTTCACGGCCGGTTGCTGCGTTGTTAAGGTCTTGTAAAATGAGTCGCGGAGATAAACTTGGGATAAAAAAAAAAGGAGATGTCCAGCCCATCTCATATTGTGGCATAGCAGTTAGTGTACTGGTTTACCGACATGGCGGTGACCGGAGCTCAATAACACAACCCAAAAAAGAAAAATTATTTTTATTTGGTGCCAAACATGTTACACATGATTGTGCATAAAAGAGGCCTGCTAAATCCAAATATCACATTTATTTGTCTGTAGCAGATCTAGTTTTTGAGATACAGGCATTTGTCTATTTAATTAATAGTAGTATAATATTTTCTATATAAGGCCCTGGAAACAAAAACAAAAACACCGAAAAAAAAAAAACTATTGCTATCTAGTCCTTTACAAAATGTAGAATTCCAATGGTTTGGAGAGAGTCCAAGAGCCACTATGATGATTGTTATTTCTGTGTTCTTGGAGTTAATGAAGAAACATCACAAAAATGGAGATATCCAGATTTAGATTCTTTCAGACGACCTGTTCCACACGGAGATGACACACCAATTCCAAATTTCAGTCAGATTTCGAATTCATTGCTAGAAGATGAAACAGAAGTGGCATGGGAACGCCAAGTGATAGTGATTTCGAAGACGATTTTCCAACTGCTCAACGCTTCGACCAGCGTGAACTGGATGATTTAATCCGAGATCTATATATCTCCAAGGAATCTTTAGAAATGTTGGCTTCAAGATTGAAAGAAAATAAACACTGACTGCTGAAACAAAGGTTACATTTTATCGCAGCGGACAGCAAGGTTTTCTTCGATTCTTTCACCTTGTTCTTCACTAAAGTCGCCAAGAATCTCGGGAAAGAAATGTAAATGGTTATGGAGGCGACTTTTCATTGACACCTCTAAAAGAAGTTTGAAAGGTGTTCTCTTACACAACGGTAGCAAATATGGCTCAATTCCAATTGCCCATTCTACTACAAAGAAAGAAGAGTATGTTGCAATAAGCACAGTTCTGAATAAAATTGAAGTATTTAGAATACAACTGGATTGTTTGTGTATATCTTAAAATGATGAACTCTTGCTTGTACAGCTAAGGGGGTTCACTAAATATCCACGCTTTATATGTTTGTGGAATAGCAGGGCAAAAGATACACACTGGACAAAGAAATAATGGCCGTTGGGGGATAAATTTAAAATTGGAGAAGAAAATATTGTCAACAAGCCTCTCATCGATTGAAAAGGCGTTCTACTGCCATCATTATATATAAAGCTTGGCTACATGAAGCAATTTGTTAAAGTACTGACAAAAGAATAACGAAGAGCGTGGATGAACGGTTGGGTATGGCAAGGATTAATCACTGGATTCTTTTGTTTTAAATATTTATGCAGAAATGTTTCGGAACTGAGCATAGAAAAACTTAAAACTCAAATTTATGATGGACCTTAAATTAGAAAGTTAATAAACGATCCAAATTTTATTTATTCGATTAACACAACAGAGTCCACAGCCTGGTCATTATTTGTTTTAAGTGTGCAAAAATTTCTGGGTAACTTTAAAGCAGAAAATTATTCTGAATTTGTTGAAAACATTTTTTTGAGTATTTGTAAGTTTGGATGCAACATGAAAATAAAATTGCACCGCCTCCATAACCATTTACATTTCTTTCCCGAGATTCTTGGCGACGTTAGTGAAGAACAAGGTGAAAGATTTCACTAAGATATAAAAACAACGGAAGAGAGATACCAGTGACTGTGGGATGCCCACATGACTGTCCGGGCATATCATATTCCAGGAATTCCTCGAAAAGAAGCTTTTTGTGTGTTGACTACAGATAAAAATATGCTAGTGATAAAAGTTTAATAAAGTTTTGGTGTTTTACATCTCATCTCATCTCATCATGTTCCTCTTGTACCTTGCGGTGTCGAGGTGAAGTATAAACTTCGTGAGAGTGCCCGGTTATGGGCTTCGTATATCGACATTCCCATGGATTCTGTTATTCCCTCCGTCCAGCGTTTACGTGGTCGGCCTCTTCCTCTGTTTCCATCTGGTCTGTACGTCATTGCCTGTTGTGGCATGCTGTTGACTGGTAGCCTACTTGCATGGCCAAACCATTTGACTTGCTGCTTTCTAATAAAATCTAGAGCAGCTTTAACCCCCACTTTAGTCCTGATTTCTTCATTTCTGATCTTATCTCTTCTTGATACGTTGAGTATTCTTCTCAGGAACCTCATTTCTGTTGTTGTGATTTTTCTTTTCTCTTTTTCTGTCATTGTCCAGGTTTGGCATTGGTAGCACAGAGTTGGTAGGAAGATTGTGTTGTAAAGTGCTTTCTTAGTAGTTATTGATACATGTTTGTTCTTTAGTATTGGTGCCATTTGTCCAATGAGTTGATTTGCCTTATTGCACCTATTTTCGATCTCGTCTTCTGATCTGCCATTTGATGATATTATACTTCCTAGGTACTTGAAGCTCTTTACTTGTTTCAAGGGATGTTCGTTTAGGTGAATTGTTGCTGTTTGTTCTTCTTTAGTTATAGTCATTACCTCTGTTTTGCTTGTGCTAATTTTCATGTTATGTTCCCTACACATTTCGTTTAGACTATTCATGTGGTCTTGTAATTCAGCTTCTGATTTTGCTATTAGTGCTTGGTCGTCCGCAAACAGGAGTTCTCTAATGGTTAGATTTGCAGATGGTTCTTCTTCTGTGTTCTCGTCATGCGGTATTCTTGCTGTCTCTGCTTGGCTGGTTTCTTTACATATGTTGTCTATATATGTTATGAACAAGAGAGGGGACAGGACACAACCTTGTCGTACTCCAGATCTTATGGTGAAGGGTTCTGAGTGTCCTCCAGTTGCTCTCACTATGCATTCACTGTTGTCGTATAAACTTCTACATAGGTTTGTTAGATGTGTACTCACTCCATATTGTTTAAGGATTTCCCACAGCTTGTTTCTATCTACCCTATCAAATGCCTTTTCTTGGTCAACAAAGGCTAAGTAGAGTGTTTCATTGAATTCAATTGATTTTTCTATAAGTTGTCTAAGAGCAAAAATGGCGTCTGTGCATCCTTTGTTTTTCCTAAATCCAAGCTGCGTTTCGCTTAGCTGGGGTTCTAAAGTAGTTCGTAATCTTTTTTCAAGAATTTTGCAAAATATTTTCCCAGTATGACTCAACAGTGAAATGCCTCTGTATTGTGTGCAATCTCTTTTGCTGCCTTTGTTTTTCCAAATTGGGATAATTATGGCGTTTCCCCAGTCTCGTGGTGTCTGTTGTTCTACCCAAACATGGTTGAATAGTCTATGTAGCCAAGCTGTTCCTACTTCCCTTGCTGCTTTAATTAGTTCATTTGGTATTTCATCCTGTCCTGGTGATTTGTTCAATGGGGCTAATCTGATGGCTTCTATAATTTCTTCTTTTAGTATGTCTGGTTCTAGTTCCTCGGTGACATCTGTGTAGGTCTCTTGAATTCCTGTGACATCTGATGGGATGTTGAGAAGTTGTTCGAAATACTGCTTCCATCTTATTAGGATGTGTTTTTGTTCACTTATTGGTTCTCCATTTTCGCTGTTAATTATTTCGGTTGGGTCAAAGGGTACTCCTCTGGTTCGCATTGCACTTATCTTTTTGTAGAAGTTTCTGGTTGCCTCCTTTTAGTTTTTATTTAGGGTTTCTCCATACTCTTCCCAGTCTTTCTGTTTTTCCCTCTTTACTATTCTACTCACATGTCTTCTCGATATTCTGTATTCTATGAGATCACATTCCTGTTTGCTCTTCAACCACTTTTTATATTTTTCCTTTTTTTCTTTTACCGCTTTCTTTACTTCTGCGTTCCACCAACTTGTTATTTTCTTTATCCGTGTTTTGCATTTTTTCGTGGTTCCGCATGTTATTTTTGCAGTATTTAAAACGCTTGATTTGAACGTCTCCCATTCTTCTTCCACTGTTTTTCTTTCCGTAGGTAATTTTACAAAGAGTTCAGTTAGTTCTTTCTCATAATTTTCCCTTACTGCCTCGTCTTTAAGGTTTTTTAAGTTTACTGATTCGCATGGCATGTATTTTCCTGCTTTTTGTTTTCTTCTTCTAATGGTTCTTATTGTGGCAACGACTGCTTTATGATCTGTGTTTATACTGAAATTGGGCACTGCTCTTGCATCTAATATATTTCTCTTTCTGTTATTTCTTGTTAATATAAAATCAATTTGGCTTTTAGTATCTAGATTGTTCCATTTATACCAGGTGTATACTTGCGAATCTTTATGTTTATAGAATGTGTTTGTTATATAGAGATCGTGTTGGCTGCAAAGCTCTATCAGTCTACTTCCGTTATCATTCCTTTCATGACGTGTTTTACATGACGGCAGTAAATGCACAGCAATTACATATACTATGAATGCAGATTACGGTCAAAATGCCTCTGATGCCACTTAACTCTAGACTTGTACATAACTATTGCCCTACTAAGAAGGCCATTCTTAGTTATCTCAAAACCTAGAGCTGGTAGAAACAATCTGATAACATTTTTGGAATCAGCAACACAAAATTACCCAAGAACAGCTATACAAATGAAGACACCAAAATGTGTGTTGACAAGTGTAATCAGCACAGCTCTTGAAAGATCGGAGGGTAGATATGTGAAGCACTAGATAGAGAAGAGACTAAATATTACTTGTAGTATTAGATATAGAAGAGCGCAAATGTTACATGAAGTACTGTAAATGGATGAGAATAAATGTTCCATGAAGTATTTGATAGCGATGAGAGTAAATATTCCATGAAGTAATAGATAGGGATGAGAGTAAAGGTTCGATTAAGTAATAGATAGTGATGAGAGTAAATGCTCCTTGAGAACTCACTTGCGATTTGGCTCTACGGGCAGATATAAATCGTTTAACTCCTTTCTTAGAGGATTTTGATGAACTTTATCTTTCCATCATCCTGTGGCGTGCTGTAACCCGGAGCTTACTATCTACTTTGTTTCTTGTGGTACTTTGGTCGCTATTGTCCTTATGTGAGTATCACTTACTATGAAGATTAGTTCGGAGAGGAAGATGAATTACTATGACTATTACGATTCAATGTAGGTTTCGTATCGAAAGCTACGGATTCGTTATCGTGAATCAGGAGGGATGGTGGTCTGGTAGTGACAGATCTATTATTGATATATTCTTTTAGATTTGAACGAATGAAGGATAGTGAATAACGAAGAGCGTGGATGAACGGTTGGGTATGGCTAGGATTACTCACCGGATTCTTTTGTTTGTTACAGATTCCCATTTTTTGGTTCAACATATTCATGAACCTGATCAAAATTTCTCAAATTATCAAGTCCACTGCCAGCTGAGAGCCAGGTGTATTATACGCCTGGGAGCAATATCACCAACTGCCTGTGAAAACTGTGTGTCGTCACGAGCGTCAGCGTCGTCATCGTCTACATATTCGTCTATCGTCAGAGTAAGGAAGTTGAGACATTCACGGTGACTCGTTTTGATAGTATTTTACGTTCGAACACCCGAAGGCATTCACAGTGACAGTGATTATGTTTGCTAATATTCCACGTTCGAATCGCAGACATTCACTCACATCACTCAACTCGTTATACCCCATCATGATGACATTCCAGCCAACACCCCACCCCATCTAATTGTGACAGATTTCTTTCAGAACCGTTACAGATAGGATCTTCCTAATTCTTCTAGCTTAGTGGTTCTCAACCTTTTTTGGCCCGTGCCCCCCTTCACCATATTTTAAGAACGTCATTCCCCCCTTCCTATCAAAAATTTGGCCCGTGCCCCCCTTCACCATATTTTCAGAACGTCACCCCCCCCCCCCCTTTTCATATTTCCTACCTAAAATCCCTCCACCCCTACACAGTATACGTAAATATTGAAGGTAAATATGTTAAAACAGGTCTAGACATCCACATAAAACGTGATTTGTGGGTCTAATTACTTTATAAAATGAATTTTAGAAGGATGAGGCGTGCATAACTGTAAAGTATGAAGGGAAAAGCAATATCAAGTAATCGGTTCTTGTATTAACGCGATCTTGAAATGATCTTCATCCCCCCCCCCCTGGAAACCCTAAAATTCACCCTTGGGGGGGGGGGGGGAATTCCCTACCGGTTGAGAACCACTGTTCTAGCTACTCTCTGCGATTTCTGAATTAAAATTACTCTGTTATACCGTTGACATTGTCTTTAGTAATTAGCTGAGCGAGTGTAAATGTGTTTCTATCGGTTTGTCCTGGATGTCCTGATTCAGATCTTTATGTTTGTATTTGTTTGAACTATCTGACCACCTCACTCTTTTCTATTCATTGAGCTACATTCCCCTAGGTGTTGCCATTGTGTAATCGTGTAATCGACTGTTCTGAGAGAGTGAATGGTAGATTGGGATAATTACCCTACTATCAGAGAATTGCACATAGGATCTCCTGGAACCTGTTATAATTATACGCCGTGTCTGTTATCGTGTAATATCCGAATGGGATCTTTTGTTGGCTGTCTTTAAATGAAACATTTTGTTTGAGTTTAGCAGTCATTGCAGCTCTGTGTCTTATCATTGGGCGTGTACACCAAATAGGCTGGCATTAGAGGCAAATATCATTCACCATCAGGTGTCTTGCCAAAACACATGCAATGTCAAATGTTCTCACTGATTGGTGATACAGTGTTTGAATTAAAAAATAACATTTACAAATATAATTAATAATGTTCGGTATTATTACTTGTTGCGGGCTCGTTGGTATAATGGTTAGGTAGCTACGCTGACAATGACACAAGCGAGGTCTGACACGGATTCCATGCCAGCTTGTATAGTTATCTATGGGAGGGAACGATTCATTACCTATTCTTCCGTGTACTCATCATCATCATCAAGTACCTTACAAGCTGGCGTAGACGTTCATGTCTCTCCACAGATCTCGTTTTTTGTTTGGTGTTCTGGATCAACTCTGCTAATGATATTTCTCCACGCCACTGTCTCAGTCCATCCAGCATAATTTCTCTTGATCTGCCCTTACCTCTCTTACCCACGATCTTTCCAGTCGTCACGATGTTCCCCAATGCCTCTCTTCTCATAACATAACCAAAGAAAGCTGCTATAACTTAGTAGTTTCATTAACCTCTTTCAGGCAATCATTGTTTGTTACTCTGACAGTCCAAGGAATTCGAAACATTCCTCTCAGGAACCACATCTCTGTTCCTCCTCCTGATTTGTTTATGTACATTCCAAGATTCACCGCCATTCAGAAAAAAAGGTTCTACAAACATGTGAAGGTTCTAAAACAGCACATTCCCACATGGGGTTCCTGCTACCGGACTAAGAAGAAGAAGAAGAAGTCTATTACTTGTGAGGAAGCCGCGCTAGCCTAAATACTAGAACAATTATTGCCCAAGAACCAGGTGGTCCGTGATCCAATTCTAAACGAAACATGGAATGTTGTTGACAACTGACCTCGGCTCCCAGATCCACCCAATCTAAAATTGATATAAGGAAATGCTTTCGGAAGTGCAGGGAGCAGGCCTGGTACTGACCGCATCATCCATTGAGTGCCGTCTGATCTATGGAAATATGGTGGTAGCACCATACTAACAATAAGCCTTCATGTTTGTAAACTGGTCTATCACTTTCATTACTTTCTCATTTTACGACTCTGAGTCATAAGACACTGATTAGCTGAATAGCTGAGATAAAGAAGAGTCTGTTGTATGAAGTCAAGATTAAGACCCTAGTCCAGAAAGTGTGTTTTCCTAAATTGCCATTGATACGAATAAGGTAAAATAAAATTTAAAAATTTTAAAAAGGAGCACCAAGATGATGCCAAAGAGCATGATTCAATTCCTGCATGTATTTGCCATTTCGACGTCAACAAGAATTTTACAGACGTGGTCGGGGCCCTTTGTGATAGTGTGTTTAGTGCAGAGGGACGGGTATGAACGGGGAACGGGCATCAAGGCTTGGAGAGAATGGTGATGCAGGGAGTGACCAGAGGATCTGGCCGAAACTCAGGACTCCAAGGAAAGGTCAAATTGACACACAATCAGACTGCTGCTGGTACCATTAGTATTGGGACGGTTTGCTGGATGCTGAAGATGAGGACGGAGCTCGTATTGATATGTACCGAGTGCTGTGATGCAGGTTTATGACTCAACCCAACTCAACGAGAACTGTTATTATCATAATCTGGCAAGCCGATAAGGGCGGGCGGTCGTGATTGGCTATCTTACACGATCACCAGAGACCTGGATTAGGTCTATTGTTATCCTGTCCCGATTAAACCGTGTGGTCAGTCCATTCATGTATTTCAATATTTGCCTTTCCTTTGCTTATTCCCCATCAGATTTGTCAGTTGTCACTTAGTGTTTAAGTTTATTTCTCGTCGTATGGTGCCCCAAACTTCTTATCTGTCTGTGTCTAATTTCTCTGATTAGTTTAAGGTTTTCATGTGTTTCTTGTAGGAGATTGTCATTCGTTTGTTTTTTCCCTGTCTCTTCATAGTATTCTTTGCATTATTTTCATTAATCGCATTTTCACCACCACTTGATGTTTCTCAGCCTGTCTGCTTATTGTTCATGTTTCAAATACGTAAATCAATGTGGGTTCTACATAGTATTTCAACATTTATTTTTTTTTATCGTTGTAAGTGACAGCTTTTCATTAATGAGTATACTTTACATCTTGCAGAAAGTTAACTTTTCCAAAGCGACTCTTGCTATAATCTCCACAAGGCATCTTTCATCATATGTTATGGTGGCTCCAATATAGGTGCATAGATTTAATTGTTTAAGAATGTTTCCATTTACTTAATATTTGCTTAGATGTTACATTGTGGTGCTTTTTTTTTTTTTTTGGTAATGTTTCCATTTACTTAATATTTGCTTAGATGTTACATTGTGGTGCTTTTTTTTTTTTTTTGGTTGCTTTTGTAGATGACAATAATCTCTGTTTCCTTACAATTTATTTCTAACTCTAGTTATCAAAAAGAAACTAATAACTTCTAAACGACGTTCACACTGTGTAATCATCAAGCAAGTCCACTGCAGTACCTCGCTGTCATCACAGCTCGCTGGAAAGACTCTCCATCCTTCGTCAGCTCTCCCGCCTCATGTATATTCATGTCACGGTTTCTCATAACGTCCCGTCTCCACCATCGTAATACCCTACCACTGCATCATGTACCAGGCACCACTCATTTCATTTAGGTTCTTTCTAGACACTGTGACGTCTCATGTGGTACTTTAGTTTCCGAGATACGATACTGTTTGTCAGCAACTTGTCTTCGATGCTCAAATCTTCAATGCGTATACTTATCTATATATATAAAACAAAGTGTATGTAAATATGTATGTCCTTTATTTTTTCGCTAACGGCCCATCCGATTGAGATGAAATTTTCTACACGTCTTCCTTTCATTCCAGAGCTGCCAACTGTGATATTTTTTTAGTGTGAAATCGCCTGCTTACTCAGTATTATTTCATTTTTCATTTTTCATTAAAATTTATATATATAGCGAAGGGACTTAACTCTAGAAAAAGTTATTTCAAGGGGCATAACTTTTATTAACATTGTTGTATAACTTATAGTCATATTGTTGTATCGTTTTCAAAGATTTATAAACTCTTTGTCTATAGTTATTTACCGGCATAAGAGTTATAATAAATAATGATACAATCTTTAAGGCATTTTCAAAGTTTACATAAAAATAATGCATAATGCATAACATTGTAACTCATCTTTCTATACTTAAGAAGTTATCTAAAAGATGTTGAACAATATCATCGCATCTTTAGTGTTTTCCGCCATCATATCGACACGATTCGCTTGACAGCACTTCTCAGCGCTATCAAGCCAAGACGCCTTACACATTTCAAGCAGCGGGGGGAAAATGGCACGTCGTAATAGCACAAAGAAACAAGCAGCTTCCAAGATGCATAGTGAGAAAACCGACCAGACTATCAAGAAGACGAACCTGCCTTTGGAGAGTCTGCATGCAAGCTGTAATAAAGTATCTGAACCTACAGTCAATGAAACTACCAATAAGAAGAGCGACGACTACCCACAGACGAACACAAAAACTTGTGAGAGGAAGGAGGACCAAGACACCAGAATCAGAAACACTGATTCAAACACAGTCAGATGGGTGGTCAAGCGGCTAAAAATGGAGCTTACTGATCAACAAATACAGAAGCAGCTGCAGGAAGAAAATCTTCACGTCAACATTTTGAAGGCAGAGCGGATTCTTACCTACTCAGAATTAAATGAGATGCTCCACACCAGGGACTGGGCGAACCCGGGCCGGGTCAGGCAGACCGACCGACCGACCGACCGACCGACCGACCGACCGACCGACCGACCGACCGACCGACCGACCGACCGACCGACCGACCGACCGACCGACCGACCGACCGACCGACCGACCGACCGACCGACCGACCGACCGACCGACCGACCGACCGACCGACCGACCGACCGACCGACCGACCGACCGACCGACCGACCGACCGACCGACCGACCGACCGACCGACCGACCGACCGACCGACCGACCGACCGACCGACCGACCGACCGACCGACCGACCGACCGACCGACCGACCGACCGACCGACCGACCGACCGACCGACCGACCGACCGACCGACCGACCGACCGACCGACCGACCGACCGACCGACCGACCGACCGACCGACCGACCGACCGACCGACCGACCGACCGACCGACCGACCGACCGACCGACCGACCGACCGACCGACCGACCGACCGACCGACCGACCGACCGACCGACCGACCGACCGACCGACCGACCGACCGACCGACCGACCGACCGACCGACCGACCGACCGACCGACCGACCGACCGACCGACCGACCGACCGACCGACCGACCGACCGACCGACCGACCGACCGACCGACCGACCGACCGACCGACCGACCGACCGACCGACCGACCGACCGACCGACCGACCGACCGACCGACCGACCGACCGACCGACCGACCGACCGACCGACCGACCGACCGACCGACCGACCGACCGACCGACCGACCGACCGACCGACCGACCGACCGACCGACCGACCGACCGACCGACCGACCGACCGACCGACCGACCGACCGACCGACCGACCGACCGACCGACCGACCGACCGACCGACCGACCGACCGACCGACCGACCGACCGACCGACCGACCGACCGACCGACCGACCGACCGACCGACCGACCGACCGACCGACCGACCGACCGACCGACCGACCGACCGACCGACCGACCGACCGACCGACCGACCGACCGACCGACCGACCGACCGACCGACCGACCGACCGACCGACCGACCGACCGACCGACCGACCGACCGACCGACCGACCGACCGACCGACCGACCGACCGACCGACCGACCGACCGACCGACCGACCGACCGACCGACCGACCGACCGACCGACCGACCGACCGACCGACCGACCGACCGACCGACCGACCGACCGACCGACCGACCGACCGACCGACCGACCGACCGACCGACCGACCGACCGACCGACCGACCGACCGACCGACCGACCGACCGACCGACCGACCGACCGACCGACCGACCGACCGACCGACCGACCGACCGACCGACCGACCGACCGACCGACCGACCGACCGACCGACCGACCGACCGACCGACCGACCGACCGACCGACCGACCGACCGACCGACCGACCGACCGACCGACCGACCGACCGACCGACCGACCGACCGACCGACCGACCGACCGACCGACCGACCGACCGACCGACCGACCGACCGACCGACCGACCGACCGACCGACCGACCGACCGACCGACCGACCGACCGACCGACCGACCGACCGACCGACCGACCGACCGACCGACCGACCGACCGACCGACCGACCGACCGACCGACCGACCGACCGACCGACCGACCGACCGACCGACCGACCGACCGACCGACCGACCGACCGACCGACCGACCGACCGACCGACCGACCGACCGACCGACCGACCGACCGACAGACAGACAGACAGATAGATAGATAGATAGACAAACAGACAGGGAGGGAGGGAGGGATAGACGGAGGGAGAGACAGAGGGATGGGTCTATTAGACAGACAGACAGACAGACAGACAGACAGACAGACAGACAGAGATAGATAGACAAACAGACAGACAGACAGACACAGACAGACAGACAGACAGAGATAGATAGACAAACAGACAGACAGACACAGACAGACAGACAGACAGACAGACAGACAGACAGACAGACAGACAGACAGACAGACAGACAGATAGTCGGTAACGGGAACGAGAACTTATATGACTACTTATATGAATTAAATGAGATGCTCCCCACCAGGGACTGGGCGAAGCCGGGCCGGGTCAGCTAGTCTTATATATAAAAAAGGATGTGTGTGGATATGTATGTCCTTTATGCGTTCGCGAACGGCCCATCCGATTGAGATGAAATTTTCTACACGCCTTCCTTTCATTCCAGCGCAGCCAACTGTGATATTTTTTTTGGTGTGAAATCGGCTGCTAACTTAATATTATTTAATATTTCATTTTTTATTATAATTTCTATATTGCGAAGGGACTTAACTCTATAAAAGTTATTTCAAGGGGCATAACTTTTAATAACTTTTCTGTATAGCTTATAGTCATATTGTTGCATCGTTTTCAAAGATTTATAAACTCTTTGTCTGTAGTTAAGTACCGGCATATGAGTTGTAATAAATAATGATATAATCCTTAAGGCATTTTCAAAAGTTTTCATAAAAATAATGCACAATGCATAACATTGTAACTCATCTTTTATTGCTTAAAGAGTTACCTACAGTCATGTCGGTGATTAACAACAAAATAAATAAATAATAGTTACCTTATCTCTATCAAGTTTGAAGATTTTATATTTCTTTACACTGTCGCCAACTCTACGAAGACATGGAACAACTTCAGCCATTATTAAATCTACAGGCATATGCGTTATAATCCTCCTCCTCCTCATACACTCTACCTCTTCCCCTCCTCCTCCCTCTTCCTCCTCCTCCCTACTCCTCCCTCTTCCTCCTCCTAATCCCTCCTCTTCCTTCCTCCCTCTTCCTCCTCCCGCCTCCTCATCCCTCCTCCTCCCTCCTCCTCCCTCTACCTCCTCCCTCCTCCACATCCCTCTTCCTCCTCCTCCCTCCTCATCATTCCTCCTCCTCCTCTCCTCCTCCCTCCTCCTTCTCCCTCCACCTCCTCTCTTCTCCTCCCTCTCCTCCTCCTCCCCCTCCTCCTCCTGCGTTCTCCTCCTCCTCCCTCTTCCTCCTCCTCCTCCTCCTCCTCCCTCTTCCTCCTCCTCCTCCTTCTCCTCTTTCCCCCCTCCTCCTCCTAATCCCTCCTCCTCCCTCCTATTCCTCCCTACTCCTCCTCCTCCCTCCTCCTCCTCTCTCCACCTCCTCCCTCTTCCTCCTCCCTCTTCCTCCTCCTCCCTCCTCCTCCCTCCTCCTAATCACTCCTCTTCCTTCCTCCTCCCCCTCCTCCTCCCTCCTCCTCCCTTCTTCTCCTCCTCCCTGTACCTCCTCCCTCCTCCTCCTCCCTCCACATTCCTCCTCCTCCCTCTTCCTCCACCTCCCTCCTCATCCTTCTCCCCCTCCTTCTCCCTCTTCCTCCTCCCTCCTTCTCCCTCCGCCTCCTCCTCATCCCTCCTCCTCCCTCTCCCTCCTCCTCCCTATACTCCTCCTCCTCCCTCCTCCTCCCCCTCCTCCTCCTGCGTTCTCCTACTCCCTCCCTCTCCCTCCTCATCCTCCTCCTTCTCCCTCCTCCCCCCTCCCTCCTACTCCTCCCTCCTCCTCCTAATCCCTCCTCCTCCCTCCTATTCCTCCCTACTCCCCTGTCTCCTCCTCCTCCCTCCTTCTCCCTCCTCTTCCTTCCTCCACCTCCTCTTCCTCCTCCCTCCTCCATTTACCCAAGACAGACAGACAGACAGATAGTCGGGAACGGGAGCTTATATGACTACTTATATGATTTAAATGAGATGCTCTCCACCAAGGGCTAGGCCAGGTCAGACAGACAGACAGACAGACAGACAGACAGTCGGGAACGGGAACTTATATGACTACTTATATGAATTAAATGAGATGCTCACACCAGGGGCTGGGCGAAGCCGGGCCGGGTCAGACAGACAGACAGACAGACAGATAGACAGACAGACAGATAGATAGTCGGGAACGGGAACGGGAGCTTATATGACTACTTATATGAATTAAATGAGATGCTCCACACCAGGAGCTGGGCGATGCCGGGTCAGACAGACAGACAGACAGACAGACAGACAGTCGGGAACGGGGACATATGACTACTTATATGAATTAAATGAGATGCTCCCACCAGGGGCTGGGCGAAGCCGGGCCGGGTCAAACAGACAGACAGACAGATAGACAGACAGACAGATAGATAGTCGGGAACGGGAACGGGAGCTTATATGACTACTTATATGAATTAAATGAGATGCTCCACACCAGGAGCTGGGCGATGTCGGGTCAGACAGACAGACAGACAGACAGACAGTCGGGAACGGGAGCTTATATGACTACTTATATGAATTAAATGAGATGCTCCCCACCAGGGACTGGGCGAAGCCGGGCCGGGTCAGCTAGTTTATGTTATAATTTGCTGAACACTACTTCCTTCAGTTTCATGACTTCATGTGATAGACGTCGACAACATACGGCACGTGTGATAATCGTGGCACGTGGAACAATTTTCAATGGCACACTGAGTGGATTGAAATATAGTATATGATCTAATTAAGAAAATATAGTTTTTGAATTAAATAAAAGAATATAATTCTTTCAAAACTATTCCCGTTTTTAATTGTTAGACATTAGAGGTTAGAACGCGCGATGTGAGTTACACTGACAGACTGTGGAACAACAATAACTGAACTCGACGAAATTCTATTTCAACCCAACCCTTCCCTTCTCTCCCGCCACCATCACCGCCAATTCTATTGTTCTGCTGGTTGTTACATACTCCTGCCATCACAATCTGTTGAGAAAAGCCGGTGTTGCTTTTAAGTAAGTAATACGGTGCCGTTACAACGGTTAAATAAACAATTTTCGTTTCAAAACTGTTTGACAAACTAATTAGACAGCAAAGAAAGTAAGTAAGAAAGAAAAAAAAAAAAGACGAAAGAACGAAAGAAACAAAGAAAAAAAAAAAGAAACATCCAAAAAATAAAAACAAAGAAAGAAAATGAGTTTGACCAAGGTTGGCACACTGAGTGACTTTACTATGTGATTTCATCACAAAGCTATAAAAAGGTTGCCGACCCCTATAATAGACTATTCATGCTACCCAAGAGAGACATGAAAATCATTTATCAATATTGTGACGAGTGCTATAAGATGTATTTTTCAGACAGACAATTATTCGATATGTGTCCACAGACGCACAGCCTTGACACACTTTACTCAAAAGCCCACACAACTACACCCGGTGTCAATCAGAAATGACATTCTATATTGGATCTGTACGGACTGACGGAATCTGCGTTTGCATTTATGAACGGTAATTTACTTTGCCATGCTCCTTGGTTTCATGTTAAGCGGGATATGTGTTGAACTCTTTTCTGTCCAGGCGGTTTGGACACAAATTGATTCTGTACAACCCGGCCCCAAAAACGTATTCATCTGCTGTTCCACATGTTCTCAAATCGACTGGCGTCTTGCTGTCTTGATAGACGATAGTTTGTAAAATTGAGTTGTATCTCTCCATAACATAAAGCCTCGGTATGAATGTAGAGACTATGTATTGCCCATGCAGCATGATTCTTCTCTCAACATGTCTAGTTTACTCCATAGAAGAGGTAACACCAACACATCTGGAACAAGGCAAGCTGGAAAAGCTGCCGAATAAGCAAAGCAATGCTCTAACTGTCCACCTATCAGAGCTACCATCCTAGACCAGTTCCTGACTGGTCTGCCTTGCCATAACATTTAGTCTTTAGTTTGCATTTCCTCGTGCAAGGGTTGTACTCACCGAATTGTGCTCTACAGCCCGATGCCGTCTACTGTCATACTCAATCATATCTAAGACCTGCCTTCTTGTTTTCTCAAGTCAGTAATAATAATAATAATAATAATAATAATAATAATAATAATAATAATAATAATAATAATAATAATAATAATAATAATAATAATAATAGGGAGAGTTACACAAGGAAATGTATAATAGTCAAAAGCTACTGAGATTGTAAAAGCAAAAGAGAATAAATAAATCAGTGTCACTCATAGAAGAGAAGGGGACACAAGTAGAGAGCAAAGAGTGACATACAGACAACCAGTAAATGAGTGTCAGTTCGACACCTTGAAACGACGCTTAAATGAGTGTCAGCTCGACACCTTGAACCCTCACTTTTTTATCGCTCAAGCAATCAGTTTGCTTAAGATCAGTAAACACACTGGTTGCTTTAATGAGAAGATAGCGTCGTTTAAAGATGCCGTACTTACACTTAACTGTCTGAAGTGGCTTAAAGACAGATTAAAATAATCATGTCAAATTGGATGTTTGTTTCTTACAATGAGTAATTGGCACAGCAGGTGATGACACCCGTTCATTCTTGTGGTGTAGAGGCTTACGCTGTACGTTAGATGCAATAAGGATGGACTATCAGTTGTACTCGAAGACATCTCTCATTGTGGTTTCAAACCTTTATCTCATACCTTTCTTTCATACAAGCATTGGCTGTTTTGTTGTGAGTGCTAATGTCCAATTTATGTTGACAGATAAGTTGTAAATGTTCCGGTAGCAATTCTTTCTTGTTTTAAAATCTAAGACTTAGTTTGAAACATTCATTATGTTTTTAATTGTTTGTAGAGACCCCAGTTAGTTGTTCAGTTAATATGTTTTCTTCTTCATTGATTCCATTATGTATTACACTTTTGCATATGCTCTTATGTGCGGAAGTTAAACTGAAACATAGGTGCTTGCTAAAGTTGTGTTGACAAAAAAAGAACACATATTACACCTTCGCTGTAAACGCATACGATACAACAACCGCGTTGTCTAGGACAAACGAGATAGAAAAAAGAAGAAAGGTAATTTCACATATTTATTGTGTTCTTTTCATTGTCATTTTTATAAACTCGTTCCATACCAAAATAATCAATATATATTTGTTGATAAAAGCAGACCCTATAAATTCTGAAGCTTTAATTTTGATAGCTTTTTAGCTGTAGCCAAGATGTGCAGCGTGGGAGCCGACAACAAGAAGAGCAACGTGGAGAGCCTACCTGCTAGCTGCATCAAAGAGCCTGATACTACAGCTATTACTGAAGCTACCACGAGGGAGAAGATCGACAGCCCAACTCAGACAAGAATCAAGACAACAGAGAAGAAGGAGGAGAAAGACACCAGAGCCGGGAACTCCGACTCAAAAACAGTCCGTTGGGTTGTCAAGCGGATCCAAGTGGAGCTGACAGATGAAGAAATCCTGACGCAGCTACGTGAAGAGAATCTTCACATCCGATTCTTGAAGGCGGAGCGGCTTCTCACCTACTCCAAGATACCTACAACCTTGGCAGTAGTGACGTCGGAGGGTAGCGAAATGCCAACCACAGTATCAATCAACAAGAGAATGCAGCAGCCAGAGAGATTCATCCCAAGAGTCAATCAATGTTCAAGATGCCAGAGGGCCGGCCACAGCAGAGCAACATGTCGCAGTAAAACGGAAATCTGTCGATACTGCGCCGATCACCACGCCTTCAAGGAGTGTCCGCTGGCCAAGCTGGACACGGACTTCCGAGCTCCTAACAACAGAAGAAAGTGCGCCAACTGCCTGGGCAAGCATGGAGCAAGATACTTGGGCTGTCCGTACCTGCAACTACACAGAGACGTCTTGAAGATAGCCATCACCACAAGGACACCATACAACGAAGCAATGCGGAGGTGCGAGACAGCAACATGCATCTCACAAGCCGAGAAAGAGCAACTGCAAAGCCAGATTGAGGAGCTAAAGAAGCAAGTCAGACTACTGCAAACGTCGGCACCAACCAGCGGCAATGGGAAACTTCTTGTCGAAATAAAGGAGATCCAGCGGGACATCAAACAAGAGGTGGAGAATATGAGGCAGATGACAAAGATAAATGAAGAGATTCTGCGAGACATCAAAGCGGTAAGAGACATTCTAACAACTGAAAGGAAGCCGACCCAAAACAAACCAGCACAAGAAACAGAAAATCACACAGAGAAACCGCAAGATGACATCCAACAAGAGACGAGCCCAAACCGCTAGACAAAGCCAGCAACCCAGCCACAACAATACCCCGCCAGACATCCGAAGAAAACCAAGACGAGCACTCTGAGGACGACACGGAGAGGCCCCGGTGTCCTACCTTGGAGGAGCTACGAGAGTCGGCAAGGATTGAGAAACTCAGACACGAGGAATTCAAAAGGTGCTGGATTGAAAGAGAAAAGAAGAAACCAAAAAAAAAAAAAAACAACTCAGGAGACCGGTAGAATACCGAACTACAATCTTGGAACAGGATACCGACTACTCGTACTACATAGAAGACGGAAAGAGAAAACCATGGCTGACCGCGGAGGAAAAATTCGAATGGCAGAAGCTAAAACTCGAAGATGAAAAAAAGTACAAGAACGAAAATGGAAACTCAAGCTCCTACAGAAAATACACAAAAAAGGAGACTAAAAGACGTAATAAAAAGTCCTTATAAGGACTACAGCCAGTCAAGCCAGACGAGGCAGAGGCCTACGCCAACAAAGAAAACCACAAGAACAGACGAGCACAAAGGATAGCCGCCGACCGATCCCCAAGCTGACGTCACAGACACAAACCAACATAATCAGTCCGAGATAGGACTCACAAGACAAGAATTAGGGTGAACAAACCCACAAAAACCACGGTCGTCAACAATAACCGACTCTGAGGAAGCAGGTTGAACGAGGCCAAATTTGGAATTTTTGTTTTGAAAATTGGAATTGGAATTGGAATTTGATAGCTTGTAAGTCCAGAAAGCTTGATCCAGAAGTCTAGAAAGAAGACTTCTTTGTTCCTCACGTATGTATTCATTCAGTTGGATTTTACAAAATCTTTTGGTGCACTTTTAATACGGATGTCGTATACTGTATTCTACGAACAACAATCGCTTGCTCACATATATAGAAGCATTACATATTAGTCGATTCCACCTGTTACTATTTAAACAGAAGGACTTCATGTTAAGTGTTAGACTTCCGTGGATCTAATGTTCCACACATTCGCGCAATAACAGCGAGGATAGCCATCATATTTCAGCCAAAGCATCATTTACTTTTTAACATAACATGATACAAACCTCTGCAGTATATACTTGACGATATGCAGCGAAATATGCCAGACAAAAAAATCGTGCAATATTTTATGTATGGCGTCTTTGTTTAAATTCACTAAGGGTATACATTGTTTTAAATAAACAAATTTGTTCCGAAGCAGTTTCTTACGATGGGTCTTTGATCTGATAGGGCCAACACATTGTGCAGGCATGAGAGCAAGGAGAGATAGGTGGCCGAACTTTCCCTCAGTTTAGCCGGCGACGAGCCAAGGCGTTGAAGCAGTGCGACCGTGCTCATGACATTATTAACTTCGCTAACGCGCCCGTTGGAGAAGCTGAAGGCCTTAGTTATTTGTTAAAAGTAAACAAGCTAATATTGAAACGTCTTTTCCATTTATTCCGTTGCTGTTCTGAAATGCCTCATACTGTCTTCATGATATACTTATTCCTCTATCATTCACATAGAAAAGTTACAAGAGGCGGTTAAATGGTATCTTGAGGTGAATTAGCCATTAACAGCAAAACGACAGAGGGAAAATAACACAATATTCCGTAAATCTAGTTTTTTTTTCTACATTATTTTCGTGGTTTTGACCAAATCTCCTTGTTTCAACATCACAGAATCACAGCTTTAACATAGTATTGTAGCTATTATTAAAGGCTTGGCGAGATTATATTGCTCATCTTTCTTCCAAATGTTTGTACTCTTCTCATTACTGAAAATAGGGAGCCACGAGCAATAATATACTCATTGTGCAACGTTAGACCTTGACACAACATTTATCTGACCCTTACACGCGGCCTCTAGCGAAATATTAGTACATAGGTCAAGTGCAAAACTATACAGGTATATCAGGGATTTGATGACTCCGTGATGCGTTCTTTGTAAAAGATGGTCTTATAGGAGGAAACTGCCGTCGGGGAATAACGTGTTAGGGAATAAAATATTCCACGCCACCAGATAATGAGCTGGGATGGCCAACTGACTTCTCCATTGCGATTCCTGCTGAGGCTATTCCAGATACATATTTTGAAAAAGTGAATGGTTCCCATCTTTATGAGACTGGGTAAATCGCTGGGCCGTACTGGTTAGACGCAACTCGTTTTGCCGCGGTTTGGATTTGAATCCTGACCATTGATCTGGAAGGCAAGAGAACTAAACACTCTGCCACACTGGCATTCAATTTGTGTATAGAAGAAAGTATTCTGTCACTAAGAAATAAATTAAATGTTAGTCTGAAATATAATAAACAGACGTGGCGTATTCAGTTACAAACACCCGAACATTGACATACTATTGGGACGCAGAGGTGTTTCCAAGGCACCAGGGCCGGGTTATATACTGGCCAAGACCTATTGACGCGTCCTCGTCGAGCGTCCTGGGCAACAGGTCCCTTCGGGGTCCTGGCTAAAGTCAGTAAGATCGCCGATTACTCCGAAGTCGGAGAGTGTCTGCCTGTACGGAGAGGACCCACCAGTCCGCACACCAATAATCCAGACATGGGACAATGGATACTCACGCAAACCTCAAGTCCTGTATGACATCACACTGATGTTGGACAACAGGATGCCTTCATCCGACATACAGGACTTCGCGTTGGAGCTAAAGCCAACGAACACAAGGAAGCAAGCAGACATACTATTGTTATTCTGTGTGTGTGTGTGTGTGTGTGTGTGTGTGTGTGCGTATGTGTGTATCTGCGTATGTGACTGTGTGTGTATCTGTATTTGTATCTGTGTTGAAGTGTGTGTATCTGTGTGTGTTTGTGTGTGCTTATGTGTGTGCATGTATGTAACTGTGTGTGTGTGTGTGTGTGTGTGTGTGTGTGTGTGTGTGTGTGTGTGTGTGTGTGTGTGTGTGGAAGAAACAGTGGAGGAGGGGGTCAGTCTCCTTCCTCCTCTTTCATCTCTATAGGCGAGTGCATCACGATTAGTCATGCATCTCAGGTGTCAGTACGTCCGACCCCAGTACGTATTTCTGTCATATCTACTTCCTCTAGACAAATTCCACACAAAGTTGCCGGCTACATCTATTAGTATAGTATGTCCCGAAAAGAATGCCTTCATTCACGATCAATTATTTTAAAAAACTGTCTGTTGCATCGTTATGATATTATTCCTGCCGTCTTATATTTACCCCCACCCAAGGAATATGTCTTTGATAGGTCCAAAAGCAACTTAAATCATCGAAAGCGGCGACATTTCATGTTTTGCTGAAAAACTAGTGATTTCTAGCTAACAAATTTGTGTTTACAGTAATGGACGCTCCTCCAATTCAGATGACACACAAGGCGTATCTGGATTCGTATGGGAGTGAGTCCAATGAAAGAAGTAGCTTAAAAGTCTACAGGGTCGGCTGCATTGCACCGTTTTTTTTTTTAAATCCCATATGGCTCAGTTTCTTTCCGCAGCGCGGAAAGCGTCGCACAAAGCACGAACTCCGTAGCTCCAGCGACGACCCTCGGGAGTCTCCGAAAAAAATGCACTCGTGAAATGAAGGACGCGGCCCGGAATCGAACATATAACCTTCGGAGCCCGAGTCAGACGGCTTGACCACTTCACCACGGAGAATCCCGAGAGGGGTGCAATGTGTAATATTAGTAAAGACAGAGAATTTACAGAGGCATAGGGTACATAATTTGTAAATTGACAGGAAAGTAGAAGGAATATATTTCTTACCGTATTTTTCATTTCCTTCTTGCTTCTTCAGCTGCTGGTTAATAAAGTGTACACAAGTATTCATGTTAGCTTTTTATATTGAGTTCGTGAAAGCTTCCATATGGCTGTGCGTTAATGTGCGTATGGAGTGAACAGAAATGATACCGCAATTTTGTCATCATGTTTCCATTTTCCATTTTCGTGAAAGATTGTCTACTCTGCTGTTTACGGATCAGAGACGGAACATGATTACATGTTTTGCACTATGAAAATAGTTGTCAGTGTCTCTGTAGTGGGCTTTCTTCTTAACGACCAAGATGTTGGTCCTCTTTTCATTGAAGTTTATAGATTGATTCGTATGCACGTGTGTTGTCCCCTAATTTGACAACGTGTTTGCTCTCATGTTTCTTGTTATGCCACAATATGTCAGTTTCCACCGCAATATTACTCTTCTGTTGGTATTCAATGCGTTTAGTGTGTGTGCATTTTTTTTTCCAATACAGTTGTTTGTCACCGTTGAGAGCTTGCGGAATTGAAAATTCATCACTGTAGAATACAAACTATTGCCATTGACATTATGCTGATGCTGTAATATTTAGGGCCTGCAATTCGTATGAATAGTTGGAGCAAAATATCCCAGTAAGTGTGTACGTAGATTAAGGTCTGAGATCTGCTCAGACCTTAATCTGTGTCGGACGATTCCAGTAGGTTGATGATTGCTCTCGGTTGCATAAAATTCAATCCATCCTTTCTACAATAGTCCTCTTCCTCTTTCAACACATTTTTTCCAGTAACTTTTATCAATATTTAATAGCGCGGACTGGTTGATGGACAGACAGACAGACAGACAGACAGACAGGTAGGTAGGTAGGTAGGTAGGTAGAAAGGTATGTAGGTGGGTGGGTGGATGGATGGATGGATGGATGAATGGATAGATAGATAGATAGATAGATAGATAGATAGATAGATAGATAGATAGATAGATAGATAGATAGATAGATAGATAGTAGGTAGGTAGATAGATAGATAGATAGATAGATAGATAGATAGATAGATAGATAGATAGATAGTAGGTAGATAGATAGATAGATAGATAGATAGATAGATAGATAGATAGATAGATAGATAGATAGACGGACGGACGGACGGACGGACGGACGGACGGACGGACGGACGGACGGACAGATAGACAGACAGACAGACAGACAGACAGATAGATAGATAGATAGATAGATAGATAGATAGATAGATAGATAGATAGATAGATAGATAGATAGATAGATAGATAGATAGATAGATAGATAGATAGATAGATAGATAGATAGAGATCCCCGCCAGGACCTGGGCGAAGCCGGGCCGAGTCAGCTAGTTTATTTATGTAACCACGTTTCATGAAAGAACCCCCATTGGAGACACCTCTGAACAATACCATTTAACTCCGCGCTGTTTGTGCCAAAACGAAAACCGCGATACAATTTTTTTTAAAAAAGCGCGGATGTGTCTTGCTGAAGCTGTCATCATCATCAAGAGCCGTGCCGGCTGGCGTAGGCGTTCATGGCTCTCCATAGATCTCGGTCTTTGGTTTTCTGGATCAACTCTGCTGCTGATATTCTCCATGCCACCGTCTCAATCCATCCAGCATCACTTCTCTTGGTCTACCTCTGCCTCTCTTCCCCTCGATCTTTCCAGTTGTTACGATGTTCTCCAATGCCTCTCTTCTCATCACATGACCGAGGAAAGCTGTTTCTCTCTGTCTTATTGTTGTATATAATGTTCTAGTTTCGTTAGCCTGTTTCAGGCAGTCGTCGTTAGTTACTCTGGCAGTCCAAGGAATTCGCAACATTCGTCTCAGGAACCACATCTCTGTTGCTTCTAATTTCTTCTTAATTTGTTAATTTACATTCCAAGATTCACTGCCATACAGCAAAACTGGTTCTACATAGCATTTCAGCACTCTCTTTCTTACTGAAGCTGTAATACTTTTAAAATGATGGTATTAATCCCTGAGCCGTAAATTATATACAGCATATAAACAAACATTGAAATCTGCCGTACTATCTCCAGAACAACATTTTGTTTTGTTGGGTGGACATAATGATAAGGTTATATGCTAAATCTCATCATTTTCCCTCAGTTGGTTACTGAGATATTGAATGTTATATTGGGGCAAAAAAAATAAAAATAAACACACTATAGCAGCCGCATGCCCTACTCTTTGCTATTCCTAACTGCCGTGGAATCTCTAACGTACAAAACGTGTACACGCGGCGTCCCGTTGTCCACCCTTGTACGACTAGATTATGCATCCGATTTCATTATGCAAAAGATAAGGAGGCGTGTAAAACCAATGATTTTTGTAAATTGTCCAGCCCTATACATAGGTTCATTTTATTTTGCTTTCACTCGCTTTGAACTCAAGCGTAGTCCATTACACATGGTACGACTACTTCTAGAGCACGGGACTGATTTTCTTTTGCGTGTGGATTAGTTTTCCATATTACCAATGTCCTTCGCCATCAGGAGAACCCACTCCGACTTCTGAAGTACTTGTAATTTATATCCCCAAGTCAAGAGCGAGAAGTCAACATTTAATTCCAAATGACCAGTGTAGGGGTTGAACCAGCTACCTCGCCATCAGCACACTGAAAGTTTAAGAACGATCGCTCTTATCTATTCTACAATGGATTCGAACCTGGTAGCTTCTGAGTCAAAGGCGGACACCGTAACCTCTCAGCCACGTATATGGAAGCTTAAGGAAGAGTATAGAAAATTACAAGAAACGCAATTAACATGTAGTTAATTTTATTCAAGAGCTGAGTATTGAAGAAGGTTGGCTATTAAAGACGATAAAACAAAGAAAATTCAAATGTTTTGGTCACTTGAAACGTCACGAAAGTTTGGAGAGAACAATAATGGAGGGGTATTTCCTGGGAAGAGAGGAAGAGGAAGACAAAAGAGAAGAAGGGTGCAGGATGTGGCGGATGATCTATAGATGGGTGTATCGGGCGCGGAACTTCTTGCTTATGATCGAGAGGTTTTCAGCGAGGTTCTGCAAAGGACATGCTAATGAATGAATGAATGAATGAATGAATGAATGAATGAATGAATGTTATTGTAACCGAATAGACCAGAATTCGCTCTAGAAACAAACAAGGAATGTCTTACATTTGATTCTGAAATGTCATTCTGTTAATTATAGGGTAACCAACGTGCATGCACGTTTATAACAAGCTAAATGACATATCCCTGGAAGATGTCAGCAAGGGGCAGTAAAGTCAGTGGGGCAGATTAGGTGCACTAAGAGAACAGATAGTTGCGGCCCGTGTTTGGGTTTTCCGGAGACACTCTTCAAGTGACATTCTCGATGTTAAGGTTGCTTCCATGAGTTATCGTAATGTCATGCAATGGCATTTGCATTTTTTTTGGAAGGAGTCGTTTTATTCCATACATGGGTGTATTATTCTGATGCTTGAGAGATATGCATTTTTATAAAACGTTTAAATCACAAGGAGCCGTCGTACATTAAAAGAATCCCACAACAACCTCTGTCCAGCACGATAGGAGGCAATAAATGAATCAGTAAAATACGAGAAGTAGATTGGGAGCTTTAATAGACCACGATTACAAGTCACAAAATGGACGTTGCGGCTAAAGCCTTCGTCAGCACAGAACAAACAAACACAAACCGACACACAACTACACGAATAAACACTATGAAAGCCACCCACGGTAACGAAGTGGTTAGAGGCTTGCCAGCGGGTACGGTGGTCATGGGTTCGAATTCGCATACAGGCATATTTTTTAATGTACCCGGGGTCCCAGGTTGACCTAGTCTAAAGCGGGTAGTAGGAAATTCTTGGGGAGTCAAGTCGGCCGGTGTGGTATCGCCCACACCACTAGAGATTTTAATGGTTTAGAAGCGTATATGTCTAAAACCATATACACAAATATTTTTGAAATTTTTTGTAAGTAAAGGATGATCCCACACTACTTCAAAAATGTAATTTTAATTAAAAATTTAAATTAAAATTAAATTTTTGAAGCTGTGTGGGAGGATCCTTTACTTACTCACATATTGGGTGACAGCCGGTGAATGGGATGATCAACAGTTTGCGAATACGGCAAGTCTATGGCTGTATAAAATATACATATACATTTTTCAACATTTGTTATTTATTGCAGTAATATATAATAATATAATAATATAATACCTTTATGGAGTCCGTTGTAAAAGGTGTTTACACTGTGCCAGTGTTTAGTATATCTTATCTCTTGGCAGGAGCTGCACATCCCTAACTGTTTGTATTTTCTATTGGTATATCCTGCTGCGGCCGATGCTTCTGTTATTTAAGTGGCTCAAAAACTCATCATTTCACACTTAGCAAGTTCCACCTAGAGAGGCACTTGTAGTTCACATTCCACAGTTCCCTATACAGTGTATAATTTTAATGACTGTGCAGTGTTTGAAAATATTGCCGGTCCAAGTTTTGCTTTTACCTATTATGTTTCATGAACTTTACAGAGGGTGAATACAAAACTTGGACCGCCAATATTTTCAAACACTGCACAGTCATTAAAATACACCCTATATATGCCTAGCACCATATACCCAAGTCTCATGGTGTGTGTAACAAGGTCCTTTGCTTTTTTGTTTTGTTAACTTATCTGTTATGACCACTACTGTGTGACGAAGGGGTTACGGTCGCAGTTCGTAATCCCGCATACCGCCTTCGAAACACAGCTGTAGGCTATTTGGAAGCAGACTGTCTTGCGTTTATTTTCATACAATGGTATGAGTACCGGTCGTTCAGAAAACAATGACAAACTACTGAATGTAAACTTACCATGAAAACACAAACAGCCCAAAAATGCTGGGGTCGACTACGACGTCCTGTAAATGATATCCAACTAATGAATATGACTCAACGCAGTTGTAGTCAATAGTTGTTTGAGTGTGTACATAAAATAAATATACAGTTAGTTACATATCCTTTACAGGACGTTGCAGTAAACCACATCATGTTTAGATGTGTGTGATATTGTGGCATGTTTACGTTCGGTAGTTTGCCATTGCTTTCTGAACGACCGGCACTCATATTATTGAATGAAAACTAACGCAAAGCGGTTTGCTGCTAAATAGCCTGGGGTTGTGGTTTGAATGCTGTATGCTGGATTACGAATTACGTCCGTAACCCCGTCGCCATAGAGCCAGGTATACATGAAATAAACCCAAAACAAATTGCTGGACCTTTGCAGGATTTTGCGATCAAACCCAATCTGAGTTTAGGTGCCAGTGCGTTAAATCTTTAGGCTGCACTGACCTCTAGGAACAAAACTGTCTGGGTAATATAAAGCCCAAGGCGGTTGTGAAATCGCCCAGGAAATTAAGCATCGGTAGAGCTTTAGGCTGTGCAGGAGACGGTGGGTGTTTGAATATAGTTACATTTCATTGTGAGACGGCGTAAGGAATGCATAATATAAAAGAAGCGAGTGACAAGAGATTCTCTTCTTTGTACACACTGAGACGTCAACATGAATATATTTAAATAAGCAGCGGTCAAGTTGCTGATATTGGCCAAAAAGCATTATTTCTGTTCTGCATATATTGGACACTCTTGCAGCAAATGTCTAGCTGACATTTTACCCGTTGCATGGTGTTTATCCTTAACTTCATCAGAGGGTATCTTAACCTGTTATGTCATGTGCGGAGTCTGAAGATAGTTATTTATTTGTTTCAGCAGTCTATGCCGGTCTCCGTGGCTAAGGGCTTACGGACGCGATTCTTAAGTCCTCTAAGCCGCGTTCGAAACACATCGGCGACCGATTTGGAAACAGACCGCGTTGCGCTGGGTTTTAATGTGTTGGTTTGGGAGACGGTCATTCAGAAAGCAATGGCAAACTACTGAAAGTAAACTTGCCAAGACTTCAACAACAGCAAGTAAAATGCAGGTGCTGACAGCGATGTCCTGTATGTAGAATATGTAAAAATAATTTTAAAAAAGATGTTTCTATGCCGTCTCTGTGGCGAAGGAGTTACGGACGCAGTTCGTGATCCCGCATACCCGCTTTCGAAACACAGCTGCGTGCGATTTGGCTTTTTTACGAAATGGTATTGTTGCCGGTCGTTCAGAAAACAATGGAAAACTACTGAACGTAAACTTGCCAAGAGATCACAAAAGCAAAGAATGCTGGTGTTGACTGCAGCGTCCTATAAAGGATATGCAACTTTCTAATTTATTTAATAGTTGATTTTATAATTTCCGCGTTTCTTGTATTTTGTTTGAGTAGTGTATTAGCCTCGTAAGCTTTAACAGTGCAGCGTGTGCTAATGTTTGTTTTATAAATATTTATGTATGCTTATAAAACATGCAAAAGACCTCCAACAATTGTTGAACACTGTAGTAAGAGAGAGTGCAAAGAAAGGACTCTTCTTGAACATAAAAAAACACAGTAACAATGGTGATATCATAGAAAAAGTGACATCAAAATGTGAAATCGAAATTGAAGGGCAAATATTTAAACCATGTGGATAATTGTAAATACCTAACGGCATTTATAACATCAGATGGAAGATGCCCAACAGATGTTAAGAGAAGAATAGTGCAAGCAAAAGCTGCATTTCAGAAAATGAAGAGTATCTTATGCAAAAAGTCATTATCATTGAATGTAAGAAAGAAAGTGCTGAAATGCTATATAGAACTTGCTTTGCTGTATGACAGTAAATCTTGGAATGTAAATGAACAAATCAGGAAAGATCTTGGAAGCATCAGAGATGTGGTTTCTGAGACGAATGTTGCGAATTCCTTGAACTGCCAGAGTAACTAACGACGATTGCCTGAAAGAGGCTAATGAAACTATAACATTATATTCAACAATAAGAATGAGACAAACAACTTTCTTTGGTCATATGATGCGAAGAGAGGCACTGGAGAACATCGTGACAATTGGAAAAATCAAGGGGAAGAGAGACAGAGGCCAAAAAAGAGAAATTATGCTGGATGGATTGAGCCGGTGGCATGGAGGAATACCATCAGCAGAGTTGATCCAGAACATCAAAGCCCGAGATCTGTGGAGAGCCATGAACGCCTACACCTGCTGGCTAGGCACTTGATGCTGATTATATTAAACATGCAATGAATGAATCACCACAAAACAAGAAGTAGATTGTGAGCTTTACTAAAACACGATTACAAGAAACAAATTTGACGTTGCGGCCTAAGCCTTCGTCGGCACAGAACAAACAAACACAAACCGACATAAAACTACATGAAACACACTACATGACGATAATATTAAGGGTACTTATCTGAATCTGTATCCTAGCTTGGAGTGACTGACGACTGACACGCGCTCGGTATCTATCAGTGGACTGTATGGGCCGGATGTATGGTCCACGGGTCAGAGGTCAATATCGTCAGAAGCTTAGGTATTAGCTAAACAACTCGGCGGGAAGGGGGTGCGGTAGAGAGGCGCCCATGTGGGCAAAAGTTAAATATAGGATAGGCGAAGATGTCACGGGCGCACTTCACAATTGGCAATTTCTCTTTGTGCGTTCGAAACACTGTGGCGGAAGATTTCATTGCGTTGGTCCTCACAGAGGGTGATGAGTTACATTAATATATTAAATATGGACAATAAGCAAGAGAAGCTGAGAAACACGCACTGCCAATTAAGATGTAGTTTTTCTGGAGAATGAAAGGAATACTGTGAACAGACCACATTAAAAAAAAAAAAACGAGACAATCCTTCCTTTAAGAAACAAAATAAGAACCGTAACTTGATTAGATACATGTAATGTAGACAGTGAAGATATTTTGGGTACCTAATGAGAAGATGTAAACTTTAAAACTTAGTGTCAACTGGCGCAATTGTTTTCAAGAGAGGAAGAGGAAGGACAAGAGATGAATACGAGTACTTGTATAGCTTGGAAACGCGGCATAATCGGAACAAGAACACAGCTACTTCACGACTGATGATCGTATGAGTTGGAGAACTATGAACTCTTAAACTTATCCGAACGGCACAAAATTATGATGAAATATTCCTGCTCATCACGAAATCTATGTTCCAATTCCATTACATGTATGTTTTATATGGTGAGGATGTTTGCACTTGTTCGCCAAGATGTTCTTGCGTGATCCGTATGACACTTACCTAATGTAAATGTATTAATCCTGGAAGAGGAAAAACTTGTGACTTCATTATGTCTAAGTGCTTATTAAATGGGGGTGTGCTGAATATGAAATGTGTATGCGTGCCCAGGATCATCCTCTTCTGGCTGCACATACCCGTAGCAGAAATTGGCATGTTTCTGTAGATTTCTTTCCTGAAGCTACTCATTGTTGGCACAGTCAATAGCACGCCTGCCTGTCGGCCCAGTTTTAATGTTTTCTAATCCGTATCGAGGAGGAGATTTAAATAACAAACCAGGACATGATCTCCCAGATCTACCTACCCAAACGTAGGTACAAGAGATGCCCTGGTAAGGAAAGGCAACTCTCGGGATATTGACCACATCACCCGTCGCGTTCCGACACATCTATAAAAATATGTCGTCAGCCACGATGTGTTACTGAGACCCGTAGGGAAAGCAAAGACTTGTATCACTGTAACCTATCATGCATGCGTGTCATAAGTGGCGACTAAGAAGGATTTGGATTGGGATTGGCTACCCCAAGAAGAAGAAGAAGAAGAAGAAGAAGAAGAAGAAGAAGAAGAAGAAGAAGAAGAAGAAGAAGAAGAAGAAGAAGAAGAAGAAGAAGAAGAAGAAGAAGAAGAAGAAGAAGAAGAAGAAGAAGAAGAAGATTACGGGGAGGAGGATGGGAGCAGGGGAAGAAGAAGAAGAAGAAGAAGAAGAAGAAGAAGAAGAAGAAGAAGAAGAAGAAGACCATATGTTTGCTACCCCTCAAGCGTGTCAAAGGATCGGTTTCTTTCAATAGCTATGGTGTGTATTCTTATCGAAGTGTTCGTATAGATCGTTGTTTTGATTACTGTTTATGTATGTTCTTGTATTGGCGTGATGTGTGCTAATTTGTGTGTAACACTATGTCCGAAGTGTGTGAATACTGATACGTTTACCGAATAGCTATCTAAATATTGAGACGACAGAAGTGTTTCTTGTGCTAATGTGAATAAAAGTTCATAAAGTTTGTTGCATATCCGTTACAAGACGTCGCAGTCAACCCCAGCATTTTTTTATTTTTGGCTGTTTGTGATTTCTTGACAAGTTTACGTTCAATAGTTTGCCATTGCTTTCTGAACTACCGGCACTGATACCATTGTATGAAAACTAGCGAAAGGCGATCTGCATCCAATTCGCCCTCAGCTGCGTTTCACACACGTTAACAGGTAGAGATCTGTGTTCGTAACTCCTTAGCTACAGCACCGCGTGAACGGAAGACGCTTACATTAATCTTGTCTTGTATATATGCGGGCACTAAATCGGCAAAAAATAATCTTCTTATGTTTTATGCTTTATGTGCATGAGAACAGCTATTTTTAAGTATCATAAGCAGAGATTAGGATGTATTAAAGCAATCGAAAGAGTTAAAATCGTAAGCTTTAACAGTGCAGCGTGTGCTAATGTTTGTTTTATAAATATTTATGTATGCTTATGAAACATGCAAAAGACCTCCAACAATTGTTGAACACTGTAGTAAGAGAGAGTGCAAAGAAAGGACTCTTCTTGAACATAAAAAAACACAGTAACAATGGTGATATCATAGAAAAAGTGACATCAAAATGTGAAATCGAAATTGAAGGGCAAATATTTAAACCATGTGGATAATTGTAAATACCTAACGGCATTTATAACATCAGATGGAAGATGCCCAACAGATGTTAAGAGAAGAATAGTGCAAGCAAAAGCTGCATTTCAGAAAATGAAGAGTATCTTATGCAAAAAGTCATTATCATTGAATGTAAGAAAGAAAGTGCTGAAATGATATATAGAACTTGCTTTGCTGTATGACAGTAAATCTTGGAATGTAAATGAACAAATCAGGAAAGATCTTGGAAGCATCAGAGATGTGGTTTCTGAGACGAATGTTGCGAATTCCTTGAACTGCCAGAGTAACTAACGACGATTGCCTGAAAGAGGCTAATGAAACTATAACATTATATTCAACAATAAGAATGAGACAAACAACTTTCTTTGGTCATATGATGCGAAGAGAGGCACTGGAGAACATCGTGACAATTGGAAAAATCAAGGGGAAGAGAGACAGAGGCCAAATAAGAGAAATTATGCTGGATGGATTGAGCCGGTGGCATGGAGGAATACCATCAGCAGAGTTGATCCAGAACATCAAAGCCCGAGATCTGTGGAGAGCCATGAACGCCTACACCTGCTGGCTAGGCACTTGATGCTGATTATATTAAACATGCAATGAATGAATCACCACAAAACAAGAAGTAGATTGTGAGCTTTACTAAAACACGATTACAAGAAACAAATTTGACGTTGCGGCCTAAGCCTTCGTCGGCACAGAACAAACAAACACAAACCGACATAAAACTACATGAAACACACTACATGACGATAATATTAAGGGTACTTATCTGAATCTGTATCCTAGCTTGGAGTGACTGACGACTGACACGCGCTCGGTATCTATCAGTGGACTGTATGGGCCGGATGTATGGTCCACGGGTCAGAGGTCAATATCGTCAGAAGCTTAGGTATTAGCTAAACAACTCGGCGGGAAGGGGGTGCGGTAGAGAGGCGCCCATGTGGGCAAAAGTTAAATATAGGATAGGCGAAGATGTCACGGGCGCACTTCACAATTGGCAATTTCTCTTTGTGCGTTCGAAACACTGTGGCGGAAGATTTCATTGCGTTGGTCCTCACAGAGGGTGATGAGTTACATTAATATATTAAATATGGACAATAAGCAAGAGAAGCTGAGAAACACGCACTGCCAATTAAGATGTAGTTTTTCTGGAGAATGAAAGGAATACTGTGAACAGACCACATTAAAAAAAAAACGAGACAATCCTTCCTTTAAGAAACAAAATAAGAACCGTAACTTGATTAGATACATGTAATGTAGACAGTGAAGATATTTTGGGTACCTAATGAGAAGATGTAAACTTTAAAACTTAGTGTCAACTGGCGCAATTGTTTTCAAGAGAGGAAGAGGAAGGACAAGAGATGAATACGAGTACTTGTATAGCTTGGAAACGCGGCATAATCGGAACAAGAACACAGCTACTTCACGACTGATGATCGTATGAGTTGGAGAACTATGAACTCTTAAACTTATCCGAACGGCACAAAATTATGATGAAATATTCCTGCTCATCACGAAATCTATATTCCAATTCCATTACATGTATGTTTTATATGGTGAGGATGTTTGCACTTGTTCGCCAAGATGTTCTTGCGTGATCCGTATGACACTTACCTAATGTAAATGTATTAATCCTGGAAGAGGAAAAACTTGTGACTTCATTATGTCTAAGTGCTTATTAAATGGGGGTGTGCTGAATATGAAATGTGTATGCGTGCCCAGGATCATCCTCTTCTGGCTGCACATACCCGTAGCAGAAATTGGCATGTTTCTGTAGATTTCTTTCCTGAAGCTACTCATTGTTGGCACAGTCAATAGCACGCCTGCCTGTCGGCCCAGTTTTAATGTTTTCTAATCCGTATCGAGGAGGAGATTTAAATAACAAACCAGGACATGATCTCCCAGATCTACCTACCCAAACGTAGGTACAAGAGATGCCCTGGTAAGGAAAGGCAACTCTCGGGATATTGACCACATCACCCGTCGCGTTCCGACACATCTATAAAAATATGTCGTTAGCCACGATGTGTTACTGAGACCCGTAGGGAAAGCAAAGACTTGTATCACTGTAACCTATCATGCATGCGTGTCATAAGTGGCGACTAAGAAGGATTTGGATTGGGATTGGCTACCCCAAGAAGAAGAAGAAGAAGAAGAAGAAGAAGAAGAAGAAGAAGAAGAAGAAGAAGAAGAAGAAGAAGAAGAAGAAGAAGAAGAAGATTACGGGGAGGAGGATGAGAGGAGGGGAAGAAGAAGAAGAAGAAGAAGAAGAAGAAGAAGAAGAAGAAGAAGAAGAAGAAGAAGAAGAAGAAGAAGAAGAAGAAGAAGAAGAAGAAGAAGAAGAAGAAGAAGAAGAAGAAGACCATATGTTTGCTACCCCTCAAGCGTGTCAAAGGATCGGTTTCTTTCAATAGCTATGGTGTGTATTCTTACCGAAGTGTTCGTATAGATCGTTGTTTTGATTACTGTTTATGTATGTTCTTGTATTGGCGTGATGTGTGCTAATTTGTGTGTAACACTATGTCCGAAGTGTGTGAATACTGATACGTTTACCGAATAGCTATCTAAATATTGAGACGACAGAAGTGTTTCTTGTGCTAATGTGAATAAAAGTTCATAAAGTTTGTTGCATATCCGTTACAAGACGTCGCAGTCAACCCCAGCATTTTTTTTTTTTTTTGGCTGTTTGTGATTTCTTGACAAGTTTACGTTCAATAGTTTGCCATTGCTTTCTGAACTACCGGCACTGATACCATTGTATGAAAACTAGCGAAAGGCGATCTGCATCCAATTCGCCCTCAGCTGCGTTTCACACACGTTAACAGGTAGAGATCTGTGTTCGTAACTCCTTAGCTACAGCACCGCGTGAACGGAAGACGCTTACATTAATCTTGTCTTGTATATATGCGGGCACTAAATCGGCAAAAAATAATCTTCTTATGTTTTATGCTTTATGTGCATGAGAACAGCTATTTTTAAGTATCATAAGCAGAGATTAGGATGTATTAAAGCAATCGAAAGAGTTAAAATCGTAAGCTTTAACAGTGCAGCGTGTGCTAATGTTTGTTTTATAAATATTTATGTATGCTTATGAAACATGCAAAAGACCTCCAACAATTGTTGAACACTGTAGTAAGAGAGAGTGCAAAGAAAGGACTCTTCTTGAACATAAAAAAACACAGTAACAATGGTGATATCATAGAAAAAGTGACATCAAAATGTGAAATCGAAATTGAAGGGCAAATATTTAAACCATGTGGATAATTGTAAATACCTAACGGCATTTATAACATCAGATGGAAGATGCCCAACAGATGTTAAGAGAAGAATAGTGCAAGCAAAAGCTGCATTTCAGAAAATGAAGAGTATCTTATGCAAAAAGTCATTATCATTGAATGTAAGAAAGAAAGTGCTGAAATGCTATATAGAACTTGCTTTGCTGTATGACAGTAAATCTTGGAATGTAAATGAACAAATCAGGAAAGATCTTGGAAGCATCAGAGATGTGGTTTCTGAGACGAATGTTGCGAATTCCTTGAACTGCCAGAGTAACTAACGACGATTGCCTGAAAGAGGCTAATGAAACTATAACATTATATTCAACAATAAGAATGAGACAAACAACTTTCTTTGGTCATATGATGCGAAGAGAGGCACTGGAGAACATCGTGACAATTGGAAAAATCAAGGGGAAGAGAGACAGAGGCCAAATAAGAGAAATTATGCTGGATGGATTGAGCCGGTGGCATGGAGGAATACCATCAGCAGAGTTGATCCAGAACATCAAAACCCGAGATCTGTGGAGAGCCATGAACGCCTACACCTGCTGGCTAGGCACTTGATGCTGATTATATTAAACATGCAATGAATGAATCACCACAAAACAAGAAGTAGATTGTGAGCTTTACTAAAACACGATTACAAGAAACAAATTTGACGTTGCGGCCTAAGCCTTCGTCGGCACAGAACAAACAAACACAAACCGACATAAAACTACATGAAACACACTACATGACGATAATATTAAGGGTACTTATCTGAATCTGTATCCTAGCTTGGAGTGACTGACGACTGACACGCGCTCGGTATCTATCAGTGGACTGTATGGGCCGGATGTATGGTCCACGGGTCAGAGGTCAATATCGTCAGAAGCTTAGGTATTAGCTAAACAACTCGGCGGGAAGGGGGTGCGGTAGAGAGGCGCCCATGTGGGCAAAAGTTAAATATAGGATAGGCGAAGATGTCACGGGCGCACTTCACAATTGGCAATTTCTCTTTGTGCGTTCGAAACACTGTGGCGGAAGATTTCATTGCGTTGGTCCTCACAGAGGGTGATGAGTTACATTAATATATTAAATATGGACAATAAGCAAGAGAAGCTGAGAAACACGCACTGCCAATTAAGATGTAGTTTTTCTGGAGAATGAAAGGAATACTGTGAACAGACCACATTAAAAAAAAAACGAGACAATCCTTCCTTTAAGAAACAAAATAAGAACCGTAACTTGATTAGATACATGTAATGTAGACAGTGAAGATATTTTGGGTACCTAATGAGAAGATGTAAACTTTAAAACTTAGTGTCAACTGGCGCAATTGTTTTCAAGAGAGGAAGAGGAAGGACAAGAGATGAATACGAGTACTTGTATAGCTTGGAAACGCGGCATAATCGGAACAAGAACACAGCTACTTCACGACTGATGATCGTATGAGTTGGAGAACTATGAACTCTTAAACTTATCCGAACGGCACAAAATTATGATGAAATATTCCTGCTCATCACGAAATCTATGTTCCAATTCCATTACATGTATGTTTTATTTGGTGAGGATGTTTGCACTTGTTCGCCAAGATGTTCTTGCGTGATCCGTATGACACTTACCTAATGTAAATGTATTAATCCTGGAAGAGGAAAAACTTGTGACTTCATTATGTCTAAGTGCTTATTAAATGGGGGTGTGCTGAATATGAAATGTGTATGCGTGCCCAGGATCATCCTCTTCTGGCTGCACATACCCGTAGCAGAAATTGGCATGTTTCTGTAGATTTCTTTCCTGAAGCTACTCATTGTTGGCACAGTCAATAGCACGCCTGCCTGTCGGCCCAGTTTTAATGTTTTCTAATCCGTATCGAGGAGGAGATTTAAATAACAAACCAGGACATGATCTCCCAGATCTACCTACCCAAACGTAGGTACAAGAGATGCCCTGGTAAGGAAAGGCAACTCTCGGGATATTGACCACATCACCCGTCGCGTTCCGACACATCTATAAAAATATGTCGTTAGCCACGATGTGTTACTGAGACCCGTAGGGAAAGCAAAGACTTGTATCACTGTAACCTATCATGCATGCGTGTCATAAGTGGCGACTAAGAAGGATTTGGATTGGGATTGGCTACCCCAAGAAGAAGAAGAAGAAGAAGAAGAAGAAGAAGAAGAAGAAGAAGAAGAAGAAGAAGAAGAAGAAGAAGAAGAAGAAGAAGAAGAAGAAGAAGAAGAAGAAGATTACGGGGAGGAGGATGAGAGGAGGGGAAGAAGAAGAAGAAGAAGAAGAAGAAGAAGAAGAAGAAGAAGAAGAAGAAGAAGAAGAAGAAGAAGAAGAAGAAGAAGAAGAAGAAGAAGAAGAAGAAGAAGAAGACCATATGTTTGCTACCCCTCAAGCGTGTCAAAGGATCGGTTTCTTTCAATAGCTATGGTGTGTATTCTTATCGAAGTGTTCGTATAGATCGTTGTTTTGATTACTGTTTATGTATGTTCTTGTATTGGCGTGATGTGTGCTAATTTGTGTGTAACACTATGTCCGAAGTGTGTGAATACTGATACGTTTACCGAATAGCTATCTAAATATTGAGACGACAGAAGTGTTTCTTGTGCTAATGTGAATAAAAGTTCATAAAGTTTGTTGCATATCCGTTACAAGACGTCGCAGTCAACCCCAGCATTTTTTTTTTTTTTTGGCTGTTTGTGATTTCTTGACAAGTTTACGTTCAATAGTTTGCCATTGCTTTCTGAACTACCGGCACTGATACCATTGTATGAAAACTAGCGAAAGGCGATCTGCATCCAATTCGCCCTCAGCTGCGTTTCACACACGTTAACAGGTAGAGATCTGTGTTCGTAACTCCTTAGCTACAGCACCGCGTGAACGGAAGACGCTTACATTAATCTTGTCTTGTATATATGCGGGCACTAAATCGGCAAAAAATAATCTTCTTATGTTTTATGCTTTATGTGCATGAGAACAGCTATTTTTAAGTATCATAAGCAGAGATTAGGATGTATTAAAGCAATCGAAAGAGTTAAAATCGTAAGCTTTAACAGTGCAGCGTGTGCTAATGTTTGTTTTATAAATATTTATGTATGCTTATGAAACATGCAAAAGACCTCCAACAATTGTTGAACACTGTAGTAAGAGAGAGTGCAAAGAAAGGACTCTTCTTGAACATAAAAAAACACAGTAACAATGGTGATTTCATAGAAAAAGTGACATCAAAATGTGAAATCGAAATTGAAGGGCAAATATTTAAACCATGTGGATAATTGTAAATACCTAACGGCATTTATAACATCAGATGGAAGATGCCCAACAGATGTTAAGAGAAGAATAGTGCAAGCAAAAGCTGCATTTCAGAAAATGAAGAGTATCTTATGCAAAAAGTCATTATCATTGAATGTAAGAAAGAAAGTGCTGAAATGCTATATAGAACTTGCTTTGCTGTATGACAGTAAATCTTGGAATGTAAATGAACAAATCAGGAAAGATCTTGGAAGCATCAGAGATGTGGTTTCTGAGACGAATGTTGCGAATTCCTTGAACTGCCAGAGTAACTAACGACGATTGCCTGAAAGAGGCTAATGAAACTATAACATTATATTCAACAATAAGAATGAGACAAACAACTTTCTTTGGTCATATGATGCGAAGAGAGGCACTGGAGAACATCGTGACAATTGGAAAAATCAAGGGGAAGAGAGACAGAGGCCAAAAAAGAGAAATTATGCTGGATGGATTGAGCCGGTGGCATGGAGGAATACCATCAGCAGAGTTGATCCAGAACATCAAAGCCCGAGATCTGTGGAGAGCCATGAACGCCTACACCTGCTGGCTAGGCACTTGATGCTGATTATATTAAACATGCAATGAATGAATCACCACAAAACAAGAAGTAGATTGTGAGCTTTACTAAAACACGATTACAAGAAACAAATTTGACGTTGCGGCCTAAGCCTTCGTCGGCACAGAACAAACAAACACAAACCGACATAAAACTACATGAAACACACTACATGACGATAATATTAAGGGTACTTATCTGAATCTGTATCCTAGCTTGGAGTGACTGACGACTGACACGCGCTCGGTATCTATCAGTGGACTGTATGGGCCGGATGTATGGTCCACGGGTCAGAGGTCAATATCGTCAGAAGCTTAGGTATTAGCTAAACAACTCGGCGGGAAGGGGGTGCGGTAGAGAGGCGCCCATGTGGGCAAAAGTTAAATATAGGATAGGCGAAGATGTCACGGGCGCACTTCACAATTGGCAATTTCTCTTTGTGCGTTCGAAACACTGTGGCGGAAGATTTCATTGCGTTGGTCCTCACAGAGGGTGATGAGTTACATTAATATATTAAATATGGACAATAAGCAAGAGAAGCTGAGAAACACGCACTGCCAATTAAGATGTAGTTTTTCTGGAGAATGAAAGGAATACTGTGAACAGACCACATTAAAAAAAAAAACGAGACAATCCTTCCTTTAAGAAACAAAATAAGAACCGTAACTTGATTAGATACATGTAATGTAGACAGTGAAGATATTTTGGGTACCTAATGAGAAGATGTAAACTTTAAAACTTAGTGTCAACTGGCGCAATTGTTTTCAAGAGAGGAAGAGGAAGGACAAGAGATGAATACGAGTACTTGTATAGCTTGGAAACGCGGCATAATCGGAACAAGAACACAGCTACTTCACGACTGATGATCGTATGAGTTGGAGAACTATGAACTCTTAAACTTATCCGAACGGCACAAAATTATGATGAAATATTCCTGCTCATCACGAAATCTATGTTCCAATTCCATTACATGTATGTTTTATATGGTGAGGATGTTTGCACTTGTTCGCCAAGATGTTCTTGCGTGATCCGTATGACACTTACCTAATGTAAATGTATTAATCCTGGAAGAGGAAAAACTTGTGACTTCATTATGTCTAAGTGCTTATTAAATGGGGGTGTGCTGAATATGAAATGTGTATGCGTGCCCAGGATCATCCTCTTCTGGCTGCACATACCCGTAGCAGAAATTGGCATGTTTCTGTAGATTTCTTTCCTGAAGCTACTCATTGTTGGCACAGTCAATAGCACGCCTGCCTGTCGGCCCAGTTTTAATGTTTTCTAATCCGTATCGAGGAGGAGATTTAAATAACAAACCAGGACATGATCTCCCAGATCTACCTACCCAAACGTAGGTACAAGAGATGCCCTGGTAAGGAAAGGCAACTCTCGGGATATTGACCACATCACCCGTCGCGTTCCGACACATCTATAAAAATATGTCGTTAGCCACGATGTGTTACTGAGACCCGTAGGGAAAGCAAAGACTTGTATCACTGTAACCTATCATGCATGCGTGTCATAAGTGGCGACTAAGAAGGATTTGGATTGGGATTGGCTACCCCAAGAAGAAGAAGAAGAAGAAGAAGAAGAAGAAGAAGAAGAAGAAGAAGAAGAAGAAGAAGAAGAAGAAGAAGAAGAAGAAGAAGAAGAAGAAGAAGAAGAAGAAGATTACGGGGAGGAGGATGAGAGGAGGGGAAGAAGAAGAAGAAGAAGAAGAAGAAGAAGAAGAAGAAGAAGAAGAAGAAGAAGAAGAAGAAGAAGAAGAAGAAGAAGAAGAAGAAGAAGAAGAAGAAGAAGAAGACCATATGTTTGCTACCCCTCAAGCGTGTCAAAGGATCGGTTTCTTTCAATAGCTATGGTGTGTATTCTTATCGAAGTGTTCGTATAGATCGTTGTTTTGATTACTGTTTATGTATGTTCTTGTATTGGCGTGATGTGTGCTAATTTGTGTGTAACACTATGTCCGAAGTGTGTGAATACTGATACGTTTACCGAATAGCTATCTAAATATTGAGACGACAGAAGTGTTTCTTGTGCTAATGTGAATAAAAGTTCATAAAGTTTGTTGCATATCCGTTACAAGACGTCGCAGTCAACCCCAGCATTTTTTTTTTTTTTTGGCTGTTTGTGATTTCTTGACAAGTTTACGTTCAATAGTTTGCCATTGCTTTCTGAACTACCGGCACTGATACCATTGTATGAAAACTAGCGAAAGGCGATCTGCATCCAATTCGCCCTCAGCTGCGTTTCACACACGTTAACAGGTAGAGATCTGTGTTCGTAACTCCTTAGCTACAGCACCGCGTGAACGGAAGACGCTTACATTAATCTTGTCTTGTATATATGCGGGCACTAAATCGGCAAAAAATAATCTTCTTATGTTTTATGCTTTATGTGCATGAGAACAGCTATTTTTAAGTATCATAAGCAGAGATTAGGATGTATTAAAGCAATCGAAAGAGTTAAAATCGTAAGCTTTAACAGTGCAGCGTGTGCTAATGTTTGTTTTATAAATATTTATGTATGCTTATGAAACATGCAAAAGACCTCCAACAATTGTTGAACACTGTAGTAAGAGAGAGTGCAAAGAAAGGACTCTTCTTGAACATAAAAAAAACACAGTAACAATGGTGATTTCATAGAAAAAGTGACATCAAAATGTGAAATCGAAATTGAAGGGCAAATATTTAAACCATGTGGATAATTGTAAATACCTAACGGCATTTATAACATCAGATGGAAGATGCCCAACAGATGTTAAGAGAAGAATAGTGCAAGCAAAAGCTGCATTTCAGAAAATGAAGAGTATCTTATGCAAAAAGTCATTATCATTGAATGTAAGAAAGAAAGTGCTGAAATGCTATATAGAACTTGCTTTGCTGTATGACAGTAAATCTTGGAATGTAAATGAACAAATCAGGAAAGATCTTGGAAGCATCAGAGATGTGGTTTCTGAGACGAATGTTGCGAATTCCTTGAACTGCCAGAGTAACTAACGACGATTGCCTGAAAGAGGCTAATGAAACTATAACATTATATTCAACAATAAGAATGAGACAAACAACTTTCTTTGGTCATATGATGCGAAGAGAGGCACTGGAGAACATCGTGACAATTGGAAAAATCAAGGGGAAGAGAGACAGAGGCCAAAAAAGAGAAATTATGCTGGATGGATTGAGCCGGTGGCATGGAGGAATACCATCAGCAGAGTTGATCCAGAACATCAAAGCCCGAGATCTGTGGAGAGCCATGAACGCCTACACCTGCTGGCTAGGCACTTGATGCTGATTATATTAAACATGCAATGAATGAATCACCACAAAACAAGAAGTAGATTGTGAGCTTTACTAAAACACGATTACAAGAAACAAATTTGACGTTGCGGCCTAAGCCTTCGTCGGCACAGAACAAACAAACGCAAACCGACATAAAACTACATGAAACACACTACATGACGATAATATTAAGGGTACTTATCTGAATCTGTATCCTAGCTTGGAGTGACTGACGACTGACACGCGCTCGGTATCTATCAGTGGACTGTATGGGCCGGATGTATGGTCCACGGGTCAGAGGTCAATATCGTCAGAAGCTTAGGTATTAGCTAAACAACTCGGCGGGAAGGGGGTGCGGTAGAGAGGCGCCCATGTGGGCAAAAGTTAAATATAGGATAGGCGAAGATGTCACGGGCGCACTTCACAATTGGCAATTTCTCTTTGTGCGTTCGAAACACTGTGGCGGAAGATTTCATTGCGTTGGTCCTCACAGAGGGTGATGAGTTACATTAATATATTAAATATGGACAATAAGCAAGAGAAGCTGAGAAACACGCACTGCCAATTAAGATGTAGTTTTTCTGGAGAATGAAAGGAATACTGTGAACAGACCACATAAAAAAAAAAACGAGACAATCCTTCCTTTAAGAAACAAAATAAGAACCGTAACTTGATTAGATACATGTAATGTAGACAGTGAAGATATTTTGGGTACCTAATGAGAAGATGTAAACTTTAAAACTTAGTGTCAACTGGCGCAATTGTTTTCAAGAGAGGAAGAGGAAGGACAAGAGATGAATACGAGTACTTGTATAGCTTGGAAACGCGGCATAATCGGAACTAGAACACAGCTACTTCACGACTGATGATCGTATGAGTTGGAGAACTATGAACTCTTAAACTTATCCGAACGGCACAAAATTATGATGAAATATTCCTGCTCATCACGAAATCTATGTTCCAATTCCATTACATGTATGTTTTATATGGTGAGGATGTTTGCACTTGTTCGCCAAGATGTTCTTGCGTGATCCGTATGACACTTACCTAATGTAAATGTATTAATCCTGGAAGAGGAAAAACTTGTGACTTCATTATGTCTAAGTGCTTATTAAATGGGGGTGTGCTGAATATGAAATGTGTATGCGTGCCCAGGATCATCCTCTTCTGGCTGCACATACCCGTAGCAGAAATTGGCATGTTTCTGTAGATTTCTTTCCTGAAGCTACTCATTGTTGGCACAGTCAATAGCACGCCTGCCTGTCGGCCCAGTTTTAATGTTTTCTAATCCGTATCGAGGAGGAGATTTAAATAACAAACCAGGACATGATCTCCCAGATCTACCTACCCAAACGTAGGTACAAGAGATGCCCTGGTAAGGAAAGGCAACTCTCGGGATATTGACCACATCACCCGTCGCGTTCCGACACATCTATAAAAATATGTCGTTAGCCACGATGTGTTACTGAGACCCGTAGGGAAAGCAAAGACTTGTATCACTGTAACCTATCATGCATGCGTGTCATAAGTGGCGACTAAGAAGGATTTGGATTGGGATTGGCTACCCCAAGAAGAAGAAGAAGAAGAAGAAGAAGAAGAAGAAGAAGAAGAAGAAGAAGAAGAAGAAGAAGAAGAAGAAGAAGAAGAAGAAGAAGAAGATTACGGGGAGGAGGATGGGAGGAGGGGAAGAAGAAGAAGAAGAAGAAGAAGAAGAAGAAGAAGAAGAAGAAGAAGAAGAAGAAGAAGAAGAAGAAGAAGAAGAAGAAGAAGAAGAAGAAGAAGAAGAAGAAGACCATATGTTTGCTACCCCTCAAGCGTGTCAAAGGATCGGTTTCTTTCAATAGCTATGGTGTGTATTCTTATCGAAGTGTTCGTATAGATCGTTGTTTTGATTACTGTTTATGTATGTTCTTGTATTGGCGTGATGTGTGCTAATTTGTGTGTAACACTATGTCCGAAGTGTGTGAATACTGATACGTTTACCGAATAGCTATCTAAATATTGAGACGACAGAAGTGTTTCTTGTGCTAATGTGAATAAAAGTTCATAAAGTTTGTTGCATATCCGTTACAAGACGTCGCAGTCAACCCCAGCATTTTTTTTTTTTTTGGGCTGTTTGTGATTTCTTGACAAGTTTACGTTCAATAGTTTGCCATTGCTTTCTGAACTACCGGCACTGATACCATTGTATGAAAACTAGCGAAAGGCGATCTGCATCCAATTCGCCCTCAGCTGCGTTTCACACACGTTAACAGGTAGAGATCTGTGTTCGTAACTCCTTAGCTACAGCACCGCGTGAACGGAAGACGCTTACATTAATCTTGTCTTGTATATATGCGGGCACTAAATCGGCAAAAAATAATCTTCTTATGTTTTATGCTTTATGTGCATGAGAACAGCTATTTTTAAGTATCATAAGCAGAGATTAGGATGTATTAAAGCAATCGAAAGAGTTAAAATCGTAAGCTTTAACAGTGCAGCGTGTGCTAATGTTTGTTTTATAAATATTTATGTATGCTTATGAAACATGCAAAAGACCTCCAACAATTGTTGAACACTGTAGTAAGAGAGAGTGCAAAGAAAGGACTCTTCTTGAACATAAAAAAACACAGTAACAATGGTGATTTCATAGAAAAAGTGACATCAAAATGTGAAATCGAAATTGAAGGGCAAATATTTAAACCATGTGGATAATTGTAAATACCTAACGGCATTTATAACATCAGATGGAAGATGCCCAACAGATTTTAAGAGAAGAATAGTGCAAGCAAAAGCTGCATTTCAGAAAATGAAGAGTATCTTATGCAAAAAGTCATTATCATTGAATGTAAGAAAGAAAGTGCTGAAATGCTATATAGAACTTGCTTTGCTGTATGACAGTAAATCTTGGAATGTAAATGAACAAATCAGGAAAGATCTTGGAAGCATCAGAGATGTGGTTTCTGAGACGAATGTTGCGAATTCCTTGAACTGCCAGAGTAACTAACGACGATTGCCTGAAAGAGGCTAATGAAACTATAACATTATATTCAACAATAAGAATGAGACAAACAACTTTCTTTGGTCATATGATGCGAAGAGAGGCACTGGAGAACATCGTGACAATTGGAAAAATCAAGGGGAAGAGAGACAGAGGCCAAAAAAGAGAAATTATGCTGGATGGATTGAGCCGGTGGCATGGAGGAATACCATCAGCAGAGTTGATCCAGAACATCAAAGCCCGAGATCTGTGGAGAGCCATGAACGCCTACACCTGCTGGCTAGGCACTTGATGCTGATTATATTAAACATGCAATGAATGAATCACCACAAAACAAGAAGTAGATTGTGAGCTTTACTAAAACACGATTACAAGAAACAAATTTGACGTTGCGGCCTAAGCCTTCGCCGGCACAGAACAAACAAACACAAACCGACATAAAACTACATGAAACACACTACATGACGATAATATTAAGGGTACTTATCTGAATCTGTATCCTAGCTTGGAGTGACTGACGACTGACACGCGCTCGGTATCTATCAGTGGACTGTATGGGCCGGATGTATGGTCCACGGGTCAGAGGTCAATATCGTCAGAAGCTTAGGTATTAGCTAAACAACTCGGCGGGAAGGGGGTGCGGTAGAGAGGCGCCCATGTGGGCAAAAGTTAAATATAGGATAGGCGAAGATGTCACGGGCGCACTTCACAATTGGCAATTTCTCTTTGTGCGTTCGAAACACTGTGGCGGAAGATTTCATTGCGTTGGTCCTCACAGAGGGTGATGAGTTACATTAATATATTAAATATGGACAATAAGCAAGAGAAGCTGAGAAACACGCACTGCCAATTAAGATGTAGTTTTTCTGGAGAATGAAAGGAATACTGTGAACAGACCACATTAAAAAAAAAAACGAGACAATCCTTCCTTTAAGAAACAAAATAAGAACCGTAACTTGATTAGATACATGTAATGTAGACAGTGAAGATATTTTGGGTACCTAATGAGAAGATGTAAACTTTAAAACTTAGTGTCAACTGGCGCAATTGTTTTCAAGAGAGGAAGAGGAAGGACAAGAGATGAATACGAGTACTTGTATAGCTTGGAAACGCGGCATAATCGGAACAAGAACACAGCTACTTCACGACTGATGATCGTATGAGTTGGAGAACTATGAACTCTTAAACTTATCCGAACGGCACAAAATTATGATGAAATATTCCTGCTCATCACGAAATCTATGTTCCAATTCCATTACATGTATGTTTTATATGGTGAGGATGTTTGCACTTGTTCGCCAAGATGTTCTTGCGTGATCCGTATGACACTTACCTAATGTAAATGTATTAATCCTGGAAGAGGAAAAACTTGTGACTTCATTATGTCTAAGTGCTTATTAAATGGGGGTGTGCTGAATATGAAATGTGTATGCGTGCCCAGGATCATCCTCTTCTGGCTGCACATACCCGTAGCAGAAATTGGCATGTTTCTGTAGATTTTTTTCCTGAAGCTACTCATTGTTGGCACAGTCAATAGCACGCCTGCTTGTCGGCCCAGTTTTAATGTTTTCTAATCCGTATCGAGGAGGAGATTTAAATAACAAACCAGGACATGATCTCCCAGATCTACCTACCCAAACGTAGGTACAAGAGATGCCCTGGTAAGGAAAGGCAACTCTCGGGATATTGACCACATCACCCGTCGCGTTCCGACACATCAATAAAAATATGTCGTTAGCCACGATGTGTTACTGAGACCCGTACGGAAAGCAAAGACTTGTATCACTGTAACCTATCATGCATGCGTGTCATAAGTGGCGACTAAGAAGGATTTGGATTGGGATTGGCTACCTTGAGAAGAAGAAGAAGAAGAAGAAGAAGAAGAAGAAGAAGAAGAAGAAGAAGAAGAAGAAGAAGAAGAAGAAGCAGAAGAAGAAGAAGAAGAAGAAGAAGAAGAAGAAGAAGAAGAAGAAGAAGAAGAAGAAGAAGATTACGGGGAGGAGGATGGGAGGAGGGGAAGAAGAAGAAGAAGAAGAAGAAGAAGAAGAAGAAGAAGAAGAAGAAGAAGAAGAAGAAGAAGAAGAAGAAGAAGAAGAAGAAGAAGAAGAAGAAGAAGAAGAAGATTACGGGGAGGAGGATGGGAGGAGGGGAAGAAGAAGAAGAAGAAGAAGAAGAAGAAGAAGAAGAAGAAGAAGAAGAAGAAGAAGAAGAAGAAGAAGAAGAAGAAGAAGAAGAAGAAGAAGAAGAAGAAGAAGAAGAAGAAGAAGACCATATGTTTGCTACCCCTCAAGCGTGTCAAAGGATCGGTTTCTTTCAATAGCTATGGTGTGTATTCTTATCGAAGTGTTCGTATAGATCGTTGTTTTGATTACTGTTTATGTATGTTCTTGTATTGGCGTGATGTGTGCTAATTTGTGTGTAACACTATGTCCGAAGTGTGTGAATACTGATACGTTTACCGAATAGCTATCTAAATATTGAGACGACAGAAGTGTTTCTTGTGCTAATGTGAATAAAAGTTCATAAAGTTTGTTGCATATCCGTTACAAGACGTCGCAGTCAACCCCAGCATTTTTTTTTTTTTTGGCTGTTTGTGATTTCTTGACAAGTTTACGTTCAATAGTTTGCCATTGCTTTCTGAACTACCGGCACTGATACCATTGTATGAAAACTAGCGAAAGGCGATCTGCATCCAATTCGCCCTCAGCTGCGTTTCACACACGTTAACAGGTAGAGATCTGTGTTCGTAACTCCTTAGCTACAGCACCGCGTGAACGGAAGACGCTTACATTAATCTTGTCTTGTATATATGCGGGCACTAAATCGGCAAAAAATAATCTTCTTATGTTTTATGCTTTATGTGCATGAGAACAGCTATTTTTAAGTATCATAAGCAGAGATTAGGATGTATTAAAGCAATCGAAAGAGTTAAAATCGTAAGCTTTAACAGTGCAGCGTGTGCTAATGTTTGTTTTATAAATATTTATGTATGCTTATGAAACATGCAAAAGACCTCCAACAATTGTTGAACACTGTAGTAAGAGAGAGTGCAAAGAAAGGACTCTTCTTGAACATAAAAAAACACAGTAACAATGGTGATTTCATAGAAAAAGTGACATCAAAATGTGAAATCGAAATTGAAGGGCAAATATTTAAACCATGTGGATAATTGTAAATACCTAACGGCATTTATAACATCAGATGGAAGATGCCCAACAGATGTTAAGAGAAGAATAGTGCAAGCAAAAGCTGCATTTCAGAAAATGAAGAGTATCTTATGCAAAAAGTCATTATCATTGAATGTAAGAAAGAAAGTGCTGAAATGCTATATAGAACTTGCTTTGCTGTATGACAGTAAATCTTGGAATGTAAATGAACAAATCAGGAAAGATCTTGGAAGCATCAGAGATGTGGTTTCTGAGACGAATGTTGCGAATTCCTTGAACTGCCAGAGTAACTAACGACGATTGCCTGAAAGAGGCTAATGAAACTATAACATTATATTCAACAATAAGAATGAGACAAACAACTTTCTTTGGTCATATGATGCGAAGAGAGGCACTGGAGAACATCGTGACAATTGGAAAAATCAAGGGGAAGAGAGACAGAGGCCAAAAAAGAGAAATTATGCTGGATGGATTGAGCCGGTGGCATGGAGGAATACCATCAGCAGAGTTGATCCAGAACATCAAAGCCCGAGATCTGTGGAGAGCCATGAACGCCTACACCTGCTGGCTAGGCACTTGATGCTGATTATATTAAACATGCAATGAATGAATCACCACAAAACAAGAAGTAGATTGTGAGCTTTACTAAAACACGATTACAAGAAACAAATTTGACGTTGCGGCCTAAGCCTTCGTCGGCACAGAACAAACAAACACAAACCGACATAAAACTACATGAAACACACTACATGACGATAATATTAAGGGTACTTATCTGAATCTGTATCCTAGCTTGGAGTGACTGACGACTGACACGCGCTCGGTATCTATCAGTGGACTGTATGGGCCGGATGTATGGTCCACGGGTCAGAGGTCAATATCGTCAGAAGCTTAGGTATTAGCTAAACAACTCGGCGGGAAGGGGGTGCGGTAGAGAGGCGCCCATGTGGGCAAAAGTTAAATATAGGATAGGCGAAGATGTCACGGGCGCACTTCACAATTGGCAATTTCTCTTTGTGCGTTCGAAACACTGTGGCGGAAGATTTCATTGCGTTGGTCCTCACAGAGGGTGATGAGTTACATTAATATATTAAATATGGACAATAAGCAAGAGAAGCTGAGAAACACGCACTGCCAATTAAGATGTAGTTTTTCTGGAGAATGAAAGGAATACTGTGAACAGACCACATAAAAAAAAAACGAGACAATCCTTCCTTTAAGAAACAAAATAAGAACCGTAACTTGATTAGATACATGTAATGTAGACAGTGAAGATATTTTGGGTACCTAATGAGAAGATTTAAACTTTAAAACTTAGTGTCAACTGGCGCAATTGTTTTCAAGAGAGGAAGAGGAAGGACAAGAGATGAATACGAGTACTTGTATAGCTTGGAAACGCGGCATAATCGGAACAAGAACACAGCTACTTCACGACTGATGATCGTATGAGTTGGAGAACTATGAACTCTTAAACTTATCCGAACGGCACAAAATTATGATGAAATATTCCTGCTCATCACGAAATCTATGTTCCAATTCCATTACATGTATGTTTTATATGGTGAGGATGTTTGCACTTGTTCGCCAAGATGTTCTTGCGTGATCCGTATGACACTTACCTAATGTAAATGTATTAATCCTGGAAGAGGAAAAACTTGTGACTTCATTATGTCTAAGTGCTTATTAAATGGGGGTGTGCTGAATATGAAATGTGTATGCGTGCCCAGGATCATCCTCTTCTGGCTGCACATACCCGTAGCAGAAATTGGCATGTTTCTGTAGATTTCTTTCCTGAAGCTACTCATTGTTGGCACAGTCAATAGCACGCCTGCCTGTCGGCCCAGTTTTAATGTGTTCTAATCCGTATCGAGGAGGAGATTTAAATAACAAACCAGGACATGATCTCCCAGATCTACCTACCCAAACGTAGGTGCAAGAGATGCCCTGGTAAGGAAAGGCAACTCTCGAGATATTGACCACATCACCCGTCGCGTTCCGACACATCTATAAAAATATGTCGTTAGCCACGATGTGTTACTGAGACCCGTAGGGAAAGCAAAGACTTGTATCACTGTAACCTATCAGGCATGCGTGTCATAAGTGGCGACTAAGAAGGATTTGGATTGGGATTGGCTACCCCAAGAAGAAGAAGAAGAAGAAGAAGAAGAAGAAGAAGAAGAAGAAGAAGAAGAAGAAGAAGAAGAAGAAGAAGAAGAAGAAGAAGAAGAAGAAGAAGAAGAAGAGGAAGAAGAAGAAGAAGAAGAAGAAGAAGAAGAAGAAGAAGAAGAAGAAGAAGAAGAAGAAGAAGAAGAAGAAGAAGAAGAAGAAGAAGATTACGGGGAGGAGGATGGGAGGAGGGGAAGATGAAGAAGAAGAAGAAGAAGAAGAAGAAGAAGAAGAAGAAGAAGAAGAAGAAGAAGAAGAAGAAGAAGAAGAAGAAGAAGAAGAAGAAGAAGAAGAAGAAGACCATATGTTTGCTACCCCTCAAGCGTGTCAAAGGATCGGTTTCTTTCAATAGCTATGGTGTGTATTCTTATCGAAGTGTTCGTATTGTGATAGCGCCAGACCAACGAATTTTGGTTTGGTCTATCTCGAGTTAAAAACCTGGCCACACCGGAAACGCGACTTGAAACAAAGGGACCGGGGTCCATTTTTCCTTGTAGCAGCCGGCGATGTGAAGGCAGGCGCTGGGGCCCTGTGTAGTTTTGTGGCCAGCCCGCCTTGAGACGAGAGATGTGTGGTTTCCCATGTGTTCGTCAGTGAACAAACTATGTCAGAAGAAAAAGCTGTAAGTTTAAAATGTTTAATTTAATAAATATTTGTATAATCGCAGCACACGCCAGTTTACCAACTTGAAAGTGTTTACATGGTGGAACAAGCGTGGGTGAAAATAATTGCTAGTTAGGTGAGCTTGTAGGAACAAAGAAATATAAATAGATAATATGAATGAATACTATTGAAATGGACTGTTCTATAGAATGATTTAGCGTCCCGAAACCTTTATGAAAACAGGATATTAACAGGCTAGTACATAGAGATGTAAGCAATCAAGCATGGTGGTGTGAAATACGAAGATAGGTCATTAGTGGCGGTTAAATATGGTAAAGATTGAAGTCATGTTATGCCAGCCATGATGGCACAAGATTATTTTGTTGAGAATGTATTTTACATGATTATCCTAGGACATTGTGTTACTGGCCAAATAGGTAGTGATTGATTTTGTGCTATCCCTCTGTAAATGTCCCAAGCTAGCAAAAAAAGTGGGAGATTCACCAAGATATATGTATGAGGTGTAAATTGAGATGTATGAGGTCATAAATTATAGTTGATGAGGAGACTGGAGCCATGCATAAAATTGAATGCTTATGAGTAGGGGAAAATAACCATAATATAGGTGTAATATTTATAACATGTGTAAAGCAGAGAAGAATACTTACATGTTATATGTGGCAATGATGGGTTAATGGTTAAGCTAAGCAGTTAGAACATGTAGGTAATAAATAGAAGTGTAGGAAATAATGTGTTGAATTGTAGGGACGCCATGCAGATTGATAGCCACTAGGCGTAGGAAATAATGCATCTTAATACGCGGGGTATGTATCAGCAATCATTGTGTAATCCTAACTGCGAATGAAGTGTGGCTTTACTGAGGGAGAACAGGCAGGTGCATCTGGAACTGATATTGGTAAAGGGGTTTCTCATTTAGCATTGAAGTCTGGTGTCACATCTGCTACCAGAATGCAGTAGTGTTTGTGCTAGTGTATCAAACTGGGAGTTTTATGTGTAGTAAAACAGGGTGATTGTTTTACCAGGGGAAGGGTGTGATTTATTGCTACGTACCACCTTTTGCAAAGATATATGCACTTGCGATGCGACACGAAGCGTAAGAGAAGAAAATGTATAACCGGTGTATCGTAGGAAGAATGATGGGAAATAGAGGGCATAACTGCACATTTGCTGTCCACTCACAGATAAAAGTACACTGGTGTAGTTGGCATTAGTGTGTAATAATAAGGACATAATATATATAGTACACTGGTTGTTATACTAGTGCTGATATTTTGTTTCTGCCCATGAACATGGTTATGACATAATATATATAGTATACTGGTTGTTATATTAGTGCTGATGTTCTGTTTCTGCCCATGAACATGGTTATGCTTTGATCCTGTCTCATATGGATGATGCACTCTTACTTGATACTATGGTGTATTTATTTTATGAACTGTCTTAGTAGCCTCAGAGTTCCTCGGTTGAGTTCCTGTGTAATACATGTCTATCTTCAACTTTCTGTGAATGTTGTGATTCTTTTATGTGCAAATGTTACATTGCCACATTCTACAAATATGGTAATTCCACTGGGTATATGTGTCCATTGCTTTTCACGGTTGAACATGTTTTGCTTGTTGGTTATTAATTTATATCATGCGGTAATGTGTGTGATGTCATATTGTTGTTGATATCCTTTATCAAAACATGGACATTGCAGGAGCAGTGTGTCCTATATCATATGGCATCCCTCATAAGTTTAGGTATTTAAATGACAGAAGATGGCGGAAAGGTGGTGCATTGGGTATTATGATTGTGGTGATGACTATGTTGAGGCTGATCATGTAGTGATGTCAGCTAGGATGATTGGGATGATGATGGCTATGGTGAGAGTGATGATGGGGATTATGATTGTGGTGACTATGTTGAGGCTGATCATGTAGTGTCAGCTAGGATGATTGGGATGATTATGGCTATGGTGAGAGTGATCATTTGATGATTGTGATGGTTTTATGTCGCGATGTATGTTATATGTCTGAGTTGTTGTCGGTGACTTATGTTATAGCCGGTGTCCTGATTGTTGCTGGTGTCATGGTATATTGATGTTGTCTAGTTGGTGTACAAAGGTGTGTGTCCTGGTGATGTCATGTTGAATTGCATATCCTATGTCTGCTTGATTGCTGTTGGTGCATTGGACTGTATTTATGTCCCCTATGTACATGTTCAAATGGTGTTGTCCTGTTAGAGTTGTTGTACACCGATGTAGCTGAGTTGTGTTCGGTGTTGATTTTGACAAGTTGATTAGTGTTGCTGTGTAACATTGGCATTTATGGGGGGTATTGTCAGCCTGTGCTGTTGGGGATGAGAAATTGTGTTGGACCAGAGACCTGTAGGGAATGACCTCTCTGAATTGAAGACATTCTCTAAGTGAATGCTGGGCTGTATGGGGAGGTGAAGCAGGCTGAGGTTGTTGCATTAGAAGGTGTTCTATCCTAGCAATATCAAGTGTAATCTCATGACAGCAGTGGCACAACTGGAGAAGACAATAGTAGGTGATCTGATGATGCAGCATTGATTGCTGCATTTAACCATTAGAGATGTAGTCTCATGATAGCAGTAGTACAACTAGAGGGAATAACAAAGTGGATAATTTGATGGAAGACATTTGTTATATGTAGGTTAATTCAAATGTTATATTGCATGTGCTCATTGCTTCATGTGTTTAATATGTTGCCTTTACCATGATAATCATAGATTGTGTTTTCCATTGTTACAGGAGCGGCTGACTAGTTAGTGTCAGCAGGCCTGGGTTCTTGGTGGGATAGTAAATTGTGTCACAACTCTTGTTTATGTCGCGTCTTGGGGTTTATGTTGTGTAACCTATGTTTTTGTAGTGCCCTATTGTCTGTGCAGTGTTGCTTGTGTCAAGGTTCTTTATTGTGTCAGTCTAACCAGCTATTGCTTGGAGCACCTGTGTTGTGGTACTTGGTGTACCCTGTTGTCTTAAGTGATGTTGATTGGTTGGGGGTTACCCACCGTTGTTGTTTGATATATACAGTTGTCTGTTGTATCTGTTATTGCAATGGGTTATCAAACATGTTCAGCTAGAGGAGATAAATAAAGAGCTATTTTTGTACTGTTTTTGATTCGTTTGTTTAGTCTCTTTTAGTTTTTACAGTCACTATTTCTACCACAGTCTAACACCTTAATCCAATGTCTGGGTCTCAAATATGACAGTCAGTCCAGAGTTGAGGCCCCTGCCTGAGATCTCGTATATCTTCTTATCTAATTACTACCCTCTTTTTTTGTTGGTTGAGGCGGTGTGAGGTTCTCTCTCTCTTTTCACTATTTTTCTTCTTTGGCCGTAACGAAGTCAGAACTACTCTCTACCTCTTAGCACCGTAGTGAAGGAAGCATCAGTCTTTATGATTGTCTCCCTTTGTCTTTTACCATCGACTACAGTATAGATCCTTGTTTTGATTACTGTTTATGTATGTTCTTGTATTGGCGTGATGTGTGCTAATTTGTGTGTAACACTATGTCCGAAGTGTGTGAATACTGATACGTTTACCGAATAGCTATCTAAATATTGAGACGACAGAAGTGTTTCTTGTGCTAATGTGAATAAAAGTTCATAAAGTTTGTTGCATATCCGTTACAAGACGTCGCAGTCAACCCCAGCATTTTTTTTTTTTTTTGGCTGTTTGTGATTTCTTGACAAGTTTACGTTCAATAGTTTGCCATTGCTTTCTGAACTACCGGCACTGATACCATTGTATGAAAACTAGCGAAAGGCGATCTGCATCCAATTCGCCCTCAGCTGCGTTTCACACACGTTAACAGGTAGAGAACTGTGTTCGTAACTCCTTAGCTACAGCACCGCGTGAACGGAAGACGCTTACATTAATCTTGTCTTGTATATATGCGGGCACTAAATCGGCAAAAAATAATCTTCTTATGTTTTATGCTTTATGTGCATGAGAACAGCTATTTTTAAGTATCATAAGCAGAGATTAGGATGTATTAAAGCAATCGAAAGAGTTAAAAACGGCTTGACCAGAGCAGATTAAAGGAAAATGTGAGTTACACAGAATAAGCTAATTTAGCATTTGATTACACCAACAAAACTTCTTTGCAGAAGAATTTGTGAATATATTTAATAGCAAAATAATAATAATAATAATAATAATAATAACGCAGAGAAGATGTCGTTTATTGGTTACAGAATTCTCGCCGAACATGCTTCAATGAAGTGCCAGATCTCTCTCTCTCTCTCTCTCTCTCTCTCTCTCTCTCTCTCTCTCTCTCTCTCTCTCTCTCTCTCTCTTACACACACACACACATACACACACACACACACACACACACACACACACACACTCTCACCACACATAGGACGTGACAAAGAAATTATTGGTATGTTAGAAGCAGTAATTCGGGCTATATAAGAAGACAGTCAAGTCTTGAATCTATCAAGCGCATCCTAGGATGCGACTACGCCAGCTTCTGCATGAATGACTCTGTCATACCATTGTAGTCGTATACTACGCGTGTATAATTTAATGAATGTTTAGAGATCTTTTTTCAGTTGTTATAGTTGTTCCCCATGTTTCTGATCTATACAACAATACTGTTTTCACTTTAAAGGTATATGTTCTAATGTTAGTTGCTGATTTTTTGTTTTTATTTCCATACATGTCAAAGTTTATGAAAGCTCCTTTTACTTTTCATATTCTTATTTTAATATCTATATATGCTCCTTATCTTTATCTACTTAGCAACCTTGTTATTTGCATAATTCCACCTCTTGTAGTCAGATTTCACCGAGAGCCTAGCATTATCTTATTAGATGCATATCCTTTGCAGAATATGTCGCAGTCAACCCCAGCATCGTTGGCTGTTTGTGATATCTTGGCAAGTTTACGTTCAGTAGTTTGCCTTTGCTTTCTGAACGACCGGCGCCCATACTATTTTATTAAAAAAAAAAAAAACAACAACACAAGGCGGCCTGCTGCCAAATCGCCCGCAGCTGTCTTTCGAACGCGGTATTCGGGATTACAAACTACGTCCGTAACACCTTCGTCACGTGTCCGTTCTCATTTCAACCGTGTTGTTAGTTTTCTCTCCAGAATAAATCTAGATCTCATAATTTATATTTACGCGTTATTCAGATATGCACATCTGTGGGATTCCTTAGTGTCTCATCAATTACTATAGAGATTCCTCATAATATGATGTCAATGACCTTGTTGTAGTCCACAAATCTAACATAAAGTGCGAGTTCATTGCAATGCTTTGCTCTATTATTATTCAAACGCGAGATCTAGTTTGTTTTTTTCTCTTCAGTATTATGAACCCCGTTAAACACAGGCAGAAAAATGCATTAGTTGTGAGAAAATAACATCACAAGAGAGTGGGCCTTGTTGATTCGATATTACAAGAAAGCGTGATTGAGTTTCTGAGTCATGAAACGGCTGACACGACTCAGACATGACAAACAATTCCAAGATTAAAGGGCGGTTATAGATAAGAGGATCGACTTCATTGCACCGAGTCCTATCCCATATGCCACATGGTTCGGTCTTCTTTCCGCAGGTCGGCATGTAGAAAGTGTTGCAGAGCTCGAACTCCATAGCTCCAGCGTCGACATCTAAGAGGAGGAGTGTGTCTTGGAAAAAATGTGCGCTCGTAAAATGATTAACGGAGTCGGGAAACGAACTCGCGGCCTTCGTAACACGAGGAAGGAGCTTGCCACTTCGCCCAGGAGATAATGTATGGACAAGCAGTGATATTGATGAACAGGTTCGTTTTTCATAGAGATAACATAACGTTAGTGAAGAGCTGGTAATGGCACAGTAGCTATTAGGCTTGCCTTTTGTTCTGGTGATCATTTGTTCGTATTCCTTTCCAGGGGGATTTAAAAAAAATTGATCTCGACTCCCAGGTCGACCCGGCCTAAAATTTTTACCAAGACATATTCTGGGAAAAAAGGCGGGTGGAGTGATACTGACCACATCACTCATCTAGGGCCGATTGGTCTATAAAATATGAGGCCAGCACCAAATATCCGGGAGCCTCGGAAACGCATAAGTTAGACACTTGCCTGTCGACCCAGTGCTCAAGGGTTCAATTCGCAGCTTTGCGAATTCTGATTTGAAAATATGGACCTGGCATCCCACGTTGATTCAGCATAAAATTGGTACCATGCAATATCCTGGGAAGTGAAAGCCAGTGTTGTGATATTGACCACTTTATCTATCGAGAGCCGATTGAGTTTTCCAGTCGTCACTTTGATTTACAATGCTTCTTTACTCGTCACATGACCATACAGTGTTGTTTATCTCTTTCTTAAAGTTGTATATAATATTTTACTTTCATTACTCTCTTTCAGTCAATCGTTGTTAGTTACCCTGACAGTCCAAGATATTCGTAGCATTCGTCTCAGGAACCACACCTTCCTTTACTTCACAGACGGAATGCAACCACAATGCACAAGGTACAAGGTATATTTTTAATGACTGTGCTGTGTTTGAAAATATTGCCGGACCAAGTTTTGTATTCATCCTCTGTAAAGTTCATGAAACATAAGATGTAAATACAAAACTTGGACCGGCAACATTTTCAAACACTGCACAGTCATTAAAAATACATCCTGTTCATGCCGCTCGCCTTCCCGAGGGCATGGGGGGGGGGGGGAGGAGGGTGTGTGTGCCAGGTAGCCACACACAGCGGTGACTTTGTGGGACAGTTACAAGCAGCAGTGAAAACATCTATTAAAGCTGGCGTAAAGGATTCGGAGGAACAACATGAGAAAGATACCCGAGGTTATGACCTGGTTGGGCTTGTCTCCACAAGTCTACAAATATAGAGACCGAAATAATCGTATATTTCTGACGATCGGAAGTCTCTTATGATGGTTACTCCACGACAGAGTTTATACTACACATCCTATAACTTCTAAAGCGGACATCTCAAATTCTCTGCCACAAGCTCATAAATCCTATGTATTATCCCCAGAAGAAGACTTTGGTAAGCACATTCATGTCTGCCTGTGTCACGATGTGTGTGTGTGTGGGTGGGGGTGGGGGCAGGTGTGTTTGGGGGTAGGAGGAATTAACAGATTCAATGCCAAACAAACAACTAGTTTTGAACATAAAAAAATATGGATAGCGGGAAATGGGAAGTATATTTGTGTCACAATTACGACTTAAAAGTTGTTAATATGGTAGCAGACATGTTGTATTATTTATCAAATCAAAGGGGGTTGCATAAGGAAAACTACTGTATATACCCGTGACAGATACGGTAAGTCGTTAAGACGATCCCATGGCACTTAATTAGTTGGCTATGTTGTCCCAGCGCGACCTCAATCACTGTCTTCGACAACAGAAACAAGTATTGATTGGATCTCACAGATGTAGAAGAATGAAGCAGAGATTATTGGACACAATAGACCATGATGAAAATAAAGAGATTAGAACCTGACGCCTCCAAATGACGGCAGCGTCTTGCTACAGGGACATGTAAAATCGTAGTGTCAGTATTATCCCAACCGCATAAACCCATAATTATCTCATACGGACACAATTAGTATCTAATCATCGAAACAGCACCATTGGTCTCACATTGGAATATGAAATCAAACGCCGGACAAACATTAAACATATAAACACATCAGACAGCAATGTTAGTCGGTTGCATATCATTTACAGGACGTCGCAGTCAACCCCAGCAATTTTGGTGTTTATGATTTCTTGGCAAAGTTTACGTTCAATAGTTTGCCATTGTTTTCTGAACGACCAACGCAAGACGGTCTGCTTCCAAATCGCCGGCAACTGTGTTTTGAACAAGGTATGCTGGAGTAACTTGTTTGCTTGCTTGTGTTCGTTCGCTTGAGCTCCAACTCGAAGTCCTGTATGTCGGATGAAGGCATCCTGTTGTCCAACATCAGTGTGATGGCATACAGGACCTGAGGTCTGCGTGAGTATCCGTTGTCCTGTATCTGGCTTATTGGTGTGCAGACTGGTGGTTCCTCTCCGTACAGGCAGACACTCTCCGACTTCGGAGGAGCTGGAGTAACGAATTGCATTCGTAACCTCTTCGCCACAGAGTCAACGACATAATGTAGTAGTGTCTAATATTCTACGCATATTTAGATGATTGGTCGGTTTCTATGTGGCAAACTGTCCACTGGTGAAGACTTGCGTAAGCACCTTCGTGTCTGCTACTGTTCCATTTTTGTATTAATGATCAGTTGATTAGTTTGTCCCAGAATGAACCCAGTCACCGTCTTTGGACAGATTTGGAGCTCGTTAAGAAATTTAATCCGCTTTCCATGGCGCAAGATCATGACTTCCATCAGATGATAACATAAATTGTGTTGCCAGAGATACTTTCTGGGTGTCTGTCCTAGTTGTACCAGACTGATCAATACCACACAGATATCACTGAAGGTGCTGACTAACCTCACTCACGTCCTTCAACTGTTGTTCTTAACTTTCACAGATCATACATTTTTTTATAGTAGTTTTATGTTGTTGTTGTTGTTTTGTTGTTGTTGCTGTTGTTGATGTGCTCTCTATCTTTGAACTCAAGTGTACTCCACACACGTGCTACTACTTCTAGCGCAATGGACCGATGTTTGCATGTGGATTTATTTTCCTTATTACCAGTGTCCCTCATGATCAGACGTCTTTTTGGGTACTTGTAATTGACATCCCCAAGTCAAGGTCGAGAAGTCAACATTTTAGTCGAACTGATCTGTGTAGGAATTGAACCCGCTATCTTGGCATCAGCACACCGGATGTTTAAGAACGAGCTCTCTTATCCATTGTTATCCTGTTCGTTTATTATTATTGTCGGCGTCTTTGAAGAAGGTGCTGCCAACGAGATTCGTAGTCTCACATATCGCGTTTCAAATCAGCTGAAGGAGATTTGGAAGCATCCCGCCTTGTGTTGATATTTAACAATGGCATGAGCGTCGGTCGTTCAGAACAAATGGCAAACTACTGAATGTAAACTTGGCTAGTAAATCACAAACAGCCAAAACATGCTGAGGTTGACTACGACGTCCTGTAAAAGAACATGCACCCAACATTTTATTATTATTATTATTATTATTATTATTTTTATTATTATTAATGAGTGTCGCGGCAGCGTTGTGACTAGACCCTCGCCTCTCGGCCCGGCGGTCATTTGTTCGATCAACATCGATTGGGATTGTAACAGCTGACCTGAGATTCCCCTATCGAACCAGCCTAAAATGGGTCATAAGAAATGTTTTGGGAAGTAAAGGCCTCCGGCATGACGCCGACCACTTCAGCCATCGAGTGTCGCTAGATCTATACACATGTGGACCTTAATGTGTCTTAAAACACGTAAAAAGTGCTTTACTTTATTTGCTTATTATTAGTTGGATAGTGAGAAGAATACTAATGAAATGTAAGTCGGTTATGTATGTAAGTGATAACAGATGATCATAGATTTTTTTGTTCTCGAAGCCTACGCATTGTGAAGACAAACTCCAACTTCCCCTCTCTCACGACATGAGCAAAGAATGTCGGCTGTCTTATTCCGATGAGTGTAATCCGTTCTTTTTGTGAGTTAACTACCTTCACGATGTCTTCAATGCCCTTTCTATCGGTCCAGGTGTTCTCATCATTCATCTATAAGACATCTCCGCAGCTTCCACATAATTCCTAACTTTCTTGCAAATTGTCCATGATTCGTATCCGTACATCAGTATTAGCTCAGTAGCTTAAGAACTATTGTCCCCACCTCGATTGTCAAAGATAAATTGCAGAGAATATTCTTCAGATAATGTGTATTACTGCGGGGAAATGCTGATATACTGCAATATTAGCCCGTACCGGTGTATCGTGGATAAGTAAAGACATATGAGTAATTGGTTATACATTCATGAACCGATGGCCAATGTCTTAATAGATGTATAGTTTCCTCCCCGTCAACTCTGTCAAACGTTTGAGCGGAGATGTTAGTCAGCCTGTTATCACAAATTGTTGTCGTAAGCGTATTGTTCACACTCCATATATTACTTGGCCGTAGCCACAGAGCTAACCCCAGACACAGTGCAACGGTCTGGACATGCAACCTGGTAGGAGTGCTGAAAATATTGCTATCCCCTTCTGACTCAAAGATTACCGCGTTCGTTTTTAGCATACGACTGGGAAGTATTACATACCAGTTTATTCTAGTAAAAGCTTGCTAACGCCTGATCTCATATGACTTGAGATCCAATGCCTAGCTTTCTCTGATAATGGCGAAAAAAATAAGGTGTATGGTACAATCTCCACTCGTGAAAATTTCAACGGCAGTTTTAACTTGCCTGATATCTTACTTTACGCTAACGATTTCCCTATATCCCAATTTAGTTTTTATAGATACAGCGTTTACAGACGCGATTTCAGAATATATAGACAAGAAATAATAACGGTTAAAATCGAACGTTGTATTAAGATATTGCCTACATCAATGGAATTAGAAATTCAATGTTGGTAACAGTATATTTTTCATAAGAAATTAATGTATATATTGCACAGCTGATATGGGGGTAGAATTTATGTAACAATGGAAGTCAGTTGTAAGCCAGCTTGTGAAATTTCCCCAGACACCATTAGATATGCACTATATATATATATATGGACTATTATTCTGGTTGATAAATAAATATAATGGAGATGAATTGAACCGAACATGGCAACCCAATGTCGCAGACGTCTGATATTAGAACCATCAGCAGCTCAGCCTACGTTCGTGTAAAGTAGCAGTTGTGGTTTGGTTGTTGGTGTTGTCGTTTTGTTTTCTTCTTACCAGAGTGCGGGGGTGAGGGGGGGGGGGGGGGGGGTGAGGATTATTTCTGTAGCAAAGAATCAAGCAGCCTGTCTATGAAGTTCGCAGGTTCGTTCTCGTACCCCGTCGTTCCTGTCAATTGTGCAGTTTGGGGAGAAGAAGAAGAAGAAGAAGAAGAAGAAGAAGAAGAAGAAGAAGAAGAAGAAGAAGAACAACAACAACAACAACAACAACAACAACAACAACAATAACAACAACAACAACATCAACAACCATAACAACATCAACAATAATAATAATAACAACAACAACAACAACAAGAAAGAAGAAGGAATAATAGGAAGCAAAAAGAAGGAAAAGAAACAAAAAGAAGAAGAAGAAACAGAAGAAGTGCCACTTGAGCGACAATGCTGCACCACCAACACGCATACCAAAACAGGTTACCCTCTTCAATTAATGTTGTATCAAGTTCATCATTTGGTCTCCAACTTTCACGATGTCACGACAGCTGATTCCTGTCTTATGACGCGTACGACAGCTGCAGCAGCGCAGTGGCTAACACGCTTGCCTCTCGACCTTCTGGTCCTGTGTTCAAATCCCCTACCAGGCGGAAATTTAATCTTAACATGAGTACCAGAAAATGTTATGGGAAGTGAATGACATCGAGTGCTGATTGACCTCTATAAAATATGCGGGTAGCATAACATATCCAGTATGTCTCGAGGCGTGTAGAATAGTTCTTTACTTTACCTACTGTATGACCTGGTCAACGAATCTGTACAATATATAAACAAAATAACTGTACGTTCTTTACAGCACGTTGCAATCACATCAAGCCCCTGTTGGCTGTGTGTGTGTTGGTAAAGTTAAAAGTTAGTTGCATATAATTTACACGACGTAACAGTAAACTCCAGCAGTTTTTGGCTGTTTGGGCAAGTTTACTTTCAGTAGTTTGTCATTTTCTGAACGACCGGCACTCATACCATTGTATGGAAACTAACACAAGGAGGTCTGCTTCCAAATCGCCCGCAGCTGTCTTTCGAACGAGGTAAGCGGGATTATGAATTGCTTTCGTAACCTCTTCGCCACAGAGTCGGTTGTGTGGTGTACCGGACAATGTTGCGCCCAATAACTTGTTTTTTCCCGCTGAACGAGAAGTCAACATCTAAGTCCAACCGGCTTCTAGACTGAACACACTACGCAGCAGTCAGAAGGGATAATTTAAGTTCGTTAAACATCTCATCCACGCCGACCTACAAAACATATTAATTAATTAATTAATTAATTAATTAATTAATTAATTAATTAATTCAGTAGCTTGTCCTTTGCAGAACCTCGGTTCCATAACAATCTTCTGGAAAACGTATCGGTCATAAGCAAGATGTCCCGCGTCCGATACACCCATCTGGAGATCATTTGTCAAATCCTGCACCCATCTTCTCTTTGGCCTTCCTCTTCCTATCTCCCCGGGCATATACCCCTCTGTTACTGTTTTCTCCAAACTTTCATGACGTTTCAAGTGACCTACATATTTCATTTTTCTTTATAACAATAACGTTTTTAGTAGACAAACTTCTTCAGTATTCAGATCTTGTCGTATGGATGCATTTATTCTTGTATATATCCAATATATTCTTAGAACCCGTCTATAACATTGTTATTCAAAGACATGTAAGCGCTGTTCATATACATATACTCGTGTTAATTATATCTATATTATTCAGAATACTCTATTGTGAAACAAGAAAAGCCATGGAACACATTTTCGCTTGAGTCGTTTCAGACTTCACAGTATAGATTTGGGTCAAGGCATATCTCATACATAGTTAAATTATAAAGGCAGCAACTTAAAAACACCATAATTAGAAACTGAAGAGAAATCATCTGCAGAAAGTGTCATCTGTCCGCAGATCTTGCCAGACGGGAGATGAAGGCAGCTCAGAATGGAAACGTACACTTTGGGGAGAAAACATCGGATTTATTTCTGTAAGGATTGTCAGAAATAGACATGATTAATGCTTGCTGTGATGTTTTTTTTCCTTTGACAATTTGATTCCTTTCATTGCAACTTCCGCATTATTGAGCTTCAAGAGTTTATTTCCGGCATCAAATTTTACCTTGTGGGTGAATTTGACAACAAAAAGCAATTAGATATGCGCACCTGGATAACTTTATAAGAAACACACACACACACACACACGCGCGCGCGTGCGCGCACACACACACACATATATATATATACACACACACACATATATATATACACCCACACACACACAGATAAAGGCTGCCCACGGATCAACCATTTACATACCTCTGAAGTCGGGGTAGATTTGCCTGATGGCAAGAGACACTTTTAAAAGAGAAAGTTAATCCACACGCACAATTCAGTCCATCACTACTTTAAATAGTGTGTATGGTATACGGCTGAGTTCAAAGCGAGCGAGTGCAAAAAAAAACAAAAAACATTTACATAGCACGACCGCCTGAGGTGTTCGTCTCCGCCATGCAGATTGGTGGACAACAACATATGAATACACTGACAGATCGCCATCGTTTTGCTTTGTTTCCTGGCTGTGGCCAGGTTTATCTGCTTTAGCTGGCCAAATCTGATGTGTCAGTTTGGCGCTATTTCATATATACACATATAAGTGTCTCTACAACCTTTGATAAACAAATGAGTTGCACATCCTTTGCAGGACGTTGCGATCAACCACAAGCTGAACTTTTAGACAAAGGAAGCTTCAGTAATTTGCCATTGCTTTCAGAAAGAGAATTCAACGTTCAAGCCCAACATAATACTGGTGTAGGAGTTGAACCACCTACCTCGGCATCAGAGAACAGGAAGTTTAAGAGCGAGCGCTTGTATCCATTTGACCACAACGATATCTAACAACACCCCCCCCCCCAAAAAAAAGGGGGGGGGGGTAACATTACGAAACATGAAAATATAAAGATACAACATTATCAATAAAAGATTGACCTCTTTTCAGAATGTTTTCCTTTCTCCGTATTGCCTTAACTCTACTCAGACTCCACACACTTGGGAAAGACAGTACCAGTTACCTACACATTCAGGGAAGGACAACACCAACACATACAAGTATTTAAATAGATACAGTTGCATATTATTATAATGAAGCTCTTAAATCACGACAGAAATAGCAAAATAACCCTCGGTGTTGTTAGAAAACAGGTAATCTTATATATAAAAGGCGATCTCCGTCCATCTGTATGTATGTATGTATGTATGTATGTATGTATGTATGTATGTATGTATGTATGTATGTATGTATGTATGTATGTATGTATGTATGTATGTATGTATGTATGTATGTCCTTTATACGTTCGCGAACGGCCCATCCGATTGAGATGAAATTTTGTACACGCCTTCCTTTCATTCCAGAGCTGCCAACTGTGATATTTTGTTAGTGTGAAATCGCCTGCTTACTCAGTATTATTTCATTTTTCATTTTTCATCATAATTTCATATATCTCAGGGGACCTAACTCTGTAAAAGTTATTTCAAGGGGCATAACAGAAACACGGAGCTGATCCACGACTCTGGTGATCGGGTGAGATGGCAGAACATGACCGCCCACGCTTACCGGCATGGCACATGATGGATGGATGGATGGATAACTTTTCTGTATAACTTATAGTCATATTGTGGCATCGTTTTCAAAGATTTATAAACTCTTTGTCCATAGTTATGTACCGGCATATGAGTTATAATAAATAATGATACAATCTGTAAGGCATTTTCAAAGTTTTCATAAAAATAATGCACAATGCATAACATTGTAACTCATCTTTTTTTGCTTAAGAAGTTACTGTAGTCATGCAGGTGATTAGAAAGAGTTTTCATTAAAAATAATGGATGGTGTGTGTGGAAGGACATTCTTTTAAGTTACTTTTTTTGGTTGTATGAATTTAATGAGAACTTATATGACTACTTATATGAATTAAATGAGATGCTCCCCACCAGGGACTGGGCGAAGCCGGACAGGGTCAGACAGACAGACAGACAGACAGACAGACAGTCGGTAACGGGAACGGGAACTTATATGACTACTTATATGAATTAAATGAGATGGTCCCCACCAGGGACTGGGCGAAGCAGGGCAGGGTCAGGCAGACAGATAGACAGACAGATAGACAGTCGGGAACGGGAACTTATATGAATTAAATGAGATGCTCCACACCAGGAGCTGGGCAATGCCGGGCCGGGTCATACAGACAGACAGACAGACAGACAGACAGTCAGTCGGTAACGGGAACGAGAACTTATATGACTACTTATATGAATTAAATGAGATGCTCCCCACCAGGGTCTGGGCGAAGCCGGGCAGGGTCAGCTAGTCTTATATATAAAAGGCAATCTCCGTCCATCTGTATGTATGTATGTATGTATGTATGTATGTATGTCCTTTATACGTTCGCGAACGGCCCATCCGATTGAGATGAAATTTTCTACACGCCTTCCTTTCATTCCAGAGCTGCCAACTGTCGTATTTTTTTTTCTTCTTCCTCCTCCTCCCTCCTCCCATTCCCAAAATACGTACGTAAATATATGATGATGATGATGAAAGAATCCCCGAACCAAAACGCTAGGGAAAGGGAAGAAAATGACGTGACTACACAGAATCGTCACACGGCAATCATTATCATCATCAAGTGCCGTGCCGGCTGGCGTAGGCGTTCAACTCTGCTGCTGATATATATGCCTCCATGCCACGGCAATATCAATAACAATTCATCTTTTTATGTGTAAGGAAGTTATCTACAGTCGTGTAGAAGGGAAGAACAATCAATGGAAGGACCGAAATCACAGAACCTAGACGAGTATGAATTCGGAATGGCAAACTCCCTCCTCCTCTCTTCTCCTCCTGCCTCTACCTCCTCCCCTCCTCCTCCCTCTAACTCCTCCCTCCACCCTCCTCCTCTTCCTCCTCCCTCTACCTCCTCCCCTCCTCCCTCTCCCTCCTCCTTCTCCCCCTCCCTTCTCCCTCCTCCTCCCCCTCCTCCTCCCTTCTCCTCATACCTCCTACTCCCTTCTCCTCCTCCCTCCTCCTCCTCCTCTCTCCTCCTCCCTCCTCCCTTTTCCTCCCTCTACCTCCTCCCTCCTCCTCCCTCCTCCTCCTTCCTCCACATCTCTCTTCCTCCTCCTCCCTCCTCATCATTCCTCCTCCTCCTCCTCCCCCTCCTCCTTCTCCCTCCTCCTTCTACTTCTACCTCTTCCTCCCTCCTCCTTCTCCCTCCACCTCCTCCCTCCTCATCTCTCCTCCTCCTCCCTCCTCCCCCTTCTCCCTCCTCCTCCCCCTCCCTCCTCCTCCTCCTCCCTCTTCCTCCTCCTCCTCCTCCTTCACCCTCCTCTCTCCTCCTTCTCCTCCTTCACCCTCCTCCCTCCTCCTCCTCCCTCCTCCTCCCTCTTCCTCCTCCTCCTCCCTCCTCCTCCCTCCTCCTTCTCCCCTTTCCCCCCTCCTTCTCTTAATCCCTCCTCCTCCCTCCTATTCCTCCCTACTCCTCCTCCTCCCTCCTCCTCCTCTCTCCGCCTATCTCTTCCTCCCTCCTCCTCCCTCCTCCACTCTCTTCCTCCTCCCTCCTCCTCCCTCTTTCTCATCCTCCTACCTCCTCGCCCTCCTCTTCCTTCCTCCTTCGCCCTCCTCCTCCCTTCTCCTCCCTTCTCCTCCTCCCCCTCCTACCCTTCCCTCCTCCCCCTCATCCCTCCTCCTTCTTCCTCCCTCCTCCCCCTCCTCCTTCCTCCTCATCCCTCTCCTCCTCATCCCTCCTCCTCCATTCTCCTCCTCCCTCCTCCCCCTCCCTCTACCTCCTCCCTCCTCCTTTCACATTCCTCCTCCTCCCTCTTCCTCATCCTCCCTCCTCCTCATCCCTCCTCCTCCCTCCTCCTCCTCCTCTCTCCTCCTCCCTCCTCCTCCTCCTCCCTCTACCTCCTCCCTCCTCCTCCCTTCACATTCCTCCTCCTCCCTCTTCCTCCTCCCCCTCATCCTCTTCCCTCCTTCTCCTCCCTCCTCTTCCTCCCTCTTCCTTCTCCCTCCGCCTCCTCCCTCCTCCCACTCTCTCCTCCTCCTCCCTCCTCCTCCCTTTCCCTCCTCCTCCCTCTCCTCCTCCTCCTCCCTCCTCCTCCTGCGTTCTCCTCCTCCCTCCTTCTCCCTCCTCCTCCCTCTTCCTCCTCCCTCCTCCTTCTCCTCCCTCCTCCCTCCTCCTTCTCCCTCTTCCTCCTCCCTCTTCCTCCCTCTTCCTGCTCCCTCCACCTCCTCCCTCCTCCTACTCTCTCCTCCTCCTCCCTCCTCCTCCCTCTCCCTCCTCCTCCCTCTCCTCCTCCTCCCTCCTCCTCCTGCGTTCTCCTCCTCCCTCCTTCTCCCTCTTCCTCCTCCCTCCTCCTCCCCTCCTCCTCCACCCTACTCCTCCCTCCTCTTCCTAATCCCTCCTCCTCCGTCCTATTCCTCCCTATTCCTCCTGTCTCCTGTCTCCTCCTCCCTCCTCTTCCCTCCTCCACCTCCCTCTTCCTCCTCCCGCCTCCATTTACCCAAGACAGACAGACAGACAGATAGTCGGGAACGGGATCTTATATGACTACTTATATGATTTAAATGAGATGCTCTCCACCATGGGCTGGGCCGGGTCAGACAGACAGACAGACAGATAGATAGACAGACAGACAGACAGACAGTCGGGAACGGGAACTTATATGACTACTTATATGAATTAAATTAGATGCTCCCCACCAGGAGTTGGGCGATGCCGGGCCGGGTCAGACAGACAGACAGATAGATAGTCGGGAACGGGAACTTATATGACTACTTATATGAATTAAATGAGATGCTCCCCATCAGGGTCTGGGCGAAGCCGGGCCGGGTCAGACAGACAGACAGACAGATAGACAGACAGACAGACAGATTGTCGGTAACGGGAACGAGAACTTATATGACTACTTATATGAATTAAATGAGATGCTCCCCACCAGGGTCTGGGCGAAGCCGGGCCGGGTCAGACAGACAGACAGACAGACAGACAGACAGACAGACAGACAGACAGACAGACAGACAGACAGACAGACAGACAGACAGACAGACAGACAGACAGACAGACAGACAGACAGACAGTCGGTAACGAGAACGAGAACTTATATGACTACTTATATGAATTAAATGAGATGCTCCCCACCAGGGTCTGGGCGAAGCCGGGCAGGGTCAGCTAGTTACATATATAATTGGCGTGGTAGCTGGTTCAACCCCTACACCAGTCAGTTATACTAGAATGTTGACTTCTCGTCCTTAACGTAGAAATGTAAATTTCAAGTCCTCAGAAATCGGAGTGTGTTCGTCTGATAGCGAGTGACATTGGTAATAGGAAAAACTAATCCACACATAAAAATCGGTCTAATGCACTAGGAGTAGTAGCGATATTACGAAACATGATGTCCATATATAACCACTTTGTGGCCTTGAGAATTTTAAATTTCACCTGTCTCAATTTTCGTTTCCCGAAAATCATTGCGCTTAATTGATATTTGTGGGACATGACAACACTGAAATAGAATAGATATCGTGGGCGTATCATTATTTTTCTATTTACTGAAATCTCTGAAAAGATAAACAACATATTGATCGAGTTACCAACACCTGCTATTTATTCATTCTGTGCTGCCTGATTGGTAATACGCGTATATGTTACTCCCTATGCGATATACCATTCTACTTTCGCCTGTCCAAGACATTCTTACATTAACTCACCCCGTTCCAGTGGTGACTTTAACTCATTCTACCTCACAGTGTTGTAATTTACATTCTTTTAACTCCTTTATCTTTAAATATAAGTATCGGGCGGGGGGGGGGGGGGGGGGGGGGGGCGCTCCGTTGCGTAGCCACCAGCCTCGCGCTTCGAATGTTGTGGGTTCATTTCCAGATTCGGTTATATGGTTCACAAGACTAATTTTTCGGAGACTCCTGGGGATCTACGGGCCTCGTGTTCCATGACGCCTTCGGCAAGTCGAAAAGATCTATCCATACATGATAAAAACCCGGAACCCTGAAGTAGACTATCTCGCCTTGAAACACCCCTTTTAAGAAACAAACATTTAAACTTTAATGTACAGCTTCGTGAGATGAACGAGTCAAATTAATAACTGTTCGCTACTGTATGAGAATGAAAGAGTTAAAGGAGCTGATCAATAGAAAGACTGTTGTAGAAATGGTACTTGTTGTATTACATAAGACATATGTTAGATCAGAGGTTCCCAAAAGTGGAAGAAAGCAGTGAGAGATGAGGAGGGAGATCAGAGGTTCCCACTTGTGGCCCGCCAGCTGTAAGAAAGTGGCACGCAAGGCCTCGTTGTGTTATACAATATGTTTTAATAATTTAGAAAAAAAATGCAGTCGGAGTGCCCGTCAGCGTGCGATAATTTACTCTGCTCGTGGTTGTTATGCTTATATATGCTTATATATTATCAAATGCGCCTGTTCAGTTCACAACGAAACGTTACGAAGTTCCCTATATCCCAGCCTTGTCGACCAATCAGAGTGCGCAAGGCGCCATGTTGTCGTCTGTTACAACTGTTTAGCAGAGTCGGCAGTATTGTGGTCAAATTATATTTTTTCAAAGAAAAATTTACCCTTAACGCCTATAAACACGAGTGTGGAAAATCTAAAATCAAACAATGGTAAAAAGAGAAAATGTGAAGATGCTGCTTGTCATGAATTCAATGAATATTGGACGGAGAAATTAAATTTTATGCCTAGCCGTAGTGGTAAACCAGTTTGCTTTATCTTCAGATTTTGTGTTTCTGTTTAACAAAAAAAATTTAATCTGGAACGACACTTCACGACCACACATTCAGGCATAAATGCTACATATCCGATCAATTCGAAGGTAAGAAAAAATTTCATAGAGATAGTTCTCTGACCAGGCAGCAGTCATTTTTCACCAAGGCTAACGAACAGAGCAAGAGTTCTGTTGTTGCGTCGTACAAAGTCGCTCTTCTGTTGGCTCGCAAAAAGAAGCCGTTCACCGATGCAGAAGAAATAATTAAACCTTCCCATAAAATTGCTGCTAGAATGCTTGGCGATAAAAAGTGTGCCACAAAATTTGATCAGATTCCTTTGTCTGATAATACTATGACTAGGCGAGTTGAAGAACTAGCCAATGATGTTCATCGTCAAGGAGCAGCACATATAAAAAATTTTAAATTTTTCTTTCATTGGCAGTGGATGACAGCTCAGGTCGCAGTTTTTGTTCGAGCAATAAACGATACTTTTGAAGTCATTGAAGAACTTCTAGGACTTGAATCAATGCATGCAACTACCATAGGTACTGGTCTGTTTGAAACTCTGAAATTGTGTGTAGATAAAAACAACGTAGAAACGACCAAATTGGACTGTGCATGCACCGACAGTGCTCCGGATTTAACGGGTAAAAAGTCTGGATGTTTAGTTTTTTGGTAGCACTATATTAAAACATCATTGTATCATTCGCCAAGAAGCTCTGTGTGGAACAAGTATAAATCTTAAACATGCCATGGATGTTGTTCTGAGACGTGTGAACAAAATTCGAAGTAAGGCGCTGAACAGGCGTGAGTTCAGACAGTTTCTTTCAGACCTGAAAGAAGAATATGGTGAGCTACTGCTACACTGTGATATCAGATGGCTATCTAAAGGAAAAGTTCTGTCACGTTTCTGGGCACTGAAAAATATTGCCTATCTGTTTCTGTCTGGGGGGAAAAATGCATTGCATACAGAACGGGAATGTTTGCTGAACGATGACTGGCTTAATGACCTGGCAGTTTTGGTGGGCATCGCGTCTCATTTACACTCTTTAAATGCGAGGATCCAAGAAGGGGGAGGGGAGAACAACTATTCACAAATTTGTGCAATGACATTTCTTCATTTAAAACGAGACTACGACTGTTTATCGGACTGCTGACTGGAGGGACTTTAGAGGCGTTTCCAACTTGTGGTGGAAAAGAAATTTGACGTGTTACAGTACAAAGTAAAAGTTGAAAGTCTTCTGGATATCCTTCAGTCGAGATTTAAAGAGTTCACAATAGAGGAGGATAATGTTGCCCTCTTCATAAATCCGTTCGTATTTCCTATTGCCAAGCTCTGTCAATTACAGCAACATCTTCAGCACGAAGTAATTGATTTGAAATACAATTCTGCACTGAGATGTAAATGTCTGGAGCTGCCTGCTTCACCTTCAGCTGATCATATGATTTCATTCTGGCGACTATTGCCTGTGGAACAATTTGAACACTTGCATTCATTCGCCCAGAGATACATTTGTCGTTTTGGGTTCAACTTACAGGTGCGAGCAGTCATTTTCCGCAATGACCGTTATAAAAAAAAAACAAAAAACAAAACAAGCAACGTTCCAGACTCACCGTCAGTAACCTAGCTGCGCTTATGACTTTCAGCACCGCAGATTTGTGCCCAGACATTGATAAACTGGCATCTGAGCTTAAGTAACTGGTTATGAAGAACAGTTACAATTGTAAATTAATTGCATTAATAGCGATTTTCGAAACTGATTAAATATTTATTGTTAAATTAAATTTTGATTGTAAGCCAAAAAATGACCGCAGTGTAGTACTAACACTGACTGTCTTTAAAGTTTTCGAATTTTGTTGACCAAAATTAAGAAAAGTAAGAATGATATTGCACGACTTTTATAAATTTTTAACGTTGTGGCCCGCTTAACTACCGAAAATAGTAGATATGGCCCTCTGCTTGAAAAGCTTGGGAACCACTGTGTTAGATTATTCTAGACTGTGTTGGTTAGACATACTGTATGCCCTTAGTGAATTTAACACATGCACCATAAACAAAATATTGCACGATTTATTGCCTGGCATATTTTGCTGCATCTCGTCAGGTGCCGACTGCAGGATTATATATTAAGTGAAGTTGACAAGCAAATAATAATTTTGCTGAAATACAAAGTACACAGCCGTTGATGTTGTTGGAAAGTCGATGGGTAAACATGGAAGCTGCCGTCAATGTAGGTAAGCAGATCATGTCCCTCAATTAATGCAATTGTGCTTGCTGACTCAGTACATTAATGTCAGATTTTGATGAATAATTCAATCTATAACATCTCTCAACCCGGGACATTGTTAACAATCACTCAAGGTGCCGAAACGTGCATCAGGTGGGTCACTGAGAGGGGACCACAGCAACACCTGATAGGAGCTCACAACCAACCCTTCTAATTTAATGAACGTTGTGGGAATTTATTGGTGCACCAGAGATTAATACAGAATGATCCAATATCCAGATTTAAAATTAAGTGCAGAAAATTACCGTCAAGTAAAGGCGCGTACATTGATGTTTTGTATCCAGTTGCAGCTGGAGCTCAAATTGATTCGTCGTCATTCACAACCTCCAGGGACTGCAGGGTAGCGTTAAAATCTAGACAGTAAACTAAATTACGAGAAAATATTGAAATCTCTGATATGTGAAGATGAAGGGAAAAAGAAGAGATATAAAGACATCCAACAAAACCTCATCTGCAAGAACCATGGCCAAGATAAAAGAGGTGACATAACAGCCCTCCCAGCTAGAAAGATATGGAATACGCTGATCAGCTTTGAAGTTTTCATCATCAACAACAACAACAACAACAACAACAACAACAACAACAACAACAACAACAACAACAACAAAGGCTAGTTAGAGTAAATTGAAATCTGAGAGGGGGGGGGGGGGGTTGTCCCCCCTGTGTCAAGTCCGACACGCAAAGTTGGAGTAAGTTGATCATCATCATGTGCCATGCCGATAAGCGTCGGCAGTCATGTTTTACCATCTCACACGATCACCAGAGTCGTGGATCAGCTATGTTTTCTTGTTCCGACCATGCCATGTGGCACTACCATGCATATATTTACTTATATGCCTTCCCCTTGTTCTTTTTCCCTCAATCTTGCCAGTTGTCATCAAGTTCTCTAGTTTATTTCTTCTCGTAACGTGCCCACAAATTGTGTATGTTACGTCTAATTTCTCCAATCAGTTTACGGATTTCGTTTGCTTCTTGTTCGACTTTTTAATTGGTTTTCCTGTCTTTCCATGGTATTCTTTGGATTTTCTTCAGAAACCACATTTCCACTGTCATTAAATGTTGTTCAGCTTGTCTACTCGTTGTCCACGTGGAACATCCATGCAAGGTTCTATGTAGCACTTTAACACTCTTTTTCTCGTTGCAATTGACATCATTTTATTAGTCAGTATGTTTCCCATCAAGCAAAAGGCAACCTCTGCCATAGGGATTCTTGTTGTAATCTCTTCCCTTCAGATGTAATGACTGTTCCGAGATGGTGGCGTAAGTTGGGGACAGGTAAAGCACGCCCATAAACCTCCTGAAAGTTATGAACATGATCCAGGAACACGATCTAAAGTTGTCTAGACTGGAACTCTCATAAACATAATTTATATTCTTTGTGTTGGAGTACTATGAAATGTATCATATAGGATGCATCCTATGAGAGGATGCATTCTGTTAATTAGTTAGTCTTTCCTCTTGAGCCTAAGGCAGCGCATAGGGCAGAAGTCATGGCTCTCCATGTCTGGCGGTTCGCTGCTACCTGTTGTAGATCCTGGATGTTCACTTGGCCGTTGAATGAGCCTTCTCTGATGATGGTTCTACGCAGGGTCACTCTTGGTCTTCCCCGTTTTCTTTTCCCTACTGGTGACCATAAGAGGGCTTGGTTGGGGAGTCTTGTCTTATCTATTCTGAGTACATGGCCGATGTAGTTCCAACGGCGTTTTCTTATAAAATTGGATACAATATCTTGCTTAGTCGCTTGTCTTATTTGCGTATTGGTTGCATTCTGTGAACTATTGTATTTTAAGACGAAGCACTTAAAACCTACAAGCAGATGTATTTTATGACAATGTCTCAGTCAAGACTTACTAGTGATCACTCACGATGACCAGCAATTGTATCTTCTGTAAATGGCAGTGGTATTTGCCCATCAAGAATGATACCATTCATTTCATCCACTAAGGTTGAAAGATTGGAGCCGTCAGTTCTAAGAGGCCTATTTCGGCTGTTCTTTGACAATGTGGGCAAAGATTGCTTGACGTTCCAGGAGGAGGAACTCCTGCAGTGGTTGTTTTGTCCAGCCTCCCCACCCCCAGTCCCAGCCCTGTTTGCTTCACAAGTGAATACACGTAATGATGTAGCCACGAATTTCGGTCTTTGGCAGCAGTCTCCCAAGTGTCGTGATGAATTCCAATAGCATATAGTGAGACCTTCAGATCTCTCGCTTTAAAAAATGTCGCTTAAATACCCAAGCGAGATCTACATGTCGTTTACCTTGCTGGAATGTATCATGTGTTCTGCTATAGTCTCAGTAGGCAGGAAGTTGGGTGTTCCCTGTTTAAAAATATCTTAGGGTAACTGAACACGTATTGTTGCGCGTAGTAGTGCCTGCTCTGGATGTGTGGATGTGTTAATCCTGAAGACCTTTTGTAAAGGTTTGCGCTATCAATATAAACAAAACCCCACGAAATATCTAAGACTGGTCCACATTCTTTAAATTCACTATAAATAGAGAGTACATAATAGGGGAAAACTAGGAAGGCTGGATTTGATACGTACATAGATATATGCTTATGTATAAATGGGGTCTTCTACCCTAGTCCTGCTGTCACAGAGATGAAATATGGGTTTTCCACTACTGTTCTAAGATACAAGAGTGATCTGTGGCGTAGAATTATCCTGACTTTAGAAAGCAAACAATTTAAGAAACAGACCAGGTTAATACCATCGTAGCTGTAGTAAGGTCCGTGTATAATGTTCCTTAGTAAGATTTCAGTAAATAAAATGAAAAAATAACGCACATAAATAACAACTCATTAGAAAGGTAACAATTTAATTTACAGACCTGGTTAGATCATTGTAGCTATAGTATGGAGCGTGAAGTGGGGGGGGGGGGGGGCGCTTCAGTTGGATTTCAATAACCAAAATGAAACACACAGTGTACAGCAAAAACACTTGCTAGATAACCTACGAGACCTTTACAATATCATGATAAATAAGTTTACAGGTATTCATCGGCATCGAGAAAAGTGGAAGAAAGCAGTGAATGATTAGAGGAGACATTTCTTCTGTCCATAAATCACTTCAAAGAAACAAACTGAAACGACCTATTCGAAACATCAGACAGTAGATATCAGTCAAGGAGGTGTTGTTGTTGAACGATACCGCCCAAGGACACACAGCTCGCTATATGACATTGAATGAATCACCAGAAAACGAGAAGTTGATTGTGAGTTTTACGATTACAAGAAACAAAATGGACGTTGTGCCTTCGTCAGCACAGAATAAACAAACATAACCGACACAGCTACATGAAAAACACTACATGAAAATATAAAAGTTATTATTTGTATCCTGGTTGTGGCTGGATACGTCTTAAACGATCAACGCGTATGATGACTGTCAATGGAGTGAATGAACCGGACTTGTGATTATGACGGGTTAATAACTAAAGATCAATAACGTCATAAGCCCAGGGATTAGCCTAACCACCCGATGGAAGAAAACCCGCTAGGGGGAAGGGGAGGTGTCCATGTGAGTGAACGGTAAAATAGATATTAGTAGTGGGAATTTCAGGGGGAACCGGTAAGGGATGGAAGTTAAATGAAACCGTGTTGGACATTGCGGCAGTGAGAGGGGAGTGAACACAACTGGAAAATGAGAGGGTTTTCCAATGTCTTACAATCACCTTCGTGAGATGCACTAGTTTTGATAGCAGTGACCAGTATTTCGACCGTGCCACAGTGACCAGAACTGTTAAAGTGTATGGATACCGGTTTCCGGGCCCCACTTTTGACACCCGAGAGGTGCTGCCTAAATCTATCAGCCAGGGTAGACCTGTAAAACCCGATGCAGATGATCCATTAGATAACGTTGCAGCTCGTGCAAGAGAAACCCACACGGATGTGAGAAGTAGTCTTAGGAAATAATATACTCTGAGTTTGAAGGACATGTGGGAAGGACTTTTTGACGGAAGTCATTATTATCCTGACAAAGCCGTGGAAGACGTAGCAGTTGGGAGAAAGGAATATAACCCTTCCAAGAGGCACTATGGGAGGAGGTATAGAGAAGGAATGCGTGCGAATCACTTTGTTTGTAATAAATCGTCGCGCATAGACCAGCGGAACCTAAAGAGACTGTTAGATCTAAGAAATTGACAGCCGACGAGGAAATAGTGGAGGTGAGTATGATGCTGAGATGAAAGTTGGTGAAAAGGACAATACAATCCTGGAGATCAGACAAGTCTGAAACACCAAAACAATCATCAGTATACCTGATGTAGAGTTCTGGAAGCCTACCGATGTACTGACTCCATACCTAGTGATCCAGACAGCCCATAAAACGGCAGACATAACTACGACTCATCTTAATACCCATGGCCACCCCGCTAATCGGGTCGAAACATCCCCCATTGAACTCAAATGAATAGAGTGTAAAGACTAACTCAGTGACACATAGCTATGGTCCGTTGGCAATGGTAGGGCCGTGCCTTTGATCAAAGAAAAGCTTTAAAGTGGTCAAAATTAGGAATAGATGTATAGAGTGAAGTCACATCTAAAGTAAAGATGTGGTTCTGAGAATGGAATGTAAAACTGGTGGAATCGAAGATAGAGACAGCGTGGTTGGTGTCTTTGATGTACGAGGGGAGACTAACAACCAACGGTTGAAACGAAATATGCTGTTTAGCAACTCTGAAATCCGTTCAGTTGGACAATAGCAGGCCGAGACGAAAGATATGCCCGGATAGTCCGGCTTGTGTATCTTCAGCAGCATATAAAAGGTGGATTTACCCAAGCAACTATCGTAGGTGAACAGTGTGGTGGCAGAGGGGGGCAAAATGCCTTGCCTGATGATTGCATTCGGCACGCTCTTGACCTGGGTGTTGTTATTGACCGTGCGATCTTGTCGCCGTGGTCTGTTACTTCCCAGAAACTTTCCTGGCACCAATTTATGGGTGAGTCAATCTGGAGTTGAGGTGAAAAAAAATTAAAAATCCCGTGTCGAATTGATTTCTAATTCGCGACCTGTCCGACCACAATTCAAGTCGTTAGCCATTTCGCTACCGAGGGTTCACATCTAAGGATGCATCGTTAAAATTTCGTACTAATACACTGCTGCTGAGCAGGGCATTGCACGCACGTCCTGACAGTCGGAAATGACTGTCAAAGACCCCCATGTGGATGTCGAAGGCAAGGGGAAACCACTGCATTATCTTACCAAGATGTTATGAGTATCCACGTTTTAGGGACAGCGAACGACGTTAATGGCTGTCGTAAAACATCCCCGATCAGTAGGGACAGTAATGAGCCACAGCTTAAACCAGACCATCATCTGACAAAGCCAAAACTAAAATGAATAAATTTAAAATGGAACATGGAATGTTGGGACACTAAATGAGTTTGGAAAATTGAGCAATGTTAAAAGAGAAATGGAAAGCATGAAAATTCATATCCTTGGCATAAGTGAGATGAGATGGACGGGATCGGGTAAAATTATAACCGACAAACACACAATAATTTATTCTGATGTCTGTGGTATTTGGTTTTATGATACACTGTTTTCTTTTTTTAAACATCAGTTTCCTTAATGCTATAGAATATGATCAATAAAGAGTTTTTGTGAGTGTGTTGCTCTTGATTTATTTGTTTAGACTGTGTAAGTTTAGTTTGTACATTTACTGTTGCTGTGACAGCCTAGTAGTACAATCCATTGTCTGGGATTGAAAATAAACAATAGTTCAGTTCTCCGTCTCCAGAATCTTGCAATCATCTTCCTTATTCCTTTCCCTTTTCTTGTGAGTTAAAAAACGTGAGAGGTTTTCTTTCTATTTAATCTTTCTCTCCTCTTTGGCTCGAAAGCAGTCAGAGTTGTACTCTACCTCACACCACCATAAAAGAGTAGTAGATGACAGCAGTTAACACTCATCTCTGTTGGAAGGCAAGGTTGAAGGCAAGCGAGCAAGAGGTAGACAACGATACATGTGGGAGGATAACATCAAGAGATGGACTAACATCAGCCTGACAGAATGTACAGTCAAGGCGAGAGACAGACAGTGTTGGAGATCCATTGCAACCAACCTTCATTGCGGAGATGGCACCTGATTGATTGATTGATCTGTTGTATATTATTTATCTGCTTCTTTTTGTCCCCTCGCCTTCAAGAATAACACACACATAACACGAAAGAATACTTATTTTTCCAGAGGTAATCCAACCTATCAGATTGAAAACCGAAAAAAGAAACAGTATATACAGTGGAACCTCGCTTAACGAGCATAATTCGTTCCAGAACCTCACTTGCAAAGCGAAACACTCGTTAACCGAAACAGTTTTTCCCATACGAATTAATGTAAAATACGATAATACGTTCCATGCCGAAAAAATACTCAAAATATTTTGTATAACGTTTATTCAAAGAAAATTATATGTACATTGCTAATGAGCATGATTCATCTTTCTCTTCTATCGCGGAATGAACGAACCTGAAATGAGAATTCGATTTGTAGAAAACAAAAAAAAACTTGAAATAATTAATTTGCAATTTATAATACATACCTAATTCTTTCTTTACTAGAAAACTGTCTAGAGAAATGTGTTTTTGCCGACGCTTCAAAATTTGGTGGAAATGCGACACAGCATTATCATTAAATAAATTAGTAGCTCTCATAGCCACTGCCATATTAGGGTGATGGTTCTCAATGTACGATGCAACAGTTTCCTATGCTTTCAGCATTTCTTTTATTGCGCCAGAAAGATTGTTGGTTTGCTGTTACCTTCTCCTCCTCCTCGGACAAACTCTCCTCCAAAACTTCTTGCTGTGAAACACAATGTAATTCCATAAGCTCTTCGGTGGTCAGCCCTAGGCTATGCTCTTCTACAAGCTCATCGATATCTTTGTTATCCACCTCCAGTCCCATGATCTTGGCCAAAGACACAATCTCGTTGACTACACAATGTAATTCCATAAGCTCTTCGGTGGTCAGCTCTTGGCTATGCTCTTCCACAAGCTCATCGATAACTTTGTTATCCACCTCCAGTCCCATGATTTTGGTCAAAGACACAATCTCGTTGACTACAGGCTCCACAGGTACTATCTCAACCCCCCCCCCCCCCCTCCCCACAAGTCACATTCGACAAAGCTCTCCGGCCAAAGAATGTTCCGAGCAGAAGTGAGGGTTCTCTTGGTAACCCCTCCCCACGCCTTTTCGATCATCTTGAGGCAGGCAACGATATGGAAGTGATATTTCTAAAACTCTCTGAGAGTGAGATTGGTCCCTACAGTCACCTCAAAACAACGCTCGAAGAGCGCTTTAGTGTAGAGCTTCTTAAAGTTAGAAATAACCTGCTGGTCCATAGGCTGGAGTAACGGAGTAGTGTTGGGAGGCAGAAACTGGATCTTGATAAATTTAACTTCTTCAAGAAGGTCATCTTTCTCGCTGCTCCAGGCAAAAAAATCCGGGACTTCCCCTTCCCGCGTCACTCGTTATGCAAAACGTCGCTCGTTCAGCGAGTCATTTGTTTTATAATTTATTTTGCTCGTTATGCGAATTACTCGTTATGCGAGGTGCTCGTTAAGCGAGGTTCCACTGTATATGTAACGGGAAATATATTGGGAAGTAAAGGCAGCCGGTGTGATATTCAATATATCATGCATCGACTGAGTATTGGTCTATAGAACATGGGGCTCGCACCATGTACCCAATACGCGAATAAACGGGTTAAATAAACAAACTACCGATGCCGGTTATTAAATCAATGAAGAAAGTAGTTATTTTGAGATTTTTAATAATCTGACAACGGAACCAGTCAAACAACTTAAAAATTGGTTTTATCATTTGCTAATATGTTATGAACTAGTGCCATCCTAATGGATTATGAATTACTGTAGAATTTTTCACCGTAGAAGCACTAATGGCCCCATCCCTTTAATGGAACCTTAAGAGATACAGATAAAGAACTTTTGAAAGGTATTAACTGCTGTTAAAATGGTATGTTGACTAGAGATATCTAGAATCAGCGGGAAACAGGAAAAATAGAATTAATACGAATTAGTATTCGGAGGATAATAAATCAACAATTTACACTATAATGAAGTGCCATTAGACTGGTTTTTGACTATTTCAGCAGGAAATACGAAGTTATTACATTTATGGTACGTTGAGGGATTGAGAAGGACTGTGGAAGATTATGGCAAAATATGGCTGTCCACGAAAGTTTGTCCAAATAGTGCGGCTATTTCATGATGGCATGCAGGCAAGAGTACAGGAAAATTGTGAACTGTCTGAGCCCTTTCCTGTCACCAATGGAGTGAAGCACGGATGTGTCCTGGCACCAACACTGTTCAGCATCATATTTTCAGCTATGTTGACGAATGCCTTCGAGAACAACGACATTGGATTAGACATCAACTACCGCATAGATGGAAAGTTATTCCATCTCAGAAGGCTAAAAGCTAAAACCAAAATTAACAGCGACACCGTCAGAGAGCTCCTGTTTGCTGATAATTGCGCTCTAGACGCCAACTCACAGGCGGACATGCAACATAATGTTTCAGCTTTCTCATATGCCTGTGCCAACTTTGGGCTCAGTATCAATTTGGAGAAGACTATAGTTATGTACCAGCCAGCTCCAGGTAATAATCACACTGTGCCGAATATCAAGCGAATGGTCATAGTCTAATTGTTGTAGACAAATTCACCTATCTTGGCAGCACTGTGTCACAAGCTGCCACAATTGATGATGAAGTGAATGCAAGAATCCCCAAGGCCAGCGCGGCCTTTGGCAGACTGTACAAGAATGTATGGGGCAGAAATGGAATAAGCCTGCAAACAAAGCTGAAAGTCCACAAAGCAGTTGTATTATCCACACTGCTATATGCTTGTGAAACCTGGACTGTTTATCTGCGACACGCTAGGAAATTAAACCAGTCCCACACAGTCTGCCTTAGGAAGCTACTGAAGATTAAATGGCAAGACAAGTTCCCAGACACTGAAGTCCTAGAAAGAGCTTCCATGCCCAGTATCCACACTCTACTAATGAAGAATCAGATTCGCTGGGCTGGTCACTTGACTCGCATGCCAGGTCACAGGCTCCCTAAACGAATTTTTTACAGCGAACTGCGTTGTGGTAAATCCTCCCAAGGTGGCTAGAGGAAACGCTTTAAAGACACTCTGAAAATCTCTCTGAATGCTTTTGGAATTCATCATGACATATGGGAGACTGCAGCCAGAGACCGAAATTCGTGGCGTGCATCATTACACAAGGGTGCAGTTATGTGTGAGGCAACCAGGACTGCAAGAGCTGTAAAGAAAAGGCAGGACAGAAAAACCACTGCAGGAAATCCTCCTCCAGAAACGTCTTGAATTCTTTATCCACATTGTCAAAGAACATTTCGAAACAAAATAGGCCTTATCAGCCATCTTAGAACCCACGGCTCCATATTTTCAACCCCACTGGATGAAATGAATGGTCATCATCTTTCTTGATGGACAAACAACAACATACTTTCAACCCCACTGGACGAAATGAATGGTCATCATCATTCTTGATGGACAAACAACACAACACAACAAACACGTTGAGGGATTACGAGAGGAATAAATTCATAACAAACCAGACGAGAAACATTCTGATTCATCGGCGTTATAAGAGGACATTAAGTTTATCGCGCTAGCAGTGTTATTATGTACCATTATTCAATCTTGGAGGATTATTGTAAATTATGTAGGAAGGGAGAGTGGAATTATTAAACGAGGGTTATTGCGTTCAAGCGCAGAGTTAATAAACATTCACATTAGGTGTGATTTCAAAACGAGAGACGAGACGAATTTCAACGTTCCCACGCACATCTTTGTCTAAGGAAGACGTTCAAGACACGACACGTTGGTTGGATGGTTGGTTTGTTAGTGGGTTGGTTGGTAAGTTGGTTAGTGTGTGGGTAGGTTAGTTGATTAGTGGGTTAGTTGATAATTTGGTTGGTTTGTGTGTTAGTGGGTTGGTTGGTAGGTTGGTTGGTTGGTTTGTTAGTGGATTGGTTGGTTGGTAGGTTGGTTGATTTGTTAGTGGGTTGGTCGGTAGATAGGTTGGTTGGTTGGTTAGTGAGTTGTTTGGTAGATTTGTTGGATTGTTTGTTAGTGTGTTGGTTGGTTAGTTGGTGGCTAGGTTAGTTGGTTTATGGATTGGTTGGTGTGTTGGTTAGTGGGTGGGTAAGTTAGTTTGTTAGTGGGTTAGTTGGTAGGTTGGTTGGTTGTGAATCCCGTAGAAGACCGTGAGTTTTAAATCTTAAGTACATGCATTGGCATTCAGGTCGTCTTGATCCCGAACATGGGTTTTCGTCTGTCGGGGTGAGGCGGCTGTAGACTTTTCTGACGACCAGGTACCAAAGTTTCATCACCGCGGGAACTGTGCTACAGGGCATTGCAGCGTCTCTTCAGACTCAGAAACCAATGGGGTGTGCAAGAGCAGCTCTAAGACTTCACACCAACGAAGAGGAGGGATATTGGGGATGTAACAAGATATTGGCTGGACACAATCCATATGGACTTGTTGAAAGAGATGTTAAACAAAACCTATATACCTAGAGTAATGACTAAGTAATATCGGGAGCGCTGGCGAAGTTGATAGTGAACGCGCAGACAATGTCATCAGCACGGTCGGTCGCGGGTTCAACGACTGGGTTCTATAATGCTTTCTGGACGGCCGACGCCTGATACCATCGGAATCAATGCAAAGCGGTCAGCATCCAAATTGTCCGAATCTAATGTCAAACCCTCGACTCGGCATGTCGTGTGGTTGTGAAACGCGTTCCCTGGTCATCCCTTCCTCAGTGCATTCATACCTACAAAATGTGGCGGTCCTATCACAGACCTATGGCAAGAAACTGCTTCGGAATAAACTTTTAAGCAAAGCTGAACAATATAGAGTAATACCAGTAATACAATTAGTTGCGTATCTTTTACAGGACGTCGAAGTCTATGCTAGCATTATTTGGATGTTTTCGATTTCTTGTCAAGTTTGCGTTCAGTAGTTTGACATTGCTTTCTGAACGACGGGAACTCATACCATTTTATAAAAGCCAACGCAATGCGGTCTGCTGCAAAATCGCCCGCAGCCGTGTATCGAAGGTGGTATGTGGAATTACGAACTGCGTCCGTAACCCCTTCGCCACAGTGCTGGCACAGGTTCCTAAAGGATGTATTTTTAATGACTGTGCAGTGTTTGAAAATATTGCCGGTCCAAGTTTTGTATTCATCCTCTGTAAAGACCATGCAATATAACAGGTAAATATAAAATTTTGACCGGCAATATTTTCAAACACTGCACAGTCGTTAAAAATACACCCTGTATATTGCCGTATATTTGTATAGACCAATCGGCAATGGGTGAGTGATGTGGCCAATATCACACCGATCACCTTTACTTGCCAGGACATTTCCTGTACCTCTCTTAGATTAGGTCGAGATGGAAGCCCAGGTCTATTACATGAATCGGGGGGGGGGGGGGCGGTAACAAAGCGTGCCAGCCATCGCATTAGCGGTTCCAGTAATATAAGTGGCCACTTTCAATATTGAAACTTAAACTTCATTATCAGATTCAATGACAAGCAAAATGTAGGTTGAGACCAAATAAAAATGGATGGCGGAAAATAGGAAATATGGGTGTGTCACAGTTATGACTTAAAAGTTGTTAATATGGTAGCAGACATGTTGTATTATACATACAATTAAAGGGGATTGCTTAGGGAAAACTACTGTATTAAAGCCCATGGCAGATACGGGAAACCGCTTAAGACAATTAATCAACCCATGGCACTTTATTAGTTCAATCACGCTATTTACACATCTATGCTATGACTCATAAAGGATTATCATTATCACAGCCAAATAATTAATTATCACGACGTATACTGCATGTGCCGGTCTCTGTGGTCTGAAGGCTTTCGAACGCGATTCGTGAGCCGTTACCACGCGTTCGAAACACAGCTGCGACTGATTTGGCAACAGACCGTGTCGCGCTGGGGTTTTAACGTGTTGGCATGGGAGTCGGTCGTTTAGAAAGCAATGGCAAACTACTGAACGTAAACTTGCCAAGACATCAACAACAGCAAAAAAAAAAAAAAATACTGCATGTAAGAGGTCAACGTGGGCCAATGGATAAGAGCGTTTGCTCCTAAACTTTCGGTGTTCTGACAGCGGTGTATGAGGATTGTTTCCTTCACCGGTCAGTCGGACTTAAATGTTCGCTTCTCGTTCAGGAACAAAGGCAAGCTACAGAACGTGAAATTGCCTAGAAAATAAACTCAGGGTTGGGATTGACTGCAACGTCTTGAAGAATACTGGGCACTGTGGTTCCTTTCCCGGACTGCGTTGTTCAAACCACGAGCGTAATGTTTTCGGAGATTCCCGGGGCGCATCGCTGGAGCTATGGAGTTCGTGCTGTGTGCGGTGCTCTCGGCAAGCGGCGTGCCGTTCTGCGGAGAGAGACTGAGCCAGATGGAGTAAAACCCAGTGCTATGAAGTCAACCTTCGCGACCAGTACTTTTAGTTCAGTACTTTTAGTTCAGTACCTTTAGTTCAGTACTTATAGTTCAGTACTTTTAGTTCAGTACTTTTACTTCAGTACTATTAGTTTAGTACTTTTAGTTCAGTACTTTTAGTTCAGTACTTTTAGTGCAGTACTTTTAGTTTAGTACTTTGAGTTTAGTATTTTTAGTGTAGTACTTTCAGTTTAGTACTTTTAGTTTAGTACTTTTAGTTTAGTATTTTTGTGTAGTACTTTCAGTTTAGTACTTTTACTTTAGTACTTTTAGTTTAGTATTTTTAGTGTAGTACTTTCAGTTTAGTACTTTTAGTTTAGTACTTTTAGTTTAGTATTTTTAGTGTAGTACTTTCAGTTTAGTACTTTTAGTTTAGTACTTTTAGTTTAGTATTTTTAGTGTAGTACTTTCAGTTTAGTACTTTTAGTTTAGTACTTTTCAGTGAAGCATATTGCGACTGTAGTTCCGTTGAATGTATTTATTTCTGTTCTGTCTAGCATATGATTGTTTTTTAATAGTTGTATATCATTTACAGGACGTTGCAGTCAACACCAGCATTTTCCTACCGTTTTTGATGTCCTGGCAAGTTTTACGTTCAGTAGTTTGCCATTACTTTCTGAACGACCGGCTCACATACCTTTCCGTAAGAAACTAACGCGACGCGATCAGCTGCCGAATGTCGCGCAGCTGTGTTTCGTACGAAGATATACGGGATTACGAACTGCGTCCTTAACCCCTTCTAGTATATGATACAGATGGATAATATGTTGCTAAAACCGATTTACTAATAAACAAGAGTAATATCAGCATGTCGCATGTCCTTTAAGGGACATCGCAATCAACCTCAGCATTTTTGTTCGATGTTTATGATTTTCTAGCCAATTTTAGTTCAGTAGTTTAAGATACATGATAGTTGGTAACAGTTTGTAGCAATGGTTTTAGTTGATACCAGTTTGTAACAATGGATTTAGTTGGTAACAGTTGGTAACGATGGTTTTAGTTGGTAACAGTTTGTAACAATGGTTTTAGATGGTCACAGTTTTTAACAATGGTGTTAGATGGTCACAGTTTGTAACAATGGTTTTAGTTGGTAACAGTTTGTAACAATGGTTTTAGATGGTAACAGTTGGAACGATGGTTTTAGTAGAGAACAGTTGATAACAATGATGATATCAAAGAAACAGATGACACCAAAGTGTGAGATAACAGAATGGAAAACCCTGAACAAAGATGATAAATTTAAATGCCTAGGAGAGTAGCTATTAAAACACAGTTGAGGAAGTGAACTATTTTAGACATGTAAATATGACATGAATGCCTGGAAGAGATAACAATGTAAGGAGGCGTACCGGGGACGCGGAAAAAGAAGTGGACGACAACATAAATGGATTCAGTATGTGAAAGATAATTTATACATGATAGCAGTGGACTTCTGATAGAAGGACATTTCGAAAGATTGTTGAGAGATGAGGGATCATTGGGATGGGAGTGGGGGAGGGGGGGGGGTGTTCTGCAACGGATAAGCCATAGTAAGGATAAAACATGGCGTGGCTGAAGTATAAACACATGCCACATATTTTCAATGAAGATAATGGCATTAAAGTATGCGATCTAAATGACCTTGTGGGAGTTTGCATCAGGAATTTCTCTGTGAGTTTTAATTCATTGTTAAAAATGATGCCCATGGCGTTTCAAAAATATAGTGACATTACACTGCCAATGTCGAGGCAGAGGTTGAAGGGTGTAAGGGGCCCGTGGCACAGCACCGCCAAACACGTTCAAGTGAAATATTGAAGAACATTCATCTTTCTCGTGGCAACATGTGGATCTGAGATATGGACCAGTTCGCAATTACTAAAGAAGAAAATCCGGGCGTTTGAACAACCGGAAGGGCTAACCCGGTGAACAAACGCCCGCAGAAGTCGGATGTGTTGGCCTAAAGGTGCAAATATCGCAGATTTGCTGTAAATTGACTCAACTAAGTTCGTCCAAAATAACAACGAAATATCGGACGATCGACGGCGATGAAGGGCTTTTGAACTGAAATATTAAAGGCAAATTATTAGAAAAACGTGGATCAAAAAGGAGAAATATATTGACATTCTACCAGATCTGAACACTGAAGAAAACTGACTCATAAATAGTATGAAATACCATAAAATACTTTTAACATATTGAACGGCACAGAAATTCCAATCAGATAGCGGTTGGAACGATTAGTAATATAACTCTTCGCTGGCTGTTGGACGAGGGGACGGAGCGCGTATGGGAATGTCATGAGTGCAGTGATGTCGGTTCTTAGCTGAACTCAACTCAACTAACACGGCACATTAGTTTGAAAAGTTCATAAATAAACAGACATGTATTGGTTGACGCTCATAGAATTTAAAGGAAGAAATACGAGGGATTAGAGAACGCACTAGACGACATAAACATTGAAAGCAATAGTTACCGTCCTAGTTTCGAACCTGTCACCTCCAAATGACGACATCGTCTGGCTGTGGGAACAAGTGTACTTCAACGAATGACCAATTAGACAATTCTAAAAAAGTTGTCTTCATTAGCCAGGTCTATCATCCATATGAACCCATAACTATGTAATATGAACATAATTCATATATAACCTTTGAAATAGCACCATATGTCTCGTAAATGCATACTCAACCAGCATAGGTTACATAACAAACACACAAACACATCGGTTTGGAAAGAAGAGTAATGGAAGGCAAGGTTCGTCGAAGACAAGGTACGTGGAGGGCAAGGTTCGTGGAAGGCAAGGTCCGTGGAAGGCAAGGTTCGTGGAAGGCAAGGTTCGTGGAGGGCAAGGTTCGTGGAAGGCAAGGTTCGTGGAAGGCAAGGTTCGTGGAAGGCAAGGTTCGTGGATGGCAAGGTTCGTGGAGGGGAAGGTTCGTGGAACGCCAGGTTCACGGAGGGCAAGGTTCGTGGAGGGCAAGGTTCGTGGAGGGCAAGGTTCGTGGAAGGCAAGGTTCGTGGAAGAAGAGGCGGTGATCGACCAGTTCGAAAATGGATATTTGACATTGGAAGCACCTGGAGCATGAAAATGCATGAGGCAGGGGAACTGTCAAAGGATTGAGAGTATGTTTTATCAAAGAACATGTCACATTATGATGACTGACATTATAAGAGATCAAAACAATGTTTTCCCGTAGTGAATTTGAATAACGAAGACACGAACAATATATTGCACTATTTATTGCCTGGCATATTTCGCTGCATCTCGTCAGGTATATACTGCAGAATTAAAGAAAAATAACTAGATAAATCCTTCAAATTGAAATATAAATATATTCGCACAGTAATTTCAATAGTCTATCATGGTAATTTTAAGCTAACTACAATGTCTTTCTGTTTGCACAAAATTGGCTTATGAAGATTAATCATAATGGCTTCTGCGATCTTTAACAAGCGACAATTTTGTGTGTTAAACAAAACGCGAAACGCACTGTCTCTATCAATGACGTGGCTAGTTTCTAAAATGTGCCGTCCAATCGATAACGTAGGACGTTTGTGGTGTGTCGGTTTGGCAGGCATCAAAAGAGATAGCTAGAAATCGAAAAGAGCAGGAAAGAGAGATCACTGCCCAGGCACAATTTCCAAATTAGAAAAGTTTCTCACAAAAATGTATATCCTGTGTGCTTCTACTATACACATTTTTGGATCAACGCCAGGCCACCGTGTTTGAGCACTGCGCTAAGATTCTCCTTGTGTGATCTATGGGAGGAGACTGAAGCACTTATAAAGATATCCATGTGGTATTGAAAGTGGTCCTTTACAAAACAAACCAAAGCAATACCGATAATATAAACGGTAATAAGCGACGAATTTAAAAGGTATATGCAGGATATTCCTAAGTGAACAGCTCACTTACACAAAACAATGTAGTCTCTTATTAAATTTAATACTTCCATCAGGCAAACCCACTCCAAATTTTGAGTTACTTGTAATTTGCGTCCCCAAGTCAGGGGCGAGAAGTCAACATTTTAGTCCAACTGACCGGTGTAGTGGTATAGCTCGCTATCTCGGCATCAGTACACCGGAAGTTAAAGAGGGAATGCTCTTAACCATTTGGCCATGCCGACCCCCCCCCCCCCCCCCCCCGGGTCGTCACCGGGTCACGGTTTAGTACAGCACATATTTTATAGGTTGCGTTCACCGGGTCACGGTTTAGTACAGCACATATTTTATAGGCTGCGTTCACCGGATCATGGTTTAGTACAGCACATATTTTATAGGTTGCCTTCATCGGATCATGGTTTAGTACAGCACATATTTTATAGGCTGCGTTCACCGGATCATGGTTTAGTACAGCACATATTTTATAGGCTGCGTTCACCGGATCATGGTTTAGTACACCACATATTTTATAGGCTGCGTTCACCGGGTCATGGTTTAGTACAGCACATATTTTATAGGTTGCGTTCACCGGATCATGGTTTAGTACAGCACATATTTTATAGGTTGCGTTCACCGGGTCACGGTTTAGTACAGCACATATTTTATAGGTTGCGTTCACCGGGTCACGGTTTAGTACAGCACATATTTTATAGGTTGCGTTTAAGCCTGGGAGCTGCGATAGCTTAGTGGCTAGATGCCCGTCTGCCAATCTATGGTCATTTGTTCGAATCCGTAATGGGGTGGATATTTTTAATTATGTGGATCTACTCAGCTTAAATTTGATGTCAGAAAGTGTTTTGGAAAGTAAAGGCTGCCGGCGTAACACTAATCACGTCACCAGCCTAGAGCCGATTGGTCTACAAAAAATATGGATCTGGCACAATTTTCGCCATGCGCCTCGACGACCTTGTGTCCCAAAACGGTTGCCTCGCAGTGTATTGGCCTGATTATTTTTTTTAAAAATTACCTACGATAGCCGGCTATCTGGCAAAGAGACTACGGACGCAGTTCGTAATCATTCTATACCGCGTTTGAAACACAGCTGAGGGAGATTTGACAGCAGACCGACTTGCACTGGTTTTTATAAAATGGTATGAGTGCCGGTTGTTCAAAAAGCAATGGCAAACTACTGAACGTATTCCCAAGCAAAGAAATCGCAAAGAGCCAACAAATGCTAACGTTGATTGCGACGTCCTGTAAAGTATATGCAACTAACTAACTAACCTGTGCAAGATGCAAAACTTTAATCTGACCTAAGATTAAATCTCACATCAATTGGTTAAGCGATCGGAAACTCTAACCGCTCTGTCACCGGCTTCTACTTGTACATGATCCTGGTATATGCTAATGTGACCTTTACGTGGAAATTACCCAAGGATAGGTGGATAATGTATGATACTATTCGTCAGCGCAGAGCTACCCTTGAACTATGAAGAGTCCATAGATATTTTGTTCCGGGATGAGTGTGTGATTGATAGCTATAAGATAATCATTTCTCTTGACAACCTTTCACCATAACATGGAGAAAAGGTCAACACGTAAATTGATGCATTCTTTTGGAGATCGCGAACTGCGGAGAAGCATGATCGTTCACGCCAGTTAGCAAGGCACTTGATGATAATGACGATACTCATTGCACAGGAGGAGGGGTACTTGATGATAATGACGAGACTCAGCGCGCACTCTAATGGGGCATAATTGAGAAACATACGTAAATGGGAAAGAGAATTGAAACTGATTGGTTGGTTTTGTGGTTGACTTATTACGCCAAGTGATTTGTCCTAGAAGGTTCTGGAAATATTTCATAGTTGGGAAAGACTGCAAGGTGCGGCGCAGGTCAGGCTTCCTTAATTTGTCGTCAATTAATATATAGACCAACAATCTCACGCGCACGAGCGGGCGCATGCGCAAACATACACACACGCACACACAATGCTAGCATAGTCAATAATCAAGGTCCCTGGTATCTTATGTAGCTGTCAATTGCTAAATGAACGAACATTCACACACACACACACACATATACACACAGACAGTCACTCACGCACATACACACAAACTCGCGCACGCACCCTCACAATGCTAACAATTCAATAATCAAGGTTCCTTGTATCTTGTTCCGTCAATTAAAATATGGACCAACAGTCACACACACACACACACACACACACACACACACACACACACACACACACACACACACACACACACACACACACACACCTACACACGTAAATCACAAGATAACATAATTAATATAAAACGTTGAATAATGGCTTTTGATAGTTTATAAAGGTGTCATTTTGTGGCATATTTATCTATCTCTTTGTTTGTGTATGGCAGATGAAACTTTTCCCATGCGTATGAGAGAGAGAGAGAGAGAGAGAGAGAGAGAGAGAGAGAGAGAGAGAGAGAGAGAGAGAGAGAGAGAGAGACCAAAATCATCTATATTCATAAGGTCTCAAAATTCCTGACTGTTATGTATAGTTTAAATTAACAAAGTACTCCACATACAGGCAGACAGACAGACAGACAGACAGACAGACAGACAGACAGACAGATTAATGAATCGGTGGTTGGAATAAGGACGAACGGACGGGCAGACTGAAAGACAGAGCGACAGACAGAGAGACAGACAGACAAAATGATGGAGGGATTAATGAATGGATTGGTAGATTATCAACGGAGGGGCAGACTGACAGACATTGCTGTGACAGACAGACAGACAGACAGACAGACAGACAGACAGACAGACAGACAGACAGACAAACGAACAGACTAACGGACGTACAGAGAGAGAGAGAGAGAGAGAGAGAGAGAGAGAGAGAGACTTATATATCCCCTTACTGTTAGTTAGCTGCATGTCCTTAACAGTCAACCCCAGCATTTTTTGGCTGTTAGTGATTCCTGGGCGAGTTTACATTTAGTAGTTTGCCATTGCATTCTGAAAGACCGGCACCCATACCATTTCATTAAAAAAACCACCTTCCTATTTAGTAGTAAATCAAGTAAAGAATCCGGTTCATCGCCACGAAATATATGTGGTGCAAGTCCTTATTTGTTTAAAAAGAACCAATACTCGGTGTGTGAGGCTGTCAACATCACGCTGGCCTTCTTTGTCTCCCACACCAATTCCTGGTACCTAATGTAGGCTGAGGAAAGCCGTGGTAGCGCATTGGCTAGTACGTTTGCGTTTTTGGCCAGTAGTTATGTGTTCACATCCCGAACGAAGCGGGTTTTTGAAACTTGACCTGGCACCCCAGGTCGACCCAACCTAAAATGGGCAGAATAAAATATCATGGAAAGACGGCCTTATGATTTTGACATAATAAACCATTGGCAGCAGACCGCCTTGTGTTGATTTTCATTTAGTGGTATGAGTGCCGGTCTTTCATAAAGCAATAGCAGACTACTGAACGTTAACTTGCCAATAAACCACATAATAGATATGCAACTAACTTTGTTTTAACACCCGTCGAGTGCCGATTGGTCTAACAATATGAGGCGGACTGGGTCTTGAAATATCAGTAGTCAGGAGACTTAGCTGCTGTAAGGAAATTAACATTTTGAACATATTTCCAATGTTTAAGGGGCCCCGCTTCATTAGGGTGCCCCCTGGCCCACTTACTATCATACACAAGCTGACACCATGGCCAGTCCCTCACTGCTTCCGGGCGGCAGGCAAGCGAGACAACCACTTGTCTGCCTCGGCTTCTCCTCTTTATTAGACCACTACAACATTTCTTCAATGAACTTGTTTACATTAGAATCGCAGGACTGAAAAGTCATTCACAGCACCAATCTATAACAAGAGTTGCGAGAAGTTATTCACAACACCAGTCTATAACAAGAGTTGCGAGAAGTTATTCACAACACCAGTCTATAACAAGAGTTGCGAGAAGTTATTCACAACACCAGTCTATAACAAGAGTTGCGAGAAGTTATTCACAACACCAGTCTATAACAAGAGTTGCCAGAAGCTATTTACAACATCAATCTATAACAAGAGTTGCAAGAAGCTATTCAAAACAACAACATCAGCCTATAAAATCTAGCTGTGAGTAAACATTCACAACATCAACCTATAACAAGAGCTATGAGTAAACATTCACAACATCAACCCAGAACAAGAGCTATGAGTAAACATTCACAACATCAACCCAGAACAAGAGCTGTGAGTAAACATTCACAACATCAACCTATAACAAGAACTGTGAGTAAACATTTACAACATCAACCTATAACAAGAGTTGCGAGAAATTATTCACTATATCTGCATCAACCTATAACAAATGTTGTGAGTAAACATTCACATCAACCTACAACAAGAGCTGCGAGATGTTGTTCACTATATCAACATCATCATTTAACAAGGGCTGCAAGAAGTCATTCACTATACCAATTCCAGCCTATAACAAGAGCTGTGAGTAAACATTCACAACATCAAGCTATAACAAGAGCTGTGAGTAAACATTCACAACATCAAGCTATAACAAGAGCTGTGAGTAAACATTCACAACATCAAACTATAACAAGAGCTGTGAGTAAACATTCACAACATCAAGCTATAACAAGAGGTGCCAGAAGTTATTCACTATATCAACATCAACCCATAACAACAGCTGTGAGAGATCATTCACTATATTAACATCAGCGGATAACCAGAGCAGGGTTTTGTAAAATAAATTAAATTTGAATTGTTTAATGTTGTATTAACTTTGGGCTTGAAACTCTGGGGAAGCACAAACGATGAAAACCCTTTTGTAATTTTAAAGCTGTGTTTGGTTTGCGATTTTCGGAGTTCAAGACACGCAAACAATTTCAAATTTACCCAATCCATTTGAAATGGCTGTCAACAGGGCTCCAATAAAATTATCAATGAAGTTTCAAGCACACTTGTTTGAACTCCAGTATTTTACAATTTGTCAAACGTCAAGTGTCTTTTCTGTCGAAGTGATGTTAGTACTTGCTGCTGGCTTCGGCAAAGATAACATTAACAGCAATGTCCGTAGTTAGAGGGTGTTTGTTAACTCCGTCAGTCATCAAGAGTATAAAACGGCATAGGCGAAGCTTTGTTGATGACTTCATTGTATTCTTATATTTACTTCTTAAGTCTTTCCATCTCAGACAGTTGTTGATTTAACGCTGTCAACATTAAGCATTTATATGTTAAAAGGAGTGGCTAGAATGCCGGATTCTCCTTCGGGAGACCTGGGTTCGAATCCTCGGTAAGGTGGGGCATTTTTCTGTCGGGGGCAAAAAGAAAACCTTAACCTACACAGTTCGCGACAACTGCACTAGCCAGGAGGCCTTAATTCCTCAGTCTGACAGAATGTACAATCAAGGCAACAGACTGACAGTGTTGGAGATCAATTGCAGCCAACCTTCATTGAGGAGCCGGCACCTGATTGGTCGATTCATTGATTGGACAGTCAAATATGGAAAAGACAATATTGGACTTAGGTTGGCAAGCTAAGTGACTTTACAACAAAACTTCGGCACAACACTACAAACGGGATGCTAACCCCTGTCTTAACGGAAACTCAGAAATGTATTTCGTTGGTTAGGAAACATCTGTACTAATTTAAGAGCACAATAGACAGCCAGTCTTACATGTGTTATTATTGTCTTTCACATATGCCGTTAGGTGTCATGGGGAGGGGTAATTGAAGTTCCAACGCCTGTGACTACTGATCTTTAATAGTGGAATAAAACTAACGCAAATAACCGCTCACTGCACAGACTCATCTCTTGTCCCAATCGGAACTTCATCTATAAAATTGAAGATAATATTAGAATGATGTCTGCAAGAACAGACAAATGTTGCAGTGGATGCATGATGATAATTGCCATATAGTGAGTGCAAACAAGACTAACGTCATATGAATTAGAGAGAAATCCTCGACGCCAAACACGATAAAAAAACTAAGAGACGCGTTAGAAACACGAAAAACGTCACAAAGCGATGAGCCCAACAACGGCAGACTTATGGGGAGATGGAAACAGGAAGGCAGTGCAATTTTGGATGTCACTAAAACGAACTGGACTGATGGTTACTTGGCATTAAACCAGTGGCGGAATATCACTAACTGACAAGAAAGAGGATTAGCAACATGATGCAGAATATCGCCACGAATAACTGAACCAACGGCGAAAGGAAATAGCTGTATTTTCCAGAGCGGCAAGAAACGTAACCGATGGAGAGAGAGAGAAGGATATTAGAGGACGTATAGCCTATATAGCCTAATATGTAAACAGTTGTAATAACAAGGTTTGTGAATTTTTATAATTATTATCAGCTATAAATAAGACTTGCTGAGGACCTGGTGGAACAGGCTCAGTAAGTGCTAATAGTAATAACTGGACACGTTAATCCTTGTATGCTGAAGCAATATTGAACGGCAGTTTTTGCTTGACTAACGTCAAAGAATCCAGTCTCGCCAATTTTGTTCATATTGCTGTTTGAAGTTATTGGAGCGGGTCGAGAATACCTTTGTCGGAATTTAGCAGTTCATAATTATGGAACAACCCTGTCAGCAGCAGTATGGCAATAATTTAGTGATAAAAATGAAGGCACAACGGAAGGCTTCTGATCGTCAGAAGTGGTCCACTTTCCAGGAATGTTTCGGTCATTTAGCTTCCTAACACTCCCTGGGAGAGAGCTCGTGAGTTCGTAGCATGTATCAAGAGGTTGCGTTGTCTTCGTGCTTGCTCCAAAACTATGAATTGTGCATTCACCTAAGCCACCCCTCCCTCGGGGAGGAGATCATCGTGCACTCGGTGCTTCGATCCCTCACACATATTATAGCACCTTTGGTAGTGAGAAGCCAGCTTCCTTCCGGGCCGTTCCAATCCGTCGTCGCCTCCACACCGACGGTTCGCTATGCGCCAGTACACATCGTTGCTGCCGTGTTGCTTTCCTCGTATTCCGTTCATGGCTCACGGAGCCATACTCCCGATTGTCTTCAGGAAGTCAGCTCTTCATCTGGGTTACATAGTTGTGGGTTTGGGTCTCCCCATGTCACATCCCGTCTCAGTCAACAAGATTCAATACAAGTTCCAGTTCTTAATAATTGTGTTGCGTATCCCTTACGGGACGTTGCAGTCAACACCAGCATTTTCAGCTGCTGTTGATGTACTAGGCAAGTGTTACGTTCAGTAGTTTGCCATTGCTTTCTGAACGACCGGCTCTATACCTTTTTCGAAAAAACCAGCACCGCCGTGTTTCGAACCCGGGTATACGGGCTCACAAACCGCGTTCGCAAGCCCTTCAGCCACAGCTAGCCGAGCAATTATTTGGTCTCGATGTCAGACTTTGCCTATACTGCGATTTGCAGACATAAATGTGAACCATATTACTGCAATAACTTGTCCCACTCAAAGTCCGATTATTCCAGAGCCAGCACATGGTCTATTAGATTGCCTCGCCCAGTTTTTTTCTGTGCCCGAGTTCGCGCTTGTCCTTTAAGGCCTAACTGCTTAAGGACATCATACACGGAGTCAGAAATTAGACCTCTTGCGTCTACTTCTACGGCGATTAACCTGACAGTATATCCTTCCTATCTCAGAATTGCGACCATGTCACTGTACTTCTCCATCTTGTAAGTGTGCTGCTCCCCAATTCTCGACTCGTATGGGACGGTCAGCTCAGTCAGCGTTAACTGTCGAGCCAACGACGAGTGCAATACAATGTCAGGTAGCAATCGAAACTGTTGGATCACTGCCATGTAACTGCCATGGCCTTTCAGGTCAACAGCCAGCTCCCAGTCGTCCGCGCCATCCAGGATGGACGATAAGTCTGCAACAGTCTACCTTTTCTCCACGCTTCTGCCCAGCTCTGACGAAGTAAATCGACATCGGCCCGGGTGTTTGTTTTCTATTCGCCCGCATTTTTCCTTCATCCAATATGGCCGCCGGCACAGTGAGTACTTCGTTGTGACGCCAAGTGAATCGACAAAGGTTGACTTTGCATGCAGACAGCACATGCTCTAGTGTCTGCGATTTCCGTGTACAGAGAGGGCAAAACGTATGGGTGGATTTAACCAACTTGGACAGGTTGACAGCTGATTGCGAGAGATCGTAAAGTGATCGGACGACGAAACCTAGGCGCAGTGGTGATGTGCGCCAGATATCATTCCATGTCAGGTAATTCTGCATCCTGTGTCATCCACGACATCAATTCGCCCTGCTGCGATTGTTGGACATCCATTCTATTTTCGTCCTCACCTTCACAGATCCCCTGAACCACTATATTTCTGTATGTTGTGTCATACACGAAGGCCTTCAGTGGCGACATGTTGCATTCATCTCTGAGTTTCGGACCTTCTGCCTCCAGGATTATTTGCATGGCCATGACGAATACAATCGGCGAAATCGTACATCTCATTGCAATACCCACTTGCAGGTCGATTCATCTAATCGTGAACGTCGAAGTAGAGAAGCTAAGAGAAATATCCGAGAAGTACTGCATAAGTATTTTTGTTATTTCTAAGGGCACGTCGTAGATATTTAGGGCTTTCCACGGCATTTCGTGGGGCAATGACAGGTAAGCGTTGGTCAGGTCCAACATATCACGTTGAGATCTTCCTTCTTAGTCTTCGCTCTCTGGACGGCTTCCCAGATCATGGTACCATGCTCCACACATCCGACGACCCTGGGGATACCCCCTTTTTGTGTTGTTGTATCGATGTACTTATTCCTCATCACATACGTCGTGAATCTGCTGGCAATGATTGAGAAGAAATCTTTTATCATTATTGTTGTGGCTAGTCCTCGATAGCGTAGTGACTAGACACACACCTTCTGACGGGTGGCCTTAGTTGCGTACCGCAGATGAGCGAATTTGAATGTTTAAAACATATGTTGACCTGTGGTTCCAGGTCAACCCAGTGTAAAATAACTACCAAGACTGTCTTGAGAAGTAAAAGCAGCCGGCGCGATAGTGACGACATCATCAGCGATTGCCGATTGTCTATAAAATTATGGGTCTAGCCCCGCAAACCCGTCCGCCGCCAGACAGCCCGCTCGTCTTTCTTTCTTTCGTTCTTTCTTTCTTTCTGTTTGCCTGCCTGCCTGCCTGCCTGCCTGCCTGCCTGTCTGTCTGTCTGTCTGTCTATCTATCTGTCTGTCTGTTTGTCTGTCTGTCTGTCTGTTTGTCTGTCTGTCTGTCTTTGTAAATGTCCGACTGTCTGTCTGTTTGTTTCAGTAAAAATATTTCTCGACTCATACATACAGAAACACGCTCAATGTTTCTCAGCATCCTTCAGTAATAATTACAGGAAGTAATTATCACATAAAAAAAGGCTTATCAAAGACAGATTAAACACTTGTCTCTAATAATGGATTTCCCAACTGTGGCCATTAAGTTCAGGTCTCACATTAGCTTTAAAAATTAAGATGACTGGCGTGTGTTTATTTCATACTATAAAACAATGCTGAGAATGTGCTAATGCTGTGTTCAAGGAGATCATGTTCCTCCACAGTCATATGTTTTATCTTGATAACTTCGACCACAGCTCTTTATTTGTGTAATTCTACCAACCCATTCATTATTTTCTCCCTCTGTCAACCCATTCAGTAATTTCTCCCTCTGTCAACCCATTCAGTATTTTCTCCCTCTGTCAATCTCGGACTGTTATTATCAAACATGTCAACCCTAGAGCTGGCCATGAAGCTTCCAGATCAATACTTTCCACAGATGGTCTGTCTTACGCCGATCTCTTTAATTCAGTGTATATCTGCAATGATTGATCTGGACATGCCTGTCTTATAAATGTCTTTGGACGACAATCACCTCCACATTAATATCTAATTTTTGACTGATTCGGTCGCAGGATGATTAATCTGAGCCAGGCTATAGACCCTAATATAACTTCTCTTCTGAGGTTGAACGGGGTAGGGGTAGTATAATAAAATGAACACCTTAACAATGTGACCCAATTTATGCATCCAGTTCAAAACACATAGCCAGGGTGGTCCACTTCTGAATACAGTCAACCTGCCAAAACAAACCCCTCTAATGCTGAGCAGTGTATTACGGGGACGCTCTTAGACAGATTCTCACAATTTTAACAATAAATAAACGTACGCATTATCCAAGTATAAATCACAGTTTGTGATTGTATAATTTTTCTCACTTCGCGTGATATTTTAGTGTTATTCTTTCCTCTGGACATGGGGTTGAAGCCTGTTGACAACGCAGTACTTAAAATCCTGGTAGGAACAGTTACTAGCCCAGGTGTAATCGCAGTAAGCTGTATGCTGTGCTGAATGACCACTAGTTTACATCCTACTATTATCTTTCTGCGGATGTAAAGTTCCGGGTCGAGTCTTGCATTTAACGTTGGTTTCTGAGATTGGCTCTGTTTCAAGGCGTTACTGACGCATACAGTGTTCGATCCACAGCTGCGGGCGATTTGGGAGCAGACCGCATTATGTTGGTTTTTATAAAATGGTATAAGTACCGATCGTTTAGAATGCAATGCCAAACTACTGAACGTAAACTTACCAAGAAATCACAACCAACCGAAAATGCTGGGATTGACTGGGGCGTCCTGGAAAGAATATGCAACTAACATTTTTCTGAGATTGGAGAGAGGAAGGAACGCTCTCTACCGCAGTCCCCTTGAGGTGGTATTTTGGTGCCTGGTCGGGAGAAAAGATCTACATAACCTCACTTCGGGAGATTTAGTCCCATTTCAGGACTCAAACGACCTGAAAGTCAAAGCATCTGACGTAAGGATTAAACGTCAGTCTTTCAGAAGAACCGTCAACCAAACAACCATCCAACCAACCAAGTAACCAATCACCAAAGAAAGAAATCAACCACCCAACCAAAAATCAAACCGACCACACAACAAGCCATAAAACCCAATCAACCAACTGTCAAACCAAATAACCGTCCAAAGAACCAACCGGCCAATCAGTTAATTTTTCAGACACGTTGAGCAACCATCCAATAAACAAACCTAGCATACACACAAGCAAACAAACAGCCAAACACCCAACCAACCAACCAGTAACAGAACTAAACAACAATTCACCCTAGCAAATTAAGAAACCAATCAGCATTATCCAATCAACTAGCCATTCAATCAATCAAGCAACCATACTCGCAAAGATCTAACTAACCAACCAACCAACAATCCATTTAACCAGCAAACTATTCGTGCATTCACCAATCAATCCATCCACCCATATGATCATTCAATCAATCATTCAAACAACTAACCAAACTACCATCCATCCATCCATCCGTCCGTCCATCCAGCCACCTATCCATCCATCCATCCAATCATCCATCTTACCTATGAAACAACCTGGTCAATCACAAACAGTGAACAATGGAGGGGGCGGGGTTGATTGCAACGTGCTATTGACGACATATAATTTAACTTTGATATACATAAAACTAAGTACATGTACACACACATAGGCAGACAGACACACAAACAGGCTAACAGACACGCACAAGAGCACGCAAACAGACACACACAAGCTCACGCACACACGCATACACATATACATACATGTACTTACATATTAACATTCTCGCATACATACGTACATACATTTATAAGTCCCCCCCCCCCTGTGCGTGCATGCTTTTGTACGAACGTGCGTACATACATGTTTGCGCACAAAATGTCTCCCTGAATAGGACAATTTTACCCACATTGGGTATTTATTGAAGATACAAAAAGCACATAAACACCGTCATCTTGTAGTCATTTGAAAGCATTTAACTGAAAATTTGCTCTTCATTGGTGGACTGGAAAACCGTGGAGTTATTCTAGAAAGTGTTTTGCAAAGACAGGGACCATTTAGGGTTTCCATCAGATAAATTGTGCAAGCTTTTTATCCCTAGGGATATTTGAAAACAAAAGACTACAGAGTGCACTAGAATGCATTATTCAGGACTGTGAAAAAGCGAATGCAGTTGGAATTTCTCATATTATTGTACGTATGATACAAAGAGAAACGGCTAATCCAAGCACATGAGCTGCCGTTTGATAACTATCAGTTGAGTTGAGCTAAGAACCGACATCATAGCATTCAGGACATTCTCACTCGCGCTCCGTCCCCTCATTCAAAATCCAGCAATGTCGTACTGCTAGTGGTACAAACTGCCATCTGATTTAGAGGTCTCCTGGTCTTCCCTCTCAGTTTTGAGATTCGCCCAGAATCCCTTTCGATCCCCCGGCAAATCATTCTCTCCGCATATATGTTCTCAGTCTGTTCCGCCGCTTTCTCCACTTGGTCCCACTGGTGCCCGACAACCTATCCAAAGTCCATAGGTAATCTACCACCCAGAGGTGTATTCCCTGCCCGCCTATCAGCCTGTTTATTTCCCCCCCCCCCCCGCACTTAAGCATGACCAGGGCAGAAAATCCATACAATTCTCACAATAATGTTGTCCCTAGTGAATTTGAATAACGAAGACACAAACCATAGATTGTGCGATTTATTGCCTGGCATATTTTGCTGCATCTCGTCAGGTACATACTGCAGAATTCACACCACATAGAGTGAAATAATTAGATACATCCTTCAAGTTGAAAAATACACATGTTCGCACGGTAATGTCAATTGTCTACCATTGTAATTTTAAACTGACTATCGTGTCTTTCTGTTCGCACAACACTTGCCTATGTAGATTAATCATAATGGCTTCTGCAAACTTTAACAAGCGACTATTTTGTGTATTAAACAACACGCGAGAAGCGCTGTCGCTGTCAATTACATGACTGGTTTCCAAAACGTGACATGCAATGGACGACTCCGGAAGTTTGCAGTTGTGATGTGTCGGCCTTCCCATGATCCCATCGCCTGTGTGTAATATCTTGTCAATCCAGTTGGGTATGTGTTCAACAACCCTTTCTGAACGACCGGCACCCATACCATTTCATAAAAAACCAACGCAAAGCGATCTGCTGCCAAATCGCCCGCAGATGCGCTTCGAACGCGGGTATACTGAATTACGAATTGTGTCCGTAACCCCTTCGCACGGAGACTGTCGTACTGAATGTACTGTAGTGAATTTTGGGTACTTCAATTTTAATTCACCGCAACAGACGTCACGAGGCTATATTTACCTTTAGCAGCTATATATAGCGTAGTTAGCAGCTATATATAGCACTGGCGGGGGATCTCCGTTCAATTAAAGTTTTTTTCAGTGCGTGTCATGGCGCGACATGGCGCGAAAAAGGAGCGACGAACGGTAACACAGTGTGTGTAGTACATTTTTACGTTGGCTTTCTGCAGTCATGAATTTTATTGAACTGACAGCAGCTGTCCTAACCCTAACCATAACCCTAACCCTAACCGTAACCCAAGAGGCAGAATGGAACACACAGGCATCTACTCGATTCCTACATGTGCGAATTCATGTGGCGTCGTCGCACTAAATGTGCTGGCCTAGATGTGTTCAACACCATTCTAGCTGACATTGTTCGATTCTGTCCACCCCAACAATAGTCTGCAGTCTGGCCACCGCCGCAACACTAGTCTGCAGAATATGATTGTCAACTCATGCATACAGCAGTATCATCCAGCAATGGGCCCCTTTCAGGGCCACTAGAAGAATGCCATAACGGAACGGGCCCTTTTCAGGGTCACAAATTAGCACACAATAACAGCCCCTAAGTGTGCACAAGAGTATACAACCACTGAAATATTCAGGTCAACTCACACACATAACTAAACCATTTGCTGCACACCGACAACGTTATTACAGTCAAGGTCATGCACACCGAGATACAGCACGAATAAGGGGACTCCAGGATATGACGTGTGCCCTGGAATTCCCTTTGTTTGCGGTGAATTAAAATTGAAGTACCGGATTTTGGGATGCGAACGAACACATTAGGAAAACCCTGGAAGAAGCTGAGATGTGATTTCTGAGACGAATACTACATAGCTACAATTATGCCTAGATGTTTATTTCATGCACAGATTTTAAGCATGTAATTGTCAACAGTCTACAACCCAATGCCCATAATGAGAATAACTGAAGATAAAACAGAACTATTATAACAACGTTATTTGTGTTTGTCAGCATACAACAATATGAGTCTACGGGTCGACGCAAAGGTCATGCCTATCTAATTTAAAGAGAGGTCAGCATGGCCGAATGGATAAGAGCGATTGTTCTTAAATATCCGGTGTGTTGATACTGTGGTAGGGGGTTCAACCCCTACGGCGGTCAGTTGGACTAAAATGTTGACTTCTTGTTATTGCCATGGGGACGTAAATTACAGTAACAATGAAGTCGCAGTGGATTCGCCTGATGGCGAGGGACACTGGTAATAGGGAAAACTAATCCACACGCAAAGTTCAGTCTAGTGCTACTGGCAACTACTGAAAGCAGCGTGTATGAACTACGCTTGAGTTCAAAGCCAGAGAGCGCAAACATCAAATGTGACGGTCTTAGAACAATACAGACCCGTTTCAGGTTACTGCTTCGGGACTTGTTTTCTGTTAAGGCATAAGAATGCATGAGGCAGGGAAACTGGCGCAGGACAGAGACTCATTCGGACCAGTTGTGATGAGAGCCACGTTCTCCAATGGACCTGCCACAGAAGGAGGATGACTATGGTGTAGAGCAGTGGCTCTCAACCTTTTTTTTTTTTTCCTGTGCACCCCTTCACCATATGTTCAGAAACCCCCCCCCCCCCCACCCCCACCCCCCGCACTTTCGTATTTCCTCCCTATAAATTCCAACCTCCTCAAATCAGTATACATAAAAATGGAAGCTAAATTAATAACACATACTAGAACAAGACAAGACGTCTACATAAAACGTGATTTGCGGATATAATTACGTGGATGAGTCAATAAGTAAGTCACACAATTCTGTATGATGGCAGGTAAATGTAGTGGCGTTTTCTACAGGTGTCATTAGGTGACAGCAACATCGAACTTTATATTCCAGTTCGTCAGGTGGCGCTAGGTGTCTCATGCGCATGCGCAGCGCATAAACAAAATGGCGACTGTACTTACCGAGTGTACAATCAACGAGCTACGTGTTGTTGTGCGTTGTTTGTGGGCAAGCGAACTGCCTGCAAAGGACATTCATAAGGAAATGCTTCCTGTTTATGCTGACAAATGTTTGTCTCGTAAAGAGGTGCATAGCTACGTAGAAACATTTTCTCAAGGTTGCGAATGACGCCGAAGTTGAATGTGAAGTGAAAACGTGGTTTAGAAAACAGAGCACGCTATTCTATGCAGCCGGTTTGGGAGGACAGATAAAACGATGGAATAAGTGCATCAATGTTTGTGGAAATTATGTTTAGAAATAAAGGGACAATGTATGTATACAAATAACTGGTTTCAATTTGTTATCATATTTAGTTATTTTTCTACAGCCATTTGTGACTTACTTATTGACTTCTCCTTGTACATTATAACATAATGGCAGAAGGGCGGAAGTACAGAACCGTAAAGCATGGAGGAAAAAATAAAGCAATATCAAATAATCGGTTCTTGTATTAACGTGATCTTGAAACAATCTTAATCCCCCCCCCTCCGGAAACTTTAAAATTCCCCCTCGGTGGGGGGGGGGAATTCCCTACCCGTTGAGAACCACATGTATAGAGTTTAGATCCCCCGTCTAAGATTCTCACTACAAACCAACAATGGTGTAAATGCAGTACCCACATTTGTGTGAAAGTGTGTGTGTGTGTGTGTGTGTGTGTGTGTGTGCGCGCGTCATGTGTGTATTATGTGCGTGTGTGATGTGTGTTTGTGTGTGTGCGTGCGTGTTTGTGTGACCTGCGTGTATTTGTGTGTGATGTGTGTGTGCGTGCGTGCGTGTGTGTGTGGTGTGTGTGTTTGTGTGTGTGTGTGTGTGTGTGTGTGTGTTAGACTTTCTCCTAGGGAAACAAAACTATTTCCATTTACGTATATGACCAGAACGCTTCCTTCTCGTACCAGTTGTTCCATGTTCGAATCCTCAGCGAAGCGATTTAAAAAAGAAAAAAGACGTGGGTTCCCAGGTCGATCCAGCATAATAAGGGGCTCCAGGAAACGTCCTGCGAAGTGAGAGCGCTGTCTGGTGTAAAAATTACATTCATGGTTGGCACCGAATATTCAAGGAGTGTAGACATACATACTTGGCTGGCACCGTTTATTCAAGGTATGTGAATATACATGCGTGGCTGGCACCGTATTTTCAAGGAGTGTAAATATACATACATGGCTGGCGCCGTATTTTCAAGGAGTGTAAATATACATACATGAATGGCGCCGCATTTTCAGGAGTGTAATGATACATACATGACTGGCACGTGTATTCAAGGAATGTAAAAAATACATACATGGCTGGCACCGTATATTCAAGCAGTGTAAATATGCATACATGGCTGGCACCGTATATTCAAGGAGTGTAAACATACATACATGGTTGACATCGTATTTTCAAGGAAAGTAAAAAAATACATACATGGCTGGCATCGTATATTCAAGGAGTGTAAAACTACATACGTGGTTGGCACCCTATATTCAAGGAGTGTAAAAATACATACATGGCTGGCACCGTATATTCAGGGCGTGTAAAAATACATACATGGCTGGCACCCTATATTCAAGGAGTGTAAAAATACATACATGGTTGGCGCCCTATATTCAGGGCGTGTAAAAATACATACATGGCTGGCACCGTATATTCAAGGAGTGTAAAAATACATACATGGCTGGCACCGTATATTCAAGGAGTGTAAAAATACATACATGGCTGGCACCCTATATTCAGGGCGTGTAAAAATACATACATGGCTGGCACCCTATATTCAGGGCGTGTAAAAATACATACATGGTTGGCGCCCTATATTCAGGGCGTGTAAAAATACATACATGGCTGGCACCCTATATTCAGGGCGTGTAACAATACATACATGGCTGGCACCGTATATTCAGGGTGTGTAAAAATACATACATGGCTGGCACCGTATATTTAAGGAGCGCAAAAGAGTCCTTTTACTTTTAGACGAAGGCGCCCAATATAGCATATCGCAAGTCTGGCTAAAACAGTTCAGGGGCCTAGTGTCCACAGGAATAAGTAAACAATCTCGCTTTCTCTCCTGCGCCGACATCCAGCAAAATGGGTTTTACAGCAAAGTGTTACTTTCACGCTCGCAAATTTGGACTCAGATCTCGATCATGTCGAATCTGCAATCATTCCCATGGGGTCTAATAAGGAAATACGGCATTCACGTCTGCAGACGTTGCTTCAGGCAGTATCCTGATGACACTGGAATTAAAAATCTTGACTGAACTTTCAGAGGTCACTGGTTTGATTGTTGTACTAAAAGCTAAAGTGTACTAACTCTATTCACTAATTCAACAAATGGATGTGTTTGTTTGAATAAGAAGGGTGGGGGGGGGGGGGAGTAGAAAAACCCGCGCATGAGCGGAACAAGGTGCTCATCGCTTGTCCTGATAGCTGGAAACTTGTCAAAGACGAGAAGTAATAACCTTCCAATGGACATGCAGAAAGATAAGGAAAACCACCTAAGTATCTTAAAACCGAATAAATGTATCAACTAGTCACAAATATAGAATCACGCCGGCAAGATTAACAGTAGAGAATTTAGGACGTCCAAGAAACAGCCACATCGCACAGACATGTAAAATATAGAGATTCAGATTTGCGTAGCGATGTGAAGAACTGAGAATAGGAGACACCGAAGGCAGTTGAACTCAACTCTTTAACACCTCACAATGACTAACTTGCTGTTGTTGATGATGATGATATCAAACCAGTGTCACACAAAACACGGTCACTCCCTTTTTAGGTGCTGTTGTAGTGGTATACAGTGTTAGTTCGTCACATATACTAGATCGTGGAATATTTAGATAAGGTGACTAGCTGCAAGTTCTTCACATAAAATGTCACAAAGCTTCTGATAGTTATCCAATATACGAAATAATTCACCACAAGGCGTGTACTGATTGAGACAAATACTGGGGATTGAACTCGGACCACAAGATTGGTTAGGAAACGTGCTAAGAACTAAACCAAAACTGCTCAGTTGGTGCAGACATATTCTAAATACACATTTGGTTGCGGTTCGCTCACAGAACGAAACAAAGGTTGTATTTTTAATGACTGCGTGGTGTTTTAAAATATTGCCGGTTCAAGTTTTGTATTTACCTATTATGTTATATGAAATGTACAGAGAGTGGTGAATACAAAACCTGGACCGACAATATTTTCGAACACTGCACAGTCATCAAAAATGCACCCTATACATTATACGTGGGCTCCCTCGTCTAGGGATTACACAACTTACTCCGTATTCCCATATACTCTCGTGAGTAACGTGACGTGCGCGAGAATCGGTAGTGGTTCTCTCCGCGTCGGTAACTTACGGGGTATGTGAGCTGGTCGCTCAGAAAGCTATGCCAAACTACTGGGCGTAATCTTGCCAATAAATCAACAATCAGCTGAAAGATTATGGTGTTGACAGCGATGACCTGTAAAGGATAAGCGAACAAAAAGAAGAAGAAAAAAACTCACCCCCCAAAAAATATACATTATACACTGGTATTCTTTCATACAGTCACGTATAGAATCCGCGATATTACAGTGGCTAGCCCGCTTGTCCGCCGGTCCGGTTGTAATGAGTCCGAATCCCAATCACGACGGATCTCTAAAATTGCTTTGGCTGCCAGACAGACCCAGCCTAAATAAGTAAATAAAATAGATGGCCTAGGGAGTACAGGCCGTCGATGTGATATAAACCACGTGAGTCATCGAGTCTACAAAAATTACGTTTGGTCTACAAAAATATGGCGCTAGTACCAATGTCCAACACGCCCGAAGACGTGGAAACAGATCCTTTACTTGACTATACTTTGTGTACAATAATCATATATGTGACTATACTTTGACTACGATAATCATATATGTGACTATACGCTGTCTACAATAATCATATATGTGACTATACTTTCTCTACGATTATATATGTGACTATACTTTGTCTACGATCATATATGTGACTATACTTTGTCTACTATAATATATGTGACTATACTTTGTCTACTATAATATATGTGACTACACATTGTCTACGATTATATATGTGCCTATACTTTTTTTACGATCATATATGTGCATATACTTTGTCAGCGATCTTATATGTGACTTTACTTTGTCTACTATCATATAAGTGACTATACTTTGTCTACGATTATATATGTGCCTCTACTTTTTCTACGATCATATATGTGCCTATACGTAGTCAACGATCATATATGTGACTACACTTTGTCTACGATAATTTATTTGACTATATTTTGTCTACCATCATATTTGTGACTATACTTTGTCTACGATCATATATGCACGTATACTTTGTCTACGATCATATATGCACGTATACTTTGTCTACGATCATATATGCACGTATACTTTGTCTACGATCATATATGCACGTATACTTTGTCTACGATCATATATGTGACTATCCTTTGTCTACGATCATATATGTGACTATCCTTTGTCTACGATCATATATGTACCTATATTGTGTCTACGATAATGTATGTGCCTATACTTTGACTACAATCACGTATCTGACTATATTTTGTCTACGATCATATATGTGCCTATACGTTGTCTACGATCATATATGTACCAATATTTTGTCTACGAGCATATATGCGCCTATACCTTGTCTACGATCATATATAGCATATATTTTGTCTACGATCATATATGTGACTATACTTTGTCTACGATCATATATGTGACTATACTTTGTCTACGATCATATATGTGACTATACTTTGTCTACGATCATATGTGTGCCAATAATTTCAAAATAAGCAGCGGTAGCATAGTAGTTAATACACTTGGAAATAAAATAATAGTTAGGTATGTGTAGCTCCTGCGAAAAATACATTACAACGAACTCCTCAATAGTGAACATAAATCCTTTTTTGTGGGGGGGGGGGGGGGGGGGGGGGAGAGAAATAAAGATAAACATAAGATAAAAATGCCTACGAATATAATAATAAAATAGAAATTAGTAGACTGTGACATAACAAACGACGTTTTGAGAGCATCAGGAACGGAAAGCACAAACAGATCTGAATTAAAAATATGAATTTATAAGATTTATGAATATTAAAACATAACAATTCGTTGTTAGGAAAGCGGCACAAACGTTTAGTTCAGGTTTTGTTGAAATGTGCCTCTTTTTCTAGAGAGAGAGAGAACGAACGAACGAACAAACTTTATTTTAAAAGGGTAACAAATTGGGCACGCAAATTGTCTTACATTCGGCCCTTTCATTCACTCATCTTTCGTTCATCAAATGTGCATGTTACATTAACATAGGGGGGAAAAAACATTGTCAAATGGATTTTGTAAGCATAAACAATGCATATTACGCATGATACATTCACATGAGAAAACAAAAAAAGACATTATCAACCAAAAGAAAACATTATCTATTTTGAGATTTTTATCTATTATTTGAGAGAGAGAGAGAGAGAGAGAGAGAGAGAGAGAGAGAGAGAGAGAGAGAGAGAGAGAGAGAGAGAGAGAGAGAGAGAAGTTAGCAGAGTTAAACAGTGACATCTACAACAGTATTACTTCAAGCTGGATGGATCCATCCCAACGAGTTGATTAAATGGCTTTCAATTTTAAGCCTAATGAAGTTATTAGAGAAACATGGCTTCAATGCTGTGACCCATACTTTTGTGTTGCCTTCCTAACAACGAAGGAGTTGTGTTTTAATATTATTAAATTCTATAATTTCATGCTTTTCTTTAGATCTCTGCGGAAGATATGTATTATTGAAACGTAATGTCCTTTATTGTGTCGTAGTATACTTGTTTTTATTTTATTATTTATATCTTTGGATGTTTTTCATATGTTTTGGGTGTGATGTCCTCCCTATAGTTTATGTTCACCATTGTGGAGTCCGTTGTAAGGTGTGTGCACTGTGCCTGTGTTTAGTATGTCTCATATTTTCATATGAACTAAATATATCTATTTGTATTTCCTATTGTTATATCTTGCTGCAGCCGTTGCTACTAATAGTTTTAATACACTTGCTTGTCAAGATTTTGGTCTGAGTTCAACCCTCATTAGTGCCAGAATTGTTTGTTTCCTATAGGTTGCTGGAATAGTAAGAGATAGGACGGTTTAGAGTGGGCATACTTATGGCCTCTGCTCCAATGCTTTACTTTCCAGGACATTTAGATATATTGATGTTACCTTTCCTCTGGAGCAAACTAGGCAGACGTAGAGACACATGGTCTCTACAATTCATCCCAGGCTTTGTGCTATGGAGAGGTATAACTCCATCACTGGACTTAACTAGTCTTTGCTTCAATGGGAGATAAAATGCAGAAGAAGAGAAGAAGAAGAATGTTGTACAAAATAGTAGATGGCATCAATTTGACCAAGAACCAAGTGAATAAAAATAAGGAACTCGGAAATAAAACAAACACTTGAATTGAAATGCCTAGGGTCAATTTTCACTTTAGATTGGAGAATGGATGGAGAGATCAACACACGTTGTGCAATGGGAAACCAGGTACTGGGAGAACTAGTGCCACTTCTGGTGCATAGAAAGATATCTCATCATAATCATCTAGTGCCTTGCCGGAAGGCGTGGGCGATCATGCTTCTCTGCAAATTATGATCTCCGACGACATGAATCAATTCGTGTGTTGAATCCTTTCGTGAGATGAGACAAGAGTGTCAATAATTTTCGCACGCTGTCTTCCCCTATCTCTCTTTCCACAAATGTTTCGGGTTATCACAACATGTTTCAGTTTTTGTCTTCTCATAATGTGGCTAAAACATTATGACTGCTTCTTGTTTGTGATACGTTGTCTTTGCGAGTTAGCTTCCCTCAAAATGCCCATATCGCTCATTTTGGCTATCCAATTAATTTTCATATTAACCCGCCCCCCCCTCCCCCCCCCCCCCCCGGCTGCCTTGCAGGGTCTGTCTTTTAGACAAAGGCTAGCGAGGTAAACCATACATAAACCGGCGGCAGGCAAGGGGAAACCACCGCTTTATTTTCCCAAGACTATCATGCCTCTCAGCAAAATTAAAAGATACCTATAACTACTAAAAGCCAAGTCATAAGAACTCATTTTGGCCGCCATTATGCTAGCAATATCAAACACGGTCGCTTACTACTAACAAGCGCAACATCATTACAAAGATGAGATGTCTTAGAAGAGCTGCAGAGCTGCGGAAGGTAGCTGTGAGAGATAGAATAGAAATGGGTAAATTAGCAGAAGATTAGCTTATCAACCAGCCATGCACGTCATTGAAGAATAACGGATTCAAGATTGTGGCCAGATCACAAGAGTGCCCTTGTATCATTGTATCATCTACCACAAGGAGCCATGGTGAAGACATGTAATCGATACAGAACAAAGGGAAGACCACGTAAATGATGGAGTGATTATATCAATAATAACCTTTTAAAAAATAAAGATCAACTTGAAAAAAGGGCATTGGAAAGAGAACACAAAAGATCATTACATATCCCTCCATCACTTTACAGAGCTAAAAGGAGGAGAGGAGGAGAAGGAAGAAGAAGAAGAAGAAGAAGAAGAAGAAGAAGAAGAAGAAGAAGAAGAAGAAGAAGAAGAAGAAGAAGCGGAGGAGGAGGAGGAAGAGGAGGAGGAGGAAGAAGAAGAAGAAGAAGAGGAGGAGGAGGAGGAGGAGGAGGAGGAAGAAGAAGAAGAAGAAGAAGAAGAAGCAGAAGAAGAAGAAGAAGAAGAAGAAGAAGAAGAAGAAGAAAGAAGAAGAAGAAGAAGAAGAAGAAGAAGAAGAAGAAGAAGAGAAGAAGAAGAGAAGAAGAAGAAGAAATAAAAGCTACATTCGGTGGCTGAACGTGTCGCCGTAGTGTTACAATAAGATATAATGTTTCATCTTTTCGACACAGTGTATTTCCTGTATGTATGTAAATGCTGTTCTATGTGAGATAAAACTATTGGGGTGTGGCATGCTCTGCCTTCATATGTTGTAGGTCATGACGTTATGAGGTCGGTGGGCTAGTTCTCGAACTCATCACCTTTACTTCCAGGCATTACATAAATCATCCCGCACCCATTTAAGAGGCTGGATCAATCCCAGAGCCGCACTGGTTTTTTTTTTTTTTTTTTTTTTGGGGGGGGGGGGGGGGGGGGGCCGAGATACCCTGATGTTACTGACGATCGGTTCCAAACTACTGTTTTTGACCACTATAGCACAGCGGCACAAAATATTCTTGAAAATAAAAGAACCCCCCCCCCCCACCCCACCCCCCCCCCACCCCATAAAGAATGTGTGCCAACTATTCCATAATGATAATAGCTACCGAAGTCCTATCTTCAGTCGCTAATAACAATGTTATTTTTTGAGAACATATGCTAAATGTTTCTAATACATATAAGTAATCAATAGGGCAATCAAGTTTAGAAAGAAGCAGACTTACTTTACAGAAAATACTCCGAGAAGGGCAGTCTTACAATAATTCACATTCTGTAAAGTTCACACTTGCATTGTCGCAGCACTGACTTTGCATGCCTTATTTTCAAACCTATTGAGATCTTATCAAAAGCTGAAACTATAAATGACACTAATTTTGGGGGGAAAGAAATGTGAAAATAAAGTCTTAATCCAACGGCCTCCCGGCCTCGCGCGCGCGGGAATCAGAACACCGAATACCAAACGAGAGCTGGCGATAGTCTCAGGTGTGCTGGCCTGTGAGCGATGTCAGTCTGTTGGGGAATTCGGAAGGAAAAGAGAGATGAACTGAATGTTAGCAATGCTACTGAAACTAACCAAATACCGATAATGATGTGGCGGGTTGGATAAGAAAATACATATGTCGACTTTCCCATGCGCCGAGGAATTATTGGATATCGAACCAGCTATGGCTGAAGTGCCGACTTTACTCAATTAAGCAGTTGTTTAACTTGGTAGCCAGTCTGGCTTTCCAAAGGGCAAGATAAATCGTGTCGATTGCATCGGTGCAATGCCGCCCACCGTGGACGTAATGCATTTTGTAGGATAATACTGGAGAAACATTAGCAAACACAATGTATTTTGTAAGATCATATTTGAGAAACAACAGGCAAATTGTATTGTGTAAGATAAAATTGGAGAGACAGAGGCACAATATATTTTGTATGTTAATGTTAGAGAGACATTAGCAGGCACAATGAATTTTGTAAGATACTATTGGAGATACATTAGCAGACACAATGTATTTTTAAAGATAATATTGGAGAGACATTAGCAGACACAGTGTAATTTGTAAGATACTATTGGAGAGACATTAGCAGGTACTATGTATTTTGTATGTTAATATTGGAGAGACATTAGCAGACACAATGTATTTTGTAAGATCATATTGGAGAAACGGCAGGCACTGTGTATTTTGTAAGATCATATTGGAGAAACGGCAGGCACTGTGTATTTTGTAAGATAATATTGGAGAAACGGCAGGCACTGTGTATTTTGTAAGATAATATTGGAGAAACGGCAGGCACTGTGTATTTTGTAAGATCATATTGGAGAAACGGCAGGCACTGTGTATTTTGTAAGATAATATTGGAGAAACGGCAGGCACTGCGTAATTTGTAAGATAATATTGGAGAAACGGCAGGCACTGTGTAATTTGTAAGATAATATTGGAGAAACGGCAGGCACTGTGTAATTTGTAAGATAATATTGGAGACACGGCAGGCACTGTGTATTTTGTGAGTGTATATTGGAGAAACGGCAGGCACTGTGTATTTTGTGAGTGTATATTGGAGAAACGGCAGGCACTGTGTATTTTGTAAGATAATATTGGAGAAACGGCAGGCACTGTGTATTTTGTGAGTGTATATTGGAGAAACGGCAGGCACTGTGTATTTTGTAAGATAATATTGGAGACACGGCAGGCACTGTGTATTTTGTGAGTGTATATTGGAGAAACGGCAGGCACTGTGTATTTTGTGAGTGTATATTGGAGAAACGGCAGGCACTGTGTATTTTGTAAGATAATATTGGAGAAACGGCAGGCACTGTGTATTTTGTGAGTGTATATTGGAGAAACGGCAGGCACTGTGTAATTTGTAAGATAATATTGGAGACACGGCAGGCACTGTGTATTTTGTGAGTGTATATTGGAGAAACGGCAGGCACTGTGTATTTTGTGAGTGTATATTGGAGAAACGGCAGGCACTGTGTATTTTGTAAGATAATATTGGAGAAACGGCAGGCACTGTGTATTTTGTAAGATAATATTGGAGAAACGGCAGGCACTGTGTATTTTGTAAGATAATATTGGAGAAACGGCAGGCACTGTGTATTTTGTAAGATAATATTGGAGAAACGGCAGGCACTGTGTATTTTGTAAGATAATATTGGAGAAACGGCAGGCACTGTGTAATTTGTAAGATAATATTGGAGAAACGGCAGGCACTGTGTAATTTGTAAGATAATATTGGAGACACGGCAGGCACTGTGTATTTTGTGAGTGTATATTGGAGAAACGGCAGGCACTGTGTATTTTGTGAGTGTATATTGGAGAAACGGCAGGCACTGTGTATTTTGTAAGATAATATTGGAGAAACGGCAGGCACTGTGTATTTTGTAAGATAATATTGGAGAAACGGCAGGCACTGTGTATTTTGTAAGATAATATTGGAGAAACGGCAGGCACTGTGTATTTTGTAAGATAATATTGGAGAAACGGCAGGCACTGTGTATTTTGTAAGATAATATTGGAGAAACGGCAGGCACTGTTTAATTTGTAAGATAATATTGGAGAAACGGCAGGCACTGTGTATTTTGTAAGATAATATTGGAGAAACGGCAGGCACTGTGTATTTTGTAAGATAATATTGGAGAAACGGCAGGCACTGTGTATTTTGTAAGATAATATTGGAGAAACGGCAGGCACTGTGTATTTTGTAAGATAATATTGGAGAAACGGCAGGCACTGTGTATTTTGTAAGATAATATTGGAGAAACGGCAGGCACTGTGTAATTTGTAAGATAATATTGGAGAAACGGCAGGCACTGTGTATTTTGTAAGATAATATTGGAGAAACGGCAGGCACTGTGTATTTTGTAAGATAATATTGGAGAAACGGCAGGCACTGTGTATTTTGTAAGATAATATTGGAGAAACGGCAGGCACTGTGTATTTTGTAAGATAATATTGGAGACACAGCAGGCACTGTGTATTTTGTGAGTGTATATTACAGAGGTAGCAGACACAATGACAATGTAGTTTCTCAGTTGATATTGGAGACACATTCATTCATCATGAGCCATATCGATTAGCGTGGGCGGTCACGTTTCGCCATCTCACGCGCTCACCAGAGTCGTGTATCAGCTCAATGTTCTTGTCTCGACCATACCACGTGGCCAAGCCATCTAGGTATTTACTTATTTGCCTCTCCTTTGTTCTCTTCCCCTCGATCTTGCCAGTTGTCACCACAAGTTCTCCAATTTATTTCTTCTCATAACGTGACAAAAACTGTCTACGTCTAATTTATCAAATCAGTTTACAGTTTTCATTTGTTTCTTGTAAGACTTAGTCATTGTTTCTTCTGTCTGTCTATGGTATTCTTGGCATTTTCCTCAAATACGACATTTCCACAGCCATAAAATGTTTTTCAGCTTGTCTGCTCATTGTTCACTCTTCACATCCATACAAAAATGCAGGTTCTATGTATTGGAAACAAATAGGTATATTTAGCTCATGCCAGAAGAAACGTACTAATCACAAACACGTTGCACATACCTTACAAGGAAATCCATCGTATCCCGAAATACAGGTGAAAATCCCAAATCAGAAGCAATCAATAAATATATAAAATGAATAATAATATAAAATACACACAAATGCGTACAATACGGCACACAGGACGGCCGACGTTTCGATTCTCAGAATCTTTGTCAAGGACAGGACAACACAGATAGATAAAACAACGAAATACAAAAACCGAAAGCATAACTACTCGGTCCCCATGTGGGAGCAGAAAAGGCGGCTTTGCCAGTTGCGAAGGCACTCTTTGGCTGCAGAGTTTAAGTATAGTAGGTTGCCAGATAAGATTTAGGTCGCCAACAATATGCGAACAGTCTGATATGAAAATATAGGGGTGTGGAGACAGTTAGGTATGAATATATGGGGGGGGGGGGGGGGGAACAGCATAGTAATAGACAGTGTAAACAGTTGGAGAAGATGGCACAGTTATACAATGGCGTCCACAACAGTATTGATACCTGCTGGATGGAGCATTCGAGAGAGTTGATTAATTGGCATTCAATTTTGATCCTAATGGAGCTGTTGGAGACGCAAGGTTTCAATGCAGTGACACATACATCGTTGACTCCATTATGGTTGGAGGAATTAAAATGCTTGGGGACAGGTTTGTCAGAGCCCTGATTAATGTCTCTGAGGTGTTCTCTAAAACGGTCAGCAAGACGTCTGCCTGTTTGGCCAATGTATTTCATGTCACATCGTTTGCAGATGATAACATATATCAGATTGCGGGATGTGCAAGTGAAAGAATCTTTCAAGGAGAAGGTGCTTAGGCGGAATGCAATCGCCGGTGTCTGAACAACGTATGGGCGTGTCAGACAGTTCTTACGATGGCATTTGAAAGTACCCACAGATGAAGTAACCGTGGGGAGGCGACTATGCACAAGGTGGTCTCTGAGGCTTTGGTTACGACGGAAAATTACCCTATTACCATTGGAGAATACCTCACGAGTGGTTGGATAGGATTCCAGGATAGACCAATGTCGGAGGAAAATATGCTTGATGGCATAGGCATGTGGATGGAAGGTGAGGATAAGCTTGGGTTCATTGTTAGGAAGTCGCGTTTGTTTGACAAGGGACATTTCCCGCGAGACTTGGGTTATGCGACAGAAAGCTGTGGACAAGACGTTCTCTGGGTAGGACCGTCTGCTGAAAAAGTCAAGCATTTCATGGGCTTTTTCGAGGAAGTCATTATCATCCTGACAGATACGACGAAGGCGGAGTAGCTGGGAATATGGAATGGAATCTTTGCAGCTTTTGGGGTGGGATGAGCTGTACAGGAGGAAGCCGTGAGCATCCGTAGGTTTGTAGTAAACGGAGGTCGTGAGGCCTGTAGGGTTTAATTTAATAGTGGTGTCAAGGAAATTGACAGAGGTGGTGGACATTTCTGTGATGAATTTGATCGATGGATGGACGTTATTGACATAATTGATGAAGCGGTTCAGTTCCGCCTCTATCATGTCAGTGAGACCGTTGCCGTCGTCGATGTAGCGTCGGTAAAAAGAAGGGAGAAGACCATCATAGCTGAGTTCAATCTGGTGTTCCAGATGTCCCATAAATAAACATGCGTAGCTGGGTCCCATTTTAGTGCCCATGGCGACACCGCTGATTTGTTCAAAGTAGTGGCCATTGAACTCAAAGGAATTATTGGTGAGGACCAATTCAGCGAGTCTCACAAGTGTGCGAGTAGGGATGGCTTGATCTTTGCGTTGATCCAGAACGAACTGTAGCGCCATGAGGTCATCTGCATGAGGAATGGAGGTATAGAGGGAACATACATCCATTAGGATTAGTCTGTATGTGTTCCCAGGAGTCAGTTGGAGAGAGTTGAATGAAAGTAACGCATGCGTTGTATCCTTGATGTATGACGGGAGATTCGCAACTAGAGGTTGGAAATTCCTGTCCATCAACCCAAAACCCACCAATAGACTACCAAGCTACAAAATAACAACTCTCCTCCCTCCAACACATCTCTAACAACATCCATAGTATCTTCTTCAGAGGCACTGGGAAAAGAGATATTACTTTCGGGGCAATACATAGAGTCATATAGATCTGTCCTGTTGCTTCTTATCCTGTCACCACTAGTGATTAGGGTTAAGTATAAGTTCCAGGTTGCAGCTAGTTTCACTCATGGTATACCTCCTTCAGTTCACTCCTTCCTGTGAAATACTCCTCGAAAGATTAACCATGATAAATCCCCCATGAAGACAAGACTGCCTGAGAAGCTGGCACTGGGGTAATTCTGTAAGTTGAGTATTTACTCCTCCGGGTAATCGGAAGTCAATAGCTCGGTACGTGTTTACCACGACGTGTTTCAGACCATCCAGTGATGTGGTACATAAATCCAACATTGAATAGCATCCTACATGCTAGTCTGTTTCAACAAGGTCAAAGTTTCAGATGACAAACCAATATGTGAGCACCATGCTGGGTGTTCATGAGATTCAAGTCCCAGGCGAGCAAACCACTGCATGACTATTTCACTAAGTTTCGCATGAGAATAATAATAAGACACTGGCTCCTGTCTTTCAGGACATCTAGTTGAAATGGAATTAAACTATAGTCTCAGAATCATTTCCTTTATAATACACCACGGCTATTAATGAACTGGGGTAAATGTTTCCCATGTAGTACCTATATTTCAGGTCTAAGGAAAATAATGGCAAGTCTCAGGTACACACAGCAGCCCTCTATTCCTAACCTGCTTGCGGCAAACTGAAGTCATGAGGTCATTCAATGGGAATAAGGAATCCACTTCTTGTCTTGAAGGTAATCCTTGGAATATTGATAATAACAGTCCTTCCTGTGGTTGGGTTTAGATACAGACCCTTTCAGCGCCATCAGCCTTGGCAAATAATGATGTAGATTTAGGCTGGTATTCAATCTATAGTTACTGTGGTAACATCTGATGTCTCCATATATAAAAAAAGGATTCTACAGATCTGAGCATGGGGCTCCCATTTGTATGTCCCAACAAAAAAGGCATCTCCATCCTCCCTTTCTCTGTCGATACAAACAAAGGCAAAACATTTGCTATGAATTTGTTTTAAAATAATATTATAATTATATATCAGCAAATACAAAAGGAAATGGGGAAGAGAAGTGAATGTGTTACTCAGACACCAATCTCCTCCTACTGGTGATGGAGTGCATTCTACTTTGATAGACTTAGGGTGATATATTTTCATTGTTCACCCTTATTTGTGATAGTCACAAATCCATATGCTGAGTCAGGGGCAGCTCTACACAATCAACAAGCAAATTAAAATACTTTTCCAGTTAAGTCTAGGTCCTCATACGATTTAAACCACAGGAGACCTGGGCACCATGAGCGACAGACATTGTAAGACAAGCATTATGAAGCAGGCAGCCTGAGACAGATAGCATGAGGCAGATACTATGAGATAAGTACATGGAACATATATCTTATGACAAACATGCTGAACCAAGCATCATAAGATAGGTATGAGACAGATAGAAGACAGACATAATTTATAACTACACTAGGCAATATCATTATAGTAATGGCCAATAACCAATTAGCAGACCAATCACCAATCCTTATAGGTGGTATGTTGGTGCATGGATGTCCCATCCCCTCTACACTCACACTGCAATGCCAGACATCCTCCCTCTCAGACTAGACTCGGCTCACAAGTACATCCAATTATCACCATCAAATCATTTGCTCTTTCCCTACTGGGTAATATCAATATCTTTCCTACAGCAGGTAATAAGCAATATTCACATGTGAACAAACACATATGAAAAACATGTCCTTCCATGAAAAATAGCACGAGCCATCAAGTATATTCAGCAAACCTAGACAAAGGTTCGAACATATATTGTTCTTTTCGGAACGTAGTTAAAATGAACCCAACCAATATTGCAAAGGAACAAGTGCAATATATTCGGAGATAAACTGCATTTAAGGCAAATCTTTAACAGAGCCTTTAACAAGTCTCATGAACGTAAAATGCCTCCAGTCATCATAGGAACTTTGTAATTCTGGAGTGCAATGCACGTCCTGCAAACATATGGATATATTAAAGCGTCTATCTGCCTGTTGAGCTTGACTCTAGTCCGACTTTGTGAAGACACATGAAGGGTGTAGCATAGGTGGGAGCGCAAGCGCAATTGAAATACCACTACTTTTATCGTTTCTTTACTTATTCAGTCTCTCGGTAGAGATTTGTTCGCAGCAGACGAGCATAATCTCCGGCGGGCCTAATTCTCGCTGGTCGTGAGATCCGCACAGTGGAAGTATGGGAGATTTGCTTGCAAATAGACAGGCAATATCTCCTGCGGTAGCTATGGCGGACCTATTCCCGCTGGTCGCGGGGACCGCTATAAAGTCAGGTGGGGAGTCTGACGATAGTGCACGCTTTACACAGGTCCGGACACTTGTGATTGACAGATGTGCGCGCCCTCATGGTCCGGGCTCGTACAAGGCCCTCACCTGTGGGACATGGCTGAACGCCTCTAAGCCGGGTCCCTTGGGTGTCAGGGTCTGGCCATAACTCGCCACCGGCTCGTGGTGGTGAGGTCTCGGTGGATTGACGCTGAGCCGCCAGCGTCTGCAGCCTACCTTGTGCCAGACGTATTGGTTACCCATTCCTCTGGAATACACAAGACTAGGCCGAGGGAGGGGTCATGTCGTTTGGGCATCACATGATCTCTGAAGCTCTGCCCAGACATTGTGATGGAATATTGGCCACATTCCACTCACATACTTTGGTCTGTCAAGACTGCAAGGTGTCTACTTACTATCTGCCTTCTAATGTGAGATGTTACTTATAAAATCAACATCTCACTCACTCAAACATTCTCAGCATTTTCATGGAAAAGGTTACATGTTACATCACACATTCTGATAACTAAGTGACAAACGTAGACTCTCAAGAGTGTTACTACAGTTTGATTAAGAATGTGCGATGATATGCACTTATAGGAAGTTCAATAAAGCACATAGAAGGCAAATATGCATTGAGAGTGATATACAAACATCAAGCATACCGCACAATTCTCATAGCAGACGAACGATAGACATGGGAGAATATTCAGCATGGTAGACATGTCAGCTTGATGGGAAGCATAGTCAGTACGACTAGCAATGAAGTTCTGATCTTCACTTACACATTTCTCATACAAATGCTCTGACATTCGTCTCTTTCTCAGTACCAGGCATTGCCACAACATTTACAAATGATTTATAGTGGTACCTGATATCCAGAGAACTATATCATAGGGTATTATCAGGGCACCATAAGCACCATAACAAAATGCATCTTGCTTTGTTGTAATCCGAGCTTCAACTACTATACTATGGAACTGGCCTAGTTGATAGCGTTCTCCTCCCCCCCCCCCCACCCCAAGTATTAGCCAATCAAATGACAGCATACGCCTCTTTGCTCCCCCACTTGCTTCTAGAAGGTTCTCTCCAAGAATAGCGATGATGTCATGGTATCAGGATGGACACCGGTCATAATTACAAGGTATTGAGAAATGTTTTATGGACTAAGAATGTGGATGAATGATCACATTATGTGACATTGTTCTATGTTGATCACATTCTAAGGCTCCTGATTTCTTCGGGATTGCAATAAATATAGAGTTACATAATTCAGGAGGTATATCTCCAGTATCATATACTGTATTCTCTAGTCTGGTGACCTGGTCCTTTCCATATTCTTATAGGCATGGATCATTTCCCTTCCGATATTGACTGGACCGGATGTCTTTCCAGTTTTCATATGGTTAAGAGCATTCTGAGCGTCCATCTTCATAATTCGTTGTCCTTCATTATTACATGGAAAATTATACTGTGCCTGTCTTTAATCGATATAAAGGTATTTTACATACTCATTTCAAAATCTGAAGTTTTTATATTATGATTTTGCCATCCTTGGTTTGTTTTTAGTGTGTGTGTGTGTGTGTGTGTGTGTGTGTGTGTGTGTGTGTGTGTGTGTGTGTGCGCGTACGTGCGTGCGTGCGTGTGTGTGTTTCGTTTTGTTTTCTTAGTGTTGTCATTTATTATTTTATGCATTAATTTGGTATTCCGAGTGGTATGTTGGTTTTCAATTTCCATGCAACATTTCCTAAAACCACGCTTCGTTTGCCTCTTCGAATAATTTCAGAATTTTCCAGTGAATCGCTTTATACTTTTCACTGTGATGTTTGTGATTTCTTCTTATATCCATTAGTTTTATGATGTCTTCCACCATCCATTTCTTACATCCCATCGTCTTTATTATTTTGATAGTTGTTTCTGCAGCCTGGCTGACAGAGTTCTTCAATATTTCCCATTGGTCATTGAAATAGACAGTGTATCAAAACTGTTCTTTACTTCTAGGTTGAATTTATCTTCTATCTCCTCACTCATCAGTGCACATAGATTAAATTGTGTTTTTCTTTGCGATATTTGATCCTATTTAATTCTATATGTGCGTTGCTTATAATTAATCTAAGGTCGCTGGGTAAGTCTGCATTTGGTATAGTTTCTGTGACTTTTAAGGCATTTCGAAATTCTCTTTTGATGAGGATATAATCAACCTGGTTTCTGGTCTTATGGTCAAGACTCTTCCATGTCCATAATCTTGGATGTTGTTGATACCAAGTGTTTACAATAATCATAACATGTTCTTTTCCCCCACTGTAACCTCTGCATTACGTTCGCCTAGTCCATACTTGCTTACTGTGCATCCATCTTGTTGACTTTCAACTTTAGCATTGAGGTTGCCCATTATGGTATTTAATTCTAAATATTTGCGTTTCTTGAAGGCATCATCCATATCACTACTATAACATTCATCGATACTGTAATCACTGCTTTCTGTTATTGTTGCATAAACGTGTATGATGTTGAGGTCAAATGGCCTACCACATAACTTTACCAGTTATGTTCTCTCTGACATGATGCAATATCCAGTAATGTATTTTGATCTCTGCAGATCTATAACATTGCCGTACACAATTTTTGTTTGGTTTGTTGGTGCCAAACATTGTACATCTGATGTTGCATACATGAGGCCTGTTACATTCAAATGGCATATTTATGTTTCTGTAGCGGCTCTAGTTTTTGAGACACATCATTTGTGTGTTTAATTAATATTATTACAGTACTTTTTTTTTATATTAGCTGTGGAAGAAAACTCTTGCTTGTTAAACACAGAATGACATCATCTTGAAGAAGAGCATGTTTTCTTTAACCGGAATTATTTTGCTATATTTGTGGAAAGTACACGTGGAAAGAAGATCATAGGAAGCATATTACTTTGTTTTTTGTTTTTTGTTTTTTTTTTGGTAAAAAAGGCATACTTTGCTTACTTTAACAGTAAAACTAGGTGCACAGGACAGGTCTTAGGCTCCTTATATTGTTTGCAAAACATGCGACAGCGGACATGTGAGAAAAGACAATGTTTAAAATTAGGAATTCCAATAGTCTCGAGAGAGAGGCCAAGAACCACTATGATGACTGTTATTTCTGTGTTATCAATATTAAGGGAAGTAATTAGGGGGGAAATCACAAACAATTGAAATATCCAAATTTAGATTCTGCTAGACGACCTGTTCCACACGGAGATGACATACAAATCACAACTTTAATTAAGTCAGATTTATGATTCACTGATAGAAGATGAGACAACAATGGCACTTAGAACAAGTGACAGTGGTAGTGATTTCAAAAAAAAAATTTTTCCAGCTGCTAAACGCTTTGACTGTAGTAGGAAATGTGCAAAACGAGTAGGAAATGAGGATTGAGCTGTGGATTGACATCAATCCTCTTCGTTCTCGCAGTTAGCGAGGCAAGGTGGTATGGGGGGGGGGGTGATATCTAGATCATATCTAATGGATATAATTCTAAGAATAGATAGAATGGAGGTGGAGGCGGTCAGTGCAGATTTCCGCTGGATAGAAAACACGATACATACATACATTGTGATTGTAACTGACTCAGAAAGCATGCTGAGAAGGGTGAGAACAGGCAAGCTTCGTGCAGAGTGGCTTGCTTCGCTTCGGAGGTCACGGGTAGCAAGCATCACCTGGATCTTTTCTCCTGGGCATGCCGGTGTGCGGGGGAATGAACAGGCGGACAGATCGGCTGGTTCGGCAGAACTTGGTGGAGTATTGATGCATGACAAGGCAGATGTGGTTGCGGCCTTGTGGGAGCACGTGTACACCTCGGAGGAGCAAATGGATCACCATAGTCTGGTTAGAATGAGGCAGCGAGGAGTGACGAGGGGATCTGGCCGACGCTCGACGCTCAGAGGAAAGGCGAGACGGACATATAATCAGATTGCTACTGGAACTATTAGTGTTGGAACTCTTCGCTGGTTGCTGAGGATGGGGATGGAGCGCTTATGGGAATGTCCCGAATGCTGTGATGTCGGTTCCTAGATCAATCAATCAATCAATCAAGAATAGATAACTCTTATGTTTTAAAGGGCAGTTAATTATTAAGTGGGTGTGTACTATTTTAACTTATTGTAAATATAAAATTAAAAAAAAAATAAACAAAAACGATCAGGGGCGGGGGCGGTAGACGCGTGGGGTGGGGAATGGCGGTGGGTGGGGAGGGGCGGTGGGCGCGTGGAGTTGGGAACGGTGGCTCGAAGCCATTAAAATATGCGTCGTGGTAGGTAGGTGTTTAAGAACTCTTCCAGGCTAATACATTTCTTACCAAATCACAGGAATGTGCCAGCCCACGAAATATAATGTATCGGGTGTCACGTCGCCAGCGCTTAACCTGAGACAAAGATAATTACCTTTCGGTGCTGCGCTGACCGTCTATTACGTGTCTAGAGTGTGTGTAATCGTGTAGTGCTTTTGGTATATGCATGCATTTCTCCTATTGTGCACTTGTCTCTGTGGTAGTATGTGTATGTATTTGCGTGTGTGTGATTGCGTTATGTGTGTGTGTATGTGTGTTTTACTGGTCGCGATGCAAGCCTGTAATGGTACTACAACACCCAGGCAACGCGGACAAGAAAACGAGACCCGACTCAACCATATTTTCGTGTGCAATAGATTGACAAAAATATAACATTTATGTGAATGTTAGTAGTATGGAATGTGATTACCCAGTCGTACCTATGGATCGCCTCTGAACCCGAAATAATTTCTTAGATGCGTTTACGTGTCATCACAACAAGCCTTCGGGAGATGAATTTTCAAATCTCACGTGTTAGGATACTTAACTGCTTCCAGTTTTGTATTTTTAATAAGTTAAACTTTAAGTCCTAACAGTAATTTTATATACGAGGTAATATATACAAATTTTATTTTTATGTGTAAAGCGAAAAAGTAAAGATGGCGGTACGAGTTAGGGCGTCTACCATCAACAGCTTTGATGCATATTTGCGAATCTGATCGTCTGAAGGTCTTGGGTTTTTCCGTTATATATTTAATGAAAAGTGACCGATTATATAACAACAACAACAACAACACTTTATTTTCTAAGGGTTAAGAATTGGGCACGCATGCCCGTCTTACATTCTGCCCTTCTATGACTCTCTTTCATACATTATATCATTCACCCATCATTCAAGGCTAACTTAAAACGGATGTGCATTATAAAGGCATGGGGAAAATGAAAAATCAAACTACACGTCTCAGTAATAGTAATGACTGTTGTGGCGGCACTTGTTATTAGCTATGATGAATATACTGGCCTACCAAAAAGGGACTGGCTGTTACACTATGGTTTTATTATTATTATTATTATTATTATTATTTCTGTTATAAAGGGGGAAGGTAATCCGTACTGAGATAGTGTTCTAATAATTTGCGATTATATGTATAGGGATTGATGATATCTTTGATGTCTTGTGGAAGATTGTTCCACAGCTGAGTTGCAGAGTACGTTAAGCTTGTTTTGTATAAGTCTATCCTAGGCTTCGGAATGTGTAATATATTTAATCGTTTACTGTGTCTAGCATTATATTTAAACAATGGCGAAAGGTAATTTGGGGCATTCCGATGTAGGATTTTGTGAATTAGTTTGGCCTTATTGAAAAGCAGGCGTTTGCGGAGTGGTAGTAACTGAAGGCGTTTATGCAAGCTAGGATTGTCAGTTAAATGTTTGCTATTAATTAAACTCATGGCCCGTTATATTATAATGGAGGTTATTACTCTTTGTAGTGGATGGGTCGTAATCCTTATCATCATACCATTGGCGGTGAGTTAGTGGTACAGGACTTGTCCTTGGGCTTGTGACGATGTACAGCAAGTCATATGGACGCATGCGTAAGGGTACATACGGGACACATGGTTAATGACTACAATCGGACCATGTGGGGTGTTACTTCCGGTTGAATGCATAAGAATACATCCGGGACACGTGGTTAATGTTTACATCCGGTAAAAGGGACGATGCTTTCTGTCACATGTGTTTGGGTGCATCCGAGCCACGTGGTTAATATGGTTAATACAGAAATGTGTCGTGTCAGCTGTCGAACCCAGGTACCTAACTCGTGATGACCACTATGTATGAGAGTAATTCCACTACCTCGTCAACCAGGGCATCGGCAGTGTAAAATTGTCTCCCTTCTCTCTGTTCTATATCTGTTAGGGTGGTCCACCGAGTAACACCAAAGGACATAAAACTACTATAATAACATCATTACATCATAAGGCAGTTTCGAATGCAGTATACACAACTATAACCAATTCATCACAGTGTTCGACTAAACATTTCTCATTGGGGTCATACTGCGACGAGTGTTTGGCACATTTTATCAGACGTATAATATTACACACGAACACAAAAAGCTATTCCGGCTCGATCTTAGACATCTCATGTAACACGACATGTCACCTGCGAGCTGTCCTGACCAGTGAAGTTATCACGTCTAAGATCAGGTATTTACACTCTCATTACTTTCTGTCTGTTCATAGGGGTCTTTGCATCTTTCCCCAGAAACCCGTTTCCAAGACCAATATATGTTTTTCAGCTTTTCTGCTCATTGATACGTTTCATAGCCAGACAAAGGTAGAATGTATATGTAACATTTCAACATTCTATTTCTTTACCAGAAGAACATTCTATTACCATTAAATATTGGTGAACTTGTCTGCTCTTTGTCCACGTTTCTCATCCTGACATAAGTAGAGGTTCTGTGTATCAATTCAACACTCTGAAATAACTCAAGATAACTTATAATTATGTCAACCGAAATAAGAATGTATGCTAACCAAAGTAATAAAAATGTTGGCCAAATCAAGAAATATCTCAGCCTAAGTTATAAAAAAAAAAAAAAGTACGAATGTTTTCGCCAAATTAAGAAAATATCTTAGGCAAATCACGAAATATATCAACCGAAGTAATAAAACATGTAAAACGATGGACAAACTAAGAAATATGTATGTGAAAGTAAGAAATTATATATATATATATATATATATATATATATATATATATATATATAAATATATATATATATATATATATCCAGAGTGAGAAAAATAATTGCCAAAGTAAGAAAACTAAGAAACATGCATGCATGCCCAAGGAAGAAATATACCAGTCAAATGGGGGGAGGGGGGGGGGTAATTTGGGCCAAATTCCGAAATATCTTAACCACACTTATAAAATATGTCAACAACCTCTGAAGTCGGACTGGGTTCGCATAAGGGTGAGGGACTCTGTCAATAGGTTAAGCTATTCCACGCGCAAAATTCAGTTCATCACTGCTATAAATAGTGTGCATGGACTATGTTTGAGTTCAAAGCGGGCGATCGCAAAAAATATGGCAACCGAAATACGAAAATATGTTAGCCAAAGTAGGAAACATGTCGGCCAAATTATGAAATATCTCAGCCAAACGTATATAATGTAGGAGCAATGTTATCCAAACTATTAAAAATGTTGACTAAAATAAGAAATATCTCAATCGAACTTATAAGTATCATTGGCACCTTTCCGTCTTCAGACGATAGTTTGGTACATTGTGCTTCAAAAAGAGTTAATAACTAGCACCCATGGCGGTGGCGAGTGTGGCTGATCAGGCCAATTCACGCTGTAAATGTTCGTCCACAGCTGATGCAAGTGAAAGTAAGGTCATTTCCACCATCATGCACAATCTTACATCTCTCACGCTCTGTGTGTGCTTTATCTTAATCATTTTCTCCTTTTCTTTATTCCATTTCTGATAGTTGCCCTCAATGCAACACGTTCAGCGGCAACTTGCTCCCAATGTTCATTATCAATGCCTGTATCAATCATTTCCTGCTTACACACATCTTTGTATCGTAGTAGAGGCCGACCCTGAGATCTCCTACCCATCTGTAATTCACCAAAAAGGGTGTCCTTTGGTATTCTACCATCATCCATCCTTCTAACGTGTCCTATCCATCTAAGTCTACGAAGACTGAACATGGAATACACCGTCATACAACCTGATCTTTCCAATACTTCGGTGTTTATGATTTTGTCTTGCCACTTAATACCAAGTATTTTTAGCAGACACCGCAAATGAAAGCTGTTTAAATGTTTCTCTTGGTGTGAGTAAGTTGACCAGATTTCACTGCGATAAAGAAGAGCACTAAGGACTCAAGCTTGGTAGACGAGGACTTTTGTTTTGGCAGTAAGCTTTCTGTTCTCCCAAACACTTTTTCTAAACCTGTTCAAATCAAATGCCTTTGTGAGGTCGATGAAGGCAATAAACAGAGGTTGATTTTCTTCCAGGCGTTTTTCATGCATTTGTCCAATGAGAATATCATATCAATGGTAGACCGGTTCTGTTGGAAGCCGCACTGTGATTCGGTGTAGACTTGATCTCATAGGACTTGAAGACTGCGCAAAACAACTCTGGCAAATAGTTTCCCGGTAGAACACAGAAGTGAAATACCCCTATAGTTGTTACAGTCGCTCCGATCGCCTTTATTCTTGTACAGCGTTATGACGCTTGAATCTTTGAAATCCTGTGGGACTTGTCATTCTTGCCAGCATAGCTCTATTAGCTGGTGGATCTGTAGAGAAAGTGTGTCTTGCCCACTCCTGATAACCTCTATTGGAATCCCATGCTTACCTGGAGCCTTGCCAGATGCAAGTTCATTTAAAGCACACTTAACTTCTGTTATAGCAGGAAGTGTGTCCAGGTTGTCAAGAGTTGGCAGGGCCTCTGTGGCGTTGAGGGCATCATCCACTAGTTTGGTCTCACGTGAATAAAGCTCTAAATAGTGATCTACCCATCTATCCATCTGCTGTTTCTTATTAGTGATGATTTCTCCAGTCAAGGTTTTCAGTGGTGCACTTCTTTTGATCATTAGACCACAGGCTTTCTTTATCCTATCATACATGCTTCTGCTGTTTTCCTTATCACTTGCGATTTGAATGGACTCACATAACTTGATCCAATAGTCATTTGCACACTGCCTGGCAGCCTTTTGCACATTCTTCCTTGCTTCAGCTCACTGGGAGTGTTACGCGTTGTTCTTTCCTTTTTTCTTAAGAGGGCTATTTTCTTTTTATCAATCAAGGGCTGCAGTGTCTGGCTGTTTGCCGCAAACCAGTCCTGCCTCTTATGATTCACAGTGACGTAAGCCCTTACGGCAGTTTTATAAAGAGTGTCCACTTTTCACTTACTGTACAATTTTCTACTGTATCAGTGAACGCTTCTTCAAGTTGCTGTTGAAACTCAAAGCACTTTTCAGGATCGTGGGTGTTAATAATATTAATCCTGGGGCTAGATTTATGTTTAGCTGTGTAGATTATCTGTGGTCTCAGTCTAACTCTAGCAACAACCAAAGAATGATCTGTATCACAGTCAGCAATGCGGTAACTTCGAGTTAATGATGTATGGTTCAGATGTTGTCTCCGTGTGATGATGAAGTCTAGCTGATGCCAGTGGCCGGATCTTGGGTGTTTCCATGTGACCTTATGTAGCTCTTTGGTTTAAAAAAAGAGATTGTAATACATAGGTCATTGCTGGTGCAATGCTCCAGCAGCCTTTGCCCATTTTCATTCAATTGACCAATGTTGTATTTTCCAAGGCGCACTGGCCATGAACTCGAGTCCTTGCCCACACGAGCATTGAAATCACCGAGCATATAAATATAGTCGTATTTTGAAACTGCCTTGATCACAGATTCTAACTCCTCATAGAACGAATCCTTCACATCATCAGAGAAAGCAAGTGTCGGTGCGTATGCAGTAATAATGGTGGCAAAACAACAAGTGGCTGCCAAGTGCAGGGATAATAGTCTTTCATAACCTCCAGCTGTAATGTCAATCATTCCCAGCAGCAAATTTTTCACTGCATATCCCACATCATGTTGCCTTTTTTTCTGCCTGCCCTCTGCCTTTCCAAAAGAGGGTGTAATTGTTTTCCCTGAGTGACCCTTCCTCGGCGAGGCGAGTCTCCTGCAGGCCAACAATATCAATATTAAGACGATTGAGTTCGGCATCAATCACAGCCGTTTTTTTCACTTGGTCAATATTCGTCAAGTCAATGGAAAATCCTGGACACATGGTTCTTACGTTCCAGGTTGCAAGCCGTAGCTTAAGATTTCTATTTATCTTTTTATTAGTGCCTGGTGCATTGGTGTTACAGCCTGCGATTCATATTTTGTCCTAGCCCCAAACACCCATTGAAGCAGGCAGGCTTGGCGGATCAGCACCCAATTGGCCGGGGGCTGCTTGAGGCGGCGGCAGCTGATCAGTGACACTTGTAGGTGTCTCCCACTGTTAGAGACAATCCGTGGCATCCCATGTTTACGCCAATTGACAAGGACTTATAACCCATAAATGTTACCTTTCGCTTTGATTCCGAGACCGGTTAAGACCAGGGATTGAGTTATTGCCTCTCCATAGCACAAAGTCTGAGCTAAAATATAGAGACCATTTGTTACCCATGCAGCATGATCCCTCTCTCGGCCTGCCTAGTTCACTCCAGAGGAAAGGTAACACCTATACATCTGGAACAAGACAAGCTGTAGAAGCTGCAGGATCAGCAAAGTAATGCTCAAACTGTCCGCCTGTCGGAGCTTCGATCCTAGACCAGCTGTCAACCAAGGCTTAGGGACTGGTCTGCCCTGCCATGACATTTTGTCTTTAGATTGCATTTAATATAAGTATGACGACTAAATAAGAAAATATGGTAGCCGAAATAGGTAAAATAATGGCTAAATCAAGAAATATATCACCCGAATCTATAAACAGCAGGGAAATTTGTTAGCCAAAGTAATTTTAAAAAAAAATCGATGACTAAATCACGAATAATGAAGTTCAAATTAAGAAATATGTCGGAAAAATTAAAAAAAATATGTCGACCGAAGTAAGAAAATATGTTAACTAATGTAACAGAGGTTGGGTTTTAGGTGGGAAAAGGCTACAGCACGACTGAGCATCGGGATGGAATGGGAGGAGAGATGCTCAAGTCGTGACGTAGTTTGTTGTCAAGAATCAGTTTACATCTGAACCTAGCCCTAGAAGGCAGGCCGTCAACACGTTTGTATTCTACCATGACATTGTATCGGCTATAACGTTTAATAAAGTTGATTTAGAATTTCTACAAGACTTGTTAAGCCATCGTTTCATCATACACTGTTATATATGGCTTAAATGGAGCCGTTTGACCAGGATTCTGGACTTTGCCGTCGCGGATGCAATGTGAAGTACTAAGAAACAGCAGAGCACAGCAGAGAACTTTTAATGAACACCTTTCTCAGCTTGCGGCAACAAGAAAAGGAGGGAATCTAGAATCTTGTTGGAAGTAATAATCAAAAGATCCAGACCAGACTACCTTTTGAGGCCTGAAACTTAGAACAAGCGTTTTTTTCCCGACCAGGCGATTGGAATACCTATTGAAATCAGTTTTTGGATGGAGCTACCATCTACCATCGTAGGATTGTTAGAATCGGGGGCTGTTTATTATCGTGCTCTGGAGTGACCGAACTGTTGTCAATATCCTGTGAGTTTTGACCTGCCGTCATTGCAGCCGTTGTTTTAACCTAGCTTGTCTGAAGATCACTTGCTTGCTGGAGGACTGAGGAAATTTTTCTGCTCTCAAAATATAAAACAATGGCCACTGCGTCGTCTGTGAAACTTACAGCAACCAAAAGCCCGGCTAGGGGTGGTTGTCTGTAAATATTTTCGGAATTCTGCTATCAAGAATCTTAAATTTGCTAACAGAACATCTTGTCAACTGAAGGTCAATCCAGTTTGATCGTTGTCTCGAGCGAACAAGAATTTTGCTGAAGGTCAATCCAGTTTGATCGTTGTCTCGAGCGAACAAGAATTTTGCTGAAGGTCAATCCAGTCTGATCATTGTTTCAGGTGAGCAAGAATTTTTCAATTCCTCAATCAAGTTCAGCCCTTGCCTCAAATTAAATTTGCGGAAGTTAATCAAAAACTTTAAGACTTAATCATCTAGAATCAAAAATCAAAAATTTTCCAGAATGGTGATGAATTCGAACAACTCGTTTCATCAAATCAAATATTATCTAAGATCTATGGACAATGTTAAAAGGTTTTTGAGCTCTCTTGCAACTGAATCGTTATAGGAAAAGAAAATCAGGACAGCAGCTAAATACTTCATTCCTTCATTGATTGGCCCATATCTTTTTGACGCAGTCAGACTATCTCTGGGCTCCGCTGCATATGAGAGCTAATCCTTTTGGGCTCTGTTGCGTGTGAGTCGTTCTCAAGACGTCGATTTGATGTACCCCAACCGGGGCGAAGTCAGAAGCCAGAAGTCTTGTAGGGACCCAACCAGGGGTTGAAGTATTGAGGCATCCTAAGAAGAGAAACTACCTGAAGAGTGCGAGATCCCTTGGAAGAAGGAACTACCTGAAGTGCGCGATTGGTTTCAACTTATACAGACTCCAGGCGTTTAAGTTCAACCTGACGGCGAACCTAGAGGAGTACGTCTTGCTTGAATCGGGAACCGAGAGTAGGGTAATCAGTAAACCTATTAGCTGGTCGAACTGTTCTTGGTGTATAAGGTAAATGTGATTTGTATTGCTTAAATTAGCTGGTTACAAATGTGAAATTGATTGTTTGGTTTGTACAATAATATTTCAGCATGACGGAACAGGATTCATTGGCACAAGTTTTGACGGGGGTAGGAACAGCGGTAGGTAGACTTCATACGGTTATAAAACAACAAGAAATGGCAACTGAAATTGTTAAGTTTAGTGGACAGGCCAGAGAGTTTAAGAAATGGATAACTTCCATAGAGAAATATGCATATTTAGTGTCTGCATCAGATGAAGAGAAAATGAGACTTGCTTATAAGGCGGCAACAGAACCGGTTTCGGATCATATCAGAAGAAAATTAGAGGCTAGAGTAGATGAGACATGGGAACAATTCAAAGAAGACCTGGCACACAAATACGCGGAAATAACAGATCCACAACATGCGTTTTCGGTATTGAGGCAGTCTAAACAAAATAATGGAGAGAAGGTACAATTGTTCAGCGATAGGTTGATTAACCTGACTGAAGAGGCATTCTTGGGACAGAATGTACGAGGAGAAGAGGTGGAGAGGATGTTAGTCGGGATTTTTGTGGATGGCATAAAATCCGATGGACTGAAGTTTAAGCTGATGAGAGAAAACCCCGAGAGGTTGTCACAAGCTGTAGATATTGCAGTACAAGAAGAAAATTTGAGACGTAGATTTAGATTGAGAACAGGACGAGACATAGGAACTAGTCGAGAAGATAGAATTGAGGAGCCTATGGAGATAGGACAAACGAGGTTCGGATGGAATAGGAGAGGAGGTGTACAGACGTTACAAGGTAGTAATAGAAATGCGTATGATGAAAGAAGACAAATGAGGTATTCTACTGGTGAGACAGTGGGTAAAACAAATAACACAAATGTAGTCTGTTGGTTTTGTGGTCAACGCGGACACGTTTCTCGTTTTTGTGGTAACAGGCATGTCCAGTCGAATACACAGAGTAGAAATGGCAATAGCAGGTTAAATAGGAATGCTGAAGATAGACACAGAAATTTTAAAGGTACAAGAACACAGGGAAACGGGCACCCTACCTATTAAATAGGACCTGTGATAGGAGGGAAAATAATACGGTCCCAAGGTTTAAAGAATATGTTAATAACAGGCATAGTAGAACGAACAGAGAATACTTTCAATTAGATGAAGTCAAACAGTTTACAGAAAATAAAACAGATTATAGCTCATGTATAATAGAAGTAGGAAAGTATAGAGTTCGTACATTCATTGATTCGGGAGCTCAGGTTAGTGTGGTAAAAGAAAGTTTTCTATACAAAATAGTGAGAAATTGTAGAATATTTAAGAGTCATAATAATCTTCACTCTGTTACAGGACAGAATTTACAAGTAATTGGACAAACAATGATAAATTTTAAGTTAGGAGGGCTCAACGTAAGACATCTTTTTCATGTAGTGAAAGGTTTAAATAGAAACATGCTGTTAGGAAGAGATTTTTTAATAAAAAATGGAGTAAGACTTTTCTTTGATTTACATAAATTAAAATTCAAGGACGTCTATGTAGATATGAAAGAAGACATGCATATATCAGCACTAGTTAGAGTTAAAATGTCCACGACATTAAAACCACAGTCGGTTAATTTGATACAAGCAAAGGTAAAGAGAAACCCATATTATGTGGCAGGAGACACAGTCAGAATCACTGAGTTGCAAGAGGAAGTAATTGATGAGCCTGGTTTGGAAGTTCCGGATGGAATAATAGCGTTAGATAAACACTTAACCTTTCCAGTAATGGTGATTAACAACACAGGTAGAGAAATTAAATTATACAGAGGGTGTGTAGTAGCTAAACTGGAACATAACATTAGTGATATATTGGCAACAGATAGAGTAGAAATGCCGGGAGCAGACTATTCACAAACTTCTAGTGAAAGAATTAATAACAGACGCGGACGCGGAAGTAGAGGGAACGCACAAATGGATGAATTGATCCATCCATTCGGAAGAAATACAGCCCAAATACATTCACTAGACAAAAGGACAAGAGAACAAGAATTGTTGGCACAGTTAAAAGCTCCACCAGAAAAAAAGAAAGTATTAGAACAACTTATAAAAGAAAACCAGGATGTGTTTGCAATTAATGATTTAGAATTGGGAAGGACAAAAACAGTTACAATGGAAATAGATACGGGAGACCATCCACCAATTAGTTTAAAACCATATAGAACTCCCTTAAGAAATAGAGAAATTGTCGAAAAAGCAATAGAAGATATGTTGAAAGCAGGAATAATAACAAGATCAAAGTCAGAGTGGTCGTCTCCGATTGTAATTGTAGCCAAACCTGATGGTTCAAGTCGGTTCTGCTGTGACTATCGGGCGTTGAACAAAATCACTAAGAATGTAGCGTACCCACTGCCGGTGATTGATGATATTTTAGGGTTGCTTAATGGCTCTACATTTTTCACGACACTGGACGCAAGATCAGGATTCTGGTGTATCCCGATGTCGAAGGACGCTCAAAAGAAAAGTGCTTTCTGCACTCATATGGGTTCCTACTAATTTTTACGAATGCCATTCGGGGTTCGAACGGCTCCATCTCATTACATGTTGTTAATAAATGAAGTACTAGAGGGTATGCAAAAGTTTGCCCTGGCATACATAGACGATATTCTTATCTATACGGCAGGCGATGTAGAAGATCACTTAAAACATGTAAGGTTAGTATTCGACAGGTTAAGAGTACATGATGTGAAATTAAAGCTTAGTAAGTGCGAGTTTTTAAAAACAGAAACAAAATATTTGGGATATATTATAAATAGAGACGGAATTAAACCGGACCAAGACAAGATAAAGGTTATTAAAGAGTTACCTCCTCCAACTAACGTAAAAGAAGTGCGTGCGTTTATAGGAACTTGTGGGTACTATAGGCGCTTTATCCCAGCGTTTTCAAAGATAGCAGAACCTATTACGAATTTAACGGGCAAATACGCTAGATTTAAGTGGGATGATGAGTGTCAAAAAGCGTTTGAGTTCTTAAAAAACAGTTTAACAGTGGTACCGCTATTGACGCATCCAGATTTGAATAAACAGTTAATACTATACACAGATGCTTCTGATAATGCTATAGGAGCGTGTTTGGTTCAACCATATGAAGGAAAAGAATCTGGAATACCAGGGGTTAAAAATGAAAGGCCAATTTATTTCTTGTCTCATAAGCTTAGCAGGTCTCAACGGAAATGGACTACTATTGAGAAGGAGGCTTATGCAATACACTATGCTCTACAGAAATTAAATTACTATTTACATAATGCAAATTTCGTTATTAGAACTGACCATATGCCTTTAAAGTCTCTATTAGAAGCTCCAGTGCAGAACAGGAACATACAGACCTGGGCGTTGAATCTACAAGGATACAATGCCAGAGTTGAATATATTCCAGGTAGGATTAACACGAGTGCTGATTTATTGTCTAGGATCCCCTATCCACAGTCATCAGGTAACACAGAAGATGAAGGTGAACCAGAGATCGACGACCGAACCTGGCAAGTAAATATATTAGACTCTGCCATAATAAATAGAGAAGAGTTTGAGAGTTTACCATCGGATCAAGAGGTTGAACCTAGAGCAGAAGACCCACATTTAGCACAGTTTAATATGAAAGAAGAACAAGAATTAGATCCAAAAGTATTACAAATAAAACAGAAATTAAAAGAAACGGAAGAGAATAAATATAAGAAGAATTACTTAGTTTTACAAGAAGATGAACAGTTATATTATATGACCGAAAAGACTGAACAGCTAAGGAAATATATTCCCACACATTTGGAAAATGAAGTTTTAAAAGCATATCTATATATATATATATGGTCATCTCGGTCGTGATAAATTGGTGAAAGCGCTTACGAGTAAATATTATTGGCCGAACTTATTTAAGTCTGCCTGTAAATATGTAGATAAGTGTGAAAGATGCAGATTAAGGAATATGAAAGCAATTAAGTGTCCATTACAAGATACAGATATTTTCCACAGTTTCCAATGCAAAAGATTAGTTTAGATATATCAGGTCCTCACCCTAGGACATTGTCAGGGAACGTGTATTTAATTCATATAGTGGACGTCTACAGTCTTTGGCCGGAAGTTTATGCAATACCAGATAAGAGTGCAGATACTGTCATTAATATTTTTTTACAAGAATTCGTACCAAGATTTAGTTGTCCACAAAGTATACTTACGGATAATGGTAAAGAATTTGTAAATAAAAAATTTGAAAAGTTATTAAAAGATTTGAATATAAAACATATAAAGACCTCATACTATAGACCTTCTTCAAATGCTAAGAACGAACGTCAACATAGGACGTTATACGACGTTATAGCAAAGATTGTTGATGAACATGAAAAAGATTGGGATCTATTCTTAGGACCTGCCCTTAGTGCTATTCGCACAAATCAAAATGAGAGCACGGGGTTTTCACCATTCTATTTAATACACGGGAGAGAACCAATACTACCTATAGATAATCTATTAAAACCAAGACGGAAATATATGGGGGAAGACTTTCAAGAAACCATAATACAGGAAATGCATAAGGCACACGTAAGATTAAAGAATAATATAATTAAAGCTAGAGAAAGACAGAAAAAGTACAAAAACGTAAATACAAGGTTACAGGAGTTTAAAGTAGGCGATAGAGTTTATTACAAGAAGCACAGAAGGAACTCTAAATTTGATGCTCGTTGGGCCCCAGGTTATTACGTTTTGGAAAAGCTAGGAAATGTATCGTATAGTATCAAGAACCAGGTTACGGGACATGTGGCAAGGGCACACGTGGAACACTTAAGAAGAGATGACGATGAGAAGGAAAATGATAATTATAATAATAATTATTGTTCAGACACCGGATACTTAGATGAACGAGTCGTCAGAGGAACTACAATAACCCCAGGTTTTAGAAGAGATCCAGCACACAGTCAGTTAAAAACAACTCCAGTTTACGATGATGCTCAAGAACAGACAATACCGAAAACGATAGAAGAAGGAAATGTGAATGAGAGTCATTATGATAGTATAGAGTCTATGGAAGAGGAAGTAGGTGCTCCATTTAAGAATACTAGACAAGCGACAAAAAGAAGAATGGATAAACAAAGAGAAAGAGAAGTGAAAAGACAGAGGAGAATTAGAGAATATTCAACAAGCGGTGAAGATATGCCTTTACTAGAAAGGTCCTTAAGAAATAATGATAGACAAATTAGATGGGATATTGAACGGAAGAGATTAGCGGCTGCTAGCGAGAGACATACAGATGAAGAAGAAGAAATGGATGAGAAGTCAGAGTCAAATAGTAGTATGGAGGAAGTTGATAGGTTATACGAGGAGGAGGATATTGATGTGGAAATAGCACTTATTCAAAGAAACTTGGAGTTATTGAAGAAGTGGAAACGTAGGAGGTAAATGGATAGAAAATATTGCAGATAGCAAGATATGAGAAAAGAGATACTGGATGAAGTATATGAGACGGTGGAAATAGAAAAGGCTTCTGTTGATACTTTTCATAAGTGATCTTGAGGAGTAGTTAAGCATTAAGATAACTAATATGGATGTAGGTTCGAGTGAGACATATATGTTTTTTTTCTCTCTATGTGATGGAATGGCTGGTTGATTATATGTTAAACTTCTTATCAGATAGATAAGTTAGTCAATGTTACAGAAGTTAGATGTACTCTATAGTAAATAGACAAGTGTTGATTGGTGCTAAGAAATACCGTGGTTGGTGGTAATGAATAAGTAGTTATAAGAATATGTGGAACAAATCCAGAAGAAACAGTTGGTGTGTCGAATCACAGGTTCTGTTGGTAGATAATACGCTCATTGTTAGTTAAAGACTTTTGTGAGAAGAATAGATATTGTTTTAAGTTGGAAATTGGTCTGTAGATAGCAGATATATATATATATAATTGGCAGTGAGTTGTTTTAGTTTCTCGGTTATAAAAACAATGGAATGACTTGAGTGAATAGATATGAGTTACATTGATTCGTATAGGAGGACAATGTTGCTTAGGCACTGTAAGTAGGTAGTTCTATGTGAGTTAATTTTGTTTGAAAACCTTCTCTTTAGCGAGAAGACAGTTGTTTTATTGAGTTTGAGTTTTAAATGCCTCATATATAATATGTTTTTTTTGCTTGATTTGGTCCTGTGAAATGATGGTTGTTATGTGATTTTAGAATAGGATTATTGTGTTCCTAGATTTTCCGTACAAACTATTGGTCCGTAAAAGAGACCAATAGTGATAGGTAGTAATAGAATATTTTCTTTTGATTTGATAAAATGCATGTTATGTCATTTTAAAATCTGTTTTCTTTGAATGAGTTGGGGGGTATGATATTTTATTTTGATTTTATTTCGTTTAATTTAATTAAGTTGTTTTGTGTATTATGTTACCTAGTTATAAATTTAATTAAATAAGTTATTTTTCAAGTAGTTATTGTTGGCTGGAATAAAGAAAATATATGAGGGCTAATAGAGAGACACATACTGAGGGCTAATAGAGAGACATATAGATAGTCGGCATGAAGAGGTTCTTATGGATATGAAGTATTAGAAAATAAAATAGGAGCTGCATTGAAGTCAGCGTTGTATGAAGAAAAAGGAGGGGGAGACTGTGAATGGCAGCATATAAGCGGGAGTGTTGATATAGGTAGACAAAGAAGCACATTATGGGATGTGAGGGGGAAAGATATAGGAGCTGTGAAATACAAGCGTTTATTAAATTAAAAATGTTCATAGAATATGAACATTGGCTTGTGGTAAAGGATGAGGTAACGGAAATATAGACAGGATTGTGGATGGCAATATAAATGTTGAATATATAAATGTTGAGAAAACTTATGACAACTTGATTTATAGAGAACAAAGATCTATTTCATAAGATATATTTTAAAAAATTGTTGTACACAATTTTTTTATTGGCAAGGGAGATAAATGTGATTGTGTGGACTATGCATTACTTTAGGTAAATGTGATCATGTTGACTATTCATTCCTTATGCTTTTCACTGGGTGCGCACCCCTTCTTTACTTTTTCTAACTACGTTATTTCTGTTTGTCCTGTGTTGTGAAAGAGTGAGGGATTTCATAATGCCATGTGTAAAATAACGATTATATGAGCTATTATTCTTATCATATGTATATTTGATACAGGAACTTGAGGTGCCAAGAACGAACCCGAAATACCTAGTGGATGACTATATGGGTTGGGGAAAGAGTTACGAATAGATTGGTTTACTTAAAATAACGTGGTTTGGGGAGATTAGAGGAACGGTGGGAGGTAAGGAAAGGGAAGAAGGAAGGTTTAGTTTAAAAAAAAAAGGTAACCATATGTGGTATGAGGTATTGTATAAAGTTGAGATTTATATGTCTCAAAGTATGAAGAGGCAGAAACGAAGAAGAAGTTTATAGTGATTTACTATATGACAATATGACAGGGAGAAGAGTTAAAGAATAAAATAATTACTCAAATTGGAGTTGGTTTAGGGAAGATTAGAGGAACTGTGGGAGGTAAGGAAAAAGAGGGAATAGAGTAAGGGAATTGGGAGTAAAGAATTTTTCCTTTACAGGAAAAATTCTTTAGAAAACATAGGGAGGTGTAACAGAGGTTGGGTTTTAGGTGGGAAAAGGCTACAGCACGACTGAGCATCGGGATGGAATGGGAGGAGAGATGCTCAAGTCGTGACGTAGTTTGTTGTCAAGAATCAGTTTACATCTGAACCTAGCCCTAGAAGGCAGGCCGTCAACACGTTTGTATTCTACCATGACATTGTATCGGCTATAACGTTTAATAAAGTTGATTTAGAATTTCTACAAGACTTGTTAAGCCATCGTTTCATCATACACTGTTATACTAACTGTGTAAAAAGTGTTAGCCAAAACAAGAACTATATCGTTCTAACCTATAAAAAGTAGAAACATTTATTAGCCAAAGCAATAAAAACAATGACCAAATCACGAAAAATGATGGAACAATTTTTGCTGAATTAAGAAACAAAAAAACAAAGATGGCCAAACTAAGAAATATGTTAGATAAAGTAACAAAAACTCTTTGCCAAAGTGAGAAAAAAATAATTACCAAATTAAGAAAAATTATGGTCAAACTAAGAAACATGTATGCCCAAGGAAGAAATATGTTAGCCAAATGCGGAAAATGTTGACCAAATTAAGAACAAAATATTTACCAATGTAAGAAAACTTATGACCAAATCAAGAAATGTCGTCCAAAGGAAGAGAATGTGTTGGCCAAAAATAACATTCACATATGAGTGTCTCTCATAGATCATATATTTATGAAATGACACCCATCTTTAAAAACACTTTAGATCTTTACCACTGATGTTAATCGTATCCAGCAGTATAAGCCTTTTTTTCTTGTCATTATATTAACATGAATAAATAGTAACATATCCTAGGTACACAGTTATGCTTTATTATATTATGAAATGGTTACAAAGAAGTCAAATAACACAATATCGATGATATAATAAGTACACTATTATGATAGCACTTCAATATATTACTAGCAGCATCTCGAATTCCCACATCACACTATCTTAATTAAAATGATCCTTCCTGGAAGAGTAACCGTATCTCTATTGAAAAGGTCTCCATCTGCATGATATTATTTCCAAGGGTCATCTTTCTTCTTAGCATAACTCCGTATCTCACCACCATACACAACTCTCCGTTCAACGTACTCTATGTACTACATAATCTGCAAGGTTCTCACGAAGACTCTATCACATAACATTATATTGACCGACCTGTCATCAATTAGATTCTCGCCATTATCCATTCTCTTCGTGGTTATTATCTCACTTTTTATTACACATATCATAAGCCCTCCTAATTATGTTTCACCATCTGTAACCAGCGTCCAATCTTTCAACACAACCTTCCATACTTTCTTCATTCCAACCACTTAAAGACCCGTTATGTATCTTCTGTAGTTATGTCAAGAGTGTCTTCAACTTTTATCTGAAAGCAAATTTCACACTACATAACTATCAACGTCAGCACTTTTCCCATTTTATATTACCGGAAGCTTCAACTTACCATTCCAGAGTATCTGCTAAAGAAACACTTCTACGTACAACTCACGCATCTGTCTACACTCTTGGTATTCTTTTTAGCACAAAGTGTCTCAAGCTTTCATAGACAGCTTCACAACTATTTTCATGTCACAACACCAAGAGCTCTAAACCTCCACTGTACACGAGCTCCAACGAAACAGTCATAACAACGCTTGTGACAATACAGTCTGTGGTTTCACCTGGCACAGTTTCGATATCAGCTGAGTATTCGTCATCACGGGTCATTTCTCATGGCTGGCATCTTCAAATTGTCATACAACAATATGTACTACACTAACCTTCCATTGTTCCATCTCTCAACAATTCAAGGGGTTTCTCGAAGTCTAGCTAAAATAACATATCTTACGCTATCCCTTCTATTTCACTTTGTCATTCCACATCCCCAATAGCGTCAAGTCTCCAACCAACAGTGTCTGTTATGAAGTCGGCCTTTCTTAAACCCACGTCTGGTCTCTTGAATATTGTCTACCTCATCTTCTAGCCGACTTTCATCGTTTCATATAACTTAACACTAACATTCACGTTGATTACAGCAATCCGGTTTTCTGCTGATTGGTTAAATGTTCCAACCTACTGGAGACGGATTTGTAAATAATGAATATGGTCATCGACCAGTGTGGTCACTGCTAAGAAGGATATCAATGACAAACCGATCTTTTTTACAGAGGCCTATGAAATTATGATTCTACTCAGAATTATAATGAGAAGAACCAGAAATACAATACAAATTGAAAATTGGTGAAGAGCAGTATGGATGTGTGAAATGAAAAGGGACAAAACAGGCAAGATTTACATTACGAACACTAATAGAAAGATAAAAATAGAAGAGAAAGGTCTTAACCAAAAGGATAATTTCATATACTTAGGGTCATTTATAACATCAAATGGTAGGCACACAAAAGAGCGTAAGAACAGACTAAGGCAAACAAAAGATGTATTTCAGAAAATTAAAAGTATCTCATGCAATAAGTCACTTTCATGAAAATTAAAAAATTAAATTTCAATAATAGTTTTTTTTTTAAATTTTTTTTTCCGCATATCCTTTACAGGACATCGCTGTCAACATTAGCATCTTTCAGCTAATTTTTGATTTCTTGGCAAGATTACGCTCAGTAGTTTGTCATTGCTTTCTGAGCGACCGGCTCAATACCCCTAAATTATCGACGCGGAGAAAACCGCTACCAATTCTCACGCAACGTCACATTACTGACGAGAGTATACGAGATTACGGAGAAAGTAGTGTAACCTCTACACCAGAGAGACGGGCTTTTGTTAATTATACAAATTAAATTTCTCTTTATTGTTTTTAGTTTAAATGTTCCACGTGGCGAAGGGGTTACGGAAACAATTCGTAATCCCACATGCCGCGTCTGAAACAAACCTGCAGGCTATTTGGCAGCAGACCGTGATGCTTTGGTTTTTATAAAATGATATGAGTGCCGGTTGTTCAGAAAGCAGTGGCAAACCACTGAATGCAAACTTGCCAAGAAATGACAAACCGCCAAAATATTCTGGGGTTGACTGCGACGTCATGTAAAGAATATGCAACCAATTGATCTTTTGCACTCAGTCGCTTGCTGACGGTCTGGAGTCTCCTGTTGCTCACGCCTATCTCTATCCGGCTAGGCTGCTTCTTTTAAGCACCCATTTATGTCCTTTCTCTGATTCTTTATGAACTGACGAAACATTATTTTCTAGGCATCTAGGGCAGGGGTGGGCAAACTACGGCCCGCGGGCCGCATGCGGCCCGCCAAGTGATTTTATGCGGCCCGCGAGGGCATTTAGAAATAAAAATTTTAAATTCGTTTTTTTAAGTTATTTTGTTGAATTTTACAGAATTTCATGTACCGTTATGATGAGTGTCAATAACAAACGTAAGATTGAAGATGAATGCCGTGTTTTTAATGATGAATGGACAACTAAGTACTGTTTTATAAAAGTTGGTAGCAAATCAGTTTGCTTATTGTGTCATAAGTCAGTGGCTGTCTTCAAGGAGTACAATTTAAAAAGACATTATCAAACAAAACATTCCGATATCGGATACAATTTAACGACTGAAGAGAAAGAAAGGAAATGCCTTGAGTTAGTGAAAAATTTGGATAAACGGTAAACTGTTTTCACTAACCAGTCTTCAATTCAAGATGCCGCAACTGAAGCTAGTCTTGTGCTGTCACACAGAATTGTAAAACAGAACAAGCCATTTTCTGATGGCGAGTTCATCAAGGAATGTTTGCTAGATGCAGCAAACATTATGTGTCCAGAACAAAACAAAACAGATTTGACCACATTACTTTATCAAGGAGAACTGTGGTCAGACGTGTTGACAAGATCAGTGACAATTTGATGCATAAACTTCAAGATGCAAGTAAACAATTTTTGTGGTACTTTCTTGCATTTGATGAGAGTACCGATGTACATGATACTGTCCAATTATTGATATTTATACGTGGAATAAACACTTCTTTCAAACTCACTGAAAGTTACTGAGTGTTGAGTCACTCAAAGACACAACCACAGGCCATGCTATATTCAATGCTGTTACTAACTGTATTGAAAGAACTGGGTTGGTTTGGAACAAGATGGCAAGTGTTACAACTGGCGGAGCTTGTGCTTTGACTGGAAAAAATGTAGGTCTGGTAAAGTTGATAAGTGATAAGATTAAAGCAGAATATCCAGACCACACATTATTACCACTTCACTGTGTGATTCATCAAGAAAGTCTGTGTAAAAATGTTTTGAATGTCAAGCATGTTATTGACCCAGTTGTCAGTGTCATCAACCTCATCAGATCAAGAGGACTTAATCACAGACAGTTCAAGTCATTACTTGTCGATTTGGAAACTGAACATTCCGATGTCCTGAACCACACCAGTGTTCGATGGCTAAGTCTCGGCAAGGTGTTGAGGCGAGTGTGGGAACTCAGAGAAGAAATAGTGATGTTCCTAGAGATGAAGGGCATTGCATGTGACTTTAATACTAACATTGACAATAAAGAGTGGCAGTTAGACTTTATGTTTGCCATTGAAATTATGGAAAAGTTAAATGAACTGAATGTCAGACTTCAGGGCAATGGTATGTTTGCACATGAATTGTATGTATATGTAAAATCATTTCAGGCAAAACTCTCACTGTTCTCCAGACAAGCAAGTGAAAAAAGATTTTGTCACTTCCCTTTGCTGAAACAAGAAACCATTTCTGGTGAAATTACTGAAAAATACAAAGCCCAATTAGATGCATTGATTGAAGAATTTGGATGGAGATTCCAAGGTTTCAAGAAATTAGAGCCATTGTTCAATATTCTCAGTTCACCTTTTAGTGCAGAAGCTGATACAGCCACAGAGGAAATACAGTTGGTGCTGCTTGACTTACAAGCAGATCATGACCTGAAAGAGAAATTCAAGACAGGTGGTTTGCTGGATTTCTATGGATCTTTATCACAAGAATCATTTCGCAACTTGAAAAACTTTGCAGCTAAACTTTTATCATTATTTGGATCAACATACATTTGCAATCAAGCATTCTCTTGCTTGAAGATCAACAAATCTAAGAATAGGTCTTTATTGTCGGACTGCAACTTGCATGCTGTCATGCGAATTTCAACAAGTAAACTTGCTCCAGATTTAAAGAATATTGTCAAAAATCGCAAGCAGTTACATACATCTCATTAGAAATCAACAACTGTAGTGACAATGTAGTCGCTGTGTGTCTAAATTAAAGCCATTGATAGATAATACAGAATATTTGTTATAATAACAAGTTGTAAAATTGTGTTAACAAATTAGTAAAAGTTTTTGTTCATATAGTCAAATATAATGTATAATTGTATAAGTAAAATAAAATTGCAATAATTAGTTATTTATACTGCTTAATAACCTATAAATAATTAATAATTACTTATTGTGACAGGTTGCTGTAAACAAATTGGATATATATATATATATGCGGCCCGCCACTAGCTTTACATTTGTCAATGCGGTCCTCCGCACGAAAAGTTTGCCCACCCCTGATCTAGGGGATATTCCTATACCGCACTTTTTCAAACAGCACACCAAAGGGTCAAAATGTACCCAGTCGGTTTTGCAAACGAATCAATATAATATTTATTATACTCTCTAAATTCTCCGGTGACAAATGGTTGGTTATCTTGTGCCTTTGAATGAACCGCTAATGACAAGTAATAGCTTTTGTTATCAGAAGTGAGAGGGCAACACGACTGTTTGTTTTTCTCCGTAAACATAGGCTGTAAATTATCTTTTTCCTGCTGAACTGAAATGTCTGACTAGTGCAAAGCTGTTATGTAGTCTGCGTAAATTATGGAATCATCGTTGGGATGCCAGTTTGGAGTATCTGGAGTACTTTAAGATGTCGATGTTTTCTGTGGTCTGGTGTGTTTCGCAATGTCTGTTTGTTTCTAATATCTTTGCTGCTCTAATGGAATCAGACAGTTCGTAGTAATTTATTTGCGTCCTCGAGAATGCTGTCTTGGAATATTTAGGTCTTGTGCTGGCTAAACTAGAGCCTCGGCAGCGCTGTGCTAAGGCAACGCAAGCCGTCCCGGTAATCATGATTTCGAATCCGTATCGGGGTGGATGTTTAAAATTCCAGCTTCCAGCTGGACCCAGTCTAAATGGGTACCATGAAATGACTTGGGAAGTAAAGACTGGCGGACGTGATATTGGCTGTATCACTCACCGAGTGCTGATTTGTATATACAGCATGGGTCTAGCACCGCATCTCCAATGCGGGTAAGGCTTGTAAAAAGGCTTTTCATTTGTTTGTTGACTTCCCATGGACAAATGTTACATCTTTCTATGGAGGTGTTCACAGGTTAACAAATCTAAAAATCACGATAACATGTAAGTTTCTATCGTTGTTTGTTGTCCATGATGTCTTTACTTTAAAACAGCTGAAAATGTATGCGTGTGTGCGTGCGTGCGTGCGTGCGTGTGTGTGTGTGTGTATGTGCGTGTGTGTGTGTGTGTGTGTTTCTATTGTTGTTTGTTGTCCACAATGTGTTTACTTCAAGTAAAGTCAAAGTAACAATTAAAACCTAATAGGTAAAAATAATAATTTGAATAAGGAAGACACAAAGAATAGAATGCACAATTTATGGCCTGGCAAATTCCGCTGCATCTCGTCAAGTACATACTGCAGAAATCACACGACATAAAAATAATAAATGTCTGAGACTGGGGAGATATCTTTTTGCAAGGTGAACAATAAACATAAAAATTAGGGAGACCCAGTTACGCGCCTCAGGGAGCATTTGGCATAAGATGCTAGACCCGTCTAGTGATAGACCAACTGGCACTTAGTGAGTGATGCAATCAGTATCATGCCGGCCGCCTTTCCTTCCCAAGATATTCCCTGGTTCCCATTTTAGGCTGGGTCGAGCTGGAAGCCTAGATCAGTTTTAAAAATCCGTCACGATACGGATTGGAACTGACGATCAACGAGCCGATAGGCGAGCTCTAGCAACAAGGCTACCGCTGCTGCCATGGAAAATACAACTGCCAATGAAAGTTGTCAACAGCAGTGGGAGCACGAATCTTGAATTCCCCTAGAGAATCCATGTTGTTGTGTGCGTTAGGAACGCGGTGAATTAGGGGACAAGCTGAGAAACTTCTAATGCCAGTGGAAATGTGGTTTCTGACGAAAGTGCAAAGAATACAACGGTCAGATATAAAACAAATGAGAAAGTCCTACAAGAAACAAATGGAAACCGTAAATTTATTAGAGACATTGGATGAAGACGGTAAAATAAAAACTCGGGCACGTCATGGGAAGAAATAAACTTTAAACGTTAGTGAGACTTGGCAAAATTGATGAGAAAATAGCATAAGGAATCAATCAATCAATTAATCAACCAGGTACGGTCTCCATAATGAAGGTTGGCTGCAATGGATCTCCTACACTGTCTCTCGCCTTGACTGTACATTCTATCAGACTGATGTTCGTCCATCTCTTGATGTTATCTTCTTACTTGTGTCGTTGTCTGCTCGCATGCCCTCAACCTTGATCGCCAGTATGGTTTTCATAAGAGTATTATGTCTTTTAACATTCCCGAAATATTTCACTTGCCTCCTTTTATTTCTTTCATCAACTCTCTTTCCATTCCCAGTTTTTCTAGAACTTATGTATTTGATTGCTTTTGTTTCCATGAAATGCGATGTATTCGTCTGTATATGCACATCTCCAGGGCCTCTAATCGACTTTCTAGTTGCTTGTTCAATGTCCAGGTTTCCGCGCCATACAGTTGTGTTGAATATACGTAACATTTAACAACACTCATTTTTAATGCATTGTTAATCTCTCTAGATGTTAATACTGATTTGATAATGTTGAAAGCATTTCTGGCCATTCCTGTTCACTTTTTGATTTCTATTTCACTTCTGCCATCATCTGTTATTACATGTCCAAGACAGCAGAAACTTGTTAATTATTCTAGTATCTCCCCGTCTACTGTGATGTTCATTGATGGCCTTTCCTTTCCACTGCTAAATATCATAGTTTTTTTGTTTTGTTTTTTGGATGTTAATATATATAAGCCACAATATGCAATATGCCTGTTTACTTGTTCCGTTAGGTTTTGTAACTTTTGCTCGCTTTCTGCTAATATCACGGTATCGTCAGCATACCTGAGATTGTTTATGATTCTTCCATTGATGTTAAATCCAGACAGTTCGACTTGTTTAAAAATTCTTTCTGTGTATAGGTTGAATAAGCTTGGGGACAACATACATCCCTGCCGTACTCCTCTTTTTACCTCTATGGGTGACGAATAATAAGCATAAGGAATGCAAAGTGATAAACCCTGGATGATTTGGCCCCATGAAATACTCGGGACAAGAACACAAACCTAATCCATTACTCTCGTGATCGTGTGAGATGGCTAACCATGACGGCCCACATTTATCTGCATGGCACATAATGATGATGACTTTTGGTTTATCTTTTCGTTTTAATTGGGCGTGGAGGGAGTTGCGAGTGCGTGATTGTTAAACGATAATATTTTCTCAATTCAAATATAAAGGAAACACAAAATTATAAGAAAATTTGATATTTTTTGTTGAAATTTCACGTAAAAGATTAAACTGGAAGTTTTAAAATCTGTACGCGATGTTACGCAATTAGAAACATTTTTTTTTTCAATGGCTTCCTCATTCTGCGGGTTGAGGTTTCAACTGCGTTGGCAGCTCATGAGACCATGCAATTTGTGGCGTATCATCATAATCACCATCATCATCATCACCACCGCCATTATCACAATCATCATCATCGTTATCATTAAATGACTTTCCAAACGACTCAAAACATAATGTATCTCCAAAAGTAATGCTTTATCAATTTAATATCAAATCAACTAAATAAAACGGGGAATTTTGAACTTAAAATTACAGAAAAGGAATTAGAATGCCATGGATCAAGAAGAATGAAAATACTAATATTCTACAAGACCAAATCATCTAGGAAATGGCTCATAAACATAATCATGTCTCATCATCATCATCATCATCATCATCATCATCATCATCATCATCATCATCATCGGCATCTTGTTCCTCTTAAACCTTGCGGTGGCGGGGTGAAGCATAACCAGCGGAAGAATGCCCGTTTATAGTCTTCATACATCGGGAGATTCCGACGGACTCTCTTTTCCCCTCTGTCCATAGTTAACATGGTCGACCTCCGCTTCTCGTTCCATTGGGTCTGTACATCACGGCTCAAGTCTCAGAAACTGACATATTTTGGATATGTTAAATCTTCTTCTGGTTGGAAAAGAACAGCAATGAAAATATTGTTCCCGGGAGAGAAATCAGGGGTCGACCAACACGAAAATGGACACACGATGTTAAAGAAACTGTTAAGATGAGAATGCATCAGACAGGAGAAATGACAAAAGATCGAGAACCTTTTCCTTGAGCCTTGATGAGAGCGACGTTCTGTAAATGACGTGTTACATTATTATAATACATTAAATGATGTTTTAAAGATTGATTTTAAAATTACTCCATTGCATTGTATTCATTTAAACACAGAAGTCACAAACAATACGTTACACGATTAATTGCCTGGCATATCTCGCTGCATCTCGTCAGGCGTATACTGCAGAGTTATATATCATATGAAATTAATAAATGAATAATACTTTAGCTGAAACACTTAAAAGACGTACTCATAGGTATCGTTCGAATGTGGAGCATCTGCTATACCAAAGATATTTTCAAATTTAACACGAATTCTTTCTGTTTGAATAGAACCGGCTTGAACCGCATAATTGATACTGATGATGATGTTTGCGTATCCTTTTACAGGACTTAGCTGTCAACAGCAGCATCTTTCAGCTGTCTGCTGATCTCTTGGCAAGATTACGCTCAGTAGTTTGCCATTGCTTTCTGAGCGGCCGGCTCAGTATCCGCAAGTCACGAGCGGGGGTCGAACCACCTCAGTTCTCGCTCCGCTGCGAGACTCTGCGTGATAAACGGGATTACAGAGAGAAAGTGTTGTAACCCCACAGCCAGAGAGACCGGCATAATTGATACTGGCTCTCTATATTTGAGCAATTGTGTATTGTTCACCGAATACAAGATATGAAACGCTTTGTCTTAGTTCACTTTATGAGCACATTTTAAAAGTTGTTTAGAACTCGACGAGGAGGGTATTTTATAACCTTTCGACAGCACAATATTCATGAAGGCTGATTAACTGTCTTTTCTAGATGGATAGTTTCATAGATTGTGAGCCACGGTGGCATAGTGGTTGGTGTATGAGTCAGATTTTCTTAGCATTGTCCAGCAAGTGACAGTATGCCATTAATATGGATTTTCCATAGTTTTAAGGGATGATAGTCCTGTTTTAAGCATATTATTCCCACTCGTACATTATTTTCCTGGAAAATAAGTTAAGACACTATTTGATATAACAACAATATTGTTTCCTTTTTTTTAGACACCTATATTACAATTACCAATTGTCATCAGTTTTTTTTTAAATTTCTGTTTCAGTGTAAAGAAACTAAGGTAAAAATAAGTTTGGCACTGTGCCGCTAGGATCAATGGGCGCGTTTCAGAATTCCCCAACACACGAGTCGAAGATTCAAAGTAAGCAGCAGACGATTTGGAGATGCAGTGATTAAGATGATATAAGCCTTGATGGTTCAGAACGCAATGGCAAACTACTGAACGTAAACATTGTCTATTAATTTACAAAGGATCAAAATACTGAGGCTTAATGCGATGTCCTGTACGAACATCATCACCATCAAGTGTCGTGCCGACTGGCGTAGGCGTTCATGGCTCTCCACAGATCAGTCTTTGGTTTTCCGGATCAAATCTGCCATTGATATTTCTCCATGCCACCGTCGCAATCCATCCAGCATCATTTCTCGTGGTCTGCCTCTGCCTCTTTTCCCCTCGATCTTTCCAGTTGTCACAATGTTCTCCAGCGCCTCTCTTCTCAACACATGACCAAAAAAAGCTGTTTGTCTCTTTCTTATTGTTGTATATGATGTTCTAGTTTCGCCAGCCTCTTTAAGGCATTCGCCGTTAGTTACTATGGCAGGAATTCGCAACAATCGTCTAAGGAACCACATCCCTGTTGCCTCCAATCTCTTGTTAATTTGTTTATTTATGCTTCAAGATTCACAGCCATACAGCAAAACAGGTTCTATATAGCTCTTTAGCACTTTCTTTTGCCTTCACACAATTATTTCTTATTTCTTTATTTATCTCATTATATGCATGCTTATGATTTTTACTCTGTTTTCTTTTGGCCATCAACTTTAATATTTCTTCAGTCATCCATTTTTTCTTAGCCTTTTTGGTTTCTCTCCGGTAATAATTTCATTGCTCGTTTGATGAATGGAATCCCTTAACATTTCCCATTGTTCGTTTATATTCTGTATTTTAGCTATTGCATTATACCTACTTTTCACAATCACTCTGTATTGTTCTTGAATTTCTTTATCTACCTTCAAAACCTCTTTATTAAGTCTCATGTTCCTAATCACTTTTTTCTTCTTCTATTCAGTCTTACTTTTATTATACCACATAGTGGTATATGATCACTATTACAGCCAGCACCCGGCATTATCTTTACATTAATTAACGCATTTCGAAACCTTTTATTAATAAGTATGTAGTCAATTTGGTTGAGTATTTTCTTATCAAGGCTTTTCCATGTGTAAAGTCGTCTTTTATGGTGTTTAAACCAGGTGTTTCCAATTATCATATCATTAATATTTGCCCATTCTATTAGTTGTTCTCCTCGTTCATTTTTTTTACTTAAAACCATAATTCCCCACCACATCCGCCATTTTTCCTTTTCCTACTTTTGCATTAAAATCACCTAGTATTATTTTTATATCTTGTGATTTAATTTGAGACATTGCCATGTCTACTTCGTCGTAAAAATGTTGTATTTCTTCATCACTACTGCTTGCTGTTGGTGCCTATACTTGTACAATATTTATATCTATTGGCTTGCCTTTCAATGTGACCATAATAACTCTGTCTGAAATACACCAGTAACCATTAATTGATTTGGCTGTTTGTTTATCAAATATTAGCCCTACTCCTTTTTCGTGTGTATCTGTAGCTAGTCGTCCCTGGGGGGAAGGTGGAACCAACAAGCACACCTGTTAATTATCCTTGCCCAGGTTTTCCTCTGCTGGTGGACCTTTGTCTACATACCCCCCCCCCTTTTTTTTTAAAGTCTGCCAATCTCTCTCTCTCTCTCCTCTCTCTCTCTCTCTCTCTCTCTCTCTCTCTCTCTCTCTCTCTCTCTCTCTCTCTCTCTCTCTCTCCAACAGACAATACCCCCTTTCACGTTCCTTCAGCACATACCTCCACTAACACAGGTTTCGAACAAAATGATAAAACATTTATTGCAGAAAAGTGTCAGTTGAGTGTGCAATGTAGTTGTGTGAATATATGTGATGTGATCTATCTTAAATGTGTGTCATAATCTAGTATCGGATCAGCATCAGAGTTTGTCCTCATTATACAGCCGTTCAACGTAACCATTCACATAACAGGAAATATCTCACCAAGGGCTGCGTCTTTCTCTGACTGGTAATGATTTTTCTTCCCACTCTGTTCTGGAAACTCGTAAATAATATAGTATCCACGGATTTGTTTTTGTCAGTTTTTGTCAGTCACATCACATGTATAAATCCGTTCAATGGGAAATTATTATCGTTCAATGAATATCCGATCATCAATGTTTTCTTCATTTACTTAGGGTCCTTTAGTTCTTCACACCCGATATAACGGTCGGTAATATATTCCAGGTATTAAAGAAGATAAACACCGATTCAAGCACATATAGTCTTTCCACTGCAGTTTATCACTTCATTGAGCATCTCACATAGAGTGATGCAGTTAGTTTCGTTGGTCATTTTTATTCACATTAAACTGACATTCGTGTTGAACATGGTTCATAGCTTCATATCATTGATTACTTCATCCTATTCTGACCAATTACTTCTGTTCAGATTGGTAAACCACTTTCAGTGTCAAGTGCAGGGAACCTGTTGAGTAAAACAACAGCTTGTGAAAGAAACGCAACTCCGACCTATGATATGTGAATGTAGGTAATTGGCTATATTCATAAAGTAATCTCCCTAGATCATACTAGAGTTATACTCTTATATAAGACAGAATAGTCAGCACTCTACCCTATACAAGGTGAAAGAAAAACACGCTAAAGCAAAGCACATAAATCCTAGTATAGACTTATCCTTCTGACTTTACAGACACCTTACTCTACACAACTTAAATCACTCTTCAGCCTAATGCTGTCGACTCTCTATACTACGTTTACAAACGAAAATCCCTATGCTAGCTTTTTATTCTACATCTATATATCTATATCATCACCTTATTTACTAATTCCTGCCTAGAATTATACCACTTAATTCCATAAAGGAAAAGTGCGGGTCGACTTTACACAACCTAGACTTAGTTATATATATTCAATTTCGGCACTCAATTAACTCCACACCCGCCTATTGTAAAGGCAATCTTCAACTGCCTTGTAAAACAATAAATTCAGTCCAAAGTTATTAGCTGGACTACGTCACTTGTTTTGTTCTTAACCCTCAGCCTTTGTTCTCTTTCCGCGTTGATTGATCTCCGTACATCAGTACTGATCACCCTCTTTAATAAAGACGATCTCCAATTCCATCGTGTTTCTCCGTTAGATCAAAAGACTCTTTTCACCGTATTTCCACGCGATTACTGTTTGATTTAGCTCCGAACTCTCGAAGATAAACGATGTTCCTGGGCCCCGGTGATTCTCCGCAAAGTCCGATACAGACTTTTGTCTTTGAACTTTCCCGGTAACCAATTCTTCCGTTGGGCTTCGCTTCCGTGTCCCATACGTACGACCAGTGTTTGAAGTCACGAGCGCTGTCTTTTTTAAAATTCCAGGATCGTCACTTCTTCCCCCAAGTGTTTCTATCGTTTTCTCTATCGGGATCGTCGCCTGCCAGCCATATAATGACATAGGCCCCCTCTTAAGAGAGTTGACAGCGTCGACTCTTACTCACTGGAGGTTCGATCCTGATGGTCTTCCTCAACATACTCTTCTTCCTCAGAAGTTGGGTGTCTAGATAGGAAATCAGCTCCTACATTCTCCTTACCAGGAATATACTCCACTGTGAAGTTGTACGGCTGCAGCAACAACGACCAACGCATCAACCGTGCGTTGAGCTTCTGCGAGGTAGCTAGGAACATCAAAGGTTGATGATCTGACTGAACCGTAAACTGTACTCCATACAAATATGGTTGAAATTTTTGTACGGCCCATACGAGTGACAAGAATTCTCTTCCAACGGTAGAATAATTTTTTTCAGCCGGTAGAAGTTTCTTACTGGCATATGCTACAGGTTTCAAAACCGAAGCGTCTTCTATCCCTTCTTGTAACAAGGGTTTTGAAAGGTCTGGGAGTTGTAGAACTGGTTTATTCACCAACGCCTCTTTTAATTGACTGTAGGCCCCCTCGCATTCTGGTGTCCATACAATTGTATCTGGGAGTCCCTTTTTTAAGGTTTCTGTTAATGGATTTCCCAGTTCGGTAAAATGTGGGATGAACTTCTGATAAAACCCGCACAACGACAGAAATGATCTCACATCTTTCTTCGTCTTTGGCCTTGAAGCTCGTCTGACTTTTTCCAGGTTCTTCTCCTCCGGGACAATTTTACCTGGAGTGATGGTATGACCTAGAAATTCCAGAGTTTGGTAACCAATCATGCACTTGGTTGGGCGCGCGGTAAGCCCTGCTTCCCTGAGCCTATTGAAAACTCTCTCCAAGGACCCCAAATGGTCATCTATGCTGTCACTGGCAATTAGTATATCATCCATGAATGAGATAATGGACGGATCACGTAGAGGATCTAACAAAGCTCTCATCATGCGAGTAAACACACTAGGCGCATTGCTGAGTCCAAAAGGCATGACGTTGAACTCATAGTGTCCACTAGGTGTACTGAAAGCCAGCAGAGGTCGAACTGCCGGTTTGACCGGGATCTGATAATAACCCCTACTCAGATCTACTTTAGAGAAGTACTTAGCTTTATGGAGCCTGGCGAATAACTGGGTTGGATTCGGCAAAGGTTCCACCTGAAACTGGGTATGACTATTCAAGAGTCTATAGTCAATACACAACCTGTGTTCTCCACTCGGTTTTCGTAACAACACCACTCCGGCATTATATGGGGATGTGGATGGCGCAATCACATCATCCTCCAACAGTTTTTGTATCTCCTCCTCCAAAGCCTTCTCTTTAGAAAATGGCACTGGGTAGACTTTTTGGCGGACCGGATCTTGTGTGGTTAAGGTCATCTCGAACTCGACCAGCTCCGTCCGTCCTGGTTTATCCGTCAGGATCTGCTTATGGGATTTGAGAACCTAGGCAATCTTTTCCCTCTCCTGGAGAGTCAGATCAGGGTTCACCTGTACTTCCCGATAAGTTTCCTGGTGCACTAGAGGATACTCCCTGCCCTCGTCTGGTCCGGTTTCAGTCTCCACTGCTACCGCCATTGCCATGAGCTGGGCTGCTCCTTCACCGGTTCTCTCTTCATATTTCCTCAAGAGATTAATATGGAAAATCTTCGACTTTCCCCGGATCCGGATTTGATAGTTGGTTCTGGATACCATCCTTTCCACGGGAAATGGTCCCTGCCATCCTATCTCTAGTTTGTTGGTTCCCGTTGGGAGTAGCAACAAGACTTTGTCTCCCACCTCAAGAGCTCTGTCTCTAGACCTACGGTTGTAGTACTCCGCATGTCTCTTTCTGGCTTTTCTCAAGTTTCGAGTCGCCAGAGCCCATCCCGTGTGAAGTTTTTCCTTCAGTTCCTCCACGTATTTGTACGAGGAGATCACTTCTTCTGACGTCCCTTCCTCCGTCCAACTCCTCAACATAGCTTCCAATGGTCCCTTGATTGGACGACCAAACAGCAAGGTAGCTGGCGGTAATCCTGTTGAGCCATGAGGCACTTCCCGATAGGCGAAAAGTGCTGCTGGGATGTATTCATCCCACCTATCAGGTTTTTCCGGTGCCAATTTCCTGAGCATTGTCATCAACGTGCCGTTGAAACGCTCGACTTTCCCATTAGCTTGAGGATGGTAAGGACTGGTATGTGTATGATTGGAGTGGAACACACCAAAAATCTCCTCCATGAGTTTCCCACAAAACTGAGACCCATTATCCGACAGAATCTGATTAGGGAAGCCTAATCTAGTAAAGGCCTCCATCAGTGCATCAGCCACTCGTTTCGAGTCAATGGTTGGCAATGGTATGGCTTCCCCCCACATCGAACAGCAATCCACCATTGTAAGGATATACATGTTCCTCTTCTTAGTCCTAGGAAGAGGACCCACGATGTCGATGGCTACCCTCTCGAAAGGAGAGTTCATAATGGGCATTTCACCCAACACCACCGGCGCTGTCCAGTGTTTCGGGGCCACCCTCTGGCACTCAGGGCATGATTTTACATACCGACGCACATCTCCAGTCAATCCTGGCCAATAATAATGGCAGGAAATCCGCTGCATGGTGGCGGCCATACCCATGTGTCCGCTGAACGAAATGGTATGCCCCATCTGAAGAATTTTGGAACGGTAGGCCTTCGGGACTACCAATTGACCATGTGAGTTGTCTCCCCTTCCAGCTCTCCGATAGAGCAGCCGATTCTTCATGTAGTACTGACCTCGTTTGGGTGGACCAGCACTTTTCTGCAGCTTCCTATAGCAAGGACTTAAAGTCTCATCCTCACTCTGGGCAGTTCGCAACTCCCCTGGCATTGGGTTTGAGACCATTGTCTCTGCCTGATCCTTTTCCTTCTGAGAGCATGTCTGCATAGCTCCCATGTGGATTGGTTCCTTGGGAATTCCCAAAAAGACATATCGACAACCGAGGATGACGGGAAATATGGGATCAGTCAATACTGCGGCTCTGATTGTGCCCGTGACATATCTTGACCGAATCTCCACCTGAGCAATTGGTAACTTCATGGCCACAGCACTCTTTGTCGCCGGCTGTATCACCATGGACTCCCCTGTGAGTTGTTCTGGGTATACCAGATCAGCAGAAATCACAGCTTCCCCGTCCAGTCCAGTATCATATAAACATTGGACTTGTTGGCCATTCACCTCAATCAACTCCACCACCGGTGGTCTCCCTTGGTCCGGAGTATCTTCCACCTCCTCGACCCTTTCCTTGGAGTCCTCTTTAGGTTCCCCGAGGCATGTTGTGAAGTGTGCGTCCTGTGACTGGAATCTGCAGTCTTTTGTATTATGAGTTTTTGACCGGCAGTGTTTGCACCATTTTCCTGTCCAAGGTTTTTCCCTTCCTGACTTCGGTGCGCTCTCTGGGTTCCGATTTTCTTCGCCGACCTTAGCCTTGTCGGTGACAACATCCTTATGAGTCACTTGGCATGCCGCGAAGTGAGAGCTTTTTGGTTTCGATCTGCAGTCTTTTGTGTTGTGAGAGGGTGACTTGCAGAACGAACACCACTTCTCAGACCACGGTCGTTTTGGTGGAGCATTCGAGGTGCTTTTGTTTCCTTCTTTCATCTTCTCCGAACTCTCCGTTGAAGTCTTCACATAAGGTTCCCCTTTCTTGTATTCCCCTTTCTTAGATTTTTTTCAGTCGGTTTCTCTTGGCCTTTGGTGGTTTGTGTACTTGGTACCGCAGCCTCCCCATGCACCTCCACGAATCTCTCCGCCAACTTATTCACCACTTCCATCCGTTCCGCCCATTGTTCTCCCAAGAAGGTTCTGAGAGGTTTCGACATTTGCTTTCGCATCTGGTCGACTACCATCAGCTCTTCCAGACTCTCATAGTCCCTCTTGAACTCTGCCAAATCCATCCATTTCTGGAGGTATGATTTTAGGCGCAGACTGTATGCGGCGACTAGCTCTCCCGGCTCTCGTTTTGCTGATCGAAACTTCTTTCGATATGTCTGTGAGGTGATTTCATAGTGTTTCAGCAAGGCGGCTTTCAATTCTTCGTAATTGTTTACGTGTCCTGGTGGTGGGCGTGAGTAAACCTCGTAACCGGAACTTCGTAAGCCCTGGGACAATTTAAGATTCCACTTGCCTCTCTCCAGTCCCATAGCGGCTGCCATGGCTTCGAACCGATCCAAAAACTGGTATATTTTCTCTTTACTTTAATCAAAAACAGCTAAGGGAAACTTCATGGCATGGTTACCTTGTCCACTCATGGTGCTTGAACCATGTGTAGATGATCCTCCTTCCGCTCCATCTGTTTCTCCCTTAGTTTGTGTTTTGAGTTCTAGTTCTCGCATGCGGTATTCATGTTCTCTTATCTTGTTGGCCTCTTCAGCTTGCAACCTCTGGTTGTGATGTTCCATTTCCAGTCTCTTGGCGGTCTGTTCCATTTCCAGTCTCTTGGCGGTCTGTTCAGCTTCCATTCGTTTGGTCTCTATCTCAATTCTTCTCAATTCCAACTCGGCCTTTCGATCTTCCCTTTATGCTTGGCGATGTTCCCTCTCCACCTCCTGTATGTAATCGGTTAGTGCCGAACCTGACAAACCAATTTCTTCTCCTTTTGCCCTTAGTTCTGCCGTAGTTAGTTTAGGAGTGGCCATAGTTAAAGAAGGTGAGTCAGCAGGTTGAGTAAAGAGACCCTAAGGCAGTAAGAAATTACTCAATATCTAAAATAAATATATATCTATACATCTTATTTATCTATGTCAATATATATATTATTTATCTCTGTCACCACACAGTACACCACAACCAATCTCTCAACCACACGAGGAGATTTAGGATAAAGACTTATGTAGACGTGTAAAGTGTGAACCGGTATGTACTGTGTCTGAACACCTATCCACATTCACCCTGCCTGGATCTTTATTTTCCCGACAATAATGTCCCCAACAGCAATGTAATGTAGCCCAAATATATAATGCAATATCACTATATATCCCTTGGACCTGCTCACATTTAGTCACTATATATATATATCCCATAGACGTGCTCTACTATAAAGTCACCCTATATATATATATATATATATATATATATATATATATATATATATATATATATATATATATATATATATATATATATATATATATCTTGGACGTGTTCTCATTTAAAGTCACCATATATCTCCCGGACTTGGCCCCCATTAATGTAGCTAGTCGTCCCTGGGGGGAAGGTGGAACCAACAAGCACACCTGTTAATTATCCTTGTCTAAGTTCTCCTCTGCTGGTGGACCTGTGTCTACATACCACCCTTTTATTTTTAAAGTCTGCCAATCTCTCTCTCTCTCTCTCTCTCTCTCTCTCTCTCTCTCTCTCTCTCTCTCTCTCCAACAGACAATACCCCCTTTCACGTTCCTTCAGCACATACCTCCACTAACACAGGTTTCGAACAAAATGATAAAACATTTATTGCAGAAAAGTGTCAGTTGAGTGTGCAATGTAGTTGTATGAATATATGTGATGTGATCTATCTTAAATGTGTGTCATAATCTAGTATCGGATCAGCATCAGAGTTTGTCCTCATTATACAGCCGTTCAACGTAACCATTCACATAACAGGAAATATCTCACCAAGGGCTGCGTCTTTCTCTGACTGATGATGATTTTTCTTCCCACTCTGTTCTGGAAACTCGTAAATAATATAGTATCCACGGATTTGTTTTTGTAAGTTTTTGTCAGCCACATCACATGTATAAATCCGTTCAATGGGAAATTATTATCGTTCAATGAATATCCGATCATCAATGTTTTCTTCACTTACTTAGGGTCCTTTAGTTCTTCACACCCGATATAACGGTCGGTAATATATTCCAGGTATTAAAGAAGATAAACACCGATTCAAGCACATATAGTCTTTCCACTGCAGTTTATCACTTCATTGAGCATCTCACGTAGAGTGATGCAGTTAGTTTCGTTGGTCATTTTTATTCACATTAAACTGACATTCGTGTTGAACATGGTTCATAGCTTCATATCATTGATTACTTCATCCTATTCTGACCAATTACTTCTGTTCAGATTGGTAACCACTTTCAGTGTCAAGTGCAGGGAACCTGTTGAGTAAAACAACAGCTTGTGAAAGAAACGCAACTCCGACCTATGATATGTGAATGTAGGTAATTGGCTATATTCAGAAAGTAATCTCCCTAGATCATACTAGAGTTATACTCTTATATAAGACAGAATAGTCAGCACTCTACCCTATACAAGGTGAAAGAAAAACACGCTAAAGCAAAGCACATAAATCCTAGTATAGACTTATCCTTCTGACTGTACAGACACCTTACTCTACACAACTTAAATCACTCTTCAGCCTAATGATGTCGACTCTCTATACTACGTTTACACACGAAAATCCCTATGCTAGCTTTTTATTCTACATCTATATATCTATATCATCACCTTATTTACTAATTCCTGCCTAGAATTATACCACTTAATTCCATAAAGGAAAAGTGCGGGTCGACTTTACACAACCTAGACTTAGTTATATATATTCAATTTCGGCACTCAATTAACTCCACACCCGCCTATTGTAAAGGCAATCTTCAACTGCCTTGTAAAACAATAAATTCAGTCCAAAGTTATTAGCTGGACTACGTCACTTGTTTTGTTCTTAACCCTCTGCCTTTGTTCTCTTTCCGCGTTGATTGATCTCCGTACATCAGTACTGATCACCCTCTTTAATAAAGACGATCTCCAATTCCATCGTGTTTCTCCGTTAGATCAAAAGACTCTTTTCACCGTATTTCCACGCGATTACTGTTTGATTTAGCTCCGAACTCTCGAAGATAAACGATGTTCCTGGGCCCCGGTGATTCTCCGCAAAGTCCGATACGGTCTTTTGTCTTTGAACTTTCCCGGTAACCAATTCTTCCGTTGGGCTCCGCTTCCGTGTCCCATACGTACGACCAGTGTTTGAAGTCACGAGTGCTGTCTTTTTTAAAATTCCAGGACCGTCATTTCTTCCCCCAAGTGTTTCTATCGTTTTCTCTATCGGGATCGTCGCCTGCCATGACAGTATCCCCTCCAGAATAAATTATTGTGTGTTTTTCGTTTATAATTTTGCCTGATCCCATCCATCTCATCTCACTTACGCCCAGAATATTCAATTTCATACTTTCCATTTCACTTATAACATTCTGCAACTTTTCAAGCTCACTTAACGTTCTAACATTCCATGTACCTATTTTAAACTTATGTGTTTTAATTAAGATGCTGCCTTCAGTCTTTGGATGACGATTTGGTGGCACTCGTTGCACTTGACTGTCTCGACTGAACGAGGATGTCCTAAAACAGTCGTTGACGTCGTTTACTGACATTGAAGTGTGTATAGTCATGAAGTCTTGGGAAGATAATGTGGTGGTTTCCCCTTGATTTCCACATGAAACGAACATCAACTAACCTATTTTAGCCAAAGTTTTATCTTACGTTTTAGATTGGATTGCTTCTGATATCTCCATTTCTTAATTAAACGGGAGAGGTTACTACTCACAAAAACGGAAATACCTACACAGTACGAATACATTGTCAAATATCAGATATAGCTACCTGGCACAATTCCTCCCCAGATAAATCCCAGAGTATTTTAACAATTGTCCGGTACCAATTTTATCAAGCAAGATCAACCGCAGAGCTTTACTGGTTGAAAAAAAGAAAATCCTGTCACAGCTGGAATTGTTGCTTGAGACCAATGGCCCCGTTCAACCCTCTACTATATTATATCGAATTGGTTGTAACTCCCCCGATGTGTCTCCACCTTGCCGTGGTGGGGGAGCTTGCGTGTCCCATTGACCCCATGTGCTATATCGATGGATGAAAACTACATATCGGACAGCTCATGGAATAGGGGCCAGACTAAGCGAGACACAACCTGCTGCTCTGCAGGTAGACTGAGAATAGCAGTCAAAAGTTTATGTCAGGCGCACGAAGACAGAAGTTCTTGGTCCGGATGCATACCCTAAGGCTCTCTGTCGAGGGTTGTGGCTGAACGCCTCTAAGCCATAAACCATCTGATGTGAGAGCCGGGTCGATACCCACCTACCGAAAAATGGAGGTGAGATTCTGAGCACGCTACATGCCCAGTTCAGATACTTGTCCGAAGGCTCTCAGCTGGGGGATATGAGGGATCCTCGGATGAGAGGGCCTGGCCGTTTCTCGCTCACTTCTGCACGGAGGTATGGTGCTGAGCAGGCAGCACATGTAGCCTACCTCGTGAGCGAGTACTAAAGGAAGAAAAGCGCCCCAGTCGTACGAAATGGTTACGAAAAATGTCTGTATCTATGCTCACATAGTGTAGTCAAAGGAGGAAAAAACGTCTCAATAACACGAAATGGACCGCTTGGCTAGCGAGTCCGTTGCGTGGTTTGAAGTCCGAAGCGAAAGCTTACCTAGTGGATGACGTCCGCAGACTGTCCGTTCCCGGTTTGTGCTTGAGCGACCAGTGGCAAGCGACATGCCCAGTACATGGAAGTGAGAAATCAAAGCAGCCATGAGCAGGACGTGGCAATTCCAGTTTCAGAGCAGTATGTGCCGGCTCTGCAATAATCGAAGCCGCCTTGGATAACAGGGAACGCCCAAGGTCTGCCCCTGCCTTCCCTTGAGGGTTGACCGTGATGTCTCTGACCGTTCTATCTTGACCAGCTGAGATATAGGCGAGATCACACCAATAAGTCTAACGTGCCTCGAAACTCGAGGAAGGCTAATCTTATTAAAAAATGCCCGCTGAAGACGGAAGTGCCGTCCTACGGGTGGCAAAATAAAAAGTGGCACTACGCATTTACGTCGGAGTGAAATGTCTCGTCCGAATGTCTCTCGTGCTAGGAACAGCTCTGACTACCTAGTTTCCGAATGTCCGCCGTGCCTGGAACAACTCTGATGGGCACAACGACACGCACATGTCCGAACCGAAAACTGGATGAGTGGATACCGTCTGCAGACCGGTCTGGTTTGTGCGGGAACGGCCCGGGGCGAACGAAATACCCAATAAATTGAAGTGAGGAATTAAAGCAGCCATGAGCAGGACGTGACGATTCCCTCTGTGAGCCCAGCACCAGAGCGCTATGTTTCGGCTCTGCAGTTATGGACGCCACCCAGGATGGCGGAAAATGTTATGGACTGGCCCTGCCTTCCTTTGAGGGATGACCGCGAAATCTTCGACTGTTCCAATGTTACCAGCTGAGAGGTGGACGGTACCACAAAAGTGAGAGTCTCCCATAAATGCTAACCTGGTCAAAAATGCACGCTAAAAGTCGGATGTGTTGGCCTAAGGGTTTAGATCCAATGGTGCCTAACGAGATACACCGCAATCACATCTGAAAAAACACTCCGGATGAACGCAAAGAAGAAGAAGAATTGGTTGTAATTGGAGCCTATATAGTGTATCTAAGACTTCTTCTATCGAAAATACATAGATGCGTATCTCTGCTTCCTTCGAACCACCATCCTTATATGGTATGGATGCACACTAACCTTTATAATCTATATCATACTACAGCAGGTCATCTCATGGTAGTATACCAGTTAAACCCTACACAAGAATATCGCCTGGATTCCCAACATAAATGTGGTTTTACAGAATAAAGTTGGCAATTACAAATTGGCAGTTTCGGAATCCCCCCCCCCCTTTGTTGTTGTTGTTGTTAATTTACTTTGTTTTCCATCATCAACATGTGCTACGTCAATAAGCGTGGGCGGTCATGTTTCACATCTGTGTTCTTGTGTTGACCATGCCTCTTGGCCAAGCCAACCAACTATTTATCTCTCTGCCGCCCCCTTGATATTTTCCTTCAATTTTGCCAGTTGCCATAAAGTTCTCCAGGTTATTTCTTTTCACAACGCCCCCCAACCCCCCCCCCCCCCCCCAAAAAAAAAAAAAAAGAAAGAAAAGAAAACAACAACAACATCTTGACTGTGTACATGTAATTTCTCCAATTAGTTTACTGTTTTCATTTGTTTCTTGTAGGACTTGCTAATTGATTTTTTCTGTCTGTTCATATCCTTTGCATTTTCATCACAAACCACATTTCCACTTCCATTAAATGTTTTCCAACTTCTTGCTTTCCATTATTTCATTAAAAAAATAATATCTTCACATTAGAACCGGTAGAGAACTTGAATGAGATAGCAGCGGATGAGTTTTTCAAGAGCTATCCAGAAATTCCAGAAAGATAATTGCATGTGTGTTCTTGTCACAAGCAGTACAGCTACTTCTTAACTTAATTTATCTTCTTGTTTACGCAGAAATTCCAACACAACAAAAGACTAGACCAGTGGTTCTCAACCTGTTTTGGCCCGTGCTCCCCTTCACCATATTTTCAGAACATCATCCTCCCCCCCTTTCGTATTTCCTACCTAAAAATTTGGCCCATGCCCCCCTTCACCAATTTTTTTCAGAACTTCATTCCCCCCTTTCGTATTCCCACCTAAAATTCCCCCCCCCCCCCCACACACACAGTATACGTAATAATGGAAGCTACATTTAATAGCACATACTAAAACAAGTCTAGACGTCCACATAAAATGTAATTTACTTACTTACTTTATAAAATGAATTTTAGAAGGGTGAGATGTATGGAACCATAAAGTATGAAGGGAAAACAATATAAAGTAATCTATTCTTGTATTAACGCGATCTTGAAATAATCTTAATTCTCTCCCCCCCCCCCCCCCCCCCCCCCCCCCCCCCCCTGGAAAGCCTAAAATTCCCCCTAGGGAGAAATTCCCCACCGGTTGAGAACCACTGGACTAGACCATTAGAAGAGTGTTAGATGTTACATATACATATCATCTGATGAAATCCTGCACAGAATGACATTAGAGACAGAGCAGCATAGTGGTTAGTACATACATCTGTCTGCCAGCCTGACTCCTGGGTTCAAAACGCCCCTGAAATAATTTTTAGTGATATGACTCAGAGGCATTCACAGTAGCAGTACCTAGCACACTTGCCTGTTGACCTGGTGATCATGAGTTCAAATCCTCATTGAGGTGGGGAATTTTGTTCATGAATCAATCCAGCTTCAAAACAGCACCAGGAAATTTCTATGAAGTAAAGACAGCCAGTGAGATATTGACCAAATTAACACACTGAGTGCTGATTAGTCCAAAATGTATGGGCTAGCAACACATACCCAAATAACTCATGATGTCAAATGGGGTTGTTGACATACTTTACATGTCTCTGGGGTTGTTGACATACTTTACATGTCTCTGGGGTTGTTGACATACTTTACATGTCTCTGGGGTTGTTGACATACTTTACATGTCTCTGGGGTTGTTGACATACTTTACATGTCTCTGGGGTTGTTGACATACTTTACATGTCTCTGGGGTTGTTGACATACTTTACATGTCTCTGGGGTTGTTGACATACTTTACATGTCTCTGGGGTTGTTCACATACTTTACATGTCTCTGGGGTTGTTCACATAGTTTACATGTCTCTGGGGTTGTTCACATACTGCACATATCTCTGAGGTTGTTCACATATTTTACATGTCTCTGGGGTTGTTCACATACTGCACATATCTCTGAGGTTGTTGACATACTTTACATGTCTCTGGGGTTGTTTACATATTTTACATGATTCTGGGGTTGATACTCATAAAACAGAGACAAAACATTTCCTGAGAGGTATGGCAGCTGAACAAGGTACTGAATACATCAACTATTAAGTGCTGCTTCATAGAAAAAACATTTTCTGAGAGATATGGCAGCTGAACAAGATAGTAGTAATACATCAACCATCAAGTACTGCTTTGTGAAGAAAACATTTTTGAGAGGTATGACAGCTAACAAGATACTAGTAATACATCAACCATCAAGTGCTGCTTTGTAGAGAAAACATTTTGTGAGAGGTAGGGCAGCCAATAAATATAGCAATACATCAATCATCAAGTGCTGCTTTGTAGAGAAAACATTTTCTGAGAGGTATGGTAGCTGAACAAGATAGTAGTAATACATCAACCATCAAGTGCTGCTTCATTAAGAAAACATGGACCTTACACCAAATGCCTGATATGTCATGATAACATGGAAACAGTGTTCTGTACATATCTTCTTCTTCTTCTGCTGTCTTTTATCTCCCAATGTTGCAAAGGCCTTCAACCAACTCAAGCCAAGGCCTTTGTAGACTTGATTATGATTGGTCAGATGTGCAAGTATATTTCTCTAGGGATGTGGAGACAGTTATGATTGGTCAGATGTGCAAGTATATTTCTCTAGGGAGGTGTGGTAACCAGTTATGATTGGTCAGATGTGCAACTATATTTCTCTAGGGATGTGCTAGACACTTATGATTGGTCAGATTTGCAAGTCCTGTGCCAACACTTCTTAGACTTAGACACCTCTTATTTTATTGTTTGTTTTGTTTTTGCGCTCGCTTGCTTTGAACTTAAGCACAGTCCATACACGTGCTAATACTTCTAGCACACTGGACTGATTTTGTTTGCATGTGGATTAGCTTTCCCCATCACCAGTGTCCCTCGCCATTAGGTGAACTCAGTCCGACTTCAGAAGTACTTGTAATTTACATCCCTAAGTCAAGGACGAGAAGTCAACATTTTGGTCCAACTGACCAGTGTTGGGGTTGAACCCACTACCTCGACATCAGCCTGTTAGAATATTGAATGCTCTTATCCATTCAGACATGCTGACCTCACTTGCCTCTCATGATAAGCAGTTACAATGCTATTGTTCTTTGCTTCCCTTATAGGCCACGACAACACACATGGTTCTGTACATGTACCTTTCATGTATCACATCCAATCTGCACATAAGAAAAACAAAACGCAGCAGTTATTTCTTTACATTCCTTTTATTCTGAATTTATTATATGGGTTGGAGGGTCTTATGAGGGAAACTGAAAAGAAAAGTATGAGCCATATCAACCAACAACAAACAAACAAAAAACAGAAAAGAGCCACAAATATTATTTATCTGTAATGAAGACAAAACATAAACTCAGTAAATATGCAAATAGAATCAGAGAATATAGAACAGTGTTCTTGCTCTAGTTAATTTGTACAGGAAAAATACACTGTGATGAATGACTGACACTTTCAATGGAGTCCTTTATATGACACATTTATAGTTGTCCTGTCTTGGAGTATGCTTAGACTTATATGGATGAACACAAGAACCATATTGGATATATTTTAGGTGTCTCTAAGTAACTATTTATTTATTTTTCCAGTCTGTGAGTGCTAATCAATACCTAAATATTTACTAATTCTTAACTATTGTAATAGGTTTTTGGGCTTTAAAACGTATAGCCTATGTCATTATGGTAGCTGAATAAGCTACTTAATTTTTTCCTGATATTGTATTATTATATTCCTCTCAAAGAAAGCGATTTCTAGCTTATAGAATGCTAATAGGTCAGTCCATTATCCAAGCTTGTATAATACATGGCTTTAGCAAAGGCACATAGATAACACCACAGTATAACATATATGTATGTAGGTTAATTTATATATAAACTGCTTCCTGAAAGTATAAATAAAACTCATAATTTTAAAAATATAGCGCTAGTTATAATGAACTACTTGTTAGAGATTCTGTGGCATGTGAAGTAATACTGTATAACTTAAACGAGTTTGTGAATAAATATTTAACTCTTTCTGTAGAACATGTCACCACACATTGACACTTTATTTCTGACCAAAATACTTTAAGCTTTCTTTTCTCCTTCAGAAATTAAGAGTAATTGCTTTCATCTACTCTGTTCTAGCTAGACTGCTAAATTGTTCTATCTTAGTCACTATTGTAACTTTCAGTTCCAGATATTTGTTATTTTAATGTTATCTGAGCAAGAATGTGGTTATTTAAACATAACATTTGCACTGGACAAACACAGCTAAAGAAACAATGCTATATTGATTGTCTAATCATGAAATAATCCTATTATAAACATGAAAATAACATAAACAGAATAGCATGGAAGTTTATTTGTAAAAACAATGCAAGGTTAACAAAAAGTATGGCAGGCGTCTAAACAACATAAATGTGAAAAAGAAAAACAACAATGTGAAAATATTTGTTTCAGGATAGCTGTTTACAAAAGTAAGATACAGTATAGCAGTATATACCTAGCAATGTCTGTCTCCCGTTGAACAGGAAGTGTATCAATCATACAGGATTCTAAGCATACATGTATGATCACACAATGAAAATACACACCACAGAGTATTTAAAAGACAAAACAAATATAAGCATTTCATCTGTAAATGTAATATAAGTGAGAGTTTATGTTTAAGAAAGCATTAAAATATATCAATGATGGATACCCTCAATAAATAATTAATAATCTAATAAATAATTTGGGTATACAAAATTAATTTACAACTAAACACAAAAGAAGGCTAGTCAAACATGGGAAAATAAACTGGTTGTAATTAATGCACACTGCTCACAATGACAGCAAACAGAAACTCAACATTATATTGAAACGGATTATCAGTGTAGGCAAACATTCGTGTATTTGTCTGGAAATTATAAATTTGTAGCGGCACACAACTCATTCACAAGGCTCACAGTTTACCCAGCATAAGTAAATAAAGTTACTTTCCACAGATTTAGATTATGTATATTGTAGATAGTAATGTACATCTCCACTCTTTCTTATAAACATAAGTAGTGTATTGAATTCCATATACTATATTCTTTAACTAAGCAATACAAGAATATAAGTGCTATTATATTTTATAGTGTAGATTGTCACTAGAAATTCTTTCCTTTACTTCATACACAACCTATGTCTTATTTTCAAATATATTTTTGGGGTTGGAGCACTGATATTTTAAACTCAAATTTAGGCCAAAATAAGCATTCTCTTCTTAAAAATGGTAGCTGATTAGCCAAGTTTTTACTACTTTTGGCCATTATTGTCTTAATCCCATATAATGTTTCGCTTTTTTCACAGTTATAATTTCAAACATGAGTGTCAATAAGTTTTCATAATTATAAACAGACTATGGCTCACAAATGTTAATTAAATCTACAGCATTGGAAGACAAAAATAAATTCCAAAAAAACTATAAATCACACTTTTCACAATAGAAATTAAAGCAATTAATCAAAGTTAGTTGTATGCAAAACACTGAAAGTTATATAAAGATTTGTAGAAACAACTTCTTTCTTCTTTAGTTTGCTTTTCATTTATATCATTATTTGTCCTATATGTTTTTATTTATATAATTGTTTGGCCTAGACCCTCACCATTTGAGTAGATGTCCACAAGCTCAGCATGAATGCTGCTTTCTTTAAATATATTCAGGTTGACATCAGAACACATATAAAGAAGAAGCAGCACCAGTAGAAGTATATCATTTTTTTTTTCAAGAGAAAATGCTTATGCAAGCCTTCCAGAGATTAAAATCAAATATATAATTTTAGAAAAACCACTACAGCTAATAGTTCTGAGGAAATACAAACATGCAAATATGTTGTTGACTCTCTCAAGATAAAATTCTTACACTCACAGGTGACATAAAATCAGTACTCATTATGACATATCATCAATTGTTGAATCTTTATGGAGGTTTGATAAAAGAAAACAATGCATTTATGGTCACATGCATGAAGTCCATGGTGTGAAACACCATCCGTAATGACAGTAAGTTGCTTCTGCTAATATTGCTGTAGTATTTTGTTATGGCTACCATTCAAGCCTCTTGCACACTTGTAGAAAGTCACATAAGTCATCACTGAAACAGAAACATTATACAAGACATTATAAGAGAAAGATTAAGCCATGCTAGTATAACAGAAAGATTCATTCATTCATTCATTCATTCATTCATTCATTCATTCAGTATTTGCAGAACCTCGCTCCTATAACAACCTTCCGGAAAACGTCTAGATCACAAGCAAGATGTCCTGCATCCGATACACCCATCTGGAGATCATCCGCCACTCCTGCACCCATCTTCTCTTTGGCCTTCCTCTCTTTTCTGGCTTATACTCCTCCATTATTGTTCTCTCCAAACTTTCATGACATTTCAAGTGACCAAAATGTATCAATTTTCTGTTTTATCATCTTTAATAGCCAACCCTCTTCAATATTCAGCTCTTTAAGTATGGATGCATTTGCTCTTTTCTTTACCCAAGATATTCTTAGAACTTGTCTATAACATTTATATTCAAAAGCATTTATGCGCTGTTCAGCTTGTTTAGTAAGTGTCCAGGTCTCACGGTTAGCGGGGTAGGGGTATCCCCTATTAAAGGAGATGTAAGACGCCTCCTTTCCTCCGTTAGTCTACGGGACACCCTTGGGCAAGGTGGAGTACCTGTTTAGCCCCCCAATCAGGGTTACGTGAAGCCATGGAAGCAGGTGGTGGATGGAGTGTGAGAGCAGCCGACAGACTGTTGTTAGTTATGATCTGCACTCTGCGGCGATAGGCAGATAATCTCATCAGTAAAGACAATGGTCACCGACTAGTACAGAGATTTCCAGAAGAAAAGCAATGGCAAACTACCTTCTACAAAACTTGTCAAGAAACCATAACAACTATAACCATAACAAATTTGAATCTCTTTGCTCCACAATGAGGGATGTTCAAAAGAGGCCAGAAGGAGACTGATACCAGCCATGGCAATGCACAGATCAAACAGTATTCAGTCTATGGCATAATACTAGTAAACAAGCTAAAGTAAAATATATAAAAACGTGCAATAAGACTACACTTTTACTCGTAAGCCCAATGCTAAAAGCTAATGAAGCAAGATTGTATACAACTATACGATAAAAGACAAGCAGCATCCTTTGGTCATATGATGTAAAGAGAGGCATGGAGAATATCATGACAATTGGAAAGATCAGTGGGAAAAGAAGCAGAGGCAGACCAAGAGAAATGATGCTGGATAGCCTAAGATGGTGGCATGGAGGAATATCATCAACAGAGTTGATCCAGAGCACCAAAGATGGAGATCTGTGGAAAGAAATGAACGCCAACACCAGCTGGCAAGACACATGATGATGATGCAGCCCAAGGCATTGATATTCAGATAATTTGAACCCCGAAAAGGGCTTGCATCTACTGGAGTGAAGTGGGCTTTGAGACTTTTCCACCTGACATGGTACCAAGAACGATCTTCACAGAGACTATGTTACAAAGCTTTCCTTCCCCTCTCCACGCTCACAAATCAATGGGGTATGCAAGACAGGTACTGGAACTTCCCATCCGCCTACAGGTACATTCAATATAACAAGGTCAAGATTCAGCCAACACATGTAAAGAATTCTCAAGAATCAAGGCTTGAACTTCTGCCTCCATAGTTATCATTTTGGTATATAAGCAGCACATATATTGTGAACAAAAGTGGTAGTTAAGTAACTTGGAATATTGAACCGCCAGGGGGACTGAGTGGTCTCGAGGTATGGTGTCTGCCTCGAGTGCTGGAGGTCCTGGGTTCAAGCCCCAGTGAGGGCCGAGATTTTTTCACGTGAACGTCTAGTAAAAAAATGTCCCCAGGTCTCTGGGTAGTGAGATAGGACGCTCGTGCGTATTGTTGCGCATGTAAACAATCCTTGGGCAGTTGGAAATTGAAAAAGAGTAGCCTAACGGGCTGCTCTGGCAAAATTTCGAGTTAAAAATCTATCCAGAGTATTTAAGGATCCTTGCAGGTGCTTTGGAGTTCGTGCACTGAGCTGAGATTCTCCAGACACAGGCTTGAGTTAAGAGTATAATTGAGCACTTATGGGTTACACCTGTGTACCGTGATGTTGATCCGTCGACTAAACTAGACTAAACATACAGATTTAAATTAAAAAATGTTTTCCCGCAGTGCATTTGAAAAACAAAGATACAAACAACAGAATGCACAGTTTACTGCCTGGCATATCTCACTGTATGTCCTGAGGTACATACTGCAGACATCACATAACATAAATTTAAGTCATTAGATAAATCCTTCAACTGAAAAGAGTATTGCAAGTTCATACAGACTGGCTGAAATGAGGCTTCAGTTGGTGATGTTTCCTCCACAGGTGTTAAGTACTTTGTTGTCAACAGACTCCAGCCCATTGCCCAAGAGTATATAGCACATTAAAATTATACTATGTCTATTAAAAATGTACAGTGATGGAGGACTGAAGAAAACTACTGTCCTCATTGATAATGCTTGTGCTGACATCATACGATGTGTACAACAGAAGATGAACATTATAGCAATTCATATTTGACCTTAATGTACAGCTAGTCATCATTGATACTGTTTGTGCTGACATTGAAAGATGTGTACTACAGAAGATGAACATTTTAGCATTTCATATTTAGCCATAGTCTACAGCTTGTAAGCGATACTGTAGCTAAGGACAGTGAGAGTTTCACAATTCCCCAACATCCCGAGTCGAGGGTTTCAAATCAGCTGCAGGAGATTTGAAGCATACTGCTTTGTGTTATTTTCAACGGTAAAAGATTCTGGTTGTTCAGAAAACAATGGCAAACTCGTGAACTAAATTGCATAGTTTATCACAGACAGTCAATGAAGGTTGGAGTGATTGCAATATCCTGTAAAGAACACGCAATTAACTTTTAACCGTATCTTATACGTCTTCTGCACAATCCCTAACAAAGAAGAATGTTAGTTAGTTGCATATCCTTTACAGGATATAGCAGTCAACCCCAGCATTTTTTGGCTGTTCGTTATTCCTGGGCAAGTTTACATTCAGTAGTTTGCCTTTGCTTTCTGAATGACTGGCACCCATTCCATTTCATAAAAAACCAATGTAAGGCAGTCTGCTGCCAAATCGCCCACAGCTGTGTTTTGATCGTGGGTATGCGGGATTATGAACTGTGTCCGTAACCCCTTCGTTACAGAGCCAGTAATAAGAGTAGCTGAAAATACAATTTGTAAAAAGTGGCATAAAATGTTTCAAAACAATTTAACCATAACACTCAAATTTAAATATATCATGCTTTTTAAAATTCAGTGTAGTACTAGAAAACTTTCTTGAATAGAAACCACAGAAGGAATGACTGAACAAATAAAAAAAGTTTATTTTTAAAAGGTTAAGATTTGGGCACACAGACGCATCTAACATCTCTTCCTTCTTACCTCTCTGCTTCATATATTATTTCACTCTCACATCTGAGAATAAGGTAAATGTTGAATAAAAATCAAAAGTACAGATAAAAAAAAGGAAAATGTCATTGTAGAAAATATATTTTTGATCAGACACCAACCTGCACTGAATCAATTAACTGCTGAACATCCACATCCCCAGCTGACGAATCCCCAATTCTGACAACAAGCGAAAATGTCCAGCTGTTCTGTCCACGCTCATCTTTGGCTGTGACAGTGTAGGATCCGGAGTCAGTGGATAAGGCAGCAGGGATAGTGAAGGTGGCATTATTTCCATCTTGGGCAAAAGTGAAACGTCCAGAGTCTTCTATGGGGCGGCCATCTTTGCTCCAAGATACTGACAAACCAAAATAGAGATAAGTGCTGTATTTGTTAGTTAGTTGCATATCCTTTACAGGATGTCACAGTCAACCCCAGCATTTCTTTTGCTGTTTGTGATTTCTTGGCAAGCTTACATTCAGTTGTGTGCCATTGCTTTTTGAACGACTGGCACCCATACCATAATAAAAACCAACACATGGTGATCTGCTATCAAATTGTCATCAGCTGTGTATGCAGGATTACAAACTGCACCCATAACCCCTTTGCCAGGCAAGTGCTATTTTACATAACATTTTCATGGTCACTTTACGAAATATAATTTATTTCTCATATTTGCTTTATGCCCTAAAGTCTGCACGTATAGAAAACATCTGGCACCATCTTATTTGTATTTTAATTCTGGTGCTACTACTAGATGCCAATGTTTACTATTGTAAATTAGCTACTTTAGAAAAATACTGTATCTTATGCAGCATGTCTCAGAAACTGAAATACTTTGTGTTAAACATCACAGTGGCTTTGAAAGAACAATGTGATAGGCTTCACTCTTGGCAGAAAAGGGAGGGGTTGACCAAGATGACAATGGAGAGAGGACATTACAGACATGTTGAGCATAAAGGTATATTAGACAGGAGCCATATCTAGAGATTAAGAAACTTATTGGTGGGCTGTGATGGGAGCAAAATCCTGCATGACAATGATGGACTTATCTGACAGGCAATAGTGATACCAGCTTCATGTGGCCACATAATGAACTTATCTGACAGGGAATAGTAATACTAGCTTCATGTGGGCTCATAATGAACTGATCTGACAGGGAACAGTAATACTAGTTTCATGTGGGCTCATAATGAACTTATCTGACAGGGAATAGTAATGCCAGCTTCATGTGGGCTCATAATGAACTGATCTGACAGGGAATAGTAATACTAGCTTCATGTGGGCTCATAATGAACTTATCTGACAGGGAATAGTAACACTAGCTTCATGTGGGCTCATAATGAACTTATCTGACAGGGAATAGTAATGCCAGCTTCATGTGGGCTCATAATGAACTGATCTGACAGGGAATAGTAATAGCTTCATGTGGGCTCATAATGAACTTATCTGACAGGGAATAGTAACACTAGCTTCATGTGGGCTCATAATGAACTTATCTGACAGGGAATAGTAATGCCAGCTTCATGTGGGCTCATAATGAACTTATCTGACAGGGAATAGTGATACTAGCTTCATATGGGCTCATAATGAACTTATCTGACAGGGAATAGTAATGCCAGCTTTATGTGGGCACATACTAAGCAAGAGAGGCTAAGAATTAAAAGAAGATGTCATTGGGAAGTTTAAGCTGCTGGACAATAAATACAAGCAACATTAACTTCACTAAAATGTCATGTGATAAAGTGGAGTGGTCTATGGATTGGAAAACATGATAAATGACTAAAACCATTACTAATAAACAGCAAACATTCATTAATTGTTACCAGCGAAGAATAGGGTTAAAATGACAGAATCACTCATGCACAGTGAGTGGAGTGAGTGAGTGGAGTGAGTGGAGTGGAGTGGAGTGGAGTGAGTGAGTGAGAGAGAGAGAGAGAGAGAGAGAGAGAGAGAGCGAGAGAGAGAGAGAGAGAGAGAGAGAGAGAGAGAGAGAGAGAGAGAGAGAGAGCTAGAGCTAGACAGAATCCAGCAAATCAAAAGGTGAAGAAAAGACACTGCTGTTGGGTAGGACACACATTAAGAAAATTTGAAAATAGTATAACTAGTCTTGTGCATGGAAGGGAGTCAACAAACAAATTGATCCATGCCATCGGAGATCGCAATTTATGGAGAGGCAAGGCACTGGATGATGATGATGATCATGATGCTGATGATAACTAGGCCTCATTTCTTGATGGGCTGTGATGACAGTAAGGTTCTGCATATGATCTACTACATAATGATGATGATGATGATGACAATGACAGTATCTATACATGTAAAACCAAGTAAACAAACTGTATTAATACAGCAAATGTATTGTAAACAGGCTGTTTATTTACCTGTTACGGTAGAGGGACTATCAAGACTACAGCTGAAAGCCACGGGGCTTCCTTCGTCTACAGTGGCACTTTTGGGGAAAGTTGCAAAAACAGGAACTGTGGGCTCTTCATCTGGTACTGTAAGATAGATTGAAGGGAATGTTATTCAAAGATGAATCTGACCATACTTTAACTCTTGGTGCATGAGTTAAAAATCCACCATTTACAGGCTCTGTTTTGTGAGGAAATATCCAGCCACGATTAGAAATTGTAATTTGAAGCCAACTGCTCTCAGATTTATGTATAACAAACTCACCACATGTCAACACACATATCACCAGAAGTGACTTTTAGAAATACAGACATGGAATATAAGCCATATATTTGACTTAATCTGGACTTGTAGTATTTCAACCACTGGATCACTATTAGTGCAGTCTGGTACAAGCACAGTAATTTTTGAGCCACTTGTATTGCCCCATGGGTTTTAACTGTTAGACCTTTACATATTCTAGATCACAGTATACGGAGACTGAATGACCAATGTACTTTTTCACCACTTTTCCTTCACAGACAATCCTCAGAAAATTAAAACTTTATTTGATACAAATTTTATGTGGTTAAGTGAACTCCCAGAGCCATACTGGTTGGAGAAACAGAAATTCACAGCTATGTATTTAACCCAGATTTGTAAGCAGACTCACTAACCAATAAGTCACTATGGCTAAATGCCAAGGACTTGCTTTTATTAAAGTAAGGTTGTGTAAAGACATTCTTCTAGACCAGGTACCAAAGTGCCATTTCCATGGTAAGTCTTCAATGCTGAGGTTTAAATTTCACTTGTATTTCTGTTTCCATTAGTGTACAAGTAGATTTGTTTTTCATGTAACAGTTGATCCATAGCAGCTAAAGATCTTTGCCTCAGCAGTGGAACACAGACTGGCATATTAACCACTTCATCAGTGCTTTAACTTTAACAACTATCAGAAAATAACATTCACCTCCTACATTAACCACAAAATAGTGCTTTACCTTTAACAGCTATCAGAAAATAACACTCACCTCCTACACATTCTACATTATCCATTACATCAATGCTTTAACTGTAACAACTATCAGAAAATAACATTCACCTCCTACATTAACCACAAAATAGTGCTTTACCTTTAACAGCTATCAGAAAATAACACTCACCTCCTACATTATCCATTACATCAATGCTTTAACTGTAACAACTATCAGAAAATAACACTCACTTCCTACATTAACCACTAAATAGATCTTTAATTTTAACAGCTATAAGAAAATAAAACTATATTCCTACATTAATCACTACACGAGTGCTTTAATAACTATCAGAAAATAACACACCTCCTACATTATCCACTAAATAGTGCTTTAACTTTAACAGTTATCAGAAAATAACACTCACCTCCTACATAGATTGTACAAGATGAAGTAATAGATCCGCCTGAATTGGATGCCTGGCAAGAGTACACACCTCCATCTTCAGGGAAAATCTCAGTAATCACAAGTTTGTACACGTCACCAGCATTTTCAAAGCGGAAGTCATCAGATGGTTTGATCTCTTTACCTTCCTTGAACCATTTCACCTCATCAGGCTTGCCTTTATTGCAGTCAATGTAAATAAATTAATAAAATGAAAACCTTTCTTATTGATTGTTATTGTATATAATAAATGGATAGATGGAATTACTACTTTCAGTGGCTAATAAATTGGCAGGATCCCTCAGTCATATTCCCAAAAATAAGAAAAGATTGAATAATTGATTGATTGATTTAGGAACCGACATCACATCATTCGGGGCATTCCCATAGGCGCTCCGTCCCCATCCTCAAAAGCCAGCGAAGAGTTTAACCCCAATAGTACCAGAAAAAGAAACAAGAAAAGAAAAGAAAACAAGAAAAGATACATGTGATAATAAGGCCACTGAAACTACAAACCAACCAATCATGAACAAGTCTACAAAGGGTTTGGTGTGAGTTGGTCAAGGGTCTATGCTACATTGGCATGGAAGAAGAAGAAGATATGAAGATTTGGAGGAAGGAAAAAAATTGCCATCAGAATGGAAAGACTCACTGATAACACCAATGTTCAACATGGGAGACAATTCAAAGTATCAGAAATGTATATGTAAACAACGCCTACAAACTACAAGGGCGTTAACAAATTGTATCCGTTTTAGGTCAACCCAGTCTCATAAGATGGGTAGAAGATATTTCTGTGGGAAGAGGTCAGCAAGACTGGGAGCTGGTCATTTTATCTCATAATGCCATTAGCTAGTAAATGTGTAATGCAATGTTTTATAATTGTATTAAATAAAGTCTATAGGCTTCAAAATACTGGACACAGACACAAATTAAACTGACCAGAAATCCTAGTCAGAAGTGTAACAGAATCTCCATCATTCACACTCTGTCCTTGCAGCAGTTCAACGAATCTTGGGGCTTCAGCAGTGACTTTTTTCTCAGGCACAGGTTGTGGTTTCTTGACTGGAAAAATCATTAACAGAATATATAATGTGTTTGATTTAAACTTTCTACAAAGATGCTCATAAAATTATATTAGATGAGCATATTTTACCTCTTTAACCAGTTAATTATTTCATTAACATTTTTGCTATTTATCAACTGATACAAATTACTATGAGTATTTCTAATAAAATTAAAATTCACTATTTGTTTCAACAGATGTAAAAGCTTTTATGCCAAACATTGCAGATTTGAAGGTTTCAGATATCAGTCATTTTATATCAGATAAGCAGGTCTACAGGGCCAAATGGGTAAGAAAGCAATTTCTTAAACATCCGGTGTGCTGATGCTATCTCACTCGATCACCAGAATCGTGGATCAGCTCAGTATGCAAAACATAATTACATGCTTTGCTAATACCTTGTAGAAGGAAAGGGTACAGTAAATGCTGTGTATTTGCTGCGGACAGTTATTGAACGTGCTATAGAAGTAAACAAGGATATACATCTTTGCTTTATTGACTACACAAAGGCTTTTGATAGAGTTAGACATGTCAGCATGGTGGATATGCTTGCAGATCTACAAATTGATGGGAAAGACATTAGACTTATAAAAAACATATATTGGAAACAACAAGCTGCCATAAGGATTGATAATGAAGTGAGACAATATCAACCTATTAAGAGAGGTGTTAGGCAGGGATGTGTAATGTCTCCAGATCTTTTTTCCCTATACAGTGAAAATATTTTCAGAAATGTAGAAGACATAAATGGAATCAGCATTGGAGGAAGAAACATAAATAACATTAGATATACAGATGATACAGTATTGATTGCTGACAATGCACAGGATCTGCAACAATTAGTAGACGCGGTTGTTGTCCACAGTGAGCAGCTGGGGTTGGAATTAAATTGTAAGAAGACACAGGTTATGGTCATCACTAGGAAGAACGAAGTACCACAATGTAATATACAAGTAAATGGGAATATTCTTCAACAAGTGAATCGGTACAATTATCTCGGAACAGTCATAACATCTGATGGGAGATGCCTTGAAGAGATTAGAACAAGAATCGACAAGGCGAAAGTAGCCTTTAGCAAGATGAAAAACATTCTGACCAATAAAAAGATGTCAATTGAAACAAGAAAAAGAGTCTTGAGGGGGTACATAGAGCCTGTTCTTTTGTATGGATGCGAAACTTGAACAATGTGCAGTCAAGCTGAAAAACATCTGATGGCTGCAGAAATGTGGTTTCTGAGGAAAATGCAAAGAATACCATGGACAGATAGAAAAACCAATGACCAAGTACTACAGGAGACAAATGAAAGTCGTAGATTGATTAGAGAAATTAGACGTAGACAGTCAAAATTTTTTGGACATGTAATGAGTAGAAATGGATTGGAGAACTTAGTGACAACTGGCAAGATCGAAGGGAACAGACCAAGAGGCAGACCGAGAGGAAAATATCTGGATGGCTTGGCCACATGGCATGGACGAGACAGGAACACTGAGCTGATCCACGACTCTGGTGATCGAGTGAAATGGCAAGTCATGACCGCCCACGCTTTCCGGCATGGCACATGATTGATTGATTGATGTTAATACTGTTGCTAACTAAGCCCTTTTAAACATAGTACAAAACATTAAGATAAGAAAACTAATGCAATATATAATTTTAAAAAAAGGTATAGCTCTGGTAAGTTTATTAATACTGTGCTTAGGACAATAATCAAATACTATTAGGGAAATAATGTTTCTACCAATTTTAAGATAAAAACAAAGGTACTTTTGAAGGCTATCGTAAATGATAAAAGCCATATCATATTTTAGAAATAATACATTTTTTATTATATTTTCAAAAAATTAAAAAAAAATGTTTGGTTATATTTAAACTTTTAAAAAAAACATTCCTCTAAAATATATAAACACGGAGTGGCTAATAAAGAATTGTCCTGCATCAAGCAAGACAAACAGTTTAAAAAACAGAGTAAGTGTGTCTGGATATTATTACTTATATTCTGAAAACAGCATAATAGATTATTTAATAGTATATGGAAGAATACATGAATGCTTAAAATTATCCAAAAATAACATATTTTGCATGCTGAAATTGTTTAGTAAATTTAGATGCAGTCTTTTATCAATAATAAAAAGACAATCTCTAAACACATGGCATATGTCTTGTCATGTATTTTAGTCTGAAGACTCGAATAAGCATTTTAGACTGTCCATTAACTTTTCCTTGGGAAAATAATGTGTTGGTTTGCGCTTGCCTACCACTCATTTAACAGACTTACTTGCTAAACATATTTTACTGTGGAGTTTTTCTTAAACACCCAAGTCTAGAATTCAATAGGCACATGGTATAATAAGAGCTGGTCGCATTACATTAAAATTTATTAAATGGTTATACCTATAACTGTCACATTAGCTTTGGTAGAAGCCACTCCAGCAGTGTTGGTAGCCTTACAGACATAGTCTCCTTCATCATCAGTAACAGATTCTGCAATTTCTAATGTAGCAACCCCTCGTCGATAACTGAGATGAATGATGTCATCAGCTTTCAACAGCTAAGTGAGAAATGAAATTATATTTTATTTTATTATATATTTTATTTATTATATGTTAGAATGATCTTTGTATCAGATTAGTTACATTAAAAAAAAAGAAACAGTTGTTTATCCTAAATACTCACAACAATATGAAAACACACCCCTTCCTTCCTGTAACCAATCATTGACTCCACAGTAAGTCATCATATGCGCTGATCATTTGAAATACATATCCAGCCACAACAAGGATCCAGATAAGTAACTTTTATATTTATATTTTCAAGTAGTTGTGTTGGTTTGTATTTGTTTATTCTATTTGTTTTATTCCATTCATTGCCTTTAACCAATACACACTGTCTTGAGAAGTAAAGGCATCTACGCTTGATATTTACCACATCACCCTTCCAGTGTCAGTTGGTCTATACTTACATGGGGTTAGCACCATATGCCCAAATGCCTCAAGGCATGTAAAAAGGGTCTTGTACTTCACTAACTTACTGAGGTTGTGGTGTGTTCTGGGTAATTTCAAAAGCTGGTGGAGCCCAACTTTCTCCAGACACAAGAATTGTATTAGAATTTCCCATACAACACTGACGTCAAAGCAACTGAGGATTGCTCATATGTGCCGTGCCTAGTCTCCCCCAGTCCCCATTATCAGAGAATCAAACAGTATGAATAATTATAGTTCCAGTGGCCAGGTTATGCACCAATGCACTCCATCCTCTATCATGTTCCTACTAGTGTCAAATCAGATACCTGAAACTGCCAATCATAGCTGCAAGGGTCATATTTAATGTTCCCTCTCGCAATAGAAAACCCTTTATAGACAGTATTGTATCTTCGTTGATCAATCTCAGTGTTTCCTCTCGCAACAGAAAACCATTTATAGACAGTAGTGTATCTTCCTTGATCAATCTCAGTGTTTATTCTCGCAGCAGAAAATCATTTATGGACAGTATTGTATCTTCCTTGATCAATCTCAGTGTTCCCCCTGGAGGCCAGCCAATCAGGTCGTTGATTTCCACGTACAATGGAATGACTTGACAGTATAGCCAAGTCAGCTTTAGTAGATGTGATTAATTGTTTGTCAATCCGTTATGCCAGAAATAAATATCCAAAGTGAACCTTTTGGAACTTTGATAGTCAGTTTTAGGATTGCCTTATTGAATATTGAATGGTTACCTCATAGCAGCAGTGACTGCCTCCACTTTCAGTCACAATCATCCACACACACTAATTTTAATAGGGGTTTAAAGGCGAGAGATCAACTTCATTGTACCAGGTTTTATTCTGTATGGCTCGGTCTCTTTTCGCAAAGCGGCCGAAAGCGTTACAGAGAGCCAAACTCTGTAGCTTCAACAACAACTCCCAAGGAGTCTCCAACATAAAACTTGTGAACCACATGGCAGAGTCCGGAATCAAGTCCACAATCTCCAAAGTGTGATACACATATTTTCACTTTGTATGGAGACCATATATCCACACATACTGTAAACATTCAATTGTTAGACATTTTTTCTGACTTGAAATTTTGCCATAGCAGTGAACATCAATGCCTGCTTATTAGAATTACTAATTGCTGAACAATGAACACACATGATCAGCTATGTCTTCGCCCTTGGTTGAAAGAGTTGGGCATCTGATCCATTACGAAGAGGTCAAAAGTGAGTATAACATTATCAAGTTCCTCTGAAAAATCCTCCAACTGGATTTAAATCTATCCTGTTTCATCTCAGAGATGGACATCATCTTTAGAAGCCAATCCAAGTGTAGATATTTTATTTGTGGTTATCATCATCATCATGAGCCAAGACGATAAGCACTCACGGTCAAATGGGTACCAGGAAAGCATGACATTGACCACATCATCCCTTGAGTGCTGATTGGTCTATGAAAACATGGGCATGCTATTGACTACATCATCCCTTGAGTGCTGATTGGTCTATGAAAACATGGGCATGCTATTGACTACATCATCCTTTGAGTGCTGATTGGTCTATGAAAACATGGGCATGCTATTGACTACATCATCCTTTGAGTGGTGATTGGTCTAGAAAATCACTGGCATGACACTAATCACATCATTTCTCGAGTGCTGACTGGTCTATGAAAACACGGGCATCATATTGACCACATCATCCTTTGAGTGCTGATTGATCTAGGAAGACATTGGCATGATATTGACGACATCATCTCTCGAGTGCTAATTGGTCTATTAAAACATGGGCATGACATTGACCACATCATCCCTTGAGTGCTGATTGGTCTATGAAAACATGGTGCTAGAACCAAATTTCTAATCCACCAAATATCTACCCTAAGATGTAGAAAACATTTAATCAAATATCTACCTCACGATGTAAATAAAATATATAATCAAATATCTACCCGAAACGTTGAAAATATATAATCAAATATCTACCTCAAGATGTAGAAACATATATCACCAAATATCTACCTCAAAATGTAGAAAAATATATCACCAAATATCTACCTCAAGATGTAGAAAAATATATCACCAAATATTTACCTCAAGGTGTAGAAAAATATATCACCAAATATCTACCTCAAGATGTAGAAACATATATCACCAAATATTTACCTCAAAATGTAGAAAAATATATCACCAAATATCTACCTCAAGATGTAGAAAAATATATCACCAAATATCTACCTCAAGATGTAGAAAAATATATCACCAAATATTTACCTCAAAATGTAGAAAATGTATCACCAAATATTTACCTCGAGATGTAGAAAATATATCACCAAATATCTACCTTAAGATGTAGAAAAATATATCACCAAATGTCTACCGCAAGATGTAGAACAATATATCACCAAATATTTACCTCAAAATGTAGAAAAATGTATCACCAAATATTTACCTCGAGATGTAGAAAATATATCACCAAATATCTACCTTAAGATGTAGAAAAATATATAATCAATTATCTACCCCAAGATGTAGAAAAATATATAATTAAATATCTACCTCAAGATGTAGAAAAATATATAATGAAATATCTACCCCAAGGTGTAGAAAAGATATCTTTACTTTTAGTGCACAAGCCTATATTATACCTGTCCATTCTGGAACCATTCAATGTTGGGTTCAGGATTTCCAGTGACTGTACAGGTTAAGGTAATTCCCTGTCCTTCATTGACTGTTACAGGTGACAGGTTTTCTGTGAACTTAGGAGCCTCCTCCTCAGGCTCTGTGCGTCCTACAGAGATGAAGTGAAATACTGGTGAAAGTAACATTAAACATTTAAAGACTATAACCTATCGGTAGGGTATTGGTGCGTGATAGGGCAGATGTGGTTGGGGTCCTTTGGAATCGTGTGTATAGTGCAGAACAATGGGCAGATCATCACAGCTTGGAGAGAATAGTGCTGCAGGGAGTGACCAGACTGACATATAATTGGACTGCTACTATATTAGTATTGGTACTCTTTTCTGGCTGTTGCAGATGAGGATGGGCCATATATGGGAGTCCTGAGTGCTGTGATGTCATTTCTTGACTCAACTCAAGACTATGTTGTAATGAGGGGATTGAAAATGTAATACATATGAATACCTTAGCCCCATTTTAATTTTAATAGGAAATGCTCAAAAGAAGTCAGAAGGAGACTTATCATAGTAACACGGAGGTCAAGCATTATGAAGATCATCATCATCATCATCAAGTACCATGCCAATAAGTGTGAGTGGTCATGTTTCACTATCTCACACAACACCAGAGTGATGAAACATGATTTTTTTAGGCATCTGTAAAGAAGGTAATTTGCCATTGCTTTCCTTCTTAGTAGTAACCATACAGGTCAATCATCAAAGCCGAGTCTCCAAGAAGAGATCCTCCATGATAAAACTGGAGACCATAACCAACAACTATCTGTCGACAGCTCTTAAACTCCATCCACCATCTGCATCCATGGCTTAACATTACCGAGATTCTACTGAATGAGAAGAAGGTCTGACAATTGATACACTGTGGTCATATAAAAAGACACCTCCTTGTTAAAGAATGTGCTGAGGAAAAGTATCAATGAAGAAGACAATCTTACATGGGGGTGAACAACATGAAAGAGACAGACTGGAAGAAGCCTCTATTAGTGTACTGTGAGGACACAGGAGAGGAGTTACAGCTAACTTCTTTACAGAGATCGCACTTGATAATGATGATAATGATGATAATGATGATGATGATGATGATACGAATGGTTTATGGTGAATCCTCTAAAAGACTGCACATTAACTCTTAAGGCCAATGTATTGGTGATTAAATAATATAAGCCCTGAAAAGGGTTTGCATCTATTAGATTCAGGGTGATGTACAGACTTTCCTCCTAACCTATTGCCAAAGCACCATCTCCGCTGGCACTGTGGTGCAGGGCTCTCTTTCCCCTCTCCAGATTTAGAGACCAGTGAGGTGTACAAACCAGTAAGGGTACTTCACATCTGAGGAGGGGCATATCGTGTTGTAATCTGGTCATAATTCAACCCAGCACACACATACTGGCTGGGGTTAGGCCCAGTTTGATCATATTTCCTTCAAAGATTCCAAGTATTTCATTGTCAGCAAACTTCAGTTTCAATGCTCAGGGAGTCAATATTGCAAAATAAAATAGCAAGTCATTTATGTAAAAGCTGTACTGACAAATGGCAGTGCAAAGATGGATAGCACAACGTGAATATTAAAACCGTCTAAAATACATGATTATATAATCTACTATATGCCGACTCTGTGGCGAAGGGGTTACATATGCAATTTGTAATCCTGCATACCACGTTTGAAATGCAGCTGCGGGCGATTAAGAAGCAGACCAATTTGTGTTGGTTTCCACACAATGGTATGAGTGCCAGTCATTCAGAAAACAAAGGCAAACTACTGAACAAAACTTGCCCAGAAATCACAAACAGGTAAAAAGCTGGAATTGACTGCTACATCCTGTAAAGGATATGCAATTAACATATGCCAAAGCAAAGGTATAACACAACACACACTTAAGTTAACAGGCATTCATTATCTGAAATAACAATATACATTATTTATCCCGAATATAACCTGGAAGGGTTTAAGTGGATATTACTGGTATAAACATATTACAAGAGAAACAGTCATAGACAAAAACTTAACACCTACCTTCATGCCGTTTTCTATCACTACTAGAGCTACTAATTGAACTGCTACTGTAGGCTGTAAATATACGAAGAACATTCATCATGCCACATTCAGCATGCTCTAATTGTAATAAAGACACATACACTACTATACAACACAACTGAAAGTGACCTTTGTGTAAACAACACAATGAATTTATCGATTGTGATGCACATAACAACAGTCTCACTTTCTAAATAGCTCATGCAGCATATGCAAAGAAATAACTAAAAATATGCTCACAAGATATCACATACTAATAGAAAACATTTGCATTAATTTAAAGTAAAGAAGAAAAAACAATGGGCTGGGTCATGCCTCAATTTTACAACAGATTAAAAAGTTCTGAGAGAAAATGGATTTAATCAATTATATATTACAATCAGAACTGATTCTTCTTCTTCAGTAGTAAAAACTTCACTGTGGGGCAAGCTCAACAGGAGGCTTCCAATCATCAGAAACAGTCCCCCCTCACCAAATGTTTCGACCCTTTATCTTCTTTACACTATTAAGGGGCGGGCCTGTCTGGATCATGGCTCCTGGGCATCTTTTTTCCTGTCACGCATATCTACCCTTGAGATGATCATTATTCTACTTATCCATGCTGTGTGGTGCTGGTGATAATGTCCGCCCACAGCCTTCTGTCTCTTGTAAATGCCAATTATTTCTGTTATAGATGTTCCACCATGCCATGATATAAAACTGTTAAAAATCTCTCTTGGTCTACCTGGAGTATCTTCTTCTGATGCAGGTAACTAGTTCTCTTTGTGAGTTAAATTTGTCCATGGTATTCTCATAATTCTTCTAAAAAAACACACACCTCTGCAGTTTCTACATAATTCCTCACTTGTCTGCTAATTGTCCATGATTCACTTCTGCACAACAGGAATGGCTCAATATAGCTTTTAAGAATTTGTTTCCTCATCTTGATTGACAAAAAGAAATTGAAGAGAATATTCTTCATCTTGATGAAGTCATAATTCAGAACTGATTATGAAACCAATTTTATACGCTTCGTCATGCAAATCGAGAAATACTTGAAACAAGAAAAATTATGTACCAATTGCATAAAAGTTTTCTTTTATAAGTCACACAAGCTCAATTTTATTAAAAATAATCAGAGGAAGACTTTATAAGAAAACTGAAGAAAACAAACATGGTACAAAATGCTTTTTATGAAAAAGAGAAACACACGAGACCTTATTTAACATGAGGGAAATAATGGAACATAGCAGGGAGTACAACGTAGACCTGTATTCTTATTGTATAGAATACTTAAAGGCATTTGACTGTGTAGAACATGAAGAATTATGGGACATGATGAAAGAAATGGGTTTCGCATTTCACTTAATACAAATCATAAAAAAACTGTTCATAACAAAAGCAGTGAGAACATGTGATGAAACAACAGATTGGTCTGATATAACACAGGGAGTGAAAAAAAAGGTCTGCATTCTACCCCTTATCTGTTTAACTCATATATATGAAAACCATCATGAGGGAAAATACTGAAAAGGAATAATATGATCCCTTCATAATCAGAGTAAAATAAATACTTGAACTTTGATATGCAGACAACACAGTATTACTATCGATATCACAAACATGAATTGAGACATGAATAAAGTGAGCAGGAAGCCAAATATAGATCTTAATGCAATAAAAACAAATATAATGACAAACAATTAAACAAATAGGGCAAGAGATGTTTATCAATGGGAAGAAATTACAGAAAGTGAACAGTTTTTAATATCTACATTCACTGCTGACTGGTTTTGAAATCTGTATGCACAGAGCAGGCAGAAGAACAAACAGAGTGCTAGAAGCATGCATATATCCTTGGCAACATTATGAGTGCAAACCTTGGATATTTAAAAAAATGAGTTAAAAATCATATCTGTACATTTGAGTATAAGTGTTACAGAAGATACTAAAAATAAATTCGATAGAAAAGAGAACAAACAGATCTATCTGATAAATACTAAAAATAAATTCGACAGAAAAGAGAACAAACAGAGATAAACACTAGAAATAAATTCAATAGAAAAGAGAACAAACAGATCTATCTGATAAATACTAAAAATAAATTCAACAGAAAAGAGAACAAACAAATCTATCTGATAAATACTAAACATAAATTAATCAGAAACAAGAACAAACAGATCTGATAAGCATTAAAAATAAATTTGACAGAAAAGAGAGCAGATCTATCTGATAAATACTAAAAATAAATTCGATAGAAAAGAGAACAAACAGATCTATCTGATACATACTAAAACTAAATTCAACAGAAAAGAGGATAAACAGATCTTTCTGATAAATACTAAAAATAAATTCTACAGAAAAGAAAACAAACAGATCTATCCGATAAATGCTAAAAAGAAATTCAACAGAAAAGAGAACAAACAGATCTATCTGATAAATACTAAAAATAATTTGATAGAAAAGAGAACAAACAGATCTATCTGATAAATGCTAAAATAAATTCAACAGAAAAGAGAACAAAAAGATCTGTCTGATAAGAATTCAGTATTGAAGAAGATTAGTTATTAAGACAAATAAAATTTGAGGAAAAATAAATATTCCGAGCATGTTAAGAGACATGAAAGACTGGAAAGATAGTTATGGCACAAGATGCACTGGGGAAGTGAAACAGAGGAAGATCACATCATAGATGGATTCAAGATGTTTTTTGTTCGCTCGCCTTGAACTCAAGCATAGCCATACATATGCGACTACTTCTAACAGGGCATTGGATTGATTTTTGCATGTGGATTAGCTTTCTCTATTACCAGCATCTCTCACCATCAAGTGAACCTACTCCGACATCTGAGGTACTTGTAATTTACATCCGCAAATCAAAGACAAAAAGTCAACATGTTAGTATAATTGACCGTTTTAGGGGTTGAACCCACTACCTTGTCATCAGCACACTGGAAGTTTAATGGTGAGCGCACTTATCCATTCGGCCTTTCTGTCCTCAGATTCGAGACATGATAGATAATTTGCGCACGACAGAAACAAGAAGCAGGAAATCTGGCCTATGACAGAGATAAATTTCAACAGACAATTATGGGAGGAAACAATTCTGCACAAGAAAAGTTATCCGAATATGATGATGACTATGCATGGGCAATTGTTAACGAATTGTCTCTAATTTTGCCAAAAATATTGAAAAGAATCTTTTGAATACAACTGATAAAATGAAATTCAATGGTGCCTCATTAAAGTCTTCACATCGACAATATGTAGAGATATGATTTTTGTGTGTGGGTTATTTGGCCTTTCAACTTAATATATTCAGAGAAAATGAAGAAAAAAAAAACTTGGTTGCTGAAATGCAGAAATATGCTTAGGCACATCTACTTCTGCTGCATATGCTGCGGTCCAGAATTTTTAAGACAAAGTATTTGAGTTACAATGACTGGCTTCAAACATGAAAATGCAGAACTAAACATGTGCATGCAGAATAAACAACATACATTAGGAAATTAAGAATTTATATTTAATACGGGCATAACAACAGCTAAAGTAATGCATACTAGGAGAAATGTATTGTGTCTCCATATATCATGTTTAAAAAGAGTTAATAAATATAAACTTAATCAATTAAGAAATAAATTACACTGAGTGTGTTGAAATCTCTATCAATCTCATTTTGTTTAATATTTTAAAATATAGATTAATTAATGAAGATTAATTTGGAAATTATTTTATTTACATTTAAAAAAAAAAAGCTAGTAATGACTCTGCAAATAATTAATTTGATATGTTTCTCATTCTAACTGAAATATTTTAAAAGCCAATATTATAAATGTATATTAACAGTTTTTCATATGTACAAGTGAAACCATGAAAGGAGGAAACGTTTATTAATACTCATAGTTTCTAGCAAAATACTTTTATTAACAATTAAACATGTTAAAACTGATATTAACTGATTCTCTGCTGCGGACAGACATGTGCATGCAGACCAATTTTGGCACCCGCGAACCGACCTATCGGTTTGGTATATATAGTGCTTTAATTGATCCATTGCTCCTTTTTAGTCCACAATCTTTAGTGTCCCATTGAATTAAACTTTACAATGAAAGATTTCGCTTCCGCCCGTGTGCAAGAGCACGTTAGGCCCCATTTCCTTTTTTTAGGAGAAATTGAGTTTGGTGTGATTCAAAATAATTTTTGTGAATCGAAATTCGAAGTGACAATACCTTCTGGTTCTGGACCTCATATATTTTAATAAAATTACCATTTTAAACAATTTTATATTATAGTTATTGTGATGTAAAGGACTTTGTGAAAGATTCTAAAACTTATACCACGTGCAGTAGTCAGTTAATTTAGAAGACGGTCATAATTTCAAAAGAAATCTAACAGTGAAAGTTCCTCATATTATGATGGCAAATGCCGACTTATGCTTGTGCTAATGGGCCACATTTGTGCCACTAAATTTGCTTTGTCTATCACAAAGCATTTAAGGAGTACTTAAATAATTAAATTTAGAAGAATAATAATTATAACTAAATAGAAAATAGTGTTTATTTTGTTTCTCAGTACTCTACTCCTCAGTAATCTACCTGATGTGTTCTTGACATTTTCCATTTTGTGTGAACATTATGTGCTTCAAAATAATGTTTTAATTATATTTTATTGGTGTTGTGGTGCAGTTCTTGTGATATTATTGAACAAAAGTGGTGTATGTAACAATATTCAGCAAATTTAAATGGATTAGCTGCTGTGGATACAAAATAAAGCCTCGGTAAGTGAAATTTTAAAATATTTTTTACCTTTTTAATTTCAATTGTTATTACTAAACCTCTCATTATTGTTATAATATTTCTAACCTATCAATTAATTATTAACACAGTCATGTTCCCTGTGCAATCCTCTTTAATTTGATATGTAATACAATATATCTGCTACCATTTTAACAATTTTAAAAGCATTATTGTGACACACCCCTACTTCCAATTTTCTGCCTTGAATTTCTGTTTGGTCAGGACCACTTTTTTGTTTGGCAGGCATCAGTTAATGTACTATTCTATAATTTAGTTACTCTGTTGTTCTACGCCTGCACATTTTATATGGGAATGGGTTAAACAACCCATAGAAACTATGAGGATGGTGTGATGAGTTAACTCTATCCTAAAGAAACATCCTCCTAAAAAAACTACGGTGTTGATTTTTATTATGCTAATGAGCGGCTGGCTGAGTTACTAGAATGCTGGATTAGCTAGAATGCTGGATTCTCCTTCGGGAGACCAAGGTTCAAATCTTTGGTAAGGTGTGGCTTTTTTCTGTTGAGGGCAAAAAAGAAAACCCTATCCTGCACAGTTCGCAGCGACTGCGTTAGCCAGGCGGCCTTAATTCCTCATGCTCAAGACCCTCCTGCCATACACAACAAGATACTATATAGGCAGTAAATGACAGTAAATGACAGATGGTTTTAATCACCTAAGGCTACTAAGGAAACTAATGTTATAATGATGACAGGCTCAAACATCTAAAGAAACTAAGGTGGACTACACAGCCATAGTACAGAAAACATTTTCACTTGATAACTTACTCGTCTTTCTGGAAGAGCGTGATGTGGTTTCTTCAAAGTAGTCATCTCTTCTACTTTTCTTCATTGTTGAACTGGATTCCTCATAGCTGGAACTTTCTTCAATTTTGGTGCCAGACTTTGTACGTCTGACAGTGCGTGATGTGTGAGACGCCTCTGACTTTGGTTTGAAGGAGCTCACACGGTCTATAATCATAACATTGATAAAAGAACACAAATTAACAATATCTCAGTCCTTAAAAGACCACTTTAACTGGACTTAACGAGAAAACCAGGGTGAGCAATAGAACCAAGAAATCTATGTTCTGGTCATCACTGATCCATATTCTGGACTTGTCTTATGTAATTGTTACAACCTGTTTGTTCTCCTCCACAGAAGCTGTTTACATTTTCACTTAATGTTGTTTACGCATTTTTCAAAAGTTTATGTTTGCTGTTTCTTCTGACAATTAAAAAAAAAGGGGGTTTTAAAGGGCAAAAGGAACAACTTCATTGCACTGGGTTTTATCCCATATGGCTCGGTCTCTTTCCACAGGGCGGCCAGCAGAAAGCGTCGCATAAAGCACAAACTCTGTAGCTCTAATGATGACCCCTAGGAGTCTCTGAAATAATTGCACTGGTGACCCGAACGACAGAGGCTGGAACAACCCACAACCTTTAGAGTATGAGGCAGGTGGTTTAATCACTTCACCATGGAGACTCCCTTCTGAACATTTTTATCAGTTTCCATTGTCTGTGAGACTTCTTGTCTGTTTTCTTATGAAGCTATCTGAATCACTGAAAATGTTCACAGCCATAAACGAATGAAACATACAAAACAAACTGAACTTGTCTATTACTATTTTTGGGCATAAATTCACAAATTAAATTAGATATATCAAGTGCTGACTGTGTTCACAAATAAATAATGAGCAGTGATTAGCAATGGAGGATATGAAGCAACATTTCTACATAAATTAATGTACTTATACAAAGATTGAAATCATATATGTAATTGGAGGTTCGCATGGCCGAATGGATAAGAACGCATGTTCTTAAACATCCGGTGTGCTGATGCCAAGGTAAGCGGTTCAAATCCTACACTGGACAGCTGGACTTAAATATTGACCTGTCGTCCTTGACTTGAGGACGTAAATTACAAGTACCTCTGAAGTCAGAGTGGGTTCGCCTGATGGCGAGGGACACTGTTAATAGGGAAAGCTAACATACACACAAAATTCAGTCCATCACTACTATAAATAGTGTGTATGGACTACGCTTGAGTTCAAAGCGAGCGAGCGCAAAAAAACAAAAACAAAAAAAAAATATATGTAATTTGCTCCACTAAAAAATCAAGATTACTTAAAGACTTTTACCTTCAACAATGACCTTACAACTTGTCTCATGCTCTCCCAATGGATTTCTAGCAATGCATGTGTATTTTCCAGAATCTTCTGGCATTGCTCTAGAGATTTCCAATGTACAGATACCGAAGGAATACTGAATTGTGTAATGATCACCATCATAAATCTCTTTCCCATCTTTGTACCATTGCACCTAGAGAAAGTAGAATGTATCATAAGCTGATAATGGCAATATTAGAGTTGAATAAAAACAATGGTATTTTTGTTACAAGTTTACCCAGTTGACTGATCTGAACAAGGTTGAATAGGTGGAATACTGGAAAACTGGGAAAGAAGTGTAAATATATATCCCTTGTCCTGATCCTAAAGAAACAAAAAATCTGACAAAGAAGGACCAGAACATGATTTTCAGACTCTGAACACAACATACATTATTTAACATTCGTCTGGGCAGACTCTAATCATAGATCACTCTGGTGTGTCTGCTGTCATAGTATTTACATGGTAAGAGATCATCGGTGATGTCCATATACTTTAAAGTCCCTAGGTTGTGTATGTACCTTGATGTAGAAGGAAGATTTGTTTGTTACAATAACAACAAGAGCTATGCTGATGGTAATGCAGCTACTGGTAAGGTCAACCATGTTAGGCAGGTCAAGGGATAGGAATCAGACAGAGATACACAAACCTGCTGCCTTGTGGGTAGATGGGATAGTCAAAGACCAGAGAAAGAAAACCTGAAAAACTGCTGGTCAAAGTCAGATTTGCTGAGCCATAGGCTTGACGAAACAGTGCAACACGACTCATTTAATGATGATGTCACTCTCAAAGTATGCTAGAAATATTCTTAGTGGGTAGATTTGACAACTTTTCAAGTTTCTCCTGGACAGTAGTCTGTTCAGCCTACTCTCATCCATGGGAGATTGTTTAAAATTATCACTTTCAAAGCCCAGCACTTAAGCTATCAGAAAGTTTATTATTCCACCAGTTAAAAATGACTTGATACAGAACAAAACAGCAGCTAGTGAACACTTGAATGTATACTACTTGGCATTACCAAGAATGGCAGCAGCTCAGTGTTTGATGCTGAAATTGAGGCAATCAAGATAGCAATAGAGAAACTACAAAATACCAGCCATAGTAGACAACCTGTGGTGATACTGACAGATGCAAAATCGGTAAAAGAGGCACTTGTCTGGGAAATTACCAGTTCTAAGGACACTACTTTCTGAACTTAGCAGTCAGCATAATGTCACCATACAGTGGATACCATCCCACTGTGGAGCACCCGGAAACGACAGAGCTGATCGATTGGCTAAGGAAGGAGCAAAAGAAGAGCAGCCTGATGTGCCCATTACATTCCACCAAAAGAAAAGAATGATCAAATCAGTCAGAAGGCCACCAAACCCTACTCAAGACGACTACCACGTTATGGACAGACCAGAACAGGTCATTATTCTGTGCCTCAGAACAGGACACAATAGGTTACGCAACCACATGTATACAAAATTCAAGATTGGGACACAGCCATGTGCACATGTGGTTTGGCGTCGCAGACAGCAGAGCACATACTCCAGGACTGCCCAAACTACAACATATCCAGGTGAACCTTCTGGCCTAGAGAGACAACAGTGGAAGATAAACTCTATGGACCGCTGAGTGAACTAAAAAAGACTGTTAGATTCATACAAGAGACAACATTGCAGTTATAAACATATTTCAAGCGAACGAAAGAAGAAGAAAAATGATGCTGCAGCAACAGCAACAGCAACAACAACAACAACAACAACAACAACAACAACAACAACAACAACAACAGGCTTAAATAGCAAAATCTGAGGTATAAATCACATTGTTTCATAACTGACATGGTAAATTACTATGTTCAACAAACATATTAAACTATGAGAAGGTGATCAAGATAACACTAACATATAAAACATAAATGAGATATGAGTGAACAACATCAAGAGATGGACTGGAAGAGGCCTCTAGGAGAGCTCTATGAAGTCACAGGACAAAGGGTGATGAAGCCTCTTTACTGCTGAGCTTCGATGTGGACATGGCAACATGGCATGTGATGATGATGACAGATGCTCTGCTACTCTAAAGAGATATTGATGAATATGCAGACAGTCTAAATACTTGGGAGACATTTTATCTGAATTTCGTCTCTATTCTGTTGTTTACAACCCGTTGCCTTTCTATTCATTCTCTTCTTGCACCAATCTCTTCTTTTATCTACACAGTTTCTTCTATTTGTTAAATGGTTTGCTATCAGGACTTGAGCATCTTAGCTCTCATTAATGTTTCTATACACTTGCTTCCAATCAAATGCTAAAATATGTGAACACTGTGTCCAGCGTGGGTTGGGAATATTGCGTGGTATGGGATGTATGTGACGTGCGGGTGGGGGATGTGTGTGGTGGGGGATGTGTGTGGTGGGGGATTGGGTTAGGGCATGTGTGGGTGGGTGGAGGATGTATGTGTGGGTGGTGGGATGTGTGTGAGTGGATTTGGGATGTATAGGTGGTTAGGGAGATGTTTGTGTGTGTGGGTAGGGAGATGTCAGTTGGTGGGGATGTGTGTGTATGGTTTGGGGATGTGTGTGTGGATGTGCGATGAGTGGGTTGGTGGGGGAATGTGTATGTGTGGGTGGGGAATGTGGTCGATGGAGGTGTGGCTGGGGGATGGGTGGTTGGAAGTGTGGGTGGGGGAGAGGATGTGTGGGTTAGGATGTGGATGTGGGTGGGCACGGGATGTGTGGGTTGGTGGGGGATGTTTGTGGGTGGCGAGTGTGTTTGGGTTGGGGGAACAGGTGAGGGCAGTGTGTGTGGGGTGGGGGATGTGCGGGAGGGGGATGGGTTGGTTGGTGGGGTATGTATGTGTCCCTGGGTGTGTGTGTGTGTGGGTAGGTGGGGGGTGTGTGTGTGTGAGTGGGGTGATGTGTGGGTAGGTGGGAGATGGGCCTCATAACATGGTAATTTGCCTTGTTTATGTTTACAACATTTACTTCACAATGTTTATTTTTCTTCCTATGTGAATACATAATGCTCTTGATGAACGAAAGATGAGTGATTGGAAGTGCCGAATGTAAGACGGGCCTGCGTGCCCAATTTGTGACCCTTTTAAAATAAAGTTGATTTGATTTGATTTGATATATTTATGAAACTGATGTTGCTTATGTTATTATTTGTTTCCCAGCTGTTTAAAGCCTTTCTTATACATCATCTTTGTCTTTCTCTGCATCTCTTGCCTAGTAGTTTCCTACATAAGTCTAATTTTTCTATTTTACCTATTCTGTTTTTTTTTTCTTTTGCTTACTTTGAACTCAAGCGTAGTCCATACACGTGATACTATTTCTAGTGCAATTATTTTTGCCTGTGGATTAGCTTTCCCTATTACCAGTGTCCTCCACCATCAGGCAAACCCATTCCAACTTCTGAGGTATTTGTAATTTACGTCCCCAAGTCAAGGGCGAGAAGTCAACATTTTAGTCCTACAGATGGGTGTAGGGGTTGAAACCACTACCTCTGCTTCAGGACACCAGACACTTAAGAAAGAGCGCTGTTATCCACTCGGCTATGCTAACCTAACTTCCTCTGTTAATATACCCCATCAATTTCATTTGTCATTTTATCATAGTTTTGATGAGTAATCTTGTAGAACCTTGAGCTGTCTTATCTCCGTGTTTGTTTTCTTCTCTTTTCCAGATATTCTCAACAAATTTCTCCAAAGGTAAATAATAAAAAGTATTGGCATTACAATTAATAATGTCAATTTGGGGTCAGTAAACTGCAAACGTACATACTGTTTATATGCTGGATGTTAAGTAGAAAGAGAACCTGGAGATGTGGATATACAGAGGAATATGTCATGTTTTATGAAACAAAAACAATCAAATACAGAAGTTCTAGAAAAACTGGATGAAAAGAGAGTTAATAAAACAAATAAAAAGAGGCAAGTGAAATATTTCGGCTACGTTAAGAGACAAAATACTCTTATAAAAACCATACAATAATGCAAGGTTCAGGGCAAGTGAGCAAGAGGCAGACAACAATACAAGTGGGAAGATAACATCAAAAGATGGACGAACATTAACCTGACAGAATTTACAGTGAGAGCGAGAGACAGACAGTGTTGGAGATCCATTGCAGTCAACCTTCATTGTGGAGACAGCACCTGATTGATTGATTGATCAGTAGAAAAATATACAAGTATTTATCAGTAAAACAAAAAAATAACTGAAGCAGTGAATATAACTGTATGAGTGTAAAAATTGCTAAAACAAACAAATGTCTTTCTCTTAAAAACAATAACAGATTACTGTTTACCTTGGGGGGTGGGTGTGCTTTAACACAACAGATCAGTTTGAACTCTGTTGAAGCCTGGATAATTCGAGGACGAAGGTCGAAATTAAAGTTAGGAGTTGCATCTTCTATAGGCTTCTCGAACTCTTTCTCTTCTAAGATACGCTTCCTATTGGGAAATGAATGATAAGATACATTCTTAACACGTTTTTATTTTGCAAAAGCTGTGCTTACCTTACGAGAGCCTTGAAATATAAGCAAAGAGCATAGAATTAACTCGTATAGACTATGATGTTAGAAAGTGAGGCCGATATTTTAAAGCATTCATGATGGGATGACTTCTACTGATCATTTTGTTCCATTTTGCCTTAGTTATACATTTTATATATCCTCTTTATTACCACTGAAATGTCAATACAGTTGGGAAATAAGTAGAAATAATTAACCTATTATCTCTCACGGTAAATTAAAACTAAGACAAATATTTTGCACCAAAGTTTCACATCCTTTAACACATTAAGTGCCGAAGGATGATATATTGACAGATTTGACCTCCCATTTCGACAGAAGGACTATATCATCAAACTACTGTCATTGTGTTATTTGTTTTATTTCATGGTATCCTCCATAATTTCAATGCTCAGTGACTGTAAATTTACATTACAACTCTTGTTCATTTGTGCCATGTTTGGTCCAAATGTTTTTTGTTTTGTTGTTTGGATTGGTTAAGAGTTAGTGAGTTATGCAAAGCATCAACATTTATTTACATTTATTTTTGTTGTTCTGAAACACACACAATTGTTTTTGGCTGGTGCTCGCTTGCTTTGAACTCAAGCGTAGTCCATATGCACTACTTCTAGTAGCACAATGGATTGAATTTTGCATGAAGATTAGCTTTCCCTATCACCAGTATTCCTCAACCTTACATGAGCCCACTCCGACTTGAGGTAGTTGTAATTTACATCCTCAAGTCAAGGACGTGAAGTGAACATTTTAGTCTAGTGTAGGGGTTGAACTCGCTACTTCTGCATTAATTCACCAGATGTTTAAGAACAAATGTACTTATCCATTCAGATATGCTAACCTCCACACACAATTTTAAGTCAACAATGCATAAGTCTTGAAAATCACAAACACCCAAAAAATGCTGGGGTTGACTGTGATGTCTTGTAAAATATATGCAACTAACTTTTTAACTTTCTAAAAGTATTAATCCAAACAGTTTAGTTAGTTAGTTAGTCGTGGTTCCAACTTCACGGCAACGGGTTGTCCCCATATTGCTCCATTCCTGTGCCAGTGAATATCCCACAAAATGCTCCTCACTGCCAAAAGTGAACAATGGAACAGACAGGAGTATCGGCAAGCCAACAGCCCGCACAGGTGCAACACAAAAGTCCTCCATGAAAAATACAGTTCATCGTCGATGGAAATGGCAGTCACCAGAAAGACTTCATTGACCTGGGTTTTCTCCCATATGGCTCGGTCTCTTTCCACAGGACGACCCGCCGAAAGCGCCGCACGAAACACGAACTCCGTAGCTCCAGCGGCGATTCCCAGGAGTTTCCTGAAAAATGCACTCATTAGCCGAAAAGGCAAACCAGTCAATCCAGCAACAGCCGGCCACCATCGTTTCGAACAAACAGTTCACGCTACACACAACCGCAGACAGATGTAAAAGCATTCCACGCAAAACTCACAGCTCACAGTGTCATGCCACGCACTCACTCAGTGCAGGGCGACAGAACCATATCCTCCTTAGCCGCCTCTTACGACATGCATGGTAGGCAACAGTGTTACTATTCTTTGCTCCCCCGTATGGGCCCCAGCAACACACGGGCAATCCAAACAGTTTATTATGGATTAGTGCATAAACCACCATAGAGTGAGCACTAAAATTATAAACCCATTATTATTTCAAGAGAACGAATGGCTAAAAACTCTGGCCACATACAAATAGATAATATGACCATTAAAAGAAACGAAACATACAAATACCTGGGTACAATCTTCAATTGCTCCAACATCATAAGGGAAGAAATACAAACTAGAATCAATTCTGGAAATAAGATATACTATGCACTACAACATCTACTAAAATGAAATGCGCTATCTTGTAACACCAAAATCACAATATACAAAACACTAATCAGACCAGTTGTGCTGTATGGCTCTGAAACCTGGAGTACAACGAAAGGAGACGAAGCCTTGTTACAAACCTTTGAGAACAAAGTTTTAAGACGCATCTTTGGACCCATTAGGGATACACAAAGTGGAGAGTGGAAAAGAAGAAGTAGCAAAGACATTTATGATCTGTTTAAGTCCCCGCTAGTCACTGGTATGATGAAGGCTAATAGACTACAATGGCTGGGGCATATAGAAAGAATGGAAGATAATAGGGAAACAAAACTTGCTTACACTCAGGAAATAAATGACCGTAGACCCCGAGGTAGACCAAGAAGACGGTGGAGAGATAATATATATACAGACCTATAAGCACTTGGAATCAACAACTGGCAAGAGAAGGTCAACCAGAGAGACGAATGGAGACGGATTGTATTTGCAGCAAAGAACCTCAATGGCTCGGAACGCTGAAGAAGAAGAAGAAGAATATACTCACTTTCTCATTGGAGTTGTCTCTCTGCCTGGTGTCATACGTTTGTCAATTCCAGCTGTAACAAGTAATTGAAAATGTATCAAACAAACAGCTGCTTACTATTACATTATTTCATAATCTTGTATAAATCTCTAAGTTACTGCTACCTCAGACCAACAAATAGTAAAGAACTCTGCCACATGCCTTGAGGTGTACTGGGTATGTGTGTAAAAAAATAAAAGCAAGGAATCCATGTCCATGCCTTGAGGCATGCTAGACATATTGTGCTACCCCCATATTTTTAAAGACCAATTAGCACTCAGTGGGTGATGTGGTCAATGTGTCATCCAGAAAACAATGCAGCAATGATATTGCTGCAGCAATAATATTGCTGCATTGTTTTCTTTTTCGTTCTTCCACCTTTGGATATAGAGAGATTAATAACTGAAATCTTGTATATTTGACAAGACAAATGTCACTCTTTGTCATTATTAAAAGAGATACAGAGATTACATGTCATTAAGATCCTGTAGCACAACACCAGCAAACAAAAACAGTAAACAATTATGAGAATATGTATCTTTCCTGTGGCAATAAACAGATGTGAATGATGACCATATATGAACATATATTTTTAATATGGAGAAAGAAATATATGTTAACCCTTTACCGGGCAAAACACCCGGGAACATTTTTACCCCCACATGGACAAACCATCCGAATGCGTCCATGACTATTATGCATTGTAAAAACGCGATCTCTCAGCTTTCCGAGACTTCCGATTGTCTACTTTCGGTTTCGCTGATAGCTTGACAATGTGGCTGCCATTTGCAAGCGTTTACTTTGAATTTGAACGGATTTTAAAACATAGTTTTTGGAGGTTTTACACTTTGTACTTCGAAATGGATTTCGACGATTCTTCAAGTCACAGTGGAGATTTCGCTGGGTTCAATTTATGTGACATTTAAGTGCACAAATTTGACTGAATCAGAGCTAGATATCAGTGATCAGCGTTACTTTGCATTAGCAGTCATGAGTCGGACTTTAAGAAAAGTGATTATGATTCAGAAAATGTTTTTGTAAATTGCCGTATAGATGACTGACAATCACAAACAATATGTTGTATTTTGTAAATATATATATTTGTGTTAATATGTGGAATAGTGGCATAATTCACGTGAGTAAAATATTCTGCATGCTTTTCCCTTCATTTTGCTGTTTATTTGACTAAAATCTGTTGACAAAAAAACTTATATGTGATATTTTTACTAACGTAACCCAAAATTTTACTGAACCTCAAAATTCTTCTTGCCCGCTCAGGGCTACAAAACAGACAAATGTCTGCCTGGTAAAGGGTTAATGAGGGAAATTGGAGGTGGTGGAAAATTTTGAATATCTTGGGTCATTAATTACCAACAATGGTGACACAATGTAAGAAATTAAAAGACAAATATCTATTGCTCTTCAGAAACTGAAACAACTGAATAAATTGTGGATGGAGACAGATAGAACTACACAAATAAGGTTGTTATTAGCATGTATCTTTTCCACAGCAACATATGCAGGTCATGTATCTTTTCCATAGCAACATATGCATGTGAGACCTGAACACTTACTAAACAACCTGAACAGTGCATAAATACCTTTGAATATAAATGTTATAGAAAATAACAAAAGCATCCATATGACAAGAACTGATTATTGAAGCAGGTTGGCTACTAAAGACGATAAGACAAAGAAAATTTAAATATTTTGGTCACTTGAAACATCGTGAAAGTTTGGAGAGAACAATAATGGAGGGGTATATGCCTGGGAAGAAACGAAGGTCAAAGAGAAGATGGGTGCAGAATGTGGTGGATGATCTCAGAATGGGTGTATCTGATGCGGGACATCTTGCTTATGACCGAGAAGTTTTCCGGAAGTTTCTTATGGGAGCAAAGTTCTGCAAAGGGTATACAACTGAATGAAAAAATGATGATTATTTAATAATAAATAAATAAGAAAATTTAGGTTTTTAAAATGACATGTTACAGAAAAATTCTTAGAATACTGTAGAATAAGAAAAATACTGACATTCTGCAAGATCTGAACAGCGAAAAATCAGCATGTCATGGAAAGTGAAATACTTTGGCTATAGTAAATGTTAAAGTGGTTTAGAAAGACCAGTGATGGAAGGTATTCTTGGAAGAAGAGGCATTGGTTGATCAGCATGATGGTGAACATAGGACATTGACTTAACCCTGGATATAAAAATACATGAGAGAAGGGAACTGACTGAAGATCAAGAGTATTCCAGTAGGCCATGATGAGAGAAATGTTCTGCAAAGGATCTGCAATATGATGATAAAAGAGTTGATATTCTTATAAAAACCGCACTAGAGGTAATAAGACAGTTGGTCAAGAGGTAGGTAGCAAGAAAAGTGAGAAAGTAATATGATAAGAAGGACAAACAGCAGTCTGTAAGAGATACTACAAGAGAAGGAGACAGAAAGTGTTGAAGATCCATTGTAGTGTTGCACATTTATTGTGTAGACAGATCTTGACTGATTTATTGATATTTGGAATCAACAGGCAAACACTTTCTTGACTTTATGTCAAAATGGCCATTAAATAAATGTGTACTGTTTCTGATCTAGTCACAACAGCTGAGACAGAAGACACTGACGCTTACGTTCAACTGTAAGCTTGGCTCTTTCATCTTTACGTCCAAATGAATTTTCAGCCCTGACAATATATTCTCCCTGATCATCAGTCTTAATTCTGGATATCTTCAGCTCATATTCTGTGCCAGAATATTTCTGCATGTGTTTGTAGCTCAGTCCAAGCAATGCATCACTCTTGTACCTATATAGGAATTGATGGCATCAATTTTAGAATGATTACAGAAAAGACTATTACTTAATTTTGCTATTTTTGTCTCTTGTTCTCTATCGTAAGGTGTAGACAGCAATAAGATACTTTTGATCTCATACATTAGATACACATACATAATACACACACCAAATTCTTTCATTTCATCTCATCTCGTCTCATCATGTTCCTCTTGTACCTTGCGGTATCGAGGTGAAGTATAAACAGCGGGAGAGTGCCCGCTTATGAGCTTCATGTATCCATATTCCCATGGACTCTGTTATTCCCTGTGTCCATTGTTTACAAAAGTCAGTTTGCCATAAAAGACCTTTCTTATTTCTTCTTCAGTGATCAATGTTTGCAATACATCTGTTCCAGCATAGATCATGAATAGAATCGCATGCTGGAAGTCTTCGCTTGACTCCCATAAACCTGAGAACATCCTTATTTCCCAGAGATGGGTGATCTTCTTCTTCTTTCGTTCACTTGAAATATGTCTATAACTGCAATGTTGTCTCTTGTATGAATTTAACAGTGTTTTTTTAGTTCACTCAGCGGTCCATAGAGTTTATCTTCCATTGTCGTAATCTTCCATTGTCGTCTCTCTAGGCCAGAAGGTTTGCTTAGATATGTTGTAGTTTGGTAAGTCTTGGAGTATGTGCTCTGCTGTGTGCCACACCAATCCACATGTGCACATGGCTGATTCACCAATCTTGAATTTTGTATACATGTGGTTGTGGAATCTATTGTGTCCTGTTCTGAGGCGCAGAATAATGACTTGTTCTGGTCTGCCCATAATGTGGTAGTCATCTTGAGCAGGTGTTGGTGGCTTTCTGACTGATTTGATCATTCTTTTCTTTTGGTGGTATGTAACGGGCACATCAGGCTGTTTTTTTTTTTTTTTTGCTCCTTCCTTAGCCAATATCAGCTCTGTCGTTTCTGGGTACTCCACAGTGGGATAGTATCCACTTTTTGGTGACTTTATGCTGTCTGCTAAGTTCACAAAGTAGTGTTCTTAGTACTGGCAATTTCCCAGACAGGAGCACCTCATGTACTAATTTTGCATCTGTCAATAGTACCACAGGTTGCGTACCATGGCTGGTATTTAGTAATTTCTCTGTTATTTAATTACAACACTTAATTACAGCATCATAGTTATGGCAGTACTTTCCTGTTGGTACTCTGGCCGTGTCCCTAGTATTATTTGGATATTCTATGTACACTCCCGCTCCTCCATCTTGAACAGCATTTTGTGCTGACCCATCTGTGTAGACTCGGATCCAGAGGTCCTGGGAGTATTCTTCATCAAGGAAGCTGAGAGTGGCTGTTCTGCATTGTACACTACATTGTTCTTCCTTGTAAAATATCCCTCTCACTTTGGTCTGGATTATTAGTGATAGTCTATGTCCTCTTACTATGGTGTTCATGCTGGAATTATATTTAGGGGGAAACCAACTGTGGGCAGAAAAAGTGGTTTCTCTGCAGAGTCGTTAGGCCTGATGGATAAAACTGCTTCTTTTCAACCGCCCCATAGCTAAGTTTTTGAATCTGTCCTTCATAGGGTGGCCGGGCAAGTTGAGGAACTTTTCTGCTTGTATTAGTGTTTTTGTATCTCTGCGCTCTTTCAGTGCTTGTGTCCTCCCCATTTTCTCCATCTCCACTATAAAGGTTGATGTCATCCCTCATGTGTGATTCTAAATGCTTGATTTTGCACCTTGTCCAGCTCTTGTCGTGTGGTTTTTGACACTGAACACCACACAGTTGAACCGGACGACCAGGTGTGATCATATGCTCTGTTGATAAACTTTGCTAAGTATTTCCCCACCGGCTCCCCATGTGGTTCCACTTAGTTTTCTCAGGATGGCTATTTTCCTTCTGGATTTTGCTACTGCTTTGTTGATGTGCTTTCTCCATGTCAGCCTGTCATCAAATGTTACTCCAAGATCTGTTCGTTCTTTATCTTCTCTTAGGGGTCTTCAATTTATCTGGATGATCCCTGCCTTTTGTTTTGGAGAGAGGGTAAATAGGGTGGTGCTGCACTTGTCAGTTTTTATGCTGACACACCATCTATTTGCCCATGGAACAAATGCATCTACAGCTCTTTGTAGCAATCTGGTGGCCACTGATGCATGTTCATTTGTGCTCCATAGAACCAGGTCATCAGCGTATATTGCCGCTTTAATTCCATGCAGTAGATTAGCAACAAGATCATTGATCAAGATTAGAAAAAGTGTGGGGGACAAGACTCCAACCTGGGGAACGCCATGACACAGTAGTACTTTCTTGCTCTTGAGTCCGTCTATCTGTACTCTGGCTCTTCTGTTGTGCAAGTATGCTTTTACCCATTTGTACATTATTCCATTGACTTTACAGTTTCTCAGTTTCTTCATCAGACCTTCTTTCCAGAATTTGTCAAAGGCTTTCTTCAGATCTATCCATGCCACAAGCAAGAGCTTCTTCTCTTCAAATGCATCCTCAATTTCTTGAGAGAGGTAGGTTGTCTGATCTTCAGTAGAGTAGCATTGCCTAAAGCCAGCCTGCTGTGGCACAAGGATGTTTTCACTTTCAATGTACAACTGCAGTCTGTGATTGATGTTGCGCTTCACTGTTTTGCAGAGACAGCTGGTGAGGCTAATTGGTCTGTAGCTGGAGGCAGTGGAACTATCTTTCCCTGATTTTAGGAGGGGTATCATGATTGCTGCTCTCCAGGCTTGTGGAACACTGCCCAAGGTCAAGCTGTTATTGAAGATCTGCAACAGCTTTGCTTTGGCCTCTGTTCCTAGGTTCCTGATCATTTCATTAGAGATACCATCAGCTCCTGGTGACTTTCCCGTTTTAAGTTTTGATATGGCTAGCTCCAGTTTGCTGATTGTTATAGGTGCCTCCAGAACTTCATGTACTATTTCCTTCTGTTCTGTATGTTGCCATTTCTCTCGAATATCTTGTTGTTTCTCTAGACTAATTTCAATATTGTTATCTTGTGTGAATGAGTCCACAAAATGGTCAGCTGCTTGCTTTCCAGTTAAGATGTTTCTGTCTTTATGTAGTGCAATTTTTGAGTTTCTCCCTGTTCCCTCATCGTTAAGTTATTTTATTAGCTTCCACAACTTCCTTGTGTCTCTTTCAAAGTTCAGTGACTATGTTTTCTCCTGCCAGCTTTTCCTTCTAGCCTGCAGCTTGGCCCTTTGAAATTTGGCTTTTGCGTACTGGTATTTATTGTGAAGCTCTTGGTTGGGTTTGGCCTCTGCTTGCTTTCTACACACTTCCACATGTTCCAGTCCACTACTCCAGTAGGGTTTATATTGTTTACGGGCTCCTCTTGGTACTGTTTCTCGTGTTGCCTGTAGTATGTATTTCCCAAATTCTTCAACTACTTTATTTATGTCTTTCTCAGTGTTCAGATTTCTAACCAGTATGCTGGTGTGACACTTCTACATTGGCCAGTCTGCTTTCTTGTAATTCCACCTCGACAGGGTGCTGCTTTCACTTACAAGCTCATTTTCTACAGTTAGAAAGACTGGCCGATGGTCACTACCACTAAGTTGTTTCCCAACAATTCGTGTAATGTTCCACTCCAGGTCTGGTGATTGAAAAGCCAGGTCAGGTGTAGTTGTAGAGTGCCATGATCTCGAGTAGAAAGTATGTGGGTCGGACGGCTTGTTAACCAAGATGAATCTATTCTCATCCTGCCAGTCTTTCAGTCTTTCTCCTCTCTGGTCTATGTGATCATAGCCCGTTCTGCAAGTGGTTGTTGAAATCGCCACACACAATCATTTTTTCTTTTAATGGTAGTGTGTCCAGTGCCTGTGGGGGGTCACCTGGACAGTAGTAATTGATCAGATGTAGGTCTGTATTGCCTGTCATAAGTTTAAGAGTCTGATACTCAGCCTCTTCCATGTAAACTTCAATTTGGGAAGCAGTTATGTTATTTTTTACAAGGGTCAGTATCCCACCCTTTCGGTCAGATCAGTAACACTGGTAGCCTCTGATTTTGAAGGCTATATTTTCGTTGAGGTGAGCTTCTTGCAAGCAACATACAATTACTTTTTCTTGATGCAAGATGTTTTCTAGTTCTATTTATTTATTCTTTTTGCCGAGTCCCTCCGCATTCCAGTGCATTAATTTTAGTCTTTGTTTGGTATGCACATATGCTCTATTCTCAGGTGCCCTGGCACCACATGACATCTGAGAAGTACCTCCAGTAGTTGTGGTTGGACCCTTTTGAGACATAGGGCCCAGCTCTGCACCTGCCTGGGGGTCCAAAGCAGGGCGAGCACCATAACGTTTAGCAGAAGTCGACATATTTAATTACGCGTAATTTCTTGGCATCCTGATTTCTGTGGTGCGCCTCCTGGCTGGTTGCCTCCATCTTCAGCACTTTTCTTTTACTAGAGCAGATTGTGGTCTTACTCAAGTTTAGGTGTATAGACACGCACACACGTGTCTGCGCATGCATTAAGTGCATACACATCTAGAGCTTTCTGGTTATTTCTCGGCACCAGTGACTCGCCGCCGTCCCTTCTCCTGTTAGTTAAAACAGTTCCGCCACGTGAAGGCCAGGAGTTGGACTTTTGCTGCAGAGGTGATGAATGCACCGAGCCATTCAGGTATTTATGCAAGGTTGGGCTCTCACCCCAACCCCACCCCCAGCTACATAACAGCAACATTTGGAACCCAGAAATGGGTGTATTACTGCTTTATCATAGAGAAGTGAATTCACAAAACCTCAGCCACTCAGATTAGTAAATGGGCATGATTCCCCAGTATTGAGAGATCCAAAAGACTGCACATTTAATATCTTCAGTAAGTAATATCATTCTATTATCATCACTCTAGTACCATAAGATTTTGATCTCTTCGTTGGCTACTGAAGAATGAAATGGAGCACGTGAGGGAATATCCCAAGTGAAATTATGCACATTATACTACATGTATCCTTTCTCAGGAAATAATTTAACAAATACGAAATAGGTACATATCACATGACAAATTAGACATCAGCCAAATCTGAAACTATAGGCACACCAGATTTCTAACCAATTATCTCCTAATGATGACAGTGCCTTACTTAAGGAATAAGTGTATCATGGTAAGACAGTGTCATCACCAGTCATGTAAATTGTCTATCTAAGAAAAGGTGTCAACAATGGTCAAGTTTATAGTCTATCTGAACTGACAAGTGTAGAATTAGACATATGTTTATTTGTATTCTTTACAATATAAGCAAATGCTTACTTGACGACAAACTAATATCTGATTGTAGTTTTCTTTATATATATTGATATGTTATTTATAACATTCTTTGTCTATTCAGACATTTAAAAACTTATTTCATAAGCTCACACATTTATGGTTTCTGAAGCAATTATTTGCTAATAAAAATGCAACCATGAATGCCAAAAATCTACACTTTTGAATAAAAACATACCAGGTAACAATTGGTGGAGAAGCTGCAATAATTTTGCAGTCAAACTTGGCAAGTTGGCCTTCAGCTGCCACTTGATTGCGAGGCTTGCGAACAAATCTTGGTACTGCCTCTTTGCGATCTGTTCATGAAAGATGGAAAAACTGTTGAAGAAACTTAGAGACTAGTAAATGCTGATTATACTACAAGTAATCTTATTAACAGATTCAATAAAAAAGAATGAAGATACTTCTTCTTCTCCTCTTCCCCCATTTTTTTTATTTACCCAGAACTAGATAAATACCAATGAACCAAGAGGTGAAGAAAGATGCTGGCACTATATATCTATACACTGAGAATACATGAGAGTAGTATAACTAGGAAAGCCTTAATATGGAACCCACAGGGCAACAGAAAATAGCAAAAGAAATAGAAGACATGTCTTCATTCTTCCTCTTCTTCTTCTTCTTTTCCTCCATTTACCTCAGTGAAGTCACGGAAATCAAAGATGGTGGATTAAACCCCATTGACAGCGATTTTAGGAGAATATCTATGGAATTTATGTTTCAAATTTGGATTGATTGATTGATTGATTTAGGAACCGACATCACAGCATTCAAATTTGGATATACTGTGCTTAATGAAGAAACAAGAAGAAGAAGAAGAAGAAGAAGCAGAAAAAAGGAGGAGAAGGAGTGGAGAAGAAATGTATAGAAGGATTAAATGCTACATGATCTACATGATGGATTCTTTACTTGAAGAAAATGGATATTTTACTTGATGAAAATAAATTTTGTTCTTTTCTTGACTTATGTCTGACCTTACATTGTGCTGTGGCGAAGGGCTTACAAATGCAATTCGTAATCTAGCACACATGGGTGTCAGATCTTAGTCAGATATGACTGAGCTATTGTACGACAGTAGACAGTACTACCTATTTTCTGTTAGCACCAAATGTTGGGCGGAAATCTTCCAAACCCGACACCCCACATTGTGCCAACAGTTTAAGGAGGAGGAGTGCAAATGGGAGGGTACAAGCCTTACCCTAGTGTGAGGAAATGCAACCTAAATGTCATGGCAGAGCAGACAAAGCCCTAAGCTTTGGTTGGCAACTGGTCTAGGATGGAAGCTCCGATAGGCGGACAGTTACAGCATTGCTTTGCTTATCCAGGAGCTTCTGCAGCTTGTCTTGTTCCAGACGCATTGGTGTTACCTTTCCTCTGGAGTAAACTAGGCAGGCCGAGAGAGGGATCATGCTGCATGGGTAACACATGGTCTCTAAACTCAGCCCAGGCTTTGTGGTATGGAGAGCTATAGCTCCATTTTACAAACTATCATCTGTCAAGACAGCAAGGTGCCAGTCAGTGGCATATACATCGTTGAAAAACAAATATGTTGTCAGATTCCTGTAGTATACTCTGACTAAATATAAGAAGCGCCGTCACACACATACTGTTGATTGGTACGCATGACGAATAGCCAACCACACGTAGCACATTACTTGTGACAGAAAGAATGAATGATGTCATGGTTAAATGGTAAAATGGAAAACGAAATACAGTTTTGAGAATACATTGACAGGATGCAGAAATACAAACCAAAGTAGCTGTCATAGATCATATATTCCTGTGGTCTATGTTTGCGCAGAGAGCTGAAGTTAGCGATTCTACCAATAGCTGGCTGAGGTGCTGGCCAATCAGCCTGCGGAGAAAACAGTTTAAAAATATAGCAAAACTTAAAACCGATTTAGTTTTTTGCTCACACTGAAATACATTTGAACACACTCACACACATGCATGCACACACACACACACACGCACACACACACATGTGTTAAGGAAATCTTCATTTTTATAAGGCTTATATTTTAAACACATCAGATGGAAGATGCATCACTGAGATAAAGAGCATGATAGGACAAGCAAACACTGCATTCTATCAAATGAAGAACATGTCGTGCAATAAGTCACTGTACTTGAAAGTTAGAAAAAAGAATTCTTGCATGTTACATAGAGCCTGTTTGACCAAATGGCTACAAATCCTGAACAATTAGTACACAGGTACAAAAATCCCTGGAAGCCTTGGAGATGTGGTTTTATAGAAGAATGCGGAAAATTAATTTGACAGCTAAAATGAGCAATCAGGACATTTTAAGAGAAACTGAGTCGCAAAGACAACTTTTCACAAACATCAGAAAGAGGCAGTCATTGCTTTTTGGCCACATTATGAAAAGACAAGTGGAACATGTAGTGACAACTGGACAGATTGCAGAAAGAGAGATAGAGAAAGACAGCGTGAGAAGATTCTTGACAGTCTTGTGTCATGGCATGGAAGGGAGTCAACAAACGAATTGATTCATGACATCGGAGATCATAATTTCTGGAGATTCATAATGGCCCATACCAGCTGGCAAGGCACTGGATGATGATGATGATATTTTAAACATTTATACTGTGAGTTATATGTGGAACAAAAAGCTAATTTTAATATATTTTTATGAACCCTAAGATAGTAAACCAGCAAGAATGTTTAAAATACCACAGCCAGTCAAAATGAGCACTCTAAATGCATTGAAAGAGGTATGATTTAAAGACACAACATTAAAATGAGGCAGTTAACATTCTTGGTCACATTATGAGATGAGAAAAACTGGGACATCTTGAAACAACTAGTAAGATTACTGGAAACATAAACAGAGAAAGGCAAGGATACAAAATTCATGACAGACATTCATCAGTGAATGGAATTGTATCAACACATGAACTCATACATTCTGCTGGAGAAGGAGAGCTGTGGAGAAGCATGGTCACCCATCCCAGTTAGGAATCTATTTGATATGATGATGATTTAAAATAAGGTTGTTTTTTATAACCTATGCAATTATGAAATCTTTAATATAATATTTTAATACATTATCCAACAGCAAGTTTAAACAGTAAACAATAAAATAAGAACTGTGCACAGCTAATTAAATCACATAATTTTATAATGAATCTACAAATAAAAGCAAAGGCAACATATTATAAATACTGTGGCAATAATTAATTGTTACCTCACGGACTCTGTTTTTCTGTTCTCATGATGTATCACGTTCATGCAACATGCTCATTAATCACATAGGGTTAATAGTCCCCAACTATCTGAAGTTAAGTAACATCTTCATTAATATGTGTTATTCAAAGGCACACAAGTACATGCAAAGAGATTATTCAAGGCATTAAATGAAGACAAGATTCTATTGAACAGTTTGTAGTTATGAGGTAATGTGGACTTGTCTACACTACGTGGGCTTGTCTCTAGTGAAGGACCCCCTCTCCCCCTCATTCTCCCCTCCCAGTTGCAATGAGGTTGATCCTCTTGCCTTATAAAACCTATGTTCTATACTCTAGCCCAGAGGTTCCCAAACCATGGCCCGTGGGCCACTTGTGGCCCGCCAGCTTTCAAATGTGGCACGCACGGCCTCGAGCAGTCATTTTCGCAATGACCGTTATTTAAAAAATCAAGCAACGTTCCAGACTCACCGATAGTAGCCTAGCTGCGCTTATGACTTTGGGCACGATAGATTTCTGCCCTGACATTGATAAAATGGCATCTGAACTTAAATAACTTGTTATGAAGAACAGTTACAATTGTAAATTAATTACACTAATAGCGATTTTCGAAATTGATTTAAAATTTAAGTTAGTTAGTTAGTTAGTTGCGGTTCCAACTTCACGGCAACGGGTTGTCCCCATATTGGTCCATTCCTGTGCCAGTGAATATCACACAAAATGCTCCTGACTGCCCCATGTGAACATTGGAATAGACAGGAGTGTCGGCAAGCCAACAGGCCGTATAGGTACACTGTGCATAATGCCGCCTCCAGAATGCCAACACAAAAGCCCTCCACTAAAAATTTAAAATTTAAGTTAAGAAAGGTAAGAATGACATTACACGACTTTTATAATTGTATAACGTTGTGGCCCGCTTAACTACCAAAAACAGTAGATATGGCCCTCTGCTTGAAAAGCTTGGGAACTACTGCTCTAGCCCATGGTATAATGAGGTATCATGGCTAGTTAGCTCCCTTTCTCATCACCATTCCTTCCCAGTCAATTGCCAGACTTATCCAGCATCAATTTTTTAGGCTGTGTTGATCCCAGAACTGTACAGCCTAGAGAAAAGAATTCTGCCACTGCTGGGGATTGAATCTGAACCACTGTCTAGATAAGTAAATGGACTAACCATTGTGGCAGCATAGCTCCTTTGTTAGTATAAATTAGGTATAAATTGAAAATGACTGGAAAAAAGTATAATGCATTCAATACTAAATTACCATGTTAATTTAACCACAACAAGAATTTTGTATCTCTTTCTGTTATAAGCAATTGCCACTTTAATTAATATATGTATGGGTCAGTAGGAGTTAAAATAATAGCTGTCTGAGACAGAAGTTTCAATATTAATTGTCCAATACAGGAATTAAAATGATAACTGTCTGGGTCAGGAGTTTAAATAAACCGTCTCTGGGATAGCAGTTTAAATACTATCCAGGGCAGGAGTTTAAAAAATAACTCTGGGGTAGACGTTAAAATAATAACTATCTGTGATAGGAGATTAAATTAATATATTTCAGGGACAGAAGCATATTAAAATAACTGTCTGGGACATAAGGGTTAAAATAATAATTGTCTGGGAGATAAGATTTAAAAATAATAATACTTTGGGACATAAGAGTTAAGATTTGAAATTTAAAAAAAAGGTAAAATAATAACATTCTGGGACAGGAGTTAATGTAACAACTATCTGGGACAGAAGGTTTGCAACACTGGTCAATGACAGAATGGGTTGACTTAATGACTAGTCCAGGATTGGTTAAAATGACGACTGTCTGGAATACTTAAAATTAAAATAGTAATTATTGAGATTTCTTGGGTTCATTACCATGTACAGATTTGTGTTGCAAGAAGATTTCTTCACATTAAATTTCAATGTTTTGTTTAATCAAATCATGTTCTGAATTTGATATTACACATTCCTCAAGCCACAATCATCACCATGTTAATACAACCAAAGGCTGGTGTTGAAGTCGTCTCATCAAGTCCTCCACTGTTTCCTGTTCTCAGCAACTCTTTTCAGTTCATCACAAGACTATGCACCAACATCCGTTCATACTTGTGTGATGTAGTTTTTTGCAAGAATGTCCTTTTTCTCTCTTTCCCTGGATATTTCCTTCCATTATTTCCAGTAACAGATCTCTATGTCTCATACTGTGACCAAACTTCGTTTTGTATGTTTCTCAACAGTTGTCTTTATGTCTAGGAATTTGTTCTTCATTTCATCTTATATTCACCCAGTTAATATCTGCATCTTCAGATAACACAGCATCTCAAAAGCTTTCATGTTTTTTTTTTAAATCTTTTCTTTAGAGTCCATGTTTCAGAGCCATATAGTGCTAAGGGAAAATTATGCATAGTGATTATTTTCTGCAGTTAAATATAGGTGTTACTAGTTTTTAGAACAGTTTGTTTCTCCTTGAATGCTATTCTGGCTACCACAGTCCTTGATCTTATTTCAGTATTAATTCAGCATCTTCTTTAGTCATTTGGCCCAGATAGGGACATTTCTGTACTTACTCAATGGTCTCTCCCTCAGTGCTAATATTTATCAAGTGGGTTTGTTTGGCAAGTACCTTTATATTATTTCCCTTAGTCATAATCACTTTAATATAATGTGCTGTATGCTCTACATATATGGTTTCAGGATCTACACAACATGTTTACTCTTCAATTTCTCTTTATATTCCACATTTATAAAACAGGGATGTACAGATCTATCAATGCAGACATAGGCAGACCTATCAATGCAGACATAGGCAGACCTATCAATGCAGGAATGAAAGAGCATGCCACAAGACAGGTAATATGGAATGGAATGATCAGGAAGTATCATGACTAGCCCAAGAGCTGAAATACTTGATAATAAGTCAGTATGAAGATGATATAACAAAAATTTACTTCACAACTACGTTGATGCCCTGTTCATATTAGGTATGTGTATTAGTAAATTTTATATTTTAATATTCATTTAAACTATGGCACTGACCCTGAGTCACAAATGTCAGCAAATGTACACAAGGTTGAATATAAAGAATGCTTGATGCCTTCATGAAGTTGCCAGATACACCGACAAATTACTTTCCATAATAAGCATTGCAGAAGGAAGTTATCAAAAATGACAGTATCCAAACATATTATTATCCATTTATTTCTCAATCAATATCAGTCTGTGAAATTTAGCTAAGATTAGATTGTTTTTTTTTTATATTGTCACACTTATCTTGAACTACATTAGGATAAATACTATTAAAATTATTTTCTCACAATGTGAAAATAGAAAATAGTTGTTTAAACATAACTGATTCAGTACTGAATCAGTTATTTATTTCAGAATATTTTGCCAAATATCACTTCCCATTTGGACAGAAGGGTGATATATCGCCATACAAAGGTCATCGTGTTATTATTTTTCATTTATCTTCTGCAATTTTAATACTCAGTGGATCAAATTTAAATTATAATACTTGTTCATTTGATTGTGCACCATATTTGGTCCAAACTTACTTTTTGTTTGGCACTGTTTCAGTAAAGTTTTATATGACTGTTACAATTATTACATACTCATAGTTTTCTTTATATGCTTCTGCTGCTTTTCACCTCCAAATGGCACATAGGTATTCAGACAACTCAATAAAGGTCCTTTGTAGACATGTTCATGAATGGTTGGATTGTGCAGCTAAACTTTTCTATGGGATGAGGTAGCCAGTCTCACATTAACCCTCCTAACGTAGTACTATGACATGCAATGTAGTTTACAGTGCTTCCATTACTGTCCCGGTAACGCATTTTACAGTTACGTAAAAAATAAGAATTCCAATATTGTGTTGGAAGAAGTCAGGTTCTGTCCAGTTAACATTAACTAAAAATATTCAGAATAAAGTGAAACAAATCAATTGTGGTTGATTATTGTTAGTGGTTGATGAATCAAATGAAAATGTGTGTTATTTTCATAATTATGCAGTCAATAAATGCTCATAACACACGCAATAGTATTAGACTCAACATCACTTACATATTTGTCTTTGATCTTTTGTCTAATCTTGTTGTATCTACTTGATGGTATTCTGTTAGTCAGGTTGCTGTGATCACCCTGAGGAAGTACAAATTTAAGATATTACCAATACAAATGTGAAAATTACACACGCCACAATAATTTCAAAAACTTTGTAGACTGCATTAATTTCTATCATTGCAAGTTTTACTAAAAATACTATGGGAACACAGTGTACCAATAATGATGTTGTAAGACAGTGTACCAACCACAATGTTGCAAGTCAGTATACCAGTCATTATGTTATAAGTAAGTGTACCAGTCATTATGTTATAAGTCAGTGTACCAGTCATTATGTTATAAGTCAGTATACCAGTCATTATGTTATAAGTCAGTGTACCAGTCATTATGTTGTCAGTGTACCAACCACTATGTTGTAAGACAGTATACCAGTCATTATGTTATAAGTCAGTGTACCAGTCATTATGTTATAAGTCAGTGTACCAGTCATTATGTTATAAGTCAGTGTACCAGTCATTATGTTACAAGTCAGTGTACCAGTTATTATGTTGTCAGTGTACCAACCACTATGTTGTAAGACAGTATACCAGTCATTATGTTATAAGTCAGTGTACCAGTCATTATGTTGTAAGTCACTGAACCAACCAGTGTGTTGTAAGTCAGTGTATAAAACCATTATGTTGTAAGTCAGTGTACCAACCATTATGTTGTAAGTCAGTGTACAAACCACTATGTTGTAAGTCCCTGAACCAACCAGTGTGTTTGTAAGTCAGTGCAGCAACTAAAGGGTGTATTTTTAATGACTGTGCAGATTTTGAAAATATTTTCGGTCCAAGTTTTGTATTCACTCTGTAAAGTTCATCCAACATAATAGGTAAATACAAAACTTGGACCGGCAATGTTTTCAAACACTGCACCAGTCATTAAAAATACACCCTGTACTGGGTTGTAAGACAGTGCACCAACCACTACATTGTAAGTCTGTGCAACAACTACTATGTTGTAGTTCAGTGCACCAACTATAATGTTGTAAGTAAGTGTACCAACCACATTGTTATAAGTCATTGCACCAACCACTATGTTGTAAGTCAGTGCATCAACCACAATGTTGTAAGTCAGTGCACCAACCACAATGTTGTAAGTCAGTGCACCAACCACAATGTTGTAAGTCAGTGCACCAACCACCATGTTGTAAGTCAGTGCACCAACCACCATGTTGTAAGTCAGAACACCAACCACCTTGTTGTATGTCAGTGCACCAACCACAATGTTGTAAGTCAGTGCATCAACCACAATGTTGTAAGTCAGTGCATCAATACTATATTACCACAGTCAGACAAGCATAGTAATTACCTTCAGCCAGGCGTGGTCTAGGGAGTCGTGTACTGTCATTCGCTTCCTGTGATGATGCAGAATAATTAAACAATTAATTAATTTATTAAATACAAAACTGATTTAGTGCCAATGGATGATTGATCATTTCAAGCAATCTCATGTATCTGCCTTGTGTTTATACACTTAAGTTTTTCCTAAGCAACCCCTTTAATTTGATATATAATACAACACATCTGCTACCACATTAACAACTTTTAAATCATAACACGCCCTACTTCCCATTCACCACCAACAATTTTTGTTGGCATTGAATCTGCTAATGATGGATCATTGCTGTGTTATGTCTCTCAGCACATGATGCTGGTTGTAGCTGCTGATGGTTTCTCTTACAGTCCCCATCTTATGACCCATTCTGCCAGAACCACACTTACATTTGTAAAATCAAGCATTCTTAAAAAGATTGTTTCATATATTGCTGTATTCACAAAACATTCGGCCATAGATAGTCTTCAAAATACTCCTTTGGACCATAGTTAGTGTTGACTATATAAACAAACAGTAAAAACAACAAAGGTGCATTGATACCGTTTTGAGCTTAGTGGAAATATATGCACAAGAGCTGATTTTAATGAACTCTAGAAAAATCAGCAGGTGCTCAGCCTCCCTTTGACAATTTAGAACATTATCTTTGCAGACTGATTCTAATATCACATTCAGAAGGCAAGAATGCTGATTTCTCATTTGCTAATTTCAGTTGTTATTCCATTTGAATTCAAAGACCAAGACCTGTTCCTTTGTTGCTTGCTGTGTCCTCATGTGAAGGAAACTACTGATCATATTACATTCTCTTATTCACTTTCACAACTATATGCACTTTAAAGTTAGCATTGTTTTCTCAGAAAAATGATGAAATAAACTATTTGCTCACTTCTTGTACTTTATGATTTCAACGCAGTCTTTTAACACTGTTATAGATATGACATTTAGCGTTATATTAAGTTATATACTTCATTTACAAGTTCTGTTACTACTTTTAACTTAAAATTTCCCAAATGTTTCTTCATTATGTGTTTTTCATGGCTGGTTTCCAATTATGGTATATATCTCTGCTAGCTACAGTGCAAGTCATCTATACCTTATTTTTATCCCACTGATTATTGGGTTGAGTCAGTTGACAATGAAATATCTAAAACGTGTTCAGCATTGTGATGAATATACTTTCATCACATCAAAGTTTTACCAGCCATCTACTGCTGTTATAGTGATCTCATCATCACCACCATTGTTATGTCATTGTCAACAACATTACCCATTCACACAGCTAGGGGAAGGTCTCTCACAATAAGAAATTTATAAAGATGGATAGCATAATTAAGATAATTAAGATCACTAAGTTTTAATGGTAGTCTCACTTTAAATTCTGCCATTAGGGGAATCTTTTGTCCCACAATACAGCACTGACCATCAATCAACACAACCAAGCATCCTATTTGTTCCTATTTCTTGTGGCTCAACCATGTCCTTCCTATATTATTCATCTCCATTTCTAATTCTCTTCTCTGCGAAGTATTAAGCTTTCATATATTCTAAGTTATGGCATAATGAAGTAGGATGGCTAGTTTGCAGCCTTATCACCTTTTCTTCCTGGACAATCCCAAAAGAATTCTGAAAAGATATAGTATTCACTTATTGAGACAAGAACTTTCACCATCTTTTTCTTCTGCCGTTCATTTTCCAATGGAGCATAGGCCCTCAACCAACCCACACCAAGCCCATTGTAGACATCTTATGGATGGTCGGCTAAAATGTTTCTGGGGGGTCACAGCTAATCTCATGTCAACCCTTCTTAGTCATCTCTTACAAGTATGGTAGATTATAGTGTTATCTTCCCCCCCGCGGGCCATACTGTTTAAGGAACAAGAATTCTGCCACGGCTGGGTGTTGAACCCAGACAACTGTCTTGGTAAGAAAGCAAACTAACGACTTTGCTATTGTGTTTGACACTTCATAACACATCTCTAAAGATGGAGAGCAAAATTTGGGTAACAATAGCACTAATTTGCAAGGGAGCTTCTAAATAACTTACTTTGGATCCTTCTGAAGCAAATTTCTAATGAAATCCTTTGCTTCTGGGGAAACAGAAGAAAATGCATCCTCATCAAACTCCCAGTCACAACGTTTGACATTCTGCAGTGTTTCCAGATCATCCTCGCCAGCAAATGGGGACAGACCACTCAGCCTGAGATAAAGTTCAATATAAAATTACTTCATCTCAGTTTTCAATCTTAAAAGACAATGTAACATGTTATCATTAAATCAATTCTAACATATGGTGGAAATCCTGGAGAATTAATAAACAAGCAAGCAAAATAATCCCTGGAGGATTTGGAGATGTGGTTTTATAGAAGAATTTCTTGGACAACCAAAATGAATAATCTGGAAATTTTGAGGGAAGCTAAGTCATAAATGCAACTTATCACAAACATCAGAAAGAGGTAGTTTTCATTTTTTGGCCACATTATGAGATGACAAAAACTGCAATATGTGACAACTGGAAAAGATTTATGGAAAGAGAGATAGACAAAGACTTAAAAGAAAAGTTTTGACAGTCTTGTGTCATGCACGGAAGGGAGTCAGCACACAAACTGATGCATCCACTGGAAATCACAAGATGTGGAGAAGCAGGATTTCCCACACCAGCCTGCAAGGCATTGATGATAATGATCATTAAACACCTGGTCTAAGAACCAACCATAGAACAATAATTGGTAATGGATCACGATCGTCTACCACTCCCTGGTTTCTGGGCTTGGAGTGGGGAAGGAAAGCTCTGTAGAGATGGTACTTTGGTACCAGGTTTGAAGAAAAGTCCCAACACCAACCTCCTCTGGTAGAGACAACAAACCCTTTTCTGTTTCTAGACAACCTAACACCCATCCATCACATTTTAAGAGTTAATATACTGTCTTCCAGAGGATTCACAACAAATCAATGTATTTATATATTTGGCCCCTGTGAAAGCAATACTCTTCTGTTTTTGCTGTAGTGATTACTGGCCCCAACTTCAGAAATTAGCTGTGACTTATTGAGATTGAAAAAGTGAACTGATGAGCTACTAAATTTGCCATGGTACAATTAAGTTTCATATTGATGCTTTGCCTGATAAAATTTAAATGATTCTTCATGCTTTGTCCGATAAAAGGTAAATGACTCCATTTACATGCCGTCGTGGTATACTCAGACATTATGCCAGGTTCACATTTGCCAACCGTGACTCATGATCTAACCAGAGTAAAATAAAGAACTTATTTATCAGAAGTAAAATATATTCAAAATGGAGCCTGTGCACTGTACAGCAGCTGCTGGAGCAAGAAGAAACCATTGTGCTTAAACTGTCTACAAATTCTTAAATCAGACAACAGCAATGTTACAAATGACATAATAATGGTTTTAAAATGACAAATTGTCAACATTCTTTCCATTTTTAATATAACATGTTTATCATCTTATATATTATAATATTTTCACTGTAAATTTCCCCTTTCTTTAACTTCTGTATAGAATTGTGTTTTTTTAACTGAAATACAACCTATTCTTGTGTGTATCATCATCTCCAGGGCTTTATTTTAACTTTCCAATTGCTTGTTAATTGACAAGGTTTCTGTGCCAATTTGAAGTGTTGTAAATATATAACATATTATCATTCTCTCTTTCAATATGACTAGATATTAATATTAGTTCCTCATATAGTTGAAAATATTTTTGGTCATTCCTACCTCTTCTTGATCTCTATTTTACTTTTGCCATCATCTATTATGACATTTCCAAGACAGGAGAAACTTGTTACTTGTTTGACTATTTTACCATGCAATGTGATGTTCACCGTTGGATTCTCATTTCTCTTGCTAATTATTATTGTGTTCTTTTAAAAATAGCTTAAAATAATTACACCACCATGATACATTTCTAAAAGCAGCAGTTTCGTCACTTACAGGACATAGGCTAGGACTCCTATAGCCCACATGTCTGTATAGAAACCAACAGGTTCCCTGTCAACAATCTCGGGGGCGGCAAATTCAGCCGTTGCTGTTGTCACCTTGACAATCTCATCTGGGTTGAGTTTTGTGGCCAGACCAAAATCAATGATCTTAACTGTTGAGGCGTTCTTGGTTTCACACATGATGTTTTCAGGCTGTAAAGAAACAGACATTAGTTATACATAGTGAACATCATGTGCCATGCTGGCAAGTGTGGGTAGTGTTCTATTCTTAATTATTCCATGCAGTGCTGTCCATGTCTTCCACATATTATTTATTTCTGTCTCTACTTCTTTTCTCCATGTGTTTTTATATCTTCCTCTATTTCTTTCTCAACAGAAATAACAATGACCATAGATTATTAATTTTTTTTAAAAAAGAGAAGACTTAAGTGATGAGCCTTGAAAAACAGTTAAACAAATATTAGGAAATGCTTCTGTAGTGTTCCTGTGGTGTTCCATTCACTCCATTGTAATCACACGCATTAATCATTTGAAAGATGTATCCAGCCCACAACAAGGATACAGATAAGTAACTTTTATATTTATATTTTGAAGTAGTTGTTTTCATGTAGTTGTGACGTTTTGTGTTTCTTTATTCTGTGCTGACAAAGGCTTCAGCCACAATGCCCAATTTGATACTTGTAATCGTGTTCTACTAAAGCTCACAATCTATTTCTCATTGTTTGATGATTCATTCATTGAATTGTTCCATAGAGCACTGTGCAATAGAATATGTCTTTGTTGAGCACAACTAATCATGATTTTTGGTAATCAACATTTCTGACATGAGTGGCCAATACATCTACAAGACCTGAAGTGATTCTACTACCCAGGCCGTGCTGGTGTACATGGAAATGAAAGGGTCAGTTGGCTGACCTCCAGAAGGAATACCGAGATTGAGCAAGGGAATCTTGATACTGTTTATAAATGAGTATCTATTGCACAAAGAAACCCAAATCTAAATCTGCATGTGGCTATGAATTATAGAATCAGGAATTCAATTTGACACTAGCATAGAAGGTAGTGGTATATGATGAAGCAGTGGCATGCACAACCAACTAACTGTTAAAGTTAGTTGCATATACTTTACAGGATATCACAATCAACACCAGTATGTTTTGCTATTGTGATCTCTTGGCAAGTTTACATTCAATAGTTTACCACTACTCTCTGAACGACCGGCACCCATACCATTTTGTCAAAAAATCAATGCAATGTGGTCTGCTTCCAAATTGTCTGCAGCTGTGTTTCGTATGCGGGTGTTCAGGATTATGAACTGCATCCATAACCTCTTCGCCCTTGAGTCGGCAACAAGCCAACTGGCCAATCGAAATATAAGTCAAAAAGGGAAGGTACCTTTTTTACATGCCTTAAGACATATGGTGCGAGATCGATAATTGTATGAACCAATCAGCACTCCAGGGGTGATCTGGTCAATATCAGGCCAGCTGCCTTCACTTTCCAAGACATTTCCTGGCACCCCTGTTGGGCTGGATCTGCCTGGGAGATTAGTTAAAATATTCAGTCTTCTACATCTTCAGAAGCAAACAGGGCACATTTGGACATCTCCTGTGGGCTGTGACGTCAGTGTTGAATGTCACATTCTGACAAAATTCATCTACACATCACTTTCCAACTCAAATTAATCTACATTTTATGACAAGAATTGTCTTCAAGCAGTCAACATAAAAAGCTAAGATCACAAATTTATGGCCGTAAATACTCATGTGCACCTTAATATCCAGATGGACAATGCTGTGTTCATGCATGTGCTTTAGGCCTTCACAAGCTTGCCGCATGTAGTTGATGACCTCAGCCTCAGACATTTTGTAATCTTCTGCAGCGATGCGGTCGAAGAGTTCACCTCCTGACAGGCTGTTAGAAGCATAACATGATGTTCACAGCTAGAAACTATTATATACACACACATGTGCTTGCTAATATGCGCATGCACACACACACACTCATGAACAATATGCTCAGTAATATCATCAATTTTGAATGTCAGTTTGGTTCTTTCTATATTGTATACTCACTCACTCACTCACCCCCCACCCACATACTCACTCACTCAATCATTTACTCTCTTACTCACTCACTCTCTTACTCACTCACACTGCTAATTTACTCACTTACTCACACTTTAACTCACTCACACTATCATTCACTCACACTATCATTCACTAACTTACCCCCTCACTCAAACTCTCACTCCCTCTCCCTCACACCACTCACTCATTCATTATATAACTCACACACTGTTATTCACTCACTCACTCTCACTCACTCACTCACTCACACTCTCACTTATTCACTCACTCACTCATTACTCTCACTCCTCACTCACACTCTCACTCGCTCACCTCAGTGTGTGTGTCTGTCTCTCTACTCACTCACCTCTGTGTTTGTGTGTGTGTCTCTCTCTCACTATATATATATATAGTGAGAGAGACACACACACACAAACACAGAGGTGAGTGAGTGAGAGTGTGAGTGAGAGTAATGAGTGAGTGAATAAGTGAGAGTGTGAGTGAGTGAGTGAGTTAGAGTGAGTGAGTAAGAGAGTAAGTGATAACATATATATATATATATATATATATATATATATATATATATATATATATATATATATATATATATATATATATATATATATATATAGATGATGGAGAGTTGTATGCAGCTAACCTTCTTTACAACCAATATGAGTAAAATTTATTTACAACAATATGTTAAAAAAGTTAGTTGTATATCCTATACAGGATGTAGGAGTAAACTCCAGCATTTCTTTGCTGTTTGTGATTCTTGGCTAAAGTTTTACGTTCAGTAGTTTGTCATTGCTTTCTGAACGACTGGCATTCATACCATTGTATGGAAACTAATGCAAGGTGATCTGCCTCCAATTCACCGGCAGCTGTGTTGTGAACGTGGTGTGTAGGATTATTCATTGCAACAGAGTCGGCACAACGAATATGAGGTGAATTTATTTACAACAATATTAGTCAAATTTTTATGCACTTACGTGAACTAAAATGATATACAACCAATATTAGCTTCATTTAAATAAAAGTTAATTTATGCAGCAACAGATTCTTTTTTTGGGGGTGCTCACTTGCTTTGAACTCAAGCATTGTCCATACACACTACTTCCCTCACCATCAGGCAAACCCACTCTGACTTCAGAGGTACTTGTAATTTACATCCCCAAGTCAAGGACGATAGATCAACTTTTAGTCCAACTGTCTGGTGTAGGGGTTGAACCCCTTACCTCTGCATCAGCACACCGGATGTTTAAGAACACGCATTCTTATCCATTCGGCCATACTGATCTACATAGTAACAGATAAAATTTTGGACCTCACCTAACATACTTGTCTTGTTACATGTAGCTATATCCTAGATTAACATCTGTCACAATCAGTTCTAAATGTGTGAATACAAAAGGTGGTAATAAAAGAATGAACTTACAATTCTAGAATGAGAACCATCTCATATTTGTCTTCGAAAGCGTCATGAAGATTGATAAGCTTGGGGTGATGGAGCTGGTTCATAATCGAGATCTCATTCTTGACTGTATGTTTGTCCAGAGGATAGGGTGTGTTGATGAATTTGGCTACAAACACACGACCTGTAGCTTTCTCTACGCACCGATGTACAACACCGAAGGCACCACTGTGAATAAACAAAGTATAAAATTGGTAAAGGACCCATTTTTTGCAACTTGAGGCATATTGAGCATACTGTGCTAGCGCCATATTTATATAGATCAATTGGCACTTGAAGGGTCATGTGATCAATATCACACCGGCTGTTTTTACTTTCCTAGAAATTTTCTTGTGCCCATTATAGGAATCCAGGTGAATTTAAAAAATCTGCCATAATGCAAATTCAAACCCATAATCATCGGGTTAGCAGACAATCATGCTAGTCACTGTGCTACCTCAGGTCATTATGAATTATATTTGTGAACTGCAATTAAGAGCAACAATTACTACCCTGTATGTTTTAGCGGGCAAATCATCCAATTGCGTCCTTACCCCCGAACGGGCAAACCGTCCCAAAGCACCCATGACTATTATGCATTGTAAAAATTCTCTTGGCTTTCCGAGACTTCCGATCATCTACTTTCGGTTTCGCTATAGCTTGACAACGTGGCCGCCATTTTCAAGCGTGTACAATGAATTTGAACGGATGTTAAAAATAATTTTCGGGTTTTTTACGCTTAGTTTTTCAAAATGGATTTTGACGATTCTTCAAGTGATAGTGGAGATTTTGCTGGGTTAAATTTAAGTAACATTTAAGTGCACGAATTTGACTGAATCAGAGCTAGATATCAGTGATCAGCATTACTTTGCATTAGCAGTCATGAGTTGGACTTTAAAAAAAGTGATTCTGATTATGAAAATGTGTTTGTAAATTGCCATATAAATGACTGACAATGACAAACAATATGTTGTATTTTGTAAATATTTGTGTTCATGTGTGGATTACCAGGATTATTCACGTGAGTAAAATACTCTCCATGCTTTTTACTTCATTTTGTTTTTTGTTTAATTTTTAATTCTTTAGGAAATATTAGTTACCTCATATTTCAGAAGACCTCGGAAACAATGGTTTTCTTTAGGAAAAAATAGCTTCCTTATATTTAAGAAGACTGAAGAAACAATGATTTTTTTAAGGAAAGATTAGTTCTTTATATTTTAGAAGACATCAAAAACAATGCTTTCATTGGTGAAATATTAGTTCACTTATGTTATAGAAGACCTACCTGCCCAGTTCCTCCAGAATGTCATAGTAGTCATAAACACTTCCTTGTTTGACTTCAACAGGTTGAGGAACATACTTCTTCCAAATATCTTCATCTGTAAATATAATGTAACATATAAATAAAGTGAAACCATATACATTTGGAAATTAATTTGTAGCTACAGAGAATATATATTTATGCAAACCACCGAGAAACTTTCACCAATTTCGCTACAGAGGAAAATTATGATTTTAAATCATAGAGAAAAGGCTTAGGAAAAAGACATGAAGACATTTGAAACAAGAAGAATGCAACCCAAAATACTAAACAGTTAAAATAGTGTTGTCTAACAAGGAAAATCCATATATAATTCTCATTGATCAACTACGATATGCATGCTTTAAGTTACTATGGTCATCATTCCTAATTATGATATATGATTTATTGATTTAATTTTATCTTCTATACTAATTTATACTGTTTATTCCTGCCTCTTTCTAGTATGTTTTTCCTCGTTTAGTCAGTGTTACCAGAACAATATAAAATCTCTTGGCTTGGCTCGACTTGTAGAAAAACAAATAAAACTTTGACCTTGTTCAACTGGCTGACGTTACCTAATTTTCTAGCTTACAACCGTTCATATAATTTTTGGAAAACACAAACATTGGGTCTTTATAAAATATTTTGAATATCTTTCCAAAAAATGCTAGTCTTTTCCTGAATTCCTTTAGACCTTTAAAAAATAATTCCTTTAGAACTATATTACTTTAAAAAATGAAATCAGCAACACCCTGAACAATCCTTCATAGCTGCAGTTAGAATACACATCAACTATTATTGTATCTTAGATAATGGACTTTTTGCTTCTTTATTAATATCATTCAATAAATAATGATATTCATAAATTTCTTCCTGTATTCCTCCTATAGGTGTGTAGTCTAAAACTTTTCTGTTTGATAAATGTGTAGTTTATGCACTCTTGATAACTCCACTTCTCATTATTATTCTCTTAGATTTGATCAAAAAACTGTTTCCCCACTGTCTAACAGCAAGGAATCTTCTAATTTGTTTACAGGTAAGTAAGAAAATACTGAACCAGAAATCTGCAGTCACAAGCAATATAAATATGAATATCATTTATACTTACAGAATTTGTCATAGTCATTGATCTTTGGACCATCATATTTGCCTCTGATTCTACGGCCAAATTCATCTGAAAAATATTCAAACAGTTATGCATTTATTATTCATACACATTAAAAGCAATCTGAATGCATCTATAATAAAAGGTGAAATGTCTTCCACAACTGGTTATAAAATGTACAATTATTTGTTAACATATATAAGGGCCCTAAATGCTGTAGCATTGTTGTTAAATGACACATTTTGACAATGACAATGCTGTATTAATGAATATGATATTTGTTAAAAATTAAATAGAAAAAAAAAACAATACAGTTAAAAAATACTAAGAAAAAAAAAGTTAATTAAGAAATCTTAAAGGAAATTGTAAAATAAATAATTTGAACTTATTAATAGACAAATATAATTTGAACTTATTAAAATTATACAAATGCATACTATGTCTGACAATAATTTCGAACCTCATAAAAATATTAAAAAATAGAAAAAAACACAATGGGTGCAAGCTATCAACATTGAACAATATTATTCCGAAGGAGAAACGTCTGCCTAAATTGGTAGTAAAGCAAACAAATTTAAAAAGAAATAAAGTCTGGCATCTTTATCGGACTGCTTTCATATGGTCTCCCTCCATCCATGAATCCCTATACTAAATGCTTTTATGTTTGAACATTATGATAGAGCTTTTCAGTTTAGTCTTTGGCTAGGATTATGTGTAATATAGCCTCAGTTTGGTAACAGGGATAACTCACCCTCCAACTGTCTCTTCTTCCGTACAGACTCTGGTTCCTCTGTCTTGATGGGAGCTGTTGGTTCACAAGGCTCACTACGCCCATAGAAGTTGTCAGCAAACACACGGAAGGAGTACTCTTTGTTGGGAGACAGGCCTGTCACATTGTGGAAGGTGAACCTAGAGAAAAACCACACATTCATAATAAATTTTGCATTGTCTATATATTTATCTTATTCAACTAACCTGAACTATAATTGGGATACATAGTGCTTATTGGTATTTCAGATAAATATGTAGATGTTGTCTTCTTCGTTCCCCGTTTATGTCTTACAGGGCCAACTCCAGCTCATCCATAGTAAGTCAGCTCTTCCTCTGGTCTTCATGGTTGTGGATTTAGGCTAATAATAGATGTTATGGCTGCATGGTATAACTAGAACTCAATATTAAATCTTATGTGCAGAATCCATTAAAAACTACACTGTAGGGCTTTTAAGAAATCATGTGCATGAATTTCAAGAAGAAACAAAACACTTATATCACCTGGTTGAAGCCACTCTGAACCACTTGTCACTTGGGGGTTCTTGTCTCTCCACCACATATTCTGTTATGAAGCTACCTCCGTCATTGAGGGGTGGTTTCCATGACAACACAACAGAATCATCTCTGATGTTCTCCACAACAGGGAATCTTGGCGGGTCAGGACGATCTACAATATTAGGAAAAATTGAAAAATAAAATGCAAATCTTCCTGACCTCCTCATGAAACTGGTATAGTAAATACAGAAATTATAATGGGGTATTTAAACAAAGGTGGCTGTATATTTACATTGACATTTTGAATTTATTGGTTTTTACACCAAATTATCTATTAATCAAAAACATGAGCTATAAATTTGCTCAGATTAATTTTTTTAAAGTGGCTCTCTGTTGTTCTCTAATTATATGTAGATATGTTAATTCCTCTAAGGCCAACTATTTTAGCAGCTCTTTGATCTATAATCCATAAAGTAAATTAAAACAGCAAAAGTTTCCCATTCATTTCATGAAGCTTATTTGATATATGGTTCTAGCCCAACATTTTGAGACCAACCAGCACTCAATAGGTGATGTGGTCATTATCACTCTGACTGCTTTTACTTCTCAGAAAATATCCTGCTACCAGTACAGACTGTGTTAACCTGGGAGTCTAGGTCAGTGGACATAAAAGAACAAAAACATAGATGACTAGAGACATAAGACAAAACAGGATAAACATAAGTCACTTCATAATTACCATATAAACAAAGGCAGGTATGATAACAATACACCAGCTAAAAACTAAGAATAAGGCTAGCATTGAAAAAATAAACAAATTTGATGAAAATTGAAAGCAGGCTGAGAATTGCATTATTTTATAATTGCATGAAAAACAAATCCTCACTAACCTAAGTAATGATGACAATTACAGTTACACATCTCATTTATAATACAAAAGGATTTAACAACATACTGTAATACACAAGGATTGAATAGGATACAATATTATTTTTGTTTTCAGTATTCATTTTACAATGCTTGTTTTTTTTCCAGTGTAAATGTGACATTTATTATAGATAATTGATATGCAAAATCTGAGTGGTCGGAAGGGTCGAATGTAAGATGGGCCTATGTGCCAGATTTATGACCCTTCAAAAATAAAGTTAATTTGTTTGTTCATCAAACAATCAAGTACCATCTCCAGGATTTAGATTGATTGGATTGAATCTCCTACACTTTTTGACTCTTTTGTCTGTACATTCTGAAAGACTGCTGACTGTTCATCCTTAATGGTATATTCCTACTTATATCATTGCCTACCTCTTATTTGCCTGCTTTGACTTTTCCCATCATTACAGCTTTTACAAGTACAAAATTATGCTTGCTGAAAAGTTTATATGTGGCCTGTTATATTGTATTGATATGAACAATTACTCACGAAATGGTGAAACAAACTGGATAACATAAATTTACGTATGTTAAACACCCATAAAAATGGCATTAAAATTGTGCAATACCTGTGTGGTGTATTTTTAGAACACATGAAGAAGAGAATTATAGACCAAGATGAATAATATGGGAAGGATATGGAGGGAGCTGAAAGAGATATGAAAAGATAGGACAGATTGGCATTAGTTGCCAGAGAGCTATGCTCCAATGGAGAATAAAGGACAGAAGCAGTGTGCTTTATGTAAATATCTGTAGTAAAAAATGGTGCATGGCTATATGTTGTTACACAGCTGATTTGTCAATTGCAGTGAGAAAAAGTGTTGAAGTGTTATATAAAACCCATATTGTTGTATGCATGTGAGGCATGGACAATTAACAGACAAGCTGAGAAACATCTCATGGCAGTGTAAATGTTTTGTTTTTGTTGAGAAAAATGCAAAGAATACCATAAACGGACATAAAGTCAAATGAGACAGTCTTTTAAGAAACAAATGAAAAAAGGAAATTGAATGGAGAAATTAGACACAGACGGTCAAGATTTTTTGGACATCTTATAAGGAGAAATGGACTTGAAAATTTGATGACAGGCAAGCTTTATGGGAAGAGAGCAACAGCAAGACAAAGGAATAAATACCTTGATGGCTTGACAGCGTGGCATGGTCGGGACAAGAACACAGACTTGATTGGGGTCTCTGTTTCTAAGAACATTATTTCACCCACTACTTACCATTAACTTGGACTTTAAGCACAGCAGAATCTGATCCCAGGTCATTTTCTAGAGTTAATCTGTATGGGCCATCATCTAATTTGCTGGCATCCTTGATTGTTAGGACTGCATGTCGCTCTGTCACTTCAGTGTGGAATCTAAAACATTAATCATTGAATAGATAATGGAATTGTGCAAAGATACACCGTGAACACCATTACAACATAATGCAGAAATCACACAGCATAAACTAAAGTGATTATATAAATCCTTCAAGCTGAAATATACAACACACATATACACGCAGCAATTTGAATTGTCTATCACAGTGATTTTAAACTGACTATCATCTCGTTCTGTTTGCGCAAACTTTGTGTCTGTAAATAAACTTTGTGTCTGGCGATTACCTTAGCCAGCTTTAACATGTGACCATTTTGTGTGTTAAACAATACACAAAACGCATTGTCCCTATTAATCACGTGACAGGTTTCCAAAATGTGCTGACCAATCGATGATTTGGGGTATTTGCTGTGTAGGCTTGACCAGATTTCCAGGGTCTTTGTTTATTATTCTGTTAATCCAATTGAGTATGGGTGGCACTCTATAATGTCATTCCATACGATTGTACAATGTCTTTGATTTCATCAATCCATTTTATACTCACGGGTCTTCTTGCTCTCCTAGCAGATGTTCTTTGATGTTGGGCCAGGCAAGTAATTGATGGTTTTGCATTCTAATGAGATGGCCCAACCATTTGATCTTCTGTCTTTCAATATATGTGGCACAAGGTGTTGTTCCCATTATTTGTCTGATAACATTTCTTATTTGGTCTCGGATAGTTAAGTAAGTAGCTCTCATCAAGCATCTCATCTGACGGGTGTTGATTTTATGTAAGTGTGATTTAGATAATGTTCAAGTATGACATCGGTATCATAAGATTGGTGTGAATATACTGTTTATTATCTGTTGTGTTGTGGACATATGTATGTTTGAATGTTTCATGATGGGTGATAGTTGATATATACAAGCGCACTTGCTTTTTAACATCTGATTTGGATTTCTTTGTCTATTCTGCCATCTTATGTGATCATACTTCCAAGATATTTGAATTCTTTAACCTTTTTCAGAGATGTGCTATTTATCAGTATACTCAGGAGATCTGCTAACTTGTATTACTTCAGTTTTAGCTGTATTTATATTCATGTATACATATAATTAAGTTTAGTTTAGTCGATGGATCAATACCACGGCACACATGTGTAACTCATAAGAGCTCCGTTCTCCTCCTAACTTAAACCTGAGTCTGGAGAAACTCAGCTCACTGCACGAACTCCGTAGCACCGGCAAGGATCCTGAAATACTTTGGGTAGATTTTTAACTCTAAATTTTGCCCGTGCAGTGGTGTTAGGCTACTCTTTTTCGATTTCCAACTGCCAAGGGATTTTTTACGTGTGCAACAATACACATGGACGTCCGATCTCACTACCCAGAGACCAGGGGAAATTTTATTACTAGAAGTCCACGTGAAATAAATAACAGTCATCACCGGGGCTTGAACCCGGGACCTCCAGCACTCGAGGCGGACACCATACCTCGAGACCACATATTTATTTTCACAAGTGTTTGCACATTCTAAATACTAAGAACACATATAATATTTAGATATCCAATATAATTTACTCATAGGTAATATACCTTAAATAGCCACAGTGGCTAGCTCATTTGCTAGTTGGCCCAGTGGTCTTCAAATCCTCTTTGAGATGGGGGTACTGTTTCACTGACCTGGGTTTTTAGGTTCAATCAATCAATCAATCATATGCCATGCCGGAAAGCATGGACGGTCATGACTTGCCATTTCACTTGATCACCAGAGTTGTGGATCAGCTCAGTGTTCCTGTCTCGACCATGCCATGTGGCCAAGCAATCCAGGTATTTACTTCTCGGTCTTCCCCTTGGTCTATTTCCTTTGATCTTGCCAGTTGTCACCAAGTTCTCCAATTCATTTCTTCTAGCCTAAAATAAGAACCAGGAAATAACCTAGGAAATGGGGCAGGTATAATATTGATCATGTCACCCATGGAGTGCCAACTGATGTAACAATATGGGGCTAGAACCATACACACAATAAGCCTCATATGAGGAAATGAGGTCCTTTAGGGGAAATATATCTTAGAATTTTGGACAATTAGTAAACAAGCAACACAATTCTTTGAGTCCTTGGAGATGGGGTTTTATAGACAAATGCTAAAAATTCCTTGACCAAAATGAGTGATTTACATGTTTAGAAGACTCAAAGACAACTAATCAGAAACATTAGAAAGAGGCAGTCAACATTTTGGGCACATTATGAGAAGAGAAAAACTGGAACTTGTAACAATTGGAGAAAATATTTGACAGATTTTTGACAGCCTTTACCTTCTAAGACATTTCCTGGTATCCATTTTAGACTAGGTCAACCTGGCAGCACAGGTCAATTTTTAAAAATATTCCCTGATGCAGACTTGAACCCATGACCACTGAGTTGGATGGTCAGCATATTGCCACTCCACTACTGCAGCTCATGCTTCACTTAAAACATTGTATAATATTTATGTATTGGCATGGCATCTAAATGATTAGTTTTTGTGAACCTCATGGCAACAGTTTGCACTCTAGAAGTAAGGACATGACAAATCACTGACCTTACACCTTTAACTTCTTCATTATCCCTGATCCATTTAACAGTAGGCTTCGGGTTTCCAGTGAAAGGAATCTTCAAGACTACATTCTCTCCCTTTTCAAATGTACACACATCCCGGAATCGAGGTGGGACATTGATCTTTGGTGGAGCTGCAGTTAAAAGAATTATAATTAAGCACATTATGCATAAGCAGTTTAATGTTAAACTTATACAATACTTTATATTAACAAATGTATTCACCATTCTATATTTTCTGTGGAAGACTGGGCACCTTAAAGAATGCAGTGATGTCAATTTTTCATACATAAACCTTCAAATTGCTTATGTGAAAATAAAAAAAGAATATCGTAAATATATGAAAGACAATCTTAAAATATTTGCATTATGACACAGGAAAGCATAAGCTGAAATTCTTTTTCTGAATGAAAAATATGTACTATATATCCTAATTATATTGCAGAAGGGTCGAACATGACATTAATGGCTACTAAAAACTATTACTGCTACTACCATTACTAATGCTAGGACTACCACTAATACTACTACAACTACTGCCACTAATACTACTGCTACCACTACTACTACTGATACTGCCACTACTACCACTACTAATTCATGTGAACTTGGCTGTTAGAGGCTTTTAATTGCATGTGCCTTAGGAGCAGTTACTAGTGGTGAGAGCTTATTCCCCCACACCTATGACAGTCCTTTGGACCCGAATACAATGTAACAAGAGTTAAAATAACAAGCAGTATATAGAGTACTTATGTAACAACTGAATGGGACAGTTGCAGGCACGTATTTGACAATTTGTTTGGTCAGAAAAAGTTAACGTAGCTATAGTTCAGTGCAGTGAGGTAGTAAGCATCTTTTGTACAGAATGTCTTCAGACAAAATCAGTACAGAAACACTGCTTACATTTGATCTCAAGCTCCCCTCTAGATACTCGACTGCCTCCTCTGTTGGTAGCACGAATTGAATACTCATCAGCATCTTCCCCATAGACATCCTTGATGATCAAGATCTGCTTGTCTCCTTCAGTAGTTATTTCAAACTTGTCACTGTTAGAGATCTCACGCACACCCTTATACCTTCAGGAATAGAAATATGTATGAGGCATAAATAACATTCATGAAATCTCCCTGTTAATAAATAACAGTTTATACCAAATTAATTATTTAATTAATAAAACATTGAGAACTGATAGGCCGAGGAATCAGGATGTCCTCTTCACACATTATAGAATGTGTGTTCGATCTTCAGTAAGAATCAGAGTTTGGTAAACATTCCTCTGTATATTACATGGCAACTGCTTAGGCAAGGGAGTTTACTGTTCAGCCTGGGAAAAAAGCCTCTCTAGCACAAACCAGCAATGGTATTGATGCCATTATGAAACAAAACAGATAGAATGCTAGTATTATAAACATATTTTTATTATGATCATCAACATAGTTACTGAAATATAAAACTATACTTCCTCACCAAAGACAGACACAAACATGACAGATCTTAACTAGTTCCAACTGCAAGAAAAAAAGAATCAATTATTTTTTATACCAGTGTGTATATTAAAAGCTAGTATTCAGTCAGTTAAGTAAACATTTGATCAGACTTGAAATTTTAGTTAATTTATTGTGAAAAGATGTCTAATAATAGAACATCTTTTATGTCAAAAATCCGTGGAGAGGAACCTGGCTAGCGAGGATAAAACCTGGAGCAATAAACTTGATCTGTTGCCTTATACCTTATTGTTTTTACACCATTCATCACTATCATGTGCCAAGCAGTAAGCACATTGCTGTAATGGCTAGGGGTACTTTTGTGTTGGCATTCTGGCGGTGGCATTGTGCACAGTGTACCTGTGCAGGCTGTTGGATTGTTGAGACTCCTGTCTATTCCACTTTTCACATAGGGCAGTGAGGAGCATTTTGTGTGATGTTCACTGGCACAGGAATAGTGCATAATGGGGATGGCCCGTTGCCATGAATTTGAAACCACGACTAACTAACTAACTGTAATGGCTAAGACGGTATGCTGATAATAGCATAAGAGAGGTCAGAGAAGGGTTCAATGGCTGCTTTTGCTGTTCGCTACTCAAGGGAAAGACTGGCTACCTATTTCTTCATGGTCTCAAGCCTAAAAAATGTAATGGTTCTAGCACTTCACATATCCACAGCAGTTTCTGTAGTGGGTGCCAAGCAGTGCAAGTGATCAAAATCCTCCACAAATATGTGCTCTTTGTGTTTTTGATAAGTTGGACCACTGATTTTCTTCCCCTACCAAGGTACCCAATATTTTCTCTACCAGCTGACCTCTGTCTCTAATACCCTCCATCTTCCCAACTGTCACAATTTTCCCTAAATCCTCTTCTCTCAAAACATAACCAGACATGATGATTTTATTGTCCTGATGTTGATCACACTGTCGTTTCACCAATATGATACTTTATAAGATCATTCTTAGAACATTCCATCAACTGTATAGCCTTCAACAATTGAAATACATAACATACCACTGGATATCTGGCTTGGGGTTGCCTGAAACATCACATTCAAATCTTGCCGATCTGCCCTGCACAGCTTGAATCTTTCTCAAACCCATTGTGAATTCTGGTAACTCCGCAGCTGAAAGAGAATGGCATAAGTATGAATTATCTGCTAAAACACTGCATGATCAAGCAGATTGCTCTAATTATTTAGATCCAAACACATGCCACCTATGTATAATTTTCAACAAACAATGAAAGCAGGAAATGTATGTGCCTTCAACACCATTTTTTCAATACTAACATCAACTATCTTAGCTCAAATAACGCACAATCTGACTTGCCCTTTTGCCTTTAATCCCAAACATGCATAATGTGTTCCCTTTCTTTCTATCTTTGGTTAGAGTATACTGAAGAAATCTGAATTCCCTAGTGGCCACTTCCAATATATATTTAGTCTCTTTAAATATAATTCACTCATCACTATTTTCCTTTGGGGATCTGCTGTAAAAACTTCTGAGATTGAAAAAGATAAGGAAGACTACTTTTAGCAATAGTTTGCACAAGGAACTCATTACTGATATAAGATAAAGTACTTAAGCAAAGGACATTTTTATATGCCTTGAGACTTAATTAGGCATATGACACTCTCATCTCATCTCATATTTGTTTAGACCAACTCGTACTCAAAAGGTGGCCACATCATTATACAACAGCTCTTTCAATGCCCTGCTCTTATGGATATCAGGAAATTGTTATTTCCACCAAAGCCACACAAAAGGAGCATTTTATGTCATATGGGACAATATGACAGCTGCATGGTATGAGATTGCAGGAGAGTCAAAGCGATTCATATGATGATGATGTTTGTACATCAAAAATGATGATGACCATTCAGTTCATCCAGTGGGGTTGAAAGTATGGAGCCATGAGTTCTAAGATGGCTGATAAGGCCTATTTTGGCTTGAAATGTTCTTTCACAATGTGGGCAAAGAATGTTTGACATTCCAAGAGGAGGATCTCCTGCAATGGTTTTTCATTCCAGCCTTTTCTTCACAGCTCTTACAGTCCTGTTTGCTTCACAAGTGACTGCACCCTTGTACACCACAAATTTTGGTCTTTGGCAGCAGTCTCCCAAGTATCATGATGAATTCCAAAAGTTTTTATTGAGATCTTCAGAGGGTCTTTAAAGCGTTTCCTCTGGCCGCCCTAGGAGTATTTACCACACGCAGCTCGCCGTAAAAAATTTGTTTAGGGAGCCTGTGATCTGACATGTGAGTTAAGTGACCAGCCCAGCGAATCTGATTCTTCATTTCTTCATTAGTAGTGTGTGCATACAGGGCATGGATACTCTTTCTAGGACTTCAGCGTCTGGGTCTTGTCTTGCCATTTAATCTTCATTAGCTTCCTAAGGCAGACTGTGTGGAAGTGGTTTAATTTCCTAGCCTGTTGCTGGTAAACAGTCCAGGTTTCACAAGCATATAGCAGTGTGGATAATACAACTGCTTTGTAGACTTTCAGCTTTGTTTGCAGGCTTATTCCATTTCTGTACCACACATTATTGTACAGTCAGCCAAAGGCCACACTGGCCTTGGAGATTCTTGCATTCACTTCGTCATCGATTGTGGCAGCTTGGGACAGTACTGCCAAAATAGGTGAATTTGTCAACAACACTTAGTCTATGACCATTCACTTTGATATTCGGCAAGGTGTGATTATTCCCTGGAGCTGGCTGGTACATAACTACATATTCTCCAAGTTGATATTGAGCCCAAAGCTGGCACAGGCATATGAGAAAGCTGAAACTTTGTGTTACGTGTCTTCCTCTGAATTGGCAATTAGAGCGCAATCATCAGCAACCAGGAGCTCTTTGACAGTGTCGCTGGTAGTTTTGGTTTTAGCTTTCAGCCTTTTGAGATTGAACAACTTTCCATCCATTCAGTAGCTGATGTCTATTCCAGTGTCGTTGTTTTCAAAGGCATTCATCAGCATACCTGAAAACATAAGACTGAACAGTGTTGGTACCAGGACACAGCCTTGCTTCACGCCACTGATGACAGGAAAGGGCTCAGACAGCTCACCATTTTCCTGTACTCTTGTCTGCATTTTTTTAAAATTTGCATATCCTTTACAGGACATCGCTGTCAACAACAGCATCTTTCAGCTGTCTGTTGATTTCTTGGAAAGATTACACTCAGTAGTTTGCCATTGCTTTCTGAGCGGCGGCTCAGTTATCCCGCAAGTCACCAGCGGGGGTCGAACTGCTCCCAACTCTCGCCCGCTACGAGACTCTACGTGATAAACGGGATTACGGAGAAAGTGGTGTAACCCCTCGGCCAGAGAGACTGGCTCTTGTCTGCATACCATCATGAAATAACCGCACTGTGTTAACAAACGTTTGTGGACAGCCATATTTCGCCATAATCTTCCACAGTCCTTCTCTGCTGACTGTATCAAAAGCTTTAGTAAGACCAAAGTGGAGAACATTTCAGAGTTTTGTTCCTGACATTTCTCTTGCAGCTGCTTTGCAGTGAAAATCATGTCAACAGTTGTTCGTTCTTTTCTGAAGCCACACTGACTCTCAGGAAGAAGACCTTCATTGAGATGGGCTGTACGGTGATTGAGAAGAATTCTGGCGAGTATCTTGACTGCAATTGAGAGCAAGGAGATGCCTCGGTGGTTGTCACAGGATTGGCGGTTTCCCTTATGTTTGTAAAGGTGGACTATTGACGTGTCCCTGAAATCTTGTGGCATGGTCTTTTTCACCCATATGTTTATAAAGACTTGGTGAAGCTGTTCTACTGGAACCAGTCCACCTGCTTCGTATATCTCTGCCAGAATGGAGTCAGGACCAGGTGCTTTGCCGCTGGAAAGTTTCTGAATGGCTTTGTTTACTTCCAGTATGGTTGGCAGGTCAGCAAGAGTATCGCTAGTGGGGACTTGAGGAAGGTAGTTGATGGCTTCATCATCGATGGAGGAGGTTGCATTTAAGATGTTACTAAAATGCTCTGCCCAGTGTGGAAGGATTTATTTCTTATAGGTGACCAATGTTCGCCCATCTGCACTAAGGAGAGGAACTATGCCTGGTGATGTAGGACCATAGGCCGCCCTCAGTGAGTCGTAGAAGTTTTTCATATCATATCAGCCTTGAATCTCATCAGCTTTGTTGCTCAGCCAGGAGTCCCGCATGTGCCGAAGTTTCTTCTGCACTACTCTCTGGGTGTTATTGGACTTACTGGCTCAACCCAGGATTTCCATAGCACTGTTGTAAATTTTGTCCTTTAGGGCTCTCCACTCTGTTTCCATGTCTTGGTTAGCTGCAGCACTGGGTTTGAGGTGGTCATCCAGCATATTTTCAAATGACAGCTGAGTTATTTTACTGTTTAGGTGGGTGACATTTAGTTTTTTTTGCATTTTTACCCCTTGAGGATGCCGTGGTGGTATGATGTGCATATTTATTTTTAAAATAATTAGATGATGGTCTGTCCAACATTTAACATCACACATGGATTTTGTCACCCGAATGTCTTGTTTGTCACTCCTCCTGATGATGACATAGTCAATGAGGTGCCAGTGTTTCAAGCAAGGGTGCATCCACGATGTCATATTTCTCATAGGAAGACAGAAAATTGTTTTGGTGATCAGGAGATCGTATTCGGCACAAGTCAGAAGGAGGAGGAGTCCATTGCTGTTACAAATTTCTGACTCCGTACTTTTCAATGATGTCACTCCAATAGGCGGTGTCCTTGCCTACTCTGGCATTGAAGTTACCAAGGAGTATAAGTTTGTCTCCTTTGGGAACAGATGTTAATACATTGTGCAGGTCTTCATAGAACTTGTGTTTGATGTTATCTTCATTGGTCATGGTTGGTGCTTAGACACTCACGATCGTTGCATGCTTCTTTCATTTCAGCAGGGGTAACTTAATAGTCATAAGCCTGTCATTTACAGCCTTTGGAAATTCAGCTAGTTTGCCAACCAGGGCTGACTTAATGTCAAATCCCACACCGGATTGGCGTCTTTCCTTGCTTTTCCTTCCACTCCAGAAGAATGTGTAGCTGGCACCTACTTCACAGATTTGGCCTTCTTCTGCAAGTCGTGTCACGCTCAAGGCTGCAATGTCGATGTTGCACCTGCCCAGCTCTCTCCCAATCCATGCTGTTCATCTCTCTGGGCCTGACACACCATCTCTATCAAGTAGGGTGCGTACATTTCATGTTCCGATTTGTGTTGCGTATCCCTTATGGGACGTTGCAGTCAACACCAGCATTTTTTCAGCTGCTGTTGATGTACTAGGCAAGTGTTACGTTCAGTAGTTTGCCATTGCTTTCTGAACGACCGGCCCCTATACCTTTTTCGAAAAAAAACCAGCACCGCCGTGTTTCGAACCCGTGTATACGGGCTCACAAACCGCGTTCGCAAGCCCTTAGCCACAGAGACCGGTCATGTTCCGATAGTTAAGGGAATATGGTATGCTTTTTTTTGCTTTACCTTCTTTTACTTTATTTATTTGTCGACTATAGTATAGGGTACCCACCAACCGCGGCTAGCTGGTTAGGTAATGATGAAGCAGACAATGTTTATGGCACCTTTTCTAGCCCCTTCCTCATACTATGGAGGTGAGCAGTGCTTTCCTAAAGAGGGCTGCTCAGTTGCTCAGGCAGCTGCCAAATTCCACTGCTGCTCTGGTCAGTAGAAGACGACCAAATGGCCTGAGCTGTCTGTGTGCAGGTCTGCAACTACGACTGCCAGCGTACCCACGCCTGCCGCTTCGCCGCTCGCCACAGGGCATGAAGGTGATAGATGAAGTTGGATGAAGAATGACATGCGTGATGAATTGGATTAAAGTGAGAAAGAGTTGCGCAATTCATTGACCACACTCTCTCGCCTGAGTCCATCTGAATCCAGTGGCAAGACAAGTCAAGACAACTGGAGATGAATACAGGTGTAGTGGATGACCAGGGCACTCTAAGTACCTTGCTGTGCTCATCATGTTCAACAACACTTTGCAGGTAAATGCTGTCTTGCCCGTTGAATCATCAATGATTTCTTCCGTGCAGTCTGCCAAATCCTGTCTTCACATTCTAGGTAGGCATACCCTAGTTCACCGATTGGTTTGAGGCCAAATCGGCTACTCATGCCTGGTTTAGCCAGCCTATCACAGCTGTTGCCCAGGGGGTGGCCACTGTCGCATGCTGACAGCTACTAGGAGCCACAGGCGTGAGCTGGATGTCAGGCTTGGACCAGTGTCCCATAAAAGGGTGTGACAGCCATCCTTACCAAAGGTACTAACAATGCCTGACATCCCAGACCCCCCCCCCCCCAGTTATGATAATATATTACTAGCACCTATGTATTGCATAGCCTGCATACTCAGAATGAGTATGTTGCCTGTCTATGAGAATGGAGCAAAATCATTCCCAGCTCCCTACTTCATTATTTTGTACACAAGTAAATGACTTGGTATGATGGAATTTGAACAAAAACATGGATGTGGAGGTAGTCTCTGGCATTCTGTTGGCTTGAGGACAAACTGTACATACATATGATTTTAACACGCCCAAAGAGCATAATGAGAAAGTTGGAGACAGTCATGTTTCATGCAGAGTGACATGCTTTAGTTAAAAAATGAAAGATAGGGAGTATGCATCAGATCTATTCCTGAGGATATTCTGGTGTGTTGGGAAATTAGCAGGTGGACAGATCCACTGGGTCTGCAATGCTGAATGGCGTGTTAGGCAACAATAAAACATATGTAGGCAGGGCCCTTTAGGATCTTACGAATATAGTGGAAGAACAGATAGATCATCATGGCATGGAGAGAATGGTGTGGCAGGGAGTGTCCAGAGAATTTGGCTGACTCTCAATTCTTCAAAGAAAGGCCAGATAAACACATAATCATACTGCAGCTAATACGATTAGTATTTGGATTCTGCACAGTGTTGAAGTTGGTGACAAAGTGCAGATGGGAATATCCCAACTGCTGCTGTGTCAGTTCTTAACTCAATAATAACAAATGATTTATATATGTTACAATGTTACTGGTTTGAAATTTGTATAAATACAAGATTTTCCATAACATCATCATTAGCAGGTCCTTTGCAGAATGTCACTCTCAGCAAGGCCCACCAAGTTTCTTGATCTCTTGCCATTTCTTTTGCCTCATGCCCAATATGTCTACAATCGCCTGTATCCATCTTCATGCCAGTTGACATTTACCTCTTCTTCAAGGAAAAGCCTTCCATGACAGTGCATTCCAAGCCACTGTAATGTTTAATGTTGTCTGTAACATTTAAGCTCACAAGCCTCACTTTTATTCTTTAGCAATTACAAAATGGTTCATAACTCACATCCATATGTTGTCACAGGAAAGATGCATGTTCTCCAATGTTTTACTTTAACTTATTTGCTGATGTTGTTTCATAGGATATTTAGCCCCTGCACTACAACGGCCAGTCTACTTCTGACTTCTTTTGAATAGTTCACATTTGGTTGATTGTGAAGCCAAGATATTCAAAGTTTCAAATATGGGGCAGGGGCAGACCAAGAGAAATAATATTGGATGATGGCATGGAGGAATATCATCAGCAGAATTGATCCAGAAAACCAAGGACCGAGATCTGTGGAGAGTCGTGAACGCCTATGCCAGCTTGCATGGCACTTGAAAATGATAAGTTATGGGGAAAAAGAATGAAGATTTACATTGAAGGTCTCTTCATTTCAATGACAGTATAGAGCTGTTATCAAAATTTACATAATAAAATGGTATCTTGCGAACTAAAATTATACAATAATTTACCATGTGGGTCTTTGATCTTAACAGCTGTGCAAGCTAGGGATGGTTTGCTCATGCCTGCCTCATTCTCAGCAAAGACACGGAACTCATATCGGCGGTCTTCAATCAGATTGGGAATATTGAAGATGTTTGTAATGCAAGGGTTGTTGTTGACACGAGACCAGTTGTCAGTTCCATGCTCTCGTTTCTCTATCCAGTACCCAGTGATTTTACCACCTCCATCTGATTTTGGTCTTTCCCAGGTTAAGCTCACAAAGTCTCCACCAACTTCAGTGACGTCAGGCACACCTGGTGAATCTGGGATATCTGATTTTTGTGAAATAAAGAATGTACATGTGTAAGTGTGAATCATGAACTTTGAATAACAAAGTTAGGACAACACTTTACTAGTTTGAAAATACTTTACAAGTTACAAAAACACTTTAACGTGGAGTAGAATAGAGATTATGGTAGCTGTCTCTGGCTCAAGCAGGCTAGGTTGATCTCACGGTCTTGACTGTTTAGATTTTCAAAACATGGATGACATACACTCCTTCCCCCTTATTCTTGGGTAGTGGATTGGATGTCTAACCTTCTTGGACACGAGCAAAAAAACTCAGTGTGGAAGTTGTAAACTTAAAAAATTCCTTGACAGTTGGGAATTTTAAAAAACCAGGCTGAATAGACTTCTTCCCAGGCAAAGTTTCTAAATGAGAAAAGCTCCCCCCAAAAATGTATAGTGTGCTAGACATTTAAATCCTTGCCAGCCAGTGCTACAGAGTTTGTACATTGCACTGAGATTCTCCTGGTGAGATCACGAAGGAGACTAGAGCACTTATGGATATATCCGTGTGCAATTAAAGTGATCCCTTACAAACAAAAACTTCTTTAAGAAACAAAACATTTGAAGCTACAAAGATGCTGTTTCTTTTGGGTGGGGCAGTGACAAGTGAAATGACTTCATCTGGTTATGGGTGTATATATATCTGGGTAACTGTAGTGTCCTCTTAGTTCACTTACTTAACCTCCTTCAATGCTACTGGATTCATTTACCCAGCCATATTTAGGCTACTCTCATCATATTAATACTAATGTTTATGTGAAACTTTGAGTTATAATGGTAAAACGTAGTAAGGAAGGGTCCTTTTATACACTTTAACATGCATTGGGCACGTGGTGCCTACACATATTTGTATAGACCAATCAGCACTTTATGGGTGATTTAGTCACTATCACAACGACTACCTTTACTTCTGAAGACATTTCCTGGTACTCATTTTAGGCTAGGTCAACCTGGGAGCCCAGGTTCATTAAAAAAATCTGCCTGTGCAGATTCAAATTCATGACCACAGGGTAGGCAGGTGAGTGTCTAGCCACTATAATACCAAGCCTCCCAGGTTATTATGGCCTAATATTATAATACACAATCAAATAAACATTAGATAAACCAGAGACATAAATAAAACAAAAAAAAACCTTACTGAATTGCATCTTGGCAACGATTGGACTCTGAGCTGTCAAGAAATCTCCTGGACCGTTCTCTGTCACAGCTGCTACTCTAAACAAGTACTGGCTGTTTTCATACAGTCCCTGGACATCAATGCTTGTATCCTGGAGACATTTGAAAAGATGGCATTGGTCAATGTTTAACTGTTAAATGATGTGTGTGCTTTCCAAAGACTGATACATGTTTTTCTTCTATTTGTGGAGTTTCATAGATAGTCAATGATAAAGGTTAAAGGTTTCTGTATCATCATTGATTTATTAAATTGCAGGATTTTGTCTGAAGTCTGACAGAAATTTCTGAAGCTTTGTGTCTAACAAGAGACACATTACACTGAATATCTCTGTCTGCAGTTTATTTTAATAGATAAATGGAATTTCTTAAAACTTTTGAGATGGAAAGACATAGAAAGTCGGCAGTACCAATTTACAAGCGTACAGGCTGTACCTTGGCTAATATGTAGTAGAGTTATAAGTGTTCTGAGATTTATATGAAATAGAGTTATAAGTAAATAAACTGTTCTGAGGCTGAGAAAAGTGAAAATATTAAGGGAAAACAATTTTAAACTGCAAGAGAAAATCAGGGCAGTATATGTTTGCGTCTAGTCACATATTTTAACCCTTTACAGGGCAGAGCGGCCATTAACGGCCGATCGCTTAAACGTGCATAGCGGCCATTTACGTCCGATACTATTATGCATTGTAAAAACGCGATCTCTCGGCTTTCCGACACTTCCGACGGCTACTTTCGCTTTCGCCGATAGCTTGACAACGTAGCCGCCATTTGTAAACGCGATAGTATGAATTTGAATGGACTTTTACGGACTTTTTTTGATAGTTTTTGGGGTTTTTACGCTGTTTTTCAAAATGGATTTCGGCTATTCTTCAAGTGATAGCCGAGATTTCGCTAGGTTCAATTTAAATGACATTAAAGGGCACGAAGTTGACTATTAATCGGAGCTAGATATCAGTGCAAAGCGTTACTTTGCATTAGCAGTCTGAGTCAGACTTTAAAGAAAGTGATTATGATTCTGAAAATGTGTTTGTAAATTGCTGTATAGATGACGGAAAATCAAAAACAACATGCTGTATTTCGTAAATATTTGTGTTCATATATGGATTACCAACAACAATCACGTGAGTAACATATTCTGCATGCTTTTCCCTTCCTTGTGTTGTTTATTTAACTAAAATCGGTTGACTAACACCTTATTTGTGATGTTTTTACTAACGCGACCCGAAATTTTACCAAACCTGAAAAAATCTTGCCCGTTCAGGGCTAAAAAACGGACAAGCGTCTGCCCTGTAAAGGGTTAAAGTGAAAACTATTTTTAAAAGTCTCTTAAAAGTTGACAGGGTCAATTTCATTGCACAGAGTTTATCGCTTATGGCTCAGTCTCTTTCCGCAACGCAGAAAGCACGAACTCCGTAGCTCCAGTGACGACCATTAAGAGTCTCAGAAAAAATGCACTCGTGAACCAAAGGGCGTGGCCCAGAATCGAACCCACAATCTTCGGAGACCAAGTCAGACGACTTGACCACTTCACTACGGAGACTTCCTAAAAACTATTTCAGGTAACCAACAATCATTCTCTAGAAGAAGTTATGAAATAATTACAAATGCTTTAAAAATAAATTTTATAAACTAAACTTGGTCAGTGGAACAGAGGCTCCATACCTTGCAGTGGGATGAAACTGTGACCCAGTATGGCTTGCCAACTTCTTGCCTCTCCACTAAATAACTGGTAATCTTGCTACCACCATCGTCAGTTGGTGGCTTCCATGCCAGCCTGCAGGAGCGCTTGGTGATGTCAGACACAGCCAGAGGCCCAGTTGGAGCACCTGGTGGACCTGAAGGATAATACTGATGGTTTATAATCTACTATAATAATTTTTATATACACACAGGAAAAGCAGAATAATACATGTAATATTTAGCTACTGTTCAGAGATGCTATTGTTGAGTGAAATAGTTCATGTAATATTTAGCTAGTGTTCAGGGATGCTAATGAGTGGAATTGTTCGCACCATATTTAGCTACTGTTCAGGGATGCTATTGAGTGGAATAATTCACGTAATATTTAGCTACTGTGAACATAAACTTGCCAAGAGATCACAACAGCAAATAATGCTAGTGTTGACTGCAACGTCCTGTAAAGGATATGCAACTAACTATTCAGGGATGCTAATTTTGAGTGGAATAGTTCATGTAATATTTAACTACTGTTCAGGGATGCTAATGAGTGGAACAGTTCATGTAATATTTGGCTACTGTTCAGGGATGCTAATGTTGAGTGGAATAGTTCACATAATATTTAGCTACTGTTCGGGGATGCTAATATTGAATGGAATAGTTCATGTAAAGTTTAGCTACTGTTCTGGGATACTAATATTGAGTGGAATAGTTCATGTAATATTTAGCTACTGTTCAGGGATGCTAATGTTGAATTCTTAGAATTGTTCTTCCAGAATGTTTTATTCTTCTGTGGATTGATAAAGATTATCCATAATCTATAACCTCATTTGTCAATGGATTACAATGACTAGTAAAGGAAGCATGGAATAGTGTGATGAAGTCTCCAGCTTCCCCATCATCTTTTGATTAAATTGGAGTAAATTCTCTTTAAAACACTTATGTAGTTATAGAAGAATCTATATTCGTTTTTATTCCTATATATAGATAGTACCTGTCTATAGTTTAAATCAACTCCTATTTAATGTTATGAATGTAATATGAAGAAATACGTTACATTAGTATAAGGGGAGAGGCTCAATTTACAAAGAAGTGTACCCAGCCAAATCTACAAATTTGGCTACGACAATTTCACTATTTGGTCGGAGAAATTAACGGCAACGAACTCCCTGGCACGACCACTTCCGGTCAGGGGAGAAATAGCGAAACTCTGCCTTTTGCAGTCCAGATGTCGATGTAGAAACATATGCTAGTCACTAGGCTCATAGAAAATACTTATAAAGTGTTAAGAGTTTTATCTTTTGCGCGTATTACGGCCATAAATATATTTAGATATATTAAAGAGATTCCTAGAGCAGCTTCGTACCCGACAAGTGTGGTCAGAAGATTAGAAGGGTAATGTATAGTTATTTGTATCGATATAATATTGTCGTGTCCGCTCAATATTTCTGTGTGTAGTTAAAGTAGTGGAAACCGCCCATAATAGGTTATTTTACCGACTACACGCGATCGCCTATATTATACTTTGTACGGGTAGTTTACTAAACACACAGGGAAAAGGGTAAAATGTAACTGTGTAGGAAATTACCTTTACATGAGATTTAGTGAGGTGTAGATGATTTGAGATAGTTGTAAACTTGATAAAGTCGGGTAGAACACATTTTCAATTAGTCCGTGTAGCAGTAGATAGGCCATACTAATCGAGCCGTTAGTTTAGGAAAATACATGAGGCATTTCATAGTCGTGATAATTCAAGAATGTGATAGTGATTGCGAATAAGTATAGTGAAGAATGAATATTTCGATGCCGCGAAAATAGGATATCTTACTAAACACGTGTACGAATGTCAAATACTAGCGTGGGAGATCCTAGGCATTTCCCTTAATTCTTATCGGTGATTTCTCACAAATTTGCAGTACTGATCTTGCCTGCCGCTCCATTAACTTTGTCTATCATATTCTATTATGATAATTACATAAATTGTGTGTATTTTAAAATATACGTTACATAGAATGATTATTAAATATATGCTAGGAATATAGCCTCAGAATATGAACATAAATATCTGTAATATGTAATCTGTTTAACCCTTTACAGGGTGGAACAGCCATTTACGTCCGATACCTTAAACGGGCGAAACGTCCCAAACCAGCCGATACTATTATGCATTGTAAAAATGCGATCTCTCGGCTTTCCGATACTTCCGACGGCTACTTTCGCTTTTGCCGATAGCTTGACAATGTGGCCGCCATTTGTAAATGGCCTACTATGAATTTGAACGGACTTTTATGGACTTTTTTTGATAGTTTTTGGGGTTTTTACGCTGTTTTTCAAAATGGATTTCGGCGATTCTTCAAGTGATAGCCGAGATTTCGCTCTGTTCAATTTAAGTGACAATAAAGGGCACGAAGTTGACTATTAATTGGAGCTAGATATCAGTGCAAAGCGTTACTTTGCATTAGCAGTCTGAGTCGGACTTTAAAGAAAGTGATTATGATTCTGAAAATGTGTTTGTAAATTGCCGTATAGGTGACGGAAAATCACAAACAACATGCCGTATTTCGTAAATATTTGTGTTTATATATGGATTACCGACAACAATCATGTGAGTAACATATTCTGCATGCTTTTCCCTTCATTGTGTTGTTTATTTAACTAAAATCGGTTGACTAACACCTTATTTGTGATGTTTTTACTAACACGACCCGAAATTTTACCGAACCTGAAAAAATTTACAATTTTACCAATTTAAGAACAATTTAACCGGAGATGAGTTAACAAAATGGAGTGAGGCAAAATATGCAGAGTATGTCCAATTATAGGAAAAAGCTAAAGAAAGGGAGGACAGAGCTGCTGAAAGGGAACTTAAAAAGACTCAGTTAGAAGCTGAAATGAAAAGGCAGAGTTGGAGCTAAGAAAAGCTGAGATTAGTGCACAGAGCAAAAGAGAAGAACTTGAAATGCAGTTAAAAATTAAACAGCTAGAGATTGAATCTTCAGTCGATAAAGAATCTAGAAAGCTAGAAATTAAAGAAAAAGAAAACCAATACAAAAAGTATCAAGGGATCGTCAAAATTTTCGCTACTGGAGACTGTATCTCAGCATTTACCCAGAACTTTGAGACGATAATGGAACATTATCAGGTCCCACTTACAGATTGGAATATCGGGATATGTTATGTATATGATAAGTCTATCTGGGGAACCATTAAAAGTCATAGAGACTCCACAAAGAGTTAAGAAAGGACTATCACTATATGAAAGCCAAAATTATGGCACATTTCCTATTAGATGAAGCAGGGTACAGAAGAAGACTGGGAGATTCTGACATTCTCCGTCGCCCCGTCTTATGAAAGGTATACCTTTCATTACTGGTGTTTATAGGTGGGTTACATTAATAATGTAATGTCAGAATCTCCCAGTCTTCATCTCCCCCACCTGGCAGCAACGACCAGGTACGACCGTGAACTGGACTAACAGTTACTATGCAGGTGATGGCCAGGGGTCAGCGTGGTGCACGAAGACTACGAGAGCGGAAAGCAGGGCCAACGAGGAATCACTGCTGGTAGGTCAGACAGCCTAGGACCTCAAGACTGGACGGACGTGAAAGAGTGTTGCTATGTATGAGTCGATGCTTGATGGACGGAAGCCTATATGCTTTGTTGAGTAAAGTAAAGATTGAGTGAGTGATATATTCTATTGTATTTATGAATTGATATATTGCATTGTATGTTTCTAGAAATGGCATTATCGCTAACTTTGAGCGATGCCTGATATGACTGCTGTTTTGAGAAGTGCGATTAAAGTGTTTGAGTTATATCGCTGTGTGTTTGTAAACTCATTCTGTGTGTGCAAGTGTTTTCACACCTGTTAGTGAACACGAGCCTTTGGTCATCTAAACAAGACCCTGACATACTACAAATGTAATAATATCATGCAACAGTATCCTGCATTTAGCGAAGTCTATTTTGAATATAAAACACTTACTGACAACTTTGAGTTGGAATGGTGCAGAAGCTGTACCACTATCATTGCTGATCTCAATTGTGTATTTCCCAGTGTCATCTCTTTCACATTCTGTGAGGTTAAAGAAAATCAATCATGTCAATATTCCTTAAACAGTAATTTACAAAATATTCCTTACAATAGTAATACATAAGGTGCATATGAAAAATAAAAATTGTGGTGAATATTCATTTTTGAAATTAAGCACATGACAAGAAAATCTTTAAGCAATGGATGTTGCAGCAGAAATGTCAAAGCCCTGTATTCTCTTGTATTTACATTGTTGCATGCACATGAAACCAGTCAATTAGCAGACAGGCCAAGAAATATTTATTGGAAGCAGAAATGTGGTTTCTAAGGAAGCTATAAAGAACACCTTGGATTGACAGAGAACCAAACGAGACAGTCCTTCAAGAATATGATGAAAATTTTAAATTGTTTACAGATATTAGAAATTGGCAGTCTAGATTTATTGGCCATCTTATGAGGAAAATCAAACTTGTCAACTTAATGTTAACAGGCAAATTTGATGGTAGAAGGCAAGAGGAAGACAGAGATTTAAATACATTGATGGCTTGGCCACATGGCATAACTGGGTTCAATACACAGTCCTGATAGAATACTTTGTGTTGATGGTGTGAGATTGCCAACACTTACTGGCATGGCGCCTGATCATAATGATGGTATTTTTTAATTGTTTAAATTTTGTAGTGAAAATAAACATTTCAAGTCTCATAAACACAGTTGCCTGCATAATATACATTTCATGAGAGATGTATTATTGTGATTAAAGATTTCTTACCTTTGATAACAAATGTAACATAGTCATCGAAAGGAGAGATTTTAACACGACCACCCTCTGGAATTTCTTTGCCATCTTTCTTGACTTTAAATTCAAAAGGTCCAGTACCACTGAATGGCAATTTGATTTTGAGTTGATCTCCAGCATTAACTTTCTGATCTTTAAGTTCTTTCTCCAGCTGTGGAGGTGCTGAAAGAGCAAAACAGTTGAAATAATATTAAAAACCAGAGAAAGTGTGTGTGTGACAGAGAGAAAAAAGACAAAAAGAGAGAGAAAGAGAAAAAGAGAGAGAGAGAGAGAGAGAGAGAGAGAGAGAGAGAGAGAGAGAGAGAGAGAGAGAGAGACAGAGAGAGAGAGACAGAGAGAGAGAGACAGAGAGAGAGAGAGAGAGAGAGAGAGAGAGAGAGAGAGAGAGAGACAGACAGACAGACAGACAGACAGGCAGGCAGGCAGGCAGGCAGATTAAAATACAGAAAGATAAGAGCTTTGAGAATAGGAATATTCCAAATGATGTCATCTTTCCCATTTGTTGCACAGTATCTTCCCATTTTTTCCCCTAATGTCATCTTTCCCATTTACTGCAAGTCATTCTTCTGATTCTCTCTTCTTGTCAGTTGTTGAGTTGAGTTGAGTTAAGAACAGACATCATAGCACTCAGGACATCCCCATATGCGAAGAGTCATGCTCCTAATCATTCTTACCGCTATCTGATTAAAAGTTCTCCTGGTCTTCCCGTTCAGTTTTGAGATATTTCCATAACCACTGCCGATCCCCAACAATCTCATTCTTTCCACACATGGGTTCTCAATCTGTTCCTCAGCCTTCTCTACCTGGTCCCACAAGCGCATGACCACCTCCTTCTTGTCCATAGGCAATCTACCACCAAGAGGTGCATTCCCTGCAAGCCTATCAGCCTGTTCATGCCCCCAATTTTCACAATCTGTGACCTCTGAAGTGACGATAGCCACTCCACATGAAACATTCCTTTCTCCACCTTACTAAGCTTACTCTTTGAATCCATCAATGGTGATAAATTCTTTGAATCCATCAAAGGTGATAAGATTACAGACAATTCTAACCTACATGAAGATCTTCAGTTACTGCCACTCCACAAACGCCTACTTTTTAATAAGGCTAAACTAATTCACAAAATCCTATTTCAAAATACCCCAAGCTACCTTTGGCCATTGTTTAAATATAACGCAAGACATAGCGAACTACTAAATATACTTCATGTCCCTAAACCTAGGATAGACATATAAAACAAGCTGAGCATACTCTGCCATTCAGTTGTGGAACAATCTTCCACAAGAAATCAAAGACACCACCAATCGTTATACAAACAGTCGCAACCTGTTTTAACACTACCTCAGGACAGACTACATGCCCCCTTAAAAAAAAGAAAAGAAAAAAGAAACAGCAACAAAGTCAATAATAATGGTAAATTATCTCGAACGACAACCAGCAAAAAAAAAAAAAACATTCCCATATGTATGGCACGTTACACCCACCTTGGGTATTCATGATGCCCATGTTAAACATTGCCTCAACGAGTCATGTATTAGTGATTATTTTTTATGCGTTTTAATGCTTATTGTTCTTTTGTTGTGAAAGAATTGCTTCATAAGAGATGTTGAATGAAAGAATGTATGAGAGGAAATAGAAAAAGAGGGCAGAATATCAGACGGGCCTGCGTGCCCAATTCTTAACCCTTTGAAAATAAAGATTTTCGTTTGTTCATTCATTCGTATCCATAATGAATACAATGTGTGTTCCAGTAGTCTCCCCCAGACAATGGAATGCCACTGTTACTGCCTCCACCTCCATTCTCATGCTGGAGTTTGTAGTCTCATACAGCAGACTCTCCTTTCTCAAGACTCGTCCATTAGCCTTTGCAATAAAATCCCAACCACCATGTCTGTTTCTCACTACTGACCCATCGGTGTAGATGACTATGTAGCCTTGATGTGTGTCACTCTGGATCTGCTGTTGCACTTCAAACTCAGTGCGGCCCCTACCCATTACCTGCACTCACGACGACCCTGTGCTATTATTACATTGTGCCAGTCCGTCAACCGGATCTTCAACCCAGTCTTTTTCACAATTGATGGTCTCTAGATCACACACCTGATGTATAGAAAGTTCCGTCTGTGCCATCCAGGACGTGCCTCGTCTTAGTTTATGACTATTGACTATATCCATTGCTGCATGCAGCGGGTGATCCCTATCTGCAGCAACTCTCAGGTACCATTTGGCCTGAAGGACCCTATGCCTATCCGTCATTGTTGGTAGCGCCAGGATATGCCTCATGCATATAATTGGTGTGTCCTTCGTGCACACCAGGATTACCCACATGGCAGCATTTTGATTGTGCTCACACCTTTAAAGCTGGCTCTTTGATATATTCAGCAGTCCCAAACCATACTCAATGACAGAGGTTATTAACTGCTGAAAGAGCCTGTACAGCATCCTCTGATCTACCCCAGTTGTACTTTCCAAAAGCATTGTAACTCATTTAAAATCACCATCATTTGCCCTATCAAATGACATAGGCATTTATTGATTTCCACAGATCTTAGTCCTTGGTGTCCTGGATCATATTTAGTGATGATATTTCTCCATGCCATTGTCATAGTTCATCCAGCATCATTTCTCTCCATCTGCTTCTTCTACCGCTGATCTATCTAGTCGTCACATTATCTGTGCCTCTCTTCTCATTACATGACCAAAGAACATTGTTTGTCTCTTTCTTATAGTTGTTTATAATGCTCTGCCTTCATTAGACTCTTCCAGGGACTCATTGTTAGCTATTCTGGCATCCCAGGCTATTTGCAACATTCCTCTTATAAACCGCATCTTCACTGCTACCAAGCTCTTCCCAATTTGTTCATTTACATTTCATGATTCACTGCCATACAACAGAAAGGTTCTATACAAAATTTCAGTACTCTTTGACATTTAATAAGAGTAAATTATTATATAAGATACTTTTCATCTTCTAAAATGCAGCTTTTGCTTGGTCTATTTTATTCTCTTAATCTCTATCATGCATCTTCCATTGATGTTATTATCATCTCTAGATATTTGACTTGACTGTCTTGGTAAAGCCTTTTCCCTTCTATTGTAATACCACAGCTCATTTAATATGCATTAAATAATTTCTTTTTTGAAATGATGAAATCTGTGTGAATTTATATAAACATCACTGACAATAACGTACCAAGAACTGACAGATGAGCTGAGCAGGAGTCTCTGCCTAAAGGATTCTTCACTTCACACGTGATCTCTCCAACATCCTTGTCATAAATTTCACTAATGATTAGTGTATGGGTATCTCCATCAACTCGAATACGGGTTCTTCCTGCAGAGCCAAGTTCTATGCCATTCTTGAACCTGTGTTAGAAAAATAATAATAGTATTACTATTATTGTCACATTCTTATTCTTATTATTAGTAGTAGTAGTTATAGTAGCAGTAGCAGTAGTAGTAGTAGTAGTAGTAGTAGTAGTAGTAGTAGTAGTAGTAGTAGTAGTAGTAGTAATAGGAGTGGCAGTAGTGTTATTGCAGTAATGTGAGTAGTAGTCGTGTATTTGCTGGCTATTCTTTCACAGTTATGTAGATGTAGTGATCATATTCTTTGGGAATAATTGTTCTAATGTGATTACTGCTGTTGTCTATTATTTAACTAAGATGTAGGTGTTCAGATCATAAGCTTTTTGAATTGGGAAATTAAAAGTCGAAGTTACTTTTTTATAAGAGGACTGAAAAGCTTGAAAAAATATCTGACAATACCAGGTGACATATAAATGACACAAATTAATATCTGTAGCTTTTCAGGAAATGGATTAGAGCATATTCTAACAATAATTCTCAGGTGAAAAAAAGTGACGTACAAATTACGGTATTTCAAATCATACTGATTTCAAATTCTAATTATTTAAATAAAAAAATAACTGTAAAATTATTGAATTCTAACAAAATAGTTAAAAACATTTGCAGTATTTTTTCTATAGTCGCTATAAAATGATATAACTTATTATCATTACATCTGTATGTTCAAAAATTGTAATTTAATAAAGTAATTACAATGAATTATTTTAAAATAAAGAAACAAAAGAGAAAATACAAATACTTGAATGTTTTTTGTCACTTACCATAAAACATCAGGCGCTGGAGAAGATGAGACCTCCACACTGAATACAGCCTCTCCTCCAAGAGATGCCTTGACATTGTGGAGTTTTTTAATGAACTCAGGAGCATGACCAGCTGAAATTGTTACCAGAAACATAGTTATTCTCTTGATTAAACTTTCTTTCACCTAACACATAGAGATTCTAATTGTGGTACACGGAAGACAATTTTGTATGAAATGATATACCAAACACAAAAGTGTCACAGAGCTTCTTCTTTAATTTTCTGAAAGTAAAAGTTTGAGGTAATTTTTTTCTGTTTTTTTTTCTTTTCTAAAGGTGTTTAGAAATTAGAAAGTTGAATAAGAGCCATGGTCATGTTGATATTTGGAAGAATAAGTTGTTTTTCATGGTAACATAAACAAATACAGAGGTTCCAGATAGGCTGGGAATGGAAAGAGATTGACAAAAGAAATAATAAAAAGAGAGAAATTAAATATTTCAACCATATTAAAAGACTTGGAAAAAAAAAACAGCTGTCTAAAGTAACAAATAAACAGCTAAGTAAAAGAAAGTAAAGCCCAGTGGGTTTTGCATTGCCTGATTCCAGCATTAAAAAAAGTGCTTTGAAAATTATCTGGCCTAGTCCAAGACAATAAACAATTTGTACAGAAAACATTTGCAAATGCTCACCAATCTTCTCCTTTATCTTTATTGGTGCACAAGGCAAGCTGGCTTCTCCAGTGCCAGCAGCATTGATGGCAGCAATACGGAACTCATACTCTGAATTTTCTGGCAGTCCAGAAATAGTAAAACGGTTGTCGGTAACTGGGCGGTCGTTTGCTTTTGTCCACATTGTCATTCCTTTCTCTTTCTTCTCTACAATATATCCTGAGAAGGTAAGAGTCATTTACAAGAGGTTATAAGTTAGAATTATATGCTTTTAACATTGAATTATATATATATATATATATATATATATATATATATATATATATATATATATATATATATATATATATATATATATATATTTATTGGCACCTTTCCGTCTTGACAGACGATAGTTTGGTACATTGTGCTTTAAAAAGGCTTAATAACTACGATCCATGGCGGTGGCGAGTGTGGCTAGTAAGGCCAATTCTTGCTGCAAATGTTTGCCCACAGTAGGTGCATGTGAAAACATGGTCACTTCCACCATTTTGCACCATCTTACGTCTCTCACGCTCTGTGTGTGCTTTATCTGCAATCATTTTCTCCTTTGTCTTTATTCCATTTCTGATAGTTGCCCTCCATGCAACACGTTCAGCGGCGACGTGCTCCCAATGTGCATTATCAATGCCTGTATCAATCATGTCCCGCTTACACACATCTTTGTATCGTAGTAGAGGCCGACCCTGAGATCTCCTACCCGTCTGTAATTCACCAAAAAAGATGTCCTTTGGTATTCTACCATCATCCATCCTCCTAACATGTCCTATCCATTTAAGTCTACGAAGACTGAGCATGGAATACACCGTCACACAACCTGATCTTTCCAATACTTCAGTATTTGTGATTTTGTCTTGCCACTTAATACCAAGTATTCTTCGCAGACACCGCATATGAAAGCTGTTTAAACGTTTCTCTTGGCGTGAGTAAGTTGTCCAGGTTTCACTGCCATAAAGAAGAGTACTAAGGACACAGGCTTGGTAGACGAGGACTTTTGTTTTGGCAGTAAGCTTCCTGTTCTCCCAGACTCTTTTTGCTAACATGTTCATTGTTGTTGCTGCCTTGCCAATCCTGATGTTGATTTCCTGATCGAGGGATAATTTGCTATTTACCTCTGATCCTAGATATGTAAAATGGTCTACTATCTCCAGTTCGGCGTCGTCAATAAAGATTGATGGTACACCACGTGCACCTTGTGACATAATCTGTGTCTTCTTTTTGTTAATTGTTAAACCAAATTCAGAACAAGCATTGGAGAATGCAGATAGTAGATGTTGTAATTCTTCCTCAGAGTGGGTCGTAATCGCAGCATCATCCGCAAAAAGCAACTCTCTGATTAGTACCCTCCTAATTTTGGTCTTGGCCTTCAATCTCTGAGCATTATAGAGGCCACCATCTGAGCGTGAGTGAATGTATATACCATCATCCTGATCACGAAAGGCATATTTCAGTAGAAGTGAAAAGTATATCCCAAAGAGGGTGGGGGCTAGCACACAGCCTTGCTTAACTCCACTCTTGATTTCAAACTCTTCTGAAGTTGAGCCATCAAACTTGATTATACCCTTCATGCCTGTGTGGAACGATTCCACAATGGACAGAAGAGTTGGTGGGCAGCCAATCTTCTTTAGTGCTTTGAACAGACCCTCACGACTGATCAAATCGAATGCCTTTGTGATGTCGATGAAGGCAATAAACAGTGGCTGATTTTGTTCCTGGCATTTTTCTTGCATCTGTCGCAATGAGAATATCATATCAATGGTAGACCGGTTCTGACGGAAGCCACACTGTGATTCGGGGTAGACTTGATCTCCCAGGACTTGAAGTCTGTGCAGGACAATTCTGGCAAATACTTTCCCAACAATACACAGAAGTGAGATACCCCTATAGTTGTTACAGTCACTCCGATCTCCCTTGTTCTTGTACAGCGTTATGATGTTTGAATCTTTGAAATCCTGTGGGACTTGTCCTTCTCGCCAGCATAGCTCTATTAGCTGGTGGATCTGTAGAGCGAGTGTGTCTTGCCCACTCCTGATCACCTCTATTGGAATCCCATCCTTAATTGGAGCCTTGCCAGATGCAAGCTCATTTATAGCACACTTAACTTCTGTTATGGTGGGAAGTGTGTCCAGGTGGTCAAGAGTTGGCAGGGCCTCTATGGCGTTGAGGGCATCATCCGCTAGCTTGGTCTCACTTGAGTAAAGCTCTAAATAGTGCTCGACCCATCTATCCATCTGCTGTTTCTTATCAGTGATGATTTCTCCAGTCAAGGTTTTCAGCGGTGCACTTCTTTTGATCATTGGACCACAGGCTTTCTTTATCCCTTCATACATGCTTCTGATGTTTCCCTTATCACTTGCGATTTGAATGGACTCACATAACTTGATCCAATAGTCATTCGCACACTGCCTGGCAGCCTTTTGTACATCCTTCCTTGCTTGCTTCAGCTCACTCAGAGTGTTACGCGTTGGTCTTTCCTTGTTTCTTAAGAGAGCTATCTTCTTTTTATCAATCAAGGGCTGCAGTATCTGGCTGTTTGCCGCAAACCAGTCCTGCCTCTTATGATCCACAGTGCTGTAAACCCCTACCGCTGTTTTATAAATAGTTTCCTTAAGTTTACTCCATTTATCATTTACTATACAATTTTCTTATGTATCATTGAAAGCGTCTTCAAGTTGCTGTTGAAATTCAAAGCACTTTCCAGGATCGTGAGTGTTAGTAATATTAATCCTGGGGCTAGACTTGTGTTTAGCTGTGTAGATTCTCTTTGGTCTCAGTCTAACCCTTGCAACAACCAAAGAATGATCTGTATCACAATCAGCACTGTGGTAACTTCGAGTTAATGATGTATGGTTCAGATGTTGTCTCCGTGTGATAATGAAGTCCAGCTGATGCCAATGGCCGGATCTTGGATGTTTCCATGTGACTTTATGCATCTCTTTTGTTTTAAAAAAGGAGTTTGTAATACATAGGTCATTTCTAGTGCAATGCTCCAGCAGCCTTTGCCCATTATCATTCATGCGACCGATGTTGTATTTTCCAAGGCATACTGGCCATGAACTCGAGTCCTTGCCCACACGAGCATTGAAATCACTGAGCATATAAATGTAGTCGGATTTTGGAACTGCCTTGATCGCAGAGTCTAGCTGCTCATAGAACGCATCCTTCACATCATCAGAGGAAGCGAGTGTCGGTGCATATGCAGTGAGAATGGTGGCAAATCCACAGGAGGTTGCCAAGCGCAGTGATAATAATCTTTCATTACCTCCAGCTGGGATATCAATCATTCCCAGTAGCGAATTCTTCACTGCAAAGCCCACACCATGTTGCCTTTTTTCTGCCTGCCCTCTTCCCTTCCAAAAAAAGGTGTAATTGTTTTCCCTGAGTGACCCTTCCTCAGCGAGGCGAGTCTCCTGCAGGCCAGCAATATCAATGTTAAGACGATCGAGTTCAGCATCAATCACAGCCGTTTTTCTCACATCGTCAATATTTGTCAAGTCAGTGGAAAATCCTGTACACATGGTTCTCACGTTCCAGGTTGCAAGCCGTAGCTTGAGGTTTCTATTCTTTTTATTAGTACCTGGTGCATTGGTTTTACAGCCTGCGATTCAGATTTTGTCCTAGCCCCAAGCACCCATTGAAGCAGGCAGGCTGTGGCGGATCAGCACCCAATTGGCTGGGGGCTGCCCAGCTTAAGGCGGGCGGTAGCTGATCAGTGACACCTGTAGGTGTCTCCCACCGTCAGAGGCAACGCGTGGCGCCCCATGTCTACGCCAACTGACAAGGACTTATAACCCGTAACAGTTGCCTCTCGCTTTGATTCCGAGACCGGTTAAGACCAGGGATGGAGTTATTGCCTCTCCATAGCACAAAGCCTGGGCTAAAATAAAGAAACCATGTGTTGCCTATGCAGCATGATCCCTCTCTCGGCCTGCCTAGTTCACTCCAGAGGAAAGTTGACACCTATAATCTGGAACAAGACAGGCTGCAGAAGCTGCCGGATCAGCAAAGCAATGCTCTAACTGTCCGCCTGTCGGAGCTTTGATCCTAGACCAGCTGCCAACCAAGGCTTAGGGCCTGGTCTGCCCTGCCATGACTTATTTTGTCTTTGGGTTGCATTTCCTCGCACCAGGATAAGGCTAGTACCCTCCCAATTGCACTCTTCCGCCCGAAGCCGTTGGCACAATGTGGGGTGTCGGGTTTGGTAAGCGCCGCCCAACATTCGGCGCTGACAGAAAGCAGGTAGTACCAGTATATATATATTTGTGTGCGTGTGTGTGTTTGTGTGTGTGTGTGTGTGTGTGTGTGTGTCTCTCTCTCTCTCTCTGTATACTAGCATGCATATTTCAGCAGGCAGGTGCATAAGTATGTACTTACATGTTCTACAAAACAGTAAGGCTTTGATATTCCCCTTTTAAAACCAAAGGAAATGGGGTCACCTGTCAAATCTTCAACATTTCAAAATGTACCTGGTTCTACTTTCTATTATGTACACCACTGGTCACTTAAGAAATCATCAATGCCTGGAGAGAATGGTGTGACAGCGATGGACCAGAGGATCTGGTTGACTCTCATAATCCAAGGAAAGGCCAGATGAACATATAATTAGACTGCAGCTGGTATCATTAATGTTTGGACTCTTGGCTGGTTGTTGAAAATGAGAAAGGAGCATGTATGGGAATGTCCCAAGTTCTGTGATGCCAATTCTTGACTCAACTAATTTCACAGAAATGTTAACTTTTCAGTTTGGGTATATGTACTATCTTAATTTAATTTATTATGATGATTCTCATTGCTAAAATGTATGTCTGTCTATTATGTCAAAGTTTGACTCAGTTGTGCTTGCCCAAGCTGTGATGTCGTATTCAAGGAAATATCTCATTCAGTATACAGTATCATGAGAACTTTCTCATCTGCTCCCTGTGTTGTGCCAACAATTTGTTTTATGGTTACTAATTTATCTCAATCTGCATTTTACATATCAAGCAACAATCAAATTCCATAGCCATATCAAGGTAGTTTGACTTTTAATCCAGGCGGCGTAAATTCAATTCTATGTAATACTAATTGAAAGTTCTGTAGTTTATTTGACACAGTGAACATTGTGTATGCTGGTTTCTCTTCATTTCACCTGGAAAATTAATTCACGTCATGATGTGATGCATGTATGTGAATATGCATGTGTGTGTTTGTGTGGCTTAAGCAATACTGGTGAAAGAAGTGTGAGCGTCCACGTTTTGGGCTATACAAGTTCTTTAATCTTTAGCTGCTTTTTGAACACTTCTTGTTATGGAGTTAGATGTCTTGCTTCATTAATTTTCCAATGCAAGTTTTAGAGTTAGATCTTTTGCTTGGTTAATTTTCTTATGCAACTAATTAGATGAATAGGTTCCATAGTGAAGTATTTAGTTATGTTGTTAATTGCATATCCTTCACAGGGTGTCACAGTCAACCCCACAATTTTTTGACTATTTGTGATTTCTTGGAAAGTTACGTTCAGTAGTTTGCCATTGCTTTCTGAATGACTGACACTCACACCATTGTATGAAAACCAGCACGTGACAGTATGTTTCCAACTCTCCCGCAGCTGTGTTTTGAATGAGGTATGTGGAGTTGTGTATTGCATTCATAACCCCTTCGCCACATTACGCAGCTTTAGTTACATATTACACCATAATTTACTTTACAGTGACAGAACAAATGATAAACTACATAATCTGCTGAATGTTCCTAATCTCAAACTAATGTTCTGCAACATACTAACCTGTTATCTTTGATCCCCCATCATTCCTTGGTTTGTCCCACTTCAATTCCACAAATGTTCTGCCAACCTTCTCTGCCTCTGGAACTCCAGGAACTGATGGCTTACCTGACAGAAAATGTACACAGGATTTTTGTAATAATAAAGCTGGCTGTAAAACTAACTCTAATCTAAATGGATCTAACATGTTTGATTCTTCTTTCTCCCTTTATCTCCGATTGGAGAATATGCCCTCAACTATCTCATGCCAGTCAGTCTTCCGCCAGCTCCCTCCATGTCCTCTAAATATATTTCACCATATTGAGATTGCAAAGAGTAGATCACATTGAATAAGCAATTAGAAAGTTGAATAGAGACCCTGGAGATATGGATTTACAGAAGAACATGTCATATTTCATGGAAACAAAAAAAAAATCAAATACAAAGGTTCTAGAAAAAATGGAAAAAAAAAGAGAGTTGATGAAATAAATAAAAAAGAGGCAAGTGAAATATATTGGCCTTACTAAAAGACATAACACTCACATAAAAACCAAACTGGAGGGTAAGGCTGAAGGCAAGCAAGCAAGAGGTAGACACAATACAAGTGGGAAGGTAACATCAAGAGATCAGACAGAATGTACAGTCAAGGCGAGAGACAGATCCATTACAGCCAACCTTCACAGTGGAGATGGCACATGATTGATTGAAAGAGTAGATCATAAGGACACTTGACCTGACAAAATTGTTAGGAAAGAAAATTTACCCACAAGTAGGTACAGCCTGCAGCCTTAGATGACAACTGTGTAGAAAAAGCACACCTTACACATATGTATGCTGAAGTCAGACACTTTGAAGTGCATAACTGGATATGACAAACAAAGAAGAAGAAGAGTGTGTGGATGAGGAGATAATAATATAAAACCTCATATAACAATACTCACTGTATTTTGCCTTCACATGAACTGGTCCAGTGGTGTCACTTGGAATACCCAGGCCTGCAATGTTCTTTGCTCTCACACGGAATTCATATTCTGTGTCATTTTCTAGTCCTTTCACTGAAAGCAGACAAGAATAGCAAAAACTGAACTAAGTATTTAACTGTAAATATGCTGTATGAGTGTACACATATGCATATGCACGCATGTGAGCGTGCACGCACATGCACACACACATGCACACCCCCCACGCGCATGTACACACGCACACACACATACATACATATATATGTATAACATTTTTGGATTATTTCACTGAACCTAATAGTTTGAGTCATGTTATAGGATGAGAGGTTATGAATTAGAGTTTTGACAACCAGGAAAAGCGAGGGTGTTAAAAACAAGAGGTAGACAGAGGAAGAGAAGCTGGATGGTTTGGCAGAATGGCATTGAAAATGATCAGCCATCAAACTGATCAAAGTGGTCAAAATCAAGAGCACAAAGGACAGATGCTTGTGAAGAAACATGATCGATGTGCTTCTCAACATGGCACATGATCATGATGAAGGATAGTTTACCAATAATAGCAACATTGAATATAGCTAAACAAGTTAATTAGAATAAATGAACTGCATGCAGCGATAAGATAGATGTGCTGGAGGCAGTGTTGAATAATAAATGGATAAAAATACAAACTACTAATATTATTCGAGTAATGTTAAGTTTAGCTTAGTTTAGTCGATGGATCAACATCATGGCACACGGGTGTAACCCATAAGTGCTCCGTTCTCCTCCTAACTCAAACCTTAGTCTCGAGAAACTCAGCCCAGTGCATGAACTTTGTAGCACCGGCGAGGATCCTGAAATACTTTGGGTAGATTTTTAATTCAAAATTTTGCCCGGGCAGCGCCGTTAGGCTACTCTTTTTTTATTTTCAACTGCCAAGGGATTTTTTTACGTGCGCAACAATACACATGGGTTCTCACTACGATCTCACACGATCTCACTACCCAGAGACCCGAGGAAATTTTATTACTAGAAGTCCACGTGAAAAAAAATCCTGGTCCTCACCAGGGCTTGAAACCGGGACCTCCAGCACTTGAGGCGGACACCATACCTCGAGACCATGCAGCCTCCGGGGCTAAATGTTAAGTTATAGTATGTCCACAAACGAATGCCGTCATTCACGATCAATTATTTTGAAAACTGTCTGTTGCATCGTTATGAAATTTTTCCAGCCGTCTTATATTTACCCCCACCCAAGGAATATGTCTTTGATAGGTCCAAAAACAACTTAAATCATTGAAAGCGGCGACATTCCTTTGATCTTTTGCTGAACAACTAGTGATTTCTCGCAAACGAAGTTATTTTTACGGTAATGTGAGACATGTCAATTCTGTTGACACACAAAGGTGTATCCGGATTCGTATGAGAGTGGGTGCAATGAAAGAATTAGCTTAAAATCGACAGAGTCGGCTGCATTGCACCAGGTGTTTATCCCATATGGCTCAGTTTCTTTCCGCAGCGCGGAAAGCGTCGCACAAAGCACGAACTCCGTAGCTCCAGCGACGACCCTCGGGAGTCTCTGAAAAAATGCACTTGTGAAATGAAGGACGCGGCCCGGAATCGAACATACAACCTTCGGAGCCCGAGTCAGACGGCTTGACCACTTCACCACGGAGAATCCCGAGAGGGGTGCAATGTGTAATATTAGTAAAGACAGAGAATTTACAGAGGCACGGGGTAAATAATTTGTAAATTAACAGGAAAGTAGAAGGAATATATTTCTTACCTTATTTTTCATTTCCTTCTTGTTTCTTCAGCTGATGCTGATGCTGTAATGTTTAGGGCCTGCAATTCGTCTGAATAGTTGGAGCAAAATATCCCAGTAAGTGTGTACGTAGATTAAGGTCTGCGATCTGCTCATACCTTAATCTGTGTCGGACGATTCCAGTAGGTTGATGATTGCTCTCGGTTGCATAAAAGTCAATCCATCCTTTCTCCAATAGTCCTCTTCCTCTTTCAACACATGGTCCTGACGTTTTTTCCAGTAATTTTTATCAATATTTAATAGCGCGGACAGACAGACAGACAGACAGACAGACAGAAAGATAGGTAGGTAGGTAGGTAGGTAGGTAGGCAGAAAGGTAGGTGGGTGGGTGGGTGGATGGCTGGCTGGCTGGCTGACTGGGTGGGTGGGTGGGTGAGTCGGTGGGTCGGTGGGCCGGCGGGCCGGCAGGCAGGCAGGCAGGTAGGTAGATTAGATAGATAGATAGATAGATAGATAGATAGATAGATAGATAGATAGATTAGATAGATAGATAGATAGATAGATAATTAGATAATTAGATAGATAGATAGATAGATAGATAGATAGATAGATAGATAGATAGATAATTAGATAATTAGATAGATAGATAGATAGATAGATAGATAGATAGATAGATAGATAGATAGATAGATAGATAGATAGATAGATAGATAGATAGATAGATAGATCCCCGCCAGGAGCCGGGCCGAGCCAGCTAGTTTATTTATATAATCACGTTTCATGAAAGAACCCACAGTTTGACGACACCTCTGAACCTACCCCATATAAATTCCCTCAGTCTGCCAAAAGCAAAACCGCGCAGACAAATTTCAAAAATTTGGGGGTGTGTCTTGTTGAAACGGTAATACTCTTAAAATGTTGGAATGAATGCGGGGGGGGGCAATAAAATATATACCGCGTATAACCAAACATTGAAATCTGCTGTACAATCTCCAGAACAAAAATTTTTTTGTTCGGTGGACATAATTATAAGGCTATATACTAAATCTCATCATTTTCCCTCAATTGGTTACTGAGATATCGAATTTTATATTGAGGCAACAACAAAAAAACACACTATAGGTGCATATCCTTTACAGGACGTCACAGTTAACACCAGCATCTCTTGCTGTTGTGATCTTCTAGCAAGTTTACACTCAGTTAGCCATTGCTTTCTGAATGACCGACACCCATACCATTTCATAAAAAACCAAAGCAAGACAGTCTGCTGCCAAATCGCCTGCAGCTGTGTTTTGAACGCGGGTACGTGGGATTACAAACTACATCTGTAACCTCTTCGAATTGGAGCCGGCATTTGAGTAATGAATTATTATTATTCAAAACGTGAAGTCATTGCTTTGAGTGCTAATATTATATTATTAAGTCACTGCTTTGAGTGCCAATATTATATTACCAACTAATACTCCTGAATACCTGTAGCATATGGTTCCTTGATTGGTGCCTCATTGTAGGTCTTCCACCTATTTGATGTAGGCTCCTTGTATTCAATAACATATCCATCGATTTTCTTGCCTCCATCACTCTTTGGTTTGGTCCATTTTAGTGATACAGATGTCTCATCCACATCATCAACAAGAACTTGTAAAGGAGATTCTGGGGCAGCTGCAAATATAAAATAACTGCAATAAAGTCAGTTTTAATACAAGGTTCTCCTACTAAAATATACTACACATTAAAAATCTGAAACAAGGGCATGACATTCAAATTGCTAATATTTCTGAAAAAGAAATTTAATAATACAGCAAATTCACAGTATTTAAAGGCAAGACATTAAAATAAAGATACAACTATGAAATAAGAGAATGTGACACATAATAGGTCATGGAAGCAACAGAGTTTAAAGCAAAACAAGTGTTTACAATGCAGAGGTATTAATGTCACAGTGATATTGTCATAGTTAACACTTTCACATAAGGCATATTGAGTAGACACTTGTCTAGCTAATGAAGGGGGAATAATTTTATTCTTCATACACCTTGATATGACAGCCTAAATATATGTACAGAAAGTAGCAGTCAACTTGACGTTGCTGACATCTCCATAGAGTTTGTCCTCAAATGGAGCCAGTGTAGGCCACAGAAATGTGTTTTCTCTTCTGCTGGACACTCTTGCATCAAATGTGTGGCCATTATCTTACCAAATCCACAGTTACATTAATCAGTATCTCCTGTCTTTAGTTTGTAGAACACAGTTCACAGGGGTACTTCAGCATGGTATGTCCTGTGTGGAGTCTTAAGATTGCTACAAGTTCAATTTGGTCAAGTTAGTAATATGCATCATCTTTCTGCTGGCCTGGATACTCCAATTCCCACTTCGTTATATAATTGTTTCTTATAAATTTCTTGGCCCTATCACATATTATGTCCAAATCAGCTGGAGGTAGTCTTCCACATTCCTTTGCCAATTTGTCAGCCTTTTCATTTTCAAGCATGATACAATGTGATATCACCCATTGTATATAACCTTTTTGAATTTCTGACATGGTCCATACAGTGCTGCTTTTAGGTCTATATGTTCTGTACTGAGGTTTGTTTTTAAGTATTAAGATAACCAACTTCTATTCTGTAAAGAGTGTTTCTCTTTATTTTTGTTGAAGGGACAATTGAATACGACAGCTGATGTGACGATGCTGCTGAGGACTCAAACTTCACATAGTTGAGACTGCAAGAGGGCTCCCATATATTCACCGCAATGATGGTAGTTAGTCAGCACTCAAGTCTTGCACTCACTGCTTAGAGAGCTGACAAGCATGAATTGAATACATGTGTTGCTTACTTACTGGGATGAACCAGTTATCACCAGTCTTCTGTACATTAAGTTTTACAAGAGTAACCAATTAAATTCAATGGGATTTGACAACAACAAACACATATTTATAGAAATAAAGCTTACTGAATGGATTCTGGGCAAATACTGAAAGATCAGTCTCCAGCGGCTCTCCCACTCCATATTCATTCTCTGCTTTGACCCGGAAATTGTATTCATGACCTTCCACTAACCCAAGAACTTCATATTTTGTTCCACGAACAAACTTGCTGACAGGCTCCCATTTGCCTGTGGCCTTGTCCTGTTTCTCTACAATATAGTTGCTGACAGCACTTCCACCGTCCTCCTGAATGAACAAAGGCTATTTTAAATGTGTAAACCAAGTAAACTGCATGCCAACTGTTAGTATAGACATTATAGTATCCACATTTTTTTAAAAGCTACTGAATTTAATAAATAAAATACATGCTGTATACATGCTCCAATAATACAAGAAAACTATTCACTAACAGGCAAATAAACTGAATAAAAACAAACTATTGAAACCATCTTATCATGTTCCTCTTGTACCTTGCAGTATCGAGGTGAAGTATCAACAGCGGGAGAGTGCCCACTTCTGGGCTTCATGTATCAATATTCCCATTTATTGAAACCATTTAACAACAAATTTATACACAGGAGTGTATTATTTATTATATCACAACTGAAATAAATGAAAATAAAACTTAAAACCAATAATATTTTTTTTTAAATTACATAATTATTTATTACTATAATATAAAGAAATGGTTAAATTTAAAAAAAAAATAAATAAATAAAAACACTGACATAAGAATTCAATGAACAAACAAATATTATAATAGAAAAATGAACACTATCTTAGAATTTGAATGGGTGCCAAGAAACTATGACAGAAAAAAATGATTTTTAATTATGATTCTTCTTTCTTTAAGTTTTCACTCTTTGCATAATCCCCTCTTAGAAATATTTTTAACAATTTCACAATCTAAAAAGAAACTTTTATGGCAGCCACTTGTACAAACATGCTGTTAGGAAATACTTTATCTGCCTTTTTATGGTCAGAATTCTTTCTGCTGCCAAATTAAACCCTTATGAAAAAAGCAGTAGGAAGTAATCAGATTTCTGTATTGCTAAGAATTCCATCAACAAGAAAGAAGACCAATATCCAAGAACTGGAAACAATCGATAATTACCCATATCAGGACAATATAGTTGTAAAATATGTGTTGCATTATAAAACAAGTGGTTCTGAAGAAATCTGTGACAAAGGCAGAAGAATAATGGAGACAGAAGTCAATAGTGGGGGAAAATGCTGAATTAGTTGGCAGAGTTGCATGGATCAGCAGTCAACCTTATTAAAAACACATAATAAAGATAGTTGTGTAAGAATATTATCTCCCAGCATAGCACATGATAATGATGATATTGCCAAAAAGTACAATTATACTGCCTGCCATTTGAATAAATTCGACAACATGCATTATAGTGAATAATTCAAGTAAATTAGTGGCATCATCACAGAAAGTTAAAACAAAAAAATATTAATTAATAGAAAACTGTGTGCAAAACAATATTCATTTTACATATTAATGATAAATATTTTAAAAAGTAGTAGGACTCCTGTTTGACACAGAAAGTGCTAAATCAATGATTTGTTATTCAAATATTTCAGACTAGGTTGCGATGGTTAAAATCAAAGGCAAACCAGTAAATATAAATGTTATACAAGTATATGCACCAACAAACAGAAGTAGCGAAGTATAAATACAAATACTTTATTGTTAAATTGAAATGGCAATCTCTGAAATCAAATCACAAGAAGTCAAAATAATACTTGGAGATTTCAACACAAAAGTGTGAAAGGATAGAATAGAAATTGTGATTGGTTACAATGGTTTAAGAATAAACATCAAAAGCTGAAAGAATGAGCAAAAGTAAATTATATATTGACTTGAAACTACATAAGTGATTACTGTATACTGCACGTGGAAAAACCTTAATAAGAAAACATTCAATCAAGCTATCTATATACTGATTCATAAAAGATTTAGAAATGCATTTATAAATGTTAAGACAATGCCTGGTACTGAATGTAACAGTGATCACATCTAACTTTGTGAAAAAAATGAAAGATTACAAAGTGAAAAAAGAAGTTAAAAAATATTGGACTTCACAAAGACATTCTAGGATCAGATAATGAAATTCAAGTATGATACAGGGTAATTGTGAAAACCAGATACAATGCAATGCCCAAAATACAAAGCATTAATGAATAATTTGAAATGCTGAAAAACCTTATCCACTAAGCAAGCAAAGATATATGTGTTAATGGAAAGAAGACACAAATAGAAGAAGAAGTGTATGACTGAAGAAATCTTAAAGCTGATGGAGAAAAGGAAACAGAGTAAAAATGACAAAGAATAATAAGATAAGATAAATAAAGAAACAAGCATGATGGTGTTCAAAAACAAAAATATTATCAACATGAATTCATTAACCATATGTCACCAACAGTATTCCACTTTATACAGTTGAAGAAAGAGTTATATTGAGCCAATCCAGATGTACAGAAGCAAATTATGGACAATTAGCAGACAAGTGAGGAATCATATGAAAGCTGAGGAGATGTGGTTTATTTTAGAAGATGATGTTTCGTGGGGGACTATTGTGTTGACATTCTGGCGGCGGCATTATGCACAGTGTATCTGTGCGGGCTGTTGTTTGTCGAGACTCCTGTCTTTTCCACTTTTCACATTGGGCAGTGGGGAGCGTTTTGTGTGATATTCACTGGCACAGGAACGGAGCATATGGGGACGACCCGTTGCTGTGAAGCTGGAACCGCGACTAACTAACTAACTAACTTAGAAGATGATGAGACAACTGTAGACAAAAAGAACGATGAAGATATTTTGAAAGACGTTAACTCACAAAGAGAACCAGGCAGGGAGTACCAGCAGATAAGATGCAGGGCAGTGACATCATGGCATGGAGGAGCATCAATATTAGAAATCATTGGCAGTACACTAGAAAGAAGGTTGTTGTCAGACATGATCACCATCTTCACACAGCATGGACTATAAGAAGATGGGAAAATACTTAAGAAAAAGTCATAAACCATCCAAATGTGTAAACTATGAAAGGAAAATATAATGTTGAAAATTTGACAAACTACAATCTGGATTGAAAGATACATCTCTGTTTGAAAAATGTAAATACGTCTTACACAGCAATTTTGTAATTGAGTATAAAATTGTCATTTATAATATAAGCAGTTAGTTAGTTAGTTAGTTAGTTAGTTAGTTAGTTAGTTAGTTAGTTAGTTAGTTAGTCGACAGATCATCGCACATCGAACCACTCATTCCATAAGTGCTCGGATCCCCTCCTCAGTAAATCCTGCAGCGTGTAGCAGCTGACACCACCAGTTTTGTGTTGGTTTATTAATCTTCTTTGGTTTCCTGCGTAGTGTTCTTGTTTGGCCACACCTCTTTTAACTTGCTGTTCTCGCAGCCTGACCATGGTTGTAGATTCACAGTCATCACTTGGTTCTCATAAACGACTTACTTCTCGTACAGCATATTCAGAATGTTTGCCTGGTCCATGGCTCATCCGCCTTCCACAGTAGCCTTACCTGCAAGCTTGTCAGCCTGCTCATTTCCTTCTATACCCGCATGCCCTGGCATGAAAATGAAAATAATCTTTGCCAGCTGAGACCGCTCCAGAGACAGCAACCACTCTCTTCGTACCCACCCCATCTCTATCTTCCTGAGCATACTCATTGAATCACTAAGGACACATGCCTGAGTGAATGTCTTTGTCTCAAGCCATGTTATTGCTTTACTTATTGCCATTGCCATGACTTCCATAGTCAGGCTACTTGTAGTCAAAGCAAAAGCACCAGACTCTTCCTTCACAATTCTCCCTCTGGCCTGAGCCGTAAAGGCCTATGAACTTCTCACTCGTTGAACGACCGACCCATCCGTGTAAATGACAGCATCAACCTCTAAATATTCTCAAAGATCAAAGCCTGTACTTTCGCATCCACAGCAGCTGGATTTTCTTGTCTGCATTTCCTTCTAGTTAGATGCAAACTAAAAAGAACGTACAGAACTCTGTTGGCACTTGTACCCACTCCTCGCCAGGTTCTAAGTCCTCAAATGAACACACCTGCTGAAGAATGTTTTCAGCTTGACCCATCCACGACTTTCCTCTTTTTAACCTGCTGCCCTTTACCGTCTTAATTTATCTATGTAGTGGATGTTGTGTGTTTGCGTTGACTCTGAGGTAAGCACGTGCTCGGCAAATTTGTATTTGATCCTACATTGTTGGAAAATCAAGAAGGTAGTGCATCGCCCTGCATAGTGTATCTATTGTACATCTAAGAATAATACGCATAGCTTTGTTCTGTAAGCAAGGCTTTCGAAAAAATTGTATCCCCAGGTAATTCATTGCCTGCCTTCTTTCGAGTCTCTGAGCACAGATTTACAGTTGGTGTTACGAGTTTTCACAATATGGTTATTCAAAGAGAACCATGTCACTGCTTACTTCATTGGGTTGACCATCACCCCAGCTTCAACACATCAAGTGCTTATGTGATTGAGTTCTGTTTGTAGTTCCACAGCAACCTGATCTCCATCCTTACCCTGACGATACACTAACACGCCATAGGCATATGACAATGTCCTTCCCAGTCCTGTGATCTGCTCACCAATGATTCTCAGTGTAGGCATTGAACAGCACCGGAGAGAATGGTGATCCCTGTGGCAGGCCAGAATATATTGTTGTTGGTTAAGAAGTCCAGCTACCACATTTAAGAACTACTTTTCATTGGAAAAGGGCTGCGGTGATCCAACTAAGGAGGAATGGTCTTATCTTGAGTTCAAGAAGCTGAACCATTAAAACATCCAACAGTACTCTGTTGTCTTAAGATCAATCGCCAGTTTTTGCCAAGGCTGCTTTCTTCATGCAGATACAATTGCAAGGATGTTTAAAATATTAATAAGTTTGTTATGAACACTCAAGTAATAGCATAAATTAGCTGTTAGGTTGTTAGCTTAAAAAATAAGTTAAAAAGAAGCATTCTATGCTACTTTACCAGGAAAGATGAAAAACTAGGCTGAAACCAACAGAAAATGTGTTAGAAATTCAACAAATCATTGATACAAGAAAGACATAACAAAACAAAACAGAAACTTAAATGTATGCTTGATTGTACTAGCACAGTGGCAAAGTAAGCATTGTGATGCTTAGGACAGATTACAATTTGATTGTTGATTTTCATTCTAACAATACCTGTGACTATGTGTTTTAACTATTTCAGCTTAAGTATTACTCATTTATTCACTTAATATCATATATAACTGCTGCATGCACCTGATGAGATGCAGCGAAATATGCCAGGCAATAAATCCTGCAACATTTTGTTTGTGGCGTATGTGTTTTGGTTTTCATTCAAATAAAAATCTACTGTTAGGACTATTACTTTAATTTTTATGCCAGGTCACCTTAGTTTCAAAGGGAAGAAAGGGCAGATGATTTAGTTAATTATGTGTCAGTTGTGGTGGGTTCTCATGAATGCTTTAAATATCTTGGTTGGTTGGCTGTGAATCCTCTGGAAGACTCTTCAGCTTAATTTATTTGCCTTCAGATTTTCAAAGCACTGAAAAGAGCATGTATCTATTGGCATGAGGTTGTTGATTAAGGCTTTTCACTTGATCCGTTACCAAAGTACCATCTCCTGAGTGGCTGTTTGGCACAGCTCTCCTTCCACTCTTCAAGCCAAAAAACCAGTGGGGTGAACAGGATATGTAGTGGAACTTTACATCTGCAGAGAGACATATTAGAATGTAACGAGGTCATGATTCAGCACAGCACACGTGGACTGGCTGGGGTCAGGTCAAGGTTGGTAACGTTTACTCCTCAGGTTTTTGGTAGTTCATTGTCAGAAGACTCCATAACAATGCCAAAAGGGCAACATATCTTAGTTCCACTGCTTATTTCAGTGATATGGGTGAGATAATGCCCTTGCTCAAAATGAGAGATATTCATGTTAAGCAGTGAAGATCTGATAAAAAACATTAGAATGCTGGTGAACCAACACTACACGTTATGAGAAGAAATAATTGAAGAAGTTGGTGAAAACTGGCAAGATTGAGAGAAAGAGAACAAGGAGAAGGCATAGAAGTAAATACCTGGATGGCTTGTCCATGTGGTATGGTCGAGACAAGAACACAGGTTAATCCACAACTCTGGTGTAAGATGGCACAACATGACAACCCACGCTTATCGGTATGGCACATGGTGATGAGGAACCAACACCAAACAGACATGTTAATTCCTCACACTAATGTAAATTCCGGTATAATGGCGACGCGATGACTCGTTGTTCTTAGGGGAGACACTGTTCAGTGTTTTTCTGTGGATTTCCTATGGAAATTCCCGTGGAATTCGTGTGGATAGTGTTTTTCCTTTGGATTATGTGATGTTATTTCGTGTTCGTTTATTGGAAGTGTTCAAAAGAAGCCACGGAAGGTAGGTGGTGGATGAAATTTTGAGGGCAGCCGACAGATATTTGTTGGTTATGGTCTCGAGTTTTGCGATGGCAAGCAGAGGATTTCTTTCGAGAGACAATGATTGCGGTCATCCGGCCAGTATGGTCACTGCCATAGAGGAAAGCAACGGCAAACTACCTCTTTGAAAGTGCCTAGTTTATTATGATTCGCTTAAAGACTGATCATCGCAAGACAAGGACAGAGACATTAAAATTAGGAACATGGAATGTTAGGACGTTAAACAACAACGGAAAATTAGAGAACATAACACAAGAAATTCAAAGAGAAAAAATTAATATATTAGGTATGTGCGAAACGAGATGGACAGGAGCAGGCATCAAGATACATAAAGATTTTAAGATTATTTATTCTGGAGGTGAAGATCGACATAGGGGAGTGGCAATAATTTTGGACCGGAAAACATCAACGTCTGTTCAGGGATACTGGGCCGTGTCGGACAGAGTTCTACTAGTTAAATTGAGTGGCAGACCTTTTAACATAAATGTTATTCAGGTATATGCCCCAACAGGAGAGTCCAGTGAAGATAGTGTAGAGGAATTTTATAATGACATAGAGTCTGCCTTAAAGAAATGTAAAAATTCAGAAATAAACATCATAATAGGGGACTTCAATGCAAAAGTAGGAAATCAAGGGGATAGATACACAGTAGGAAACTATGGTTTAGGAGAGAGAAATGAAAGAGGATACAGACTAGTAGAGTGGGCAAAAGAACAGGAAATGATTGTAGGAAACACCTGGTTCAAGCAACACCCTAGAAGATTATGGACCTGGAGGAGTCCTGATAGCAGGATTAGAAACCAGATTGACTACATTCTCATTAGCAGAAGATTTAGAAACGCGCTAACAGTAGCAAAAACAGTTCCCAGTGCTGATTGTTATAGTGACCACAGATTACTCACAGGAACATTGAGGATAAAGTTGAAGAAAGTCAAGTATATAACAGGAAACACTAAATATGACTTGTGTACATTGAGTAATGACAAGGAAATACAATACAAATTCAACATAGAAGTACAGAACAGATTTGAAATATTGTCTGATCTAGAGATCCTATTCCAGGATGTGGATGATCAATGGGAAATGTTAAAGAATTCAATCAATGTGGCTGCAGAAACAACTATTCCAAAATTAAAGAAGGTAGGTCGTAAGAAATGGATGACTGAGGAAATTTTACACTTAATGGAAACAAGAAGACTCAACAAAAATAATCCTGCCAAATATGAAGAAATTCATAGACAAGTCAGAATATTATGTAGGAAGGCAAAAGAATCATGGCTTGAGGAAAAGTGCTTAGAAATTGAAAAACAACACAACAGTCAAAATACCAAATTAGTGCACAAAAGAATTCAGGAACTTACTAATAAAAGAACAAGTACATCAACAGGCTGTCTAAAAACTAAAGATGGCAAAATCATAATAGAAAAAGATCAGATTCTACATGTATGGACAGATTATGTGAAAGACCAGTATAATGATAACAGAGAGGAACAGTATGCTATTAGATTTAATAATGAAGGACCAGAAATTTTAAAGATGGAGGTTCAAAATGTTCTTAAGCATATGAAAGCTGGCAAGGCCCCCGGTGCAGATAACATCACAACAGAAATTATTAAAGCTTTAGAAGAATTTGGACTAGAGCAAGTCACTAGACTGCTGAACACATTATATGATACTGGAGATATACCTTCTGAATTATGTAATTCTGTATTTATTGCAATCCCAAAGAAATCAGGAACCTTAGAATGTGATCAACATAGAACAATTAGTATAATGAGTCACATCACAAAGATTTTGTTACGAATTATCATGCAAAGAGTGAGGAAGAAAATACAACCTGAAATAGGGGAAGAACAATGTGGGTTTGTAGAAGGAAAGGGTACAGTAAATGCTGTGTATATGCTGCGAACAGTTATTGAACGTGCTTTAGAAGTAAACAGGAATATACATCTTTGCTTTATTGACTACACAAAGGCTTTTGATAGAGTTAGACATGTCAACATTGTGGATATGCTTGCAGATCTATAAATTGATGGGAAAGACATTAGACTTATAAAAAACATATATTGGAAACAACAAGCTGCCATAAGGATTGATAATGAAGTAGGACAATATCAACCTATTAAGAGAGGTGTTAGGCAGGGATGTGTAATGTCTCCAGATCTTTGCTCCCTATACAGTGAAAATATTTTCAGAAATGTAGAAGACCTAAATGGAATCAGCATTGGAGGACGAAACATAAATAACATTAGATATGCAGATGATACAGTATTGATTGCAGACAATGCACAGGATCTGCAACAATTAGTAGACGCTGTTGTTGTACACAGTGAGCAGCTGGGGTTGGAATTAAATTGTAGGAAGACACAGGTTATGGTCGTCACTAGGAAGAACGAAGTACCACAATGTAATATACAAGTAAATGGGAATATTCTTCAACAAGTGAATCGGTTCAATTATCTCGGAACAGTCATAACATCTGATGGCAGATGCCTTGAAGAGATTAGAACAAGAATCGCCATTGCGAAAGTAGCCTTTAGCAAGATGAAAAACATTCTGACCAATAAAATGATGTCAATTGAAACGAGAAAAAGAGTGTTGAGGGGATACATAGAGCCTGTTCTTTTGTATGGATGTGAAAATTGGACAATGTGCAGTCAAGCTGAAAAACATCTGATGGCTGCAGAAATGTGGTTTCTGAGGAAAATGCAAAGAATACCATGGACAGATAGAAAAACCAATGACCAAGTACTACAAGAGACAAATGAAAATCGTAGATTGATTAGAGAAATTAGACGTAGACAGTCAAAATTTTTTGGACATGTTATGAGAAGAAATGGACTGGAGAACTTAGTGACAGCTGGCAAGATTGAAGGGAACAGACCAAGAGGAAGACCAAGAGGAAAATACCTGGATGGCTTGGCCACATGGCATGGATGAGACAGGAACACTGAGCTGATCCACGACTCTGGTGATCGAGTGAAATGGCGAATCATGACCGCCCACGCTTTCCGGCATGGCACATGATTGATTGATTGAATGTAAATTCTAAGGAGGAGATCTGAGCACATAAGGACTTGTATGGCATGCAACAATAATAGTCCATTTTCATAATCGGATATCAACTTGTCTACTTCATCTTGCTCCTTTTCTTCTTGATTCACATTTCAGGAAAATAATCATGCCTATATTGCTTAGTTTTACCACTGTATGAGTAAATCATGCATTTATCTACAATACTTTCTAATCTACCATACCTACTCAAGCTTTAAAAATGTGTACACAACTGAAAGTAAGTAAACATAAAGGAACTTTTTCCACGCTTTGTGGTATATTAGGTATTTGGTGTTGGCCCTTATTTGTATAGATCAACTGGCACTTGTGGTCAATACTGCACTGACCAGCTTTGCTTCCCATGACATTTTCTGGTACCCATTTAAGGGTGGGACGACCTGGAAGCCAAATCAATTTTGTAAAAAAGAATGCCTTAAGGAGAGTTTGAACATGTGACCACTCAGCTCACAGACTAGAGTGCTGTCCACTTTGCTACCACTACTTTCACAAGTTTAAGGGTATAAAATTATTCTGCACGAAGCTTGTGCAACATAAATGGTTCTAAAGAACTGAATAACTGAAGTCAATAAAACAAAACCTCTAGTATTACCTTTCATTTTTCACATGCTATAACTACTCTTACAAGACAAAACTTCTAAAAATGTCTTCGTATGTACGAGAGAGAGAGAGAGAGAGAGGAGAGAGGGGAGAGAGAGAGAGAGAGAGAGAGAGAGAGAGAGAGAGAGAGAGAGAGAGAGAGAGAGAGAGAGAGAGAGAGAGAGAGAGAGAGAGAGAGCGAGAGAGAGAGAGAGAGAGAAGACAGACAGACAGACAGACAGACAGAGATAAATAGTGTGTACATGTGAATGTCTTTTAATGTGTGTATGTGTGAGAGAGATTATGCATGTGTTCATGAACTGGTATATGTTTCTATTCTGTCATAATAATTTCAAATATATAATTTATTTGCATGGTCAAAGATACAATGGCAAATCCTGCAACAATCCAAGCCACTAATATGAATATCACAGTCATGTAACCTTACACTTACCCTTGGAGGATTCCATGTAAGGAAACAGGAATCTGGGGTCACATCTTTGACCTCAAGAGGCCCTTCTGGTTTCTTGGGAACATCTAAAATTACAGACAGTGTAAATGTCATGAAACTATGTTCAATTTAGTAAATTGCTTAATGGTTTGGCAAAATATGATAGTGTACAAAATATTAGAATAATATGGAAGTTGGCCTGGCTAAAAGGTTTGACACACTTAAACTTTCACGACTGACAGTGGTATAGTGGGTTTGCTTCATACATCAGTCAGTTAGACTTAAATGTTGACTTCTCATTCAGAAAGCAATGGTAAACTACTAAATATAAAATTGCCTAGTAAGTTAATAACAGTCAGTAGTGGCTGTGGTTGATTGTAACATCCTGCAAAGCACATGCAATTTTTAAAAAAAAATTGGAATAATATAAAGAACACTAAAATGTCAGTTGTGATGTACTGCTGTTTAAGCTTTCCACTTAAGATTTCTCTGTTTTTCTTTGCTTTTCTTATGTAATATTGTCCCACATGAGGGTAGCGTCTCTATTCCACTACTTCTATTAACATATATTATGAGATACATTAGTTTTGTGAAATCTGTCTAAGACCACATCCCTTGCATTCTTCAAAACTGAAACAAAACCGCAGCAAATCTTTCACAATAAAGGCATATAGTCAGCACCCATGCATTGTATCCATGTTTTGAGACCTAACACATGATTAAAATATATATGCTGCTTTGTCATCATAATGGAAACTAAGTCACCACCACTTCACAGCTCCTTTATAAAGTAAAGAGCAAATTTCTCTTACAACAATCTGACATCCGGTTTAGGGTAATCAATCAAATCCAGAGCCATACCTCTGAGAAAATGTTCTACTACTACCTGAAAATTGAACCCATGCTCTTGGTAAGCAAGTGCACTAACATTTATGCCACCATGCCTCCATATGAAAGTGTATACAGTGAATAACAGATATTATAAGTTGCTTCTTCAGCACCAATAACATTAATTATATGAAGGTAACATTGCTACATAAATGAGCTTACCAACAACTGTCACGTTTAGACTCAAAGAGTCGGTGCCCTTTTCATTTGTCAAAGTGAGACTATACTTTCCAGCATCTTTCAACTCTGCATTCTTGCACTTCAGAGTTATAGAATCTGGTTTGATCTCAAACTTGATGCGGTCAGACTCATTTATTGCCAAGCCACCCTTTTGAGAAAGATTTTTATTTAAAAAGGTATAATTGCTTTTTCACATTCCACTATATGATTAGTAAATCAAACACTTTATTATAAAAGTTGAGAAGGTTACAACAACCAGGAAAATTAAAGGTTATTAGGGACAGAGGAGCTAGAAAAATTGAAGAAAAGTAGTTCATAAATAGCAGCATGTCTTGGAAACTGAATCACTTTGGCTACATAGTTTAGTTTAGTTTAATTTAGCTTTGTTTAGTTTAGTCAACGAATCAACATAACGGCACACGGGTGTTAACCCATAAGTGCTCCATTCTACTCCTAACTCAAGCCTGAGTCCAGAGAAACTCAGCTCAATGCATGAACTCCATAGCGCTGGTGAGGATCCTGAAATACTTTGGGTAGATTTTTAATTCAAAATTTTGCCTGGGCAGCACCGGTAGGCTACTCTTTTTTTGATTTCCAACTGCCAAGGGATTTTTTTTTACATGCGCAACAATACACTATCCAGAGACCAGTGTCACGAATTTGAAGCCTTTACTTCCCAGAACAATTTTCGGTTCACTTTTGATGGGCCATGTAGAGGATCAACAGACGAACAAAACTGTCTTCTCTATATTCAAGGCTATACTGTCTTGATGTAAGCTTGCAAAACCTGCAAGTAAACAAACCACCAGGAATGGCTTTCTATTTGGGAAGTTAATTTGACACCAGTACCGGTCACCCCCAGAGGTTATCAATCCAGCCAGACGGGAGGGCAGACTCAGGGGACTGAATAGTAATTAAAACCAACCAGGCAAGACGCCAGCAAACCTGGTTTACCAACAGAGTTGTAAACTGGCTGTTGACCATGAGAACCTAATTGTTCCCTTGACATGACACCTGATAAGTATAGCTAGGAAATCGCCCAACCGCGATGGCTGACCCCATCTGGTAGAGACTAGAGGCGCAAGGTGTGAAATCACTGATATGACTGTGAAACTGATCTGGGGCTGGCAACTCAAAACCATCCAGGTGTGACACTATGGTGAAGGCTAGTGTGCATGCAGAAAGAATTTTTATGACTGGACAGACTTGGAGTTAATTGCAATTAACGTCAGGGGGAGATAAGAAGAATTTATGAATGGAATTCCGGGGAGATAAGTGTCTACTGCTAGGCTAGGTATAAAAACCCCTGCTAGACTTTTTCCCTTTAGATTAAGTCTGACTTCAGAACAGGTAGGCTGCCAGCTCAGTGTTTGTAGTCATATGCATGATTATTATATTAGATTTCACTACAAAAGTTATTTCTTAGTTACTGATTTTCAGTCTATATCTGATCTAGAATATTGCAAGAACTATCATTGTCATAGGTTACTTGAGTGTTCTTTCTGAGTTCTGTGTTCAATATCGGATTGCTTTGAGTGTGCTGCCTTATGTGAGACAGATCTTGTCTGGGTATACTTTTAGGTGTCTTGGTAGATGCTTGTCATTTCTTTGTACACTATCCTAGTTGCTTTATGGTGTGTGCATTTGTTGTACAGAATATAGTCAACTGACTATTTATTTAATTCTTACAACAGCAGTAACTAAGTGGTGATTAAACCGGGCAGATCAGCAAATATGGCTGGTCTGTGTGGTCACTTCAATTAGACTTGTTGTATATCTCATTTTGTAGCTATACAATATTAGTACTCATTAATAATGCCTGATGCTATTATGTTGAGTATCATTAGATGTCCATCTTGAAGTAATATAATGTTTATGGATAGGTTGGATGTATGTATGTGTAATTTCATATGAATATACGATCCTAGGAATATGCTTCGTACATATTCTTTTTGTGTATATACGTCTCATTTCGTATACATACAAACTAACTAGTGCATTATGCTATGATGTTAAAGTATCATAATATGTCTAGTTTAATCAATATGTTTATGTGTATTGGATGTTTGATATATTGATTTGTCATATGCAAACCTACCAATATGAAGTGTTAGGCTATTGTCTGCGCATTGGCACATTGGCCAACAATTGTGTGGGAAGCAGAGGTGTAATGGTACAGACATTACCCACAATTGTTATAGGGTATATGGTGCTAAACCTTTTCATCGTATGGTGGAGGGTAGTTCACGGAAGTCTGGCACAGCTACTGGTCACGGCTTGTAAGCCCGGATGACCCAGCATTATTATAATACCATTACCGATCCTGTGAGCTGCTAAACCGACTTTGGACGGAGCGGCTGTACGACACAGAATTTCTGTATTAGCGACATGGACATGGGGCGGCAGAAATGTAATCATTACAGGCGTGTGAGACAATTGAAAAGCCCGTCCCAGACTAAAGACAGTAGGGAGAAGGAGGATGGTGAACACAGTAGAGCTGGAAGATAAACTTGGCCAGACTGGTCATTGTATATGTTTGTGTTATGATATGTTTTAATTAGGATTGCGCTGATGTAGAATTAGATATAACACATTCTCAACTTTCTTTCAAGCTCTCACAAGGAGCACCTATGTTGTAGATCTCAAGAACGAGTGACGACTAGGAGTGTCAGGACTGGCAGGATGGTCAGAATACCGGCAAGCTGTTTCTTTTTGTTGCTACTGGAGAGTGGGGATCTGGACCACAGATCCAGATAGTTCAAGTAAAAGTTATGTAATGTTTGTCATCAATATCAATATGTATATGATTTCATCATCCTCATATTGAACCATCAGATGTCTATGATTATGATTAATAAATAAATGTTGTAGTATTGTAACTCATAGTTCTGTCGTTATATTTTAATTCCAATTGTGCATACGTGTTGTGTGTGTACATTGGTGGGGGTTCACTTACACACCAAGGAAAGGAGCAGTCAGGGAGAAAAACCTGTACTAGGATAGTTGTCCTTAAACTTTAATTCAGACGTAAAAATCTATCTTAGCTAACCTTCTCTTTCCCATTCCTTGGTGAATATTCAGCACAGTTCATTTCATTTTGTAACGAGCCACTTGGAGCTGTACGTTGGATATTCAGGGCTTAATCTATAGTTCAGCCATATAGTTTTTGTCCCTAGTCAGTTTCTGACTATTTGGGGTTGCTCGCCAGTGAAAAATACTTTCATCTAGCCGGTGGGGCACCCCGACTTCTGACAACCAGGGACAATTTTGTTACTAGAAGTCCACGTAAAAAATCCTGGCTAAATCCCAGCACATTAAATGTGACAGTGGCATGGAAGAAACAGTGATGGAAGACATGATTCATGGAAGAAGAATTTGTGGTTGACCAGCAGGAAGATGGACACATGTCAATGCAGACACATTGGATTAGAGCATCCATGAAATCTGGCCAAGGATCAAGACATTTTTCAGTGAGTCATGATGAGAGCAATATTCTGCAAAGGACCCGCTGTATGATGATGAGAGACAGAAATTGACAGATGGAGAAAAGGTGGATGGGTTGGTAAAGTGGTATGGAAGGCAATCTGCTGTCAGACTTGTCTAGAAAACAGAGGACAAATGTTTGTTGGAGAATATGATTTATTGCACTGTTCCTGCATGATGCACAATGATAATGATGCAAATTGGTAATTTTTAAGATTGTTATATCATATGTAGATGCACAATTTTGGTTTTCAGAGTAGTATTTGTTTTTTTCTTTTCAATTGTTGTTTGTCGAAGAAGACTGGTTAAAATTTTTTTTTTTTTTTCAGTTTTGTTTGCACCCTTAGTGTAATGAGTTCTACAGGCTTCTTCTTCTTCTTCTTCAGCGTTCCGAGCCATTGAGGTTCTTTGCTGCAAATACAATCCGTCTCCATTCGTCTCTCTGGTGGACCTTCTCTTGCCAGTCGTTGATTCCAAGTGCTTGTAGGTCTGTACATGTATTATCTCTCCACCGCCTTCTTGGTCTACCTCGGGGTCTACGGTCATTTATTTCCTGAGTGTAAGCGAGTTTTGTTTCCCTATTATCTTCCATTCTTTCTATATGCCCCAGCCATTGTAGTCTATTAGCCTTCATGATACCAGTGATTAGCGGGGACTTAAACAGATCATAAATGTCTTTGTTACTTCTTCTTTTCCACTCTCCACTTTGTGTATCCCTAATGGGTCCAAAGATGCGTCTTAAAATTTTGTTCTCAAAGGTTTGTAACAAGGCTTCGTCTCCTTTCGTGAGTTCTACAGGCAGTTTCCATTAATTCATTTACTATACAAAGCTTTGTCAATCTTAACTCTGTCATGTTTAATATTTTATAATAATTTCATTGTCCAAAATCTATGCTAAAAGAATAAACTACGAGTTTCTGATAAGTGAATAAACTACTAGTTTCTAATGAGTGAATAAACTACTAGTTTCTAATGAGTGAATAAACTACTAGTTTTTGATGAGTGAATAAACTACTAGTTTTTGATGAGTGAATAAACTACTAGTTTCTAGATCTAATGTACTGAGCAATAACAACCTAACAAGGTCATCCATGATAGAGCAATAGAACCAGGTCACAGACTAGTCTTTGGCTTTGAAATTTAACCCATTCTGTCCCAGTCAGTTGTTACAAGAATCCATTATCTTAGTTATTTATTAAAATCTTATTAAACAGTGTAGTTTTTTTTTTTTTTTAGCAAACTGTATTCTCAACAATTAGGAAACAAGAAAAAAAAAATGTTCCTTGAAAGCACAGAAATGTGGTTGTGCAGAGGAATGCTTAAAAAAATCTTGGACAGCCAAACTGAGTAATCTATTTTGAAGCAAGCTAAGACACAATGGCATCTCATCATAAACAATAGAAAGAGGCAGTCAATATTTTGGGCATAATATGAGAAGAGAAAATTAGAACATATTGTAACAACTGGAAAGATTTATGGAAAAACAGAAAATGAAAAAAAGAAAAAAAAAGAGATTCTTCAAAACCTTTCATTTTGACATGGAAAAATAGCAAAAGTACTTATACATTCTGTTGGAGATTGCAAGATGTGGAGAAGCATGAACGCACACAAAAGTGTACAATGTACTTGATGATGATAATGATCAGTGTTATTATATTAATTACAATACAGTTACAATTTAAACTTTTAATACAGTTGGTTACCTTAAATAAATGAAAGTTTCCTAGGACAGACAGTGTTAAAAATAAACAAGAATATAATAGATAGTTCTAGATATTAACAATTGTATCTAGAATATAAAAGTAAATGATCAATATGTAGAGCACTTTAGAAGTCGATGTGTTGCAACATACCTGAGTCCATGCAACTGTAGGAACTGGATTGCCAGTATAAGGGACAACAATTTTGAACTCTTCCCCAACTTTAGCCTTGATATCTTTGACTGATGGCATCAGGTCACGGTTAATTCTTGGTGCCACTGGAAGAAAAACGCCTAATTAATACTAAAAAACAATTACAACATATATTGTTATGATATTTGCACCACTGCCTGTGTTGGCAGGACATTTATTTAGGGGCTGAGGACTAAAGATCCTAGAGAATTTGATAGGTAGTGTACAGGCTGTGACTTTTATTTCACATGTAGTTCACTCTCTCCCATGTGTTACTAAGACTATGGGGAAGCAAAGAATAGCAAGCTATACCTACACTGGATGTCATAAGAGGTGACTAAGGAGATTTGGTACTTCATTTCTAATTCACTGCAAACAAAGGAATTCCGGGAGTTTCCAGGAAATCATGTGACATTAGGGTGATTCCATAGTGGGTGTAGGGGTGTGTTGATATACTGTGCAACTTGTGTATGGGGGTAGGGTCATTTGTGTGATGTGAAAAACTCTGTGCAATAAAGAATCATAGAAATTTAATGTGTTGTCTATCACTTCCAGTTGAATGTGTGGTGGACTGCTAAACCGATCGATGAATAAATGAATGAATAAATGTTTCTGCGCCTGGAGGGCCCTACCATCATTAGAGTGTATATCCAATTCGTGTGCTACTTGTCTTATCTTGTGTATGTCCCATCTGTCTGCGCTCATCTTTGATGTATCTGTGGGCCAGTTTGTGAAGACAATGACATGCAGTTTTGGGTACATCTTGCTGCACATTTGTCGATTGATCATGAAGTGAATCCCGATATCCCTATTCTGAAAATTGACGATCCCACCATATCTTGGTCAGTGCTAAAAATAACTATGCGGTTTGTTTGCGGTGAATTAAAAATGAAGTACCAGAGGTTCTACCTGGGTATTATCTTCTGTATTCCTGAATTTGTCTATCTTGATTGTAGACTGAGATCCATTCTGAGATGATGTACGCGCGTTCTGTGGCAGTAACACTCTCATGGATTGTTCATTGTCGTTATGTCCCCTTTATATTCTGCTTCATAATAATCTGAGATCAAAAGAGTTACGTGTATTTCTTATGAATTAATGAGCAGTGCTAATAATTAACATCATGATCTGGCAGGTCCATTGTATAATGTTTTTCTCACCATGGCCTGCTTAAAAGTTGTTTCATCCTTTGACAGTTCTCCTGCCTCAAGCATGTTCATATCCCAGAAGTCCATGCTGTCCTGTATCCATATTTGTGCTGGTCGACCCCTGCCACTTCTTCCAGGAGCCATGGCTTCCATCACTGTTCTAAACAACTTTGACATTTTACATAGCCAAGTATTTCAATTTCCAAAACATGATACTGTTTATGAGCCCGTTTTCTTTGATGTTCAGATCTTATAGAATATCAGTGTTTTCCTTCTTCTTGGTGCATGATATTCTAAGAATGTTTAAAATAAGAATTATTACACTGTTTATGTAATAGAACAGGTGGGAACAAGCTAAACAGAAACTGCAAACCTGGAGGTGGCCGAGCTTTGATGTTGCCACTTCCGTCGCTGAAGTCACCAATACCAGCATTGTTAATAGCAGCCACACGGAACTCATACTCCTTGCCTTCCTGCAAACCTTTAACAGTGAACTCTGTGTCTGGGATATCAGCAACATTTGCCCTGAGAAAAGAACAGATAGCAATGATCATTTTAGTTTACACATTAGCGTAATCTAGATGGTATAATTGTATAATCGTTTAACAATGTAAAACATGAGGAAATAAACTACTAGAACAACTAAACCTTGATGCCAAAGATCTGCAAATAATAAAGAACATATTAGCAACAAACAGCAGCCATAAGAATCAACAACCTTTCAGGAACATTTCAGTGCATAAAGAAGGGCATCATGCAAGGATATGTAATGTCTCCTGATTTGTGTTCCAGTAGTATTCCATAGCATGGTTTGTGATGTGTTTTATAGAAACATGCTGAAAATTCCTCGGACAGTCAAAATGAGAAATCCAAACATTTTGAAAGAAGCAAACGCACAAAGACAACTTATCACAAACATCAGAAAGAGGCAGCCATGTTTTCGCCACAAAAATGGGCTTCACACATACATGTACATACTCGCATGGTGCACACACACATAAAACATATATTCACATACATAGAGAGAGAGATAGAGAGCAAGAGAGAGAGAGAGTGAGAGATACAGAGAAAAAGAGACAAAGAGAGAGTGGGAGAATGAGAGAGAGAGTGAGAGAGAGAGAGAGAGAGAGAGAGAGAGAGAGAGAGAGAGAGAGAGAGAGAGAGAGAGAGAGAGAGAGAGCATTAGAACCAGTATATGCAATAAACATATTTTCTATGGCTATGACTGACTTGGTCCATTTGTTGTCTCCTTTTTCTCTCTTCTCTATCACATATCCTGTGATAGGAGAGCCACCATCTTTCTTTGGAGGATTCCAGGACAGAGTAATAGAATCCTCTGTTGTAGTCTCACATTTTGGAGTGCTGGGTGCTTGAGGAGCATCTGCAAAAACAAGTAAATCAAATGTTCTTAAATCTGAAAATGTACATAAATTGTACAAATAAGAAACAGCACATTTTCAGAAAAAGCAAATGCATCTTCAATTGACAACAACAAATGAGGTCCATATTAATTTTGAATATATAATTCTAAATGCCTATAACAACATATATGAAAACAAGAATCAACCCCACTTCAGTAGGAACATTCTCACACGTGCTTCGTTCCCTTCTTCAGTCAGGAACAAAGACTGGCCATACTGATGGTACCAGTGGCAGTATAAGTGAATGTCTGCCTCCATTCCCCTAAGCGCCGAGTGCCATTTTCCTCTAAGTGTCGGGTGTCATTTTCCACTAAGCGTTGAGTGCCATTTTCCCCCATGTGTTGAGTGCCATACAGACCCCTTGCTCATCTCCTGCTGAGTCAGCCACTCAAGATGTGGATCCTTTGTTTTGCTGCACTTTCCACTTAGTCGCAGAAAGCTTTCACCATATCAGCTTTGTCATAATCTAGTTTGCTATCCAAAGGAGTGCCAACAGCCAGTCTATCAGCCTGCTCATTTCCTTGCACACCTTACGCCCTGGGCAGAGAATCCATGATATACACTTGACCTTAGTCTTTTTGAGTCATGCAAGCTGCTCCACCCAGAACCTAGTACTTTCTATTTTAAGTAGTAGGCTTTGCAAGTCTGTTATGAACACAACGTGTTGATCAGGATTACTCCCCAGCCATCATAATGCTGCAGTTCCATCCTCCACCTCCATCCACCACCTCCCTCTGGAAGTTGTGGTATCACATGTCAGACTCCTAATGGCCTATAATAAAACAGACAAAAGAAACAGTTCCTACCACTACAGCTTACAATGCATAAAGCAACTAACCATAAGGCAATTTAGCCAGGACTGGTGTCTCCGTCTCTAGGTATTCACTGACACCCTGTGGATTCTCTGCTGCAACTCTGAATTCATATTTAGCCCCCGGCTCTAAGTTCCTGACCTGGCAAGTGGGTTTGGGCAAGAAGCTGCTCACTTTTGTCCACCTAGGTGTTCCAGCCTGCCAAACAAAGAACATAAGTGAATTCCTACAATGAACACTTTAACAACATTTGAAATAGGAGTTTAAAAATATGCTAAAAAGCACAGATGCACGTTTGATTATAAGAGGGTAAATTAATAAGTAAGTCACAAATGGCTGTAGAAACATAAATAAAGATGATGATAACTTGAACCCAGTTTATTTTTATACACACATTGTCCCTTTATTTTTCAACATAATTTCCACCAACATTGATGCACTTACCACATCGTTTTGTCAGTCCAACCAAACTGGCTGCATAGAACTGTGTGCCATGTTTTCATTTACCTGCCATCCCACAGAACTGTGTGACTTACTTATTGACACACCTTCGTAACTTTTGCTACCCAGCTATGCAAAACTTTACAGGACAAACATTTGTCAGCATAAACAGGAAACCCACCTTGTCGGGAGACATTTCGCGAATGACGCCGAAGTTGAATGTGAATTGAAAACGTGGTTTAGAAAACAGAGCATGCAATTCTATGCAGCTGGTTTGGGAGGACTGATAAAACGATGGTATAAGTGCATCAATGTTGGTGGAAATTATGTTGAGAAATAAAGGGACAATGTATGTATAAATATAAACTGGTTTCAAGTTGTTATAATCTTTAGTTATTTTTCTACAGCCATTTGTGACTTACTTATTAACTTACCCTCATACGTGTTACAATAGAGTACTAACAATTTGGTGAATGGAAAAGACAGCAAACAGATCTATCTAACAAGGAATCAGCATTGAAAAAAATTAGTTATTAAAACAAATAAAATTAAGGAACATGAATTACTGCGTGCATGTAAAGCGATTTGAATGCCTGGAAAAGATCATTATGGAGCGAGGCATACTGGGGAAGCAGAGAAGAAGATGACCATGCTGTTGATTGATTCAAGATGTGATAGAGAATTTACATGTACCAGGAATGGAGGCAGGATATGTGGCTTATGGTAGAGGGGGCATATATTTGGCAAAGCTATTCACAGGACAAGCTATACAGGACAAGCTACACAAAATAAGCTACACAGGACAAGCTATACAGAACAAGTTACACAAAATAAGTTACACAGGACAAGCTACTGCACAAAAAAACAATAGCTGATACAGAGGGTTTGGGTGAGAGGTTAAGGTGCTCACCTCACACATCGTGTATGTTCTATTTTTAGGTAAAGCTCAGAATTTTTATCACAGGGAAAATTTAAAATTCTAGCCTGTGCACATGGTGTTGTGGTTAGTGGGTGTTCCTGCAAAGGCAAAGGTCAGGTTCAATCCTCAGCAGATACATGATTATTTTTTTTGTATCAGTACAGCCCTGGGATCAACCCACCCTCATAAAATGGGTACTAGACAATTCTCAGGAAGTTCTGGGAAATGTTTGGGAAGGGAAGGTGGTGAGGAAGAGAAGTGGCCACCCCACATCATATATCACAGCCTAGAATATATTAAGGCCTAACACTTCACATCCCAATGGCAATATCTGCTACAGGTCTATGACCTTTACCCTGTACACAATGTGGTGACTGCTTGGGCATGTGATCTTTATATCCCTCAGCCTAGATACCACCAGCAATGGTATAAATGCAGTAATTATAAGCTTGTTTTGGGTTAGTTAATACAGAAGCAAGACTGTTAACATTTTCTGAGGCAATATAGTGAGGAGACAAAAATGGGAAAATATTGAGTAACTGGTAAGATTCATCATCATGTAGCAGATCCTTTGCAGAATGTGGTTTTCATTATGGCCTACAAGATCATGTTTTGATCAGTTGCCAGTTCTCCTGCCTTGCACACCCTCATGCCCAAGTGTGTGCACTGTTCTGTGATCTTCTTCTTGCTTGTAGACCCCTGCTTCTGCTTCTACTTCCAGGAACCATGGCTTCCATCCTTAGTCTATCCAAGCCACTTTTAACATGGTCAAAATATTTCTGTCTCCGAATCATTATGCTCTTTATGAGTGTTTTCTTGATGTTCTGATCTTGTAGAACGTCAGCATATTTCTTCTTCATGGTCCACAATATTCTACGAACATTTGTGTAACATATAAGTTCACAGGTTTTTCCTTACTTAGTGATCGTGAAATGGTCTGTGACTCAAATCTGTACATTACCGCCGGAAAGATGTTTGTTCTCAAGAACGCTACTATAACTTGTATGCTGGTATTGTATCATGTGTTCTTAATACAACTGGTAAGACTAGTGGGGGAAAAAAGATAAAAGAAGGCAGTGAGAAAAGAATTTTGACAGACTTTTATCACCGCACAGAAAGACATCAGCACATAAAATGCATTCTGTTGAAGAATGAAAGCCTTGGAGAAAAAGGGATGGTTCACGCCATATGACAAGGTAACAATGATGCAGACAGAATACAGGAAATGTCTCTGGTGTATGGCATGACAGTAATTTCCCTTGTGAAACAACATGTGCATACCTTTCTTTTTTCTACAATATAGTTGGCAACATTCTCTCCTCCATTATCTTTTGGTGGTTTCCATGTCAAAGTGAGTGATTCTCCATCGATTTCACTGGCTTCCAATGGTCCTTGAGGTGTTCCTGGTTTGTCTGGTTAAGAAAATATGTTGAAGATGTTATTAATTTGCTGATAAAATTAATTGTTAGAAACATGAAAATGATTATATTTAATATGATAATATTTAATACTTATTTAATGTGAAGTGTTAAGATTACATTTTTCATGTCTGAGTGCACAGAGGAATAAGTGACCAGCCTTTATCTCACATGTTGAATGATAAGAGCTGACATCAAACCCTCATCCACCTATACTTGTGCCATTGTTAGCATAATGTCCTAACTATTATACCAATGTACCCACTGGTACAAATGCATGAGAAAAATCAGAAACGTTTTTGTTCATCTGAAAATAATCTTAAGGACTACCACTTTAAAGACACTGAAAATCTCTCTGAATGCTTTTGGAATTCATCATGACACCTGGGAGACTGCAGCCAGAGACCAAAATTTGTGGCGTGCATCATTACACAAGGGTGCAGTTATGTGTGAGGCAACCAGGACTGTAAGAGCTGTAAAGAAAAGGAAGAACAGAAAGACCACTGCAGGAAATCCTCCTCCAGAAATGTCAAGCATTCTTTGTCCTTTTTGTCAAAGAACATTTCGAGCCAAAATAGGCCTTATCAGCCATCTTAGAACCCACGGCTCCATATTTTCAACCCCACTGGATGAAATGAATGGTCATCATCATCATTCTTGATGGACAAACAACACAATACAATTATAACTCAAAAGTGTTAAACAGGATGTAATCTAAGAAGAAAAAAATACCACAATGTAATATAAGGATAAATGGAAATATTCTTAAACAAGTGAATTCGTGCAACTATCTCGGAACATTCATCTGATGGGAGGTGAGTTGAAGAGATGAGAATTGCTATGGCAAGGTAATCCTTTGCAAAATGTTAAACATACTGACTAATAAAAATATGTCATTTGAAACAAGAAAACATTGCTGAAGTGCTACAGAGACCTGTACTTTTGTATGGTTGTGAAACGTAGACAATGAGCAGACAAGCTTAAGAATATCTAAAGGCAGTGGAAATGTGGTTTCTGAGGAGCATGCAAAGAATACTATGGACAGAGAGAAAAATCAATGAGCAAGTCCTACAAGATGCAAATGAAAACCACAAACTGATTAGAGATATCAGGCATAAACAAACTTTTTGGGGCACTTAATGAGAAGAAATAAACTAGAGAATTTGGTGACAACTAGCAAGACTGAGGGAAAAATAAGAAAGTAGATAAGTAAATATCTGGATGGCTTGACCACATGGCATGGTCGGGACAAGAACACAGAGCCGGTTCATGACTCTGGTGATCATGTAAGATGGCGAAACATGACCACCCATGCTTACCGGCATAGCACATGATGATGATGAATCTATTAGGTAAAATAAATGTTGTTGTTGTCATCTTCCACTTATGCTGTTAGGTGTCATGGAGGAGAGGTTATTGAAGTTCCACTGCCTATGACTAGCACTCTTTCTTCTATTTCCTCCATGAGTCATGAGAAGTGCTTTTCTAGGATCAAGTTAATTCCCTACTGGCATGCTAGACCTGTTGTAGGTTCCTGACCCACTTAACCCTTTTATATTTGCTACTAGCACTATATCACACTCAAGGACAGGCGCCTCATTACAAATTAGAGGAATTTAAAGAGATAGACCTAAGGCCACCATTTGCAAATTGCTAGTTGGTTATTGCTAATTGAAACTGAAGAAAATATTGGTAGAAGTCTTATTTTAACTCCAAGCCATTCCCATCATTATCTGTAGTAGTAGTTTCATCCACACATGTTTTTCCGTGACAGCAGAAATTCAGCCAGCAAAGTGAAATTGTATTTGCAACATTTTCACTCCTTATCTTAGCAAACATATTTGCACATATAATTTTGTCTCATTCAGTAAACATAAGGGACGTTCATGTGAAATCTGTTCGTGCAGCACCTCGCGCAATTGCGTACGTTGAACATGATCATTTCATAGTCATGTGATAAGTACTGACCAATGAATAAAAGAAAACATGCTTATCGTCCCATGAGGCATAGGTTCTGTTTCAGACCTTTGAGAGAATGGCCAGGTTGATCCAAAATCCGTCCAAAGAAGCTCTAAGAGCGGTAATTCAGTTTCTTTCATTTGAAGGATGTCGACCAGTGGACATTCATCGAAGGATGCAGGCAGCGTATGGTAACAAATGTGTGTCGACAACAACAGTGACAGACTGGGAATGAATGTTTCAGAAAGGATGTCAGTTCTTTGACGGCCGGGTCAAGCGCACATTAATGCAAAAGAAAAAAACCATCGCCAAAATTGATGCAGCAGTACAGATGAACCGTTGTCGAAGCATACGTTCGCTAGCGAAACAATTTGTTGTGTCAATTGGGACAATTCAAAAGGTTGTTCGTAAGAAACTGCAAAATCGGAAGGTGTGTTCACAGAGGGTACCACGGATGTTGACCGACCACCAAACAGAGGAACGCATGGGATGGTGTTTGAACCACTTGCTGCGTTACAGAGTGGAGGGTGATGCATTTCTCTTCTGCATAGTGGCAGGCGATGAATCATGATGTCACCACTTTGAGCCGAGCAGAAAAAGAGAGAGCATGCAATGGAAACATGCTGGATCACCAAAAGCCAAAAATGTCAAGTTACAGGTTTCCGCTGGAAAGGTTATGCTGAGCGCATTTTTTTTACCGTGAAGGGCTATCATTGGCTGACTTTAAAGAACCTGGTGTCAACATCAACTCTACCCACTACTTGCAAACACTAGACAAGCTGCAAAAAGCCATCAAGAATAAACGACCCGGCATGCTTCCTCATGGTGTGATTTTGTTGCATGATAATGCTCGTCCTCATATCGCAAATATTGTGCAGGAATCACTAGCAAGGAAGAAGTGAGAAATTCTGCAACATCCAACCTATAGTCCTGATTCATCACCATGTGATTTTCATTTCTTCGAACCTCTTAAAAAAAGCTCTCAAGGGGCAACGATTTCACACAGATGCAGACATAATGAATGCGGTAAACACTTGGTTCAGTGAGCAGCCACAATAATTTTTTGCGGACGGCATTCGCTGCCTACCTAAGCAATGGGAAGATTGCCTGAATGCCTACGGCGACTTCTTCTGACCAACCCATGGTACATAATTCATTTAAAATGAATGCTTTGTTTAATTCTACCACACCTGTTAATGTTTCTTTCATGCTTTTGTAATAAAGCCTTTGGAACGGGTTTCAAATGAACACCCCTAATAATTTATAATTTTACATATTTTTGACTACTTCATTAAATGACCCATATTTTGAGCCTACCAAGAACATTCACATTCACATTCAGGGTCTCCGCTCCTTCACTGTTCTTCAGTGTCAGCTGGTACTTCCCTGTATCATCACGTTTAGCCTTTGCACAGTGTAATATTGCATGATCATCAGTTAACTGAAAGTAAAAAAGCAGACATGGTATGATTATTTAAGTTTGATTTTCTGATAGAATATGCAGTCCATATTACACAACAGTGTTATAATTGTAGTTCTCTCAGTCCCAAACAATAAATGTTGTGTGATTGGCTGTTCCCTTTGAGTTCCAACCATTGTCTAATGTGTCCTCCTACATTTTTCATTTTTGGTCAAAGAATACTAAAAAAATAAAATCTGACTTCTCCCCATTATCCTCTGTGGCAACATCGGCCACTGTCTAAGTCACTCCAAGCTGTCTTTTCTTTACTATCTGTGTGTTCAGCTTCTTTAAATTGTACTTGGGATTTTGCATGATGGTTATTTCCTATATGCTACAAACACTTCTAGAACTGAAAGAGGTAACCAATATGGCAATAGAAGATGGTGAATGAGCCAGGTACTCATCTCATGTGTCCTGCCAAATGGTGACAACATTCATGTCTCTCCAGAGACCTGAGTCCTTGGTTGTCTGGATCAATTCTATTGATATTCCTCCCCAACACCACTGTCTTTAGCCCTACAGCATAATTTCTCTCGGTCAGCCTTTATTGATGGTATTCCTCCATGCCATCATTTTCAGCAACCCACATTAATTTTTCTTGGTCTGCCCCTGCTACTGTTGATCTTTCCATCACAATGTTTTCTCAATGTCTGTTTTCACATTACATGACCTAAGAACATTGTCTGATACTTTCTTATAGTTGTCTATAATGTTCTATGTTCATTAGCTTCTTTCAGGCACTCATAAATAGTTACTCTGGCAGTACACCGTATCTGCAACACTCATCTCAGTAACCACATCTCTGTTGCTTCCAAATACTTCCCAATTTGTTTGCTCACAGCAATAACTGAGAAGGTAATACCAGAGATGGATCCAGAAGGTGTAGCAATATCTTAGAGATGCCAGACTTGTATATAAAACTTTAAAAGGAAATTTGAGGTAAACAATGGAAGGAGACAGCTTTTTTATTTCTCAGTTATGTCTTTCAGACAAAGGTTAAAACACATTTTCAAGACTGAGCTTTTGTGTGGGCTGCATTAAAATATATGATAAATATTGTAACCAAATACCCAATGCATCTCAAGGTACGGAAAAGAGTTCTTTCCTTACTTGTTTACTCATAAACAGTTTAACTTTGATTGTGGCAGTTAAAAGAAAGAAGGTAACTGTGCTACTTACTGTCATCGTGATTCTTGGAGCATCAGAAATGTCATCACCCGCCAGTGTCCACTTTGCTGTTGGTTTTGGTGTTCCACTGTAAGGCACTCTGATGGTGAACTCTTGACCTGCCTTCACATTGACGTCTTTTACTCCAGTTGCATCAAGTTTTGGTTTTTCTGTGTTTAGAGAATATAATAATGATTCCGTGTAATGTTATTAACACGATGCTAATAATTCTAAGGTGTCACAAATGACAAATGCAGAAGTTTTCTGAGTGTCACATTTTAAAGTTGCCTTACAAAACCATGGTTTATTGTAACAATGTATGTTGTAAATACCTTGGACTGCCAGAGTAACTAACAGCGAGTACCTGGGAAAAGCTAATTAAAGTATAACATTATATACAAATAAAAGAAGGAGGCAAACATTGTTCTTTGATCGTGTAATCAGAAGAGAGGCATTGAAAACACTATCATGAATGGAAAGATCAGTGTCCGAAGAGGCGGAGGCAGACAGAGAGAAATGATGCTGGATGGAATGAGACAGTGGCATAGAGGAATACTGTCAAAAGATATGGTCCAGAACACCAACTAAGATCTGGGGAGATGCATCAACACCTACACCAGTGGCAAGGTATGTGATGATAAGGATGGTTGCAAAAACATTTAAATGGCTAGAAGTAAAAAAAAATGCACAGAAGTCATTACACTTGTTTTTGTAACCATAAAAAATACTTGAGCTAAAAACACTCAGACGTGCATGTTCTGTACTTTTGTTTGGGTGTGAAATGTGGATGATGGGCAGACAAGCTTAAAAAAAAACATCTAACGACAGTGGAAATGTGGCTTCTGATGAATATCAAAAGAATACCATGGACGGACAGAAAAACCATTGAGCAAGTGCTACAAGAGGCAAATTCCTCAATGTGAATTCAAACCCATGACCACTGGACAGGCAGGAAAATGTGCTAGCCACTGCGCTACCACAGCTGTCTGAATTGATGAGTAATAGATAAGTATAAAGAGAGACAGACAAACCAAATAAATCATAGTTCAGTTTAACTTTTAATCTTCTCCAAAATATTAAGTATATAATAACTATTACTTCTTGATATAAATAATGAGAAACAATTTCAAAAGACACAAATGCAATACTTTTCCCATGAAGACATGATGTTAATACTGGCAATGTGCTTTGCTAATGAAAAATAAAACTTTAAAACAAAATGTATACAGAATGTAACTAAGAAGTGTAGGCTAAACATAATTACTAGGCATCATAGCGTAACAACATCACAGAAGGTAGTACCTGGCTGATCCTCAATCTTGATGGCGTTTGTGGGCTTGCTGGGTTCTCCAGCACCTGCGGCATTTTCAGCAAGGACCCGGAACTGGTACTCATCTCCTTCTGCCAGGTTGGGTATGGTGGCACTGAGTTGATTTGCAGGCAAGCTAGCACACTCTATCCAGTCCTCGCCTTTCTTCTTCTTCTCAACCACATACCCGGTGAGCTTGCTGCCTCCATCACTTGTTGGTTTAGCCCACGAAAGAGTAACTGAGTTCTTTGTGATCTTGTCAACGTTAGGTGTATTTGGAGCAGCAGCAGGAACTAGATTTGTGTGAAAGGATAATGTTGTCACTAACAACTATAAATAATTTTAAAACAATAAATCCTGTGGAGAATACACTGGGAAAATATTCATGTACAAAGCATTGAGGATGTTGGTGGCAAATGAGCAATTGAAGGGAAACAGCGGTGAAGAAACCATCTGCCATGCCTGCAACAGAGGTAGGAACTATCTACAAAGGATCAGAAGATACACAGAAGACAACAGAGATCACCTCAATTATAACCATAGCTAAGGAAGAAAGTTGAATGAGGTTGAAGCAATTTAATTCTTCTTTTCCAGAAATCAGACAGACAAAACGTTCTCACTGCTTAAAGGCAAATGATTTACATACTTGGCCTACATGCATGATTCATCCTTATTAAATAGAGTGCACTACGCTAACATACTTACTTTACGACACATGCTATAACCTATTTGTGCTTAGAGGCATATGAAAAATGTGAACAAACATATCACATTTCTGTCATTTGCAGTATTAATGAATCAAACAGTGATATTTACATTTACACAAATAACTGACATTCACATGAAGAACTTCAAACAATCTCTGACAATATCTGACATTCATATATAGGATACTGAACAATATTTGACACACACATATATAGCATCCATAACAATATCTGATATTCATATAAAAGATATTGGAAAATATTTGATACACATTATTGTATCTCAGACAACAGATGACACTCACATACAACATCTCAGACAGCACATACCACTCACATACAACATCTTATACAGCACCTGATACTCACATACAACATCTCAGACAACACATGACACACATACAACATCTCAGACAACACCTGATACTCACATACAACATCTCAAACAATATCTGATACTCACATGCACCATCTCAGACAACACCTAACACTCAGATACAATATTTCAGACAACACATGACACTCACTTACAACATATCAGATATCACCTGATACTCACATACAGCATCTCAGACAATATATGATACTCACATACACCATCTGAGACAACACTTGACACTGACATACAACATCTTAGACAATATTGGATACTCACATACAACATCTCAGACAATATCTGATACTTGTATACAACATCTCAGACAATATCTGATACTTGCATAAAACATCTTAGAGAATATATGATACTCATATACAACATCTCAGACAACACCTGACGCATACAACATTTCAGACAACATATGACACTCACATACAACATGTCAGACAACACCTGACACTCACATACAACATTTCAGACAAAACCTGGCACTCACATACAACATCTCAGACAACACATGATACTCACATACAACATCTCTGACAACACCCGACACTTGCATACAACACCTCAGAAAACAGCTGACACTCACATACAACATTTCTCAGACAACACATGACATTCACATACAACATCTCAGACAACACATGACACTCACATACAACATCTCAGACAGCACCTGATACTCACATACAACATCTTAGACAACACATGACACTCAGATACAACATCTCAGACAACATCTGATACTCACATACAACATTTCTCAGACAACACCTGACATTCACATACAACATCTCAGACAACACATGACACTCACATACAACATCTCAGACAGCACCTAATACTCACATACAACATCTCAGACAACACATGACACTCACATACTACATCTCAGACAACACCTGATACTCACATACAACATCTCAAACAATATCTGATATTCACATGCACCATCTGAGACAACACCTAACACTCAGATACAACATTTCAGACAACACCTGACACTCACATAAGACATCTCAGACAACACATGACACTCACATACAACATCTCAGACAGCACTTGATACTCACATACAACATCTCAGACAACACATGACATTCACATACAACATCTCAGACAACACATGATACTCACATACAACATCTCAGACAATATCTGATACTCACATACACCATCTGAGACAACACTTGACACTGACATACAACATCTTAGACAATATTGGATACTCACATATAACATCTCAGACAATATCTGATACGTGCATACAACATCTCAGAGAACATATGATACTCATATACATCATCTCAGACAACACCTGACGCATACAGCATTTCAGACAACATCTGGTACTCATATATATAATCTAAAACAATATCTGACACTCACAAAAAGAATCTCGGACAAAATCTGCCACTCACATATATCATCTCTGACACTATCTAACAGTTACATATAGGATCTCAAACAATATATAACACTCACTATAGCTTTTTCAGACAATATCTAACACTCACATGTAGGATCTCAGACAATATATGACACATATAGGATCTCGGACAACATCTAACAGTCACGTATAGAATCTCAAACAATATCAGACACTCACATATAAAATCTCAAACAATATCTAACTGTTACATATAGAATATCGGACAACTTCTGACATTCACATATAGAATCTCACCAATATCAGACACTCACATATAGAATCTCAAACAATATCAGACACTCACATATTGAATCTCAAACAATATCTAACTGTTACATATAGAATATCGGACAACATCTAACACTCACATATAGGATCTCGGACAATGTGTTTGGGTGTGGTCTTGCTCGGTTTTCCAGGACCTCCATCATTGACAGCCATGACTCGAAACTCATATTCAGTTCCTTCATTCAACTTAATCACACTGTAAGATGTTTCTGGAACTGGAAACACTGTGGCCTTTGTCCAGTCTTTGCCTTTCTCTTTCTTTTCAACCAAATAGCCTGATAATAGAATCATCCATAAAATCTCAACCGCTTCTTAGTGTGTGTTACAGGTAAATAAAGTAAGTAAAGAATTCCTTAACATCCTTGAGGCATACTGGATTCAAGGTAAATAAAGGGTATATGGTAAATAAAGGGTATATGGTAAATAAAGGGTATATGGTAAGTAAAGTGTATATAGTAAGTAAAGGGTATATTGTAAGTAAAGTAAGTAAAGGAACTTTTAACATCCTTGTGGCATACTGCATTCATGATAAGTAAAGTAAGTAAAGGGTGTATGGTAAGTATAGTAAGTAAAGGGTATATGGTAAGTACAGTACGTAAAAGGTATATGGTAAGTATGGTAAGTAAAAGGTGTACAGTAAGTATAGTAAGCAAAGGGTATATGGTAAGTACAGGACATAAAAGGTATATGGTAAGTATAGTAAGTAAAGGGTATATGGTAAGTACAGTACGTAAATGGTATATAAGTATAGTAAGTAAAGGGTATATGGTGAGTACAGTATGTAAAAGGTATATGGTAAGTATAGTAAGTAAAAGGTATATGGTAAGTATAGTAAGTAAACAGTATATGGTAAATATAGTAAGGAAAGGGTATATGGTAAGTACAGTATGTTAAAGATATATGGTAAGTATAGTAAGTAAAGGGTGTATGGTAAGTATAGTAAGTAAAGGGTATATGGTAAGTATAGTAAGTAAAGGGTATATGGTAAGTATAGTAAGTAAAGGGTATATGGTAAGTATAGTAAGTAAAGGGTATATGGTAAGTAAAGTAAGTAAAAGGTATATGGTAAGTATAGTAAGTAAAGGGTATATGGTAAGTACAGTACGTTAATGATATATGGTAAGTATAGTAAGTAAAGGGTGTATGGTAAGTATAGTAAGTAAAGGGTGTATGGTAAGTATAGTAAGTAAAGGGTATATGGTAAGTATAGTAAGTAAAGGGTATATGGTAAGTAAAGTAAGTAAAAGGTATATGGTAAGTATAGTAAGTAAAGGGTATATGGTAAGTACAGTACGTTAATGATATATGGTAAGTATAGTAAGTAAAGGGTGTATGGTAAGTATAGTAAGTAAAGGGTGTATGGTAAGTATAGTAAGTAAAGGGTATATGGTAAGTATAGTAAGTAAAGGGTATATGGTAAGTATAGTAAGTAAAGGGTATATGGTAAGTATAGTAAGTAAAGGGTATATGGTAAGTATAGTAAGTAAAGGGTATATGGTAAGTATAGTAAGTAAAGGGTATATGGTAAGTATAGTAAGTAAAGGGTATATGGTAAGTAAAGTAAGTAAAAGGTATATGGTAAGTATAGTAAGTAAAGGGTATATGGTAAGTACAGTACGTTAATGATATATGGTAAGTATAGTAAGTAAAGGGTGTATGGTAAGTATAGTAAGTAAAGGGTGTATGGTAAGTATAGTAAGTAAAGGGTATATGGTAAGTATAGTAAGTAAAGGGTATATGGTAATTAAAGTAAGTAAAAGGTATATGGTAAGTATAGTAAGTAAAGGGTATATGGTAAGTATAGTAAGTAAAGGGTATATGGTAAGTACAGTACGTTAATGATATATGATAAGTAAAGTAAGTACATGGTATATGGTAAGTACAGTAGGTAAAGGGTATATGGTAAGTACAGTAGGTAAAGGGTAACTGTTAAGTCAAGTTAGTAAAGAACCCCTTAGCATGCCTTGAGGTATACTGGGCATATGGTAAGTAAAAGCAAATGAACCTTGAGGTATAATGGGCATATAGTAAAGACCCTTTTTACACTCCTTGAGGTGCATTGGCCACATGGTGTTAACGCATATTTGTAAAAGCCAATGAGAAGTGGAGGGGTGATGTGGTAAACATCACACCTGCCACCTTCACTTCTCAGTACATTCCTTATTGCCCATTTCAGGCAGGGTTATCCCGGGAGCCCAGATCAATTTAAAAACATCTGCTTTGATGCAAATGTAAACCTCTGACCACCAGGCATGTATTCTGGCCACTACAATACAACGGCTGAGGGTTAGAAGTACTCCTGGTCAAGTAGAATCTATGAACAATGTTGCCATAAGCTAGTGTGTAAACATGGGATAGTATGAATGAAATAAGCATATGTTATGGCATGCAGAAATCACTAACTGGAATATATTGGAAACAGCATACTCGTTAATAAAACTACATTACCCAGAATATGTCATATGTTTGTTGTTCAGTCCTTCAGTACCATACAGTTATTTTCTCCCTTTATCTGTTTTTAATCTCTTCTCCTCTCCCCCCTCCCTCACAGGAGACAAGAGAGCATACCATACACTAATCTCCCATTAACTCCTCCTATTCTTCGCTATCTCTTGTAGTTCCATCCATGTCTATTTGTCTATCTCTTATTCTTTTCTCCATGTTGTTAGAACAAAAGAGACTTCTTAAAATAAAACAAAAATGAAGGCTGTCATGGTTAGGCCACATATGAAAACACGAAGAAAGACCAAAGAAAGTACTAGAAGGTAAAACACTGGACACATAGTATCTACTATTTCCTTTTTTATGTCTATGATGATTTTCCATTGTGCCTTTGTTTACTTTACAATATTTGTATAACTAAATTTCACTGTCGCATGGTAATCTCATCTATTTTTTGCATAAACCAATATTTCTGTGGCTTGAATATAATCTTTTGCCTGTTTACAAATTTTACAAGATTCCCATATGTTAAAATTCATTCTCTATACTATAATTTTTTTCTACAAATACACTATAATTTGCATTCTAATTAGTTCTATATACACTAAACAGTGCTCAACTTACTGAGTATCCAGCAACTCATGCGTTTTTTTTGTTACTCCTCCTTTAATATTCATTTCTTAACTCTTTGTGTCCCATTCAGCAGTTAATCATCATCATGATGTGCAGTATCAAATGGTGAAGCTGTTCATGTCTCTTCACAGTTCTCAACCACTGGTGTTCTGGATCAGTTATATTGATGTTATTCCATCATGTCACCATGTTGCTTCTCTTCTCATTACATGACCACATAATATTGTATGTCTCTTCCTTATAGTTGAATGTTTTATTTGTGATAGCCTTTTCCACACACGCATTGGTTCCTCTGGTCATTCCAGGTATTTGCACCACTTGTCTCAGAAACCACATCTCTGTTGCTAATTTGGACTTCTTACAATAGGACAATTCAACTCCTAAACAAAAAGCAAAGTATTCCAATTTTTGGTGCAGAATTGTTCACTTCATTTAAATTTTCAGCAACTATTACAGTATAAGGGCCAGCTCAGCTAGCTCATGTGTTTCCATACCATTGTGTTATGTGGAGCCTCAGTGGCATAATGGTTAGTGCACTTGTCTGCCAATACAATGGTCTGGGTTCAATCTCCAGCAGACACAAGATTATTCTTCTGGCCAACGAGGCTCTGGGGTCAACCCAGCTTAGTTAAAATGGATACCAAACAATTTTCAGAATTTTCTTGGAAGTGTCTGGGAAGGAACGGTCATGGGAAGAGAAGTGGTCACCCTATTTAGGCCTAGAATTATCAAAAGGTGAAACCCAATGGCAGTATCTGCTATTGGACTGCATTTACCCTTTTTAAGATTATGTAGAGAATAGTTTAAAACTATAACCAGAAGAAAAATGAAACAAAAAGTTTAGTACAAGTTACAAGCCCCAAACACTATCTACCTGTCATTTACGCCTTTAAGCAACACTTTCTTGCCACTGGAAGAGTTAATAAACATACAAACCTTTAATGGGATTTCCACCATCACTAACTGGTTCTTTCCAGTTTAGTGTTACTGAGAATCTGTCATACTTTGAAATTTCCAAATCTCTTGGAGCATCAGGTGTATCTGTTTAGCATTCATAGAAAATAAATGTGCATGAATTATTAATCAAGAAAAATGTAACAATTACTGCACATATTTGTATTCTTTGTAAGTGGGTAAGAGGCTTAAACAACTGAAGTAAGTAAAAGTAAAAGACTTTTTTTTACACAATCTGAAACGCACTGGGCGTATGGTGGTAGCCCCATATTTTTATAGATCAATCAGCACTTGAAAGTTGAAATAGTAAATTTCATGCCAGCTGGCTTTACTTCTCACAACATTTCCTGGTACACATTTTTACTGGTTTGATTTGTCTTTTCTGCTGTTCATCTCAGATTGAAACACTGGCCCTCAACCAACTCAAACCAAGCCCTTTGTAGAGTTGTTCATAATTGACTTGCTTTTGCAGTTAAGGTTTCCTATGATATGAGTTAGCCAGTCTGAAACCAAACCTTCTTTATAGCCTTCTTTGACATGCACCGTAGGTTACAGGTGTTCATATTCTTTGCATTGTATATAGACCTTGATAACACAAGGGCAGCAGAAAGTTATACAGGATGTGTAAGCTAGCTTCTGAACAGAAGATGAATGCTTTGTGCAAGCTTAAATTACACATTTTTATCATAAGTGTAACTTAATGCAAAACAATTGCAGCCTTGTGCAATAATTAGTATTACCTACAACAAGTAGCCTTGAAAATCAATTGTACTTACTAATTGCTAATGAGTTTAAGTATGCATATATAGATTTTAAAAAAGATGAATAAATGCATAATATATAATAGGGAATTCACACATGACAGCAACATAGATAGGTCACCCAGCTAAGAATATAGAGATACATTTCCACAGAATTATGAGGAAGGTTCCCCACAGAACAAACCATTGCATGATGGTGATGATGAAATACATAAACAGGCTACAAAAGATCACTCTTGATAAATACATAAACAGGCTACAAAAGATCACTCTTGATAACAATTAAATGCTTGATTTGAACATATCACTCAAGATTCTTTGTTGAAATCTATCCTCCACAGTAGCGTTAAAGACGTGGTGTAAAGGCAAACAAAATAAATCTTGACTGATAATATGAAGAAAAAAAAAGAAAATGCTGAAAGACTGCAATATTTTCATACTTGTGCATTGCTGAAGTTAAGATGAATGTATTTACAACAAGTGCCTACAACACCGACATCCCACAGATGGCCTTTGATATGGTAAAAGAATAATACTAATTCACATTCCAAACAATGCATGAGTTGTTGATTTTATAGTAAAATTCATAAGTCTTTAAATACTAATATTACCAAGGTTATATTAAAAAATGAAAACTTTTGCACACATTGAGGCTAATTGGCTACAAGGTGCTAGCCCCATATTTTTTTAGACCAATCAGCACTCAGTAGGTGATGTAGACAAATAACACTGGCTGCCTTTACTTTCCAGGACATTTTATGAAACCAATTTTAGGTTGGTTCAACCTGAATTTTTTTTAAATCCACCTTGATATGTGTGGCACTGTGGCAAAGGGGTTATGAGCGCAATTCATATTCACGCACAACGCATTTGAAACACCGCTGCGGAAGATTTGGAAGCAGACCACCTTGCACTGGATTTTATACAATGGTATGAATGCCAGTCTCCCTGGCCTAGGGGTTAGCGACTTGCTCCGTAATCCCATATATCCACGTGAGGATTGTAACTTGCGTGAGAATCGATAGTGGTTTTGGCCGCATTGGTGACTTACGAGGTATGTGAGCCGGCCGCTGAGAAAGCAATGGCAAACTACTGAGCGTAATCTTGCCAAGAAATCAACAATCAGCTGAAAGATGCTGATGTTGACAGCGATGTTCTGTAAACGATATGCGAACACACAAAAAATGAATGCTGGTCGTTCAGAAAACAATGGCAAACTAATAAACATAAACTTCTACAAAATCACATAAAGCAAAAATATGCTGGGGTTGACTGCAATGTCCTGTAAAGGATATGTAACTGTGCCAGCCAGTATGCTTCCTTGTCTCAGAGTGTTATATTATAGCTAATCTTAATATTCATCTTGTCAAATATTTCTTCTTCTTCTTCTGCGTTCATCTAGAGTGTTTTTTTCAGATGTAATTGTGTTATGCCTGTTTAAAGCAGAGCTGCAATACTTGCACTTTTCGGCCGACAAATCCGACTTATGTGGGCATTTGTTGACCGGTTTAACCTTCCCAGGTGTTTTGAAGGGGTTGCCCAGTCTCTCCCAGTCAAACTCACTAGATGGGGAGGGTGGCCTCGAAGCGTGCAGCGTTACCTTGGTCCGGCAGTGACTCGCAAGAGACGGGCTGGTAGGAACGCAAGCGCCCCCACCTACAACCCTCCAAACTTTTAGCCACCGCCGTACCGGTTGTGGCACTCTGCCCGTGGAAAGTGCATGCAGCGGAGACCCGAACAACATTTCTATATACCCAATGTTGATGTTACAACTAGGTCATCTATCACATATACCATATACTCACTGGAAGTTTATGTTTATACAATACTAAAACATGATATTTCTTGAATGCTTAAATATATGTATTCCTTTTTGAGAGACTTACCAAAAGGATTCTTGGCTGTTATTTTTTGACTCTCCAGTGGCTCCCCAACACCATATATGTTTTCAGCCTTGACCCTGAATTTATAGTTCTTGCCCTCCTTGAGACCTTTGGCAGTAATTGAATCCTTGCTGATTATACCAGGCACTTTCTCCCAGATATTGGAGCCTTCTTCACACTTTTCAACAAGATAACCTATTAAATATAACAAGAACATGTGGCATTTAGGAAACTCACATCACATCACAAAATTGGAATTACCAACAACTCATTTTATTTTGACTACTTTCATAAGTTCCATTTTGGATGAACAATTACTGTGCAAATTTGTCTGAACAGTCAAAATCCTACCACCATCGATAGTAATTGTTAAGCTTTTTTAAAGCAAAATGTAACAAACTATCGTGTGTCAAGTCGGCAAGTTGTTAGTAGTACTTTCATATGCAGTTTCTTGTTTTTTTTTCTTCAAATTAAATAGTTATCAACAATGTATTCCACAAGGGAATTTGGCTGGAGTCTGTTGACAATGACATAATTAAACTTGTGGGAGATGTATGACCAACCTAGGTCTAATTCCAGCCAGTCCAAATATGCTGAACTGATTTATGAACTGGTCACAGATTAATATGCCTCTCCTCAGATGTGAAGTTTCAATAATAGTCTTGAACACTGCTGATTTTGGGGCCTGGAGAGGGGTAGGAAAGTACTGCAACACAGTACCCAAGGAGAATGGTACTTTGGTACAAAGCTAGGAGAAAAATCTCTATACCAACCCCTCTCTGATAGATGCAAGCACTTTTCAGAACTCAGATG